>JAYKKI010000102.1:1130000-2330000 GCA_039881145.1 Druceiella hillmani
TTGAATCATTGGGTTACTTAATGAAAAATCCAACTTTAACGTAATGTCAAAATAGCTAGAGTACAGTCAATATGTATTGATCCTTGCCATGTTATGAAATTCATACGGAATACGTCTGGTGACACCAGAATTATCATTGATCAGTTTGGTTGGACAAGAAAGAGAAACTTTACACTTAGCTCTAAAACTAACTAAGGCTCATGTCAATTTTGTAAGACAGAAGATGAAAGTACGCCTCGCTACACAATTATTGAGCACGTCGGTAGCTGATGCTTTAGACTTTTGTAAAGAAAAATTAATGCAATGTAACATCTATCTTCTCCGCACGTTAAATGACACGTTCGATATCCTCAATAGCCATTCAATACAACCAACAGGTTTGAAAAGGGCTTTGTGTCCTGATAATATAGGATTAATCGTGACACTATTTCAAGGAGCTGCTGATTACATACGTAATCTTAAATTTCCATCAGGACAGTTATTGATCAATTCCAGACAAAAAATTGGCTTCATTGGACTAATAAAAGATACAGTGCATTAAATCTTTACAAGAGACTTTTAGCAGAAAATTTTTTTTTAAATATTTGCCCTTATGTAAAATTAGCCAGCACCACGTTGTATTATTTTTTTCAGTGATTCAAGCTCGCTATACGCTATACAGTTTAGAGCGGTCCATAAAAGACTTTTGATTAGGGCGGAAACATTTGAGCAAGGAATTGGTAATTGCATACCACTGGAGTAAGTTAACATTTTGACTTGCTCCAGTAAAATGAATCCAGTTACGACCATAAATAAATTAAATGAAAAAAATTCTTTCACTGAAATTCCCGAGGATGACAGTGATTTGTATGAAAAATATTTAGAATATATAAATAATATCGAAATAAGCGAGTACACAGAAAATGTTCTAATATACATAGCAGGTTTCATAAAAGGAAATTGTGTCAGCCATTGAAATGTGACCAATGTATAATATACATACTTGTTACATGGGGACGAGAGATATTACAGCAAAAGTTTAATCAGTTTAAAATTGAGAGGAGGCTTACATTATCTGTCGAAAGACATTTTCGGAATACTTAACAAAACGAAAAATTAATAAAACATCTTTGGTTGACAATTGTAACAATTCAAAATTAGAATATTTATTTTTTTTAATTATTGGATGAGAATAATTATTTATTTTAGATATCAATTAAGTTTGTTTAACTTAATTTTATCACCACCTATGTGAAGAATGACATTTGCGACTTGACGTTTTGTCAAATGATTAATAGTTCCAATGTTTCTTTTTCTGTATGGTTTTGTAATGTGCCAACAACATTGTATTGAAATTTTTTAAAATATGAAAAGGAGCGTAAGGAACTTTCTCGAACGAATTTCTGTTAGATTCGTCTTTAAATAATAAAATTGTCCTTCGTTTTTACGCATTATTCTTTTAGCAAAATTTTTTCATTCAGTTTTTTCGATAGCATTTTCAAATAAATATCATATACAAGATGCTTGGATATTCAATTGTAAATCCTAGCAGTAATGTCCTGAGTAAGTTCTCAAAATCCGAGACGTAAAATGGAATAAATTCATAATATTCGTGAAAATGTTTCTCTGATTCGTGCAACTTAGAATGCAATTTAGAATGGATCATTCGAGAAAGTTCTATATCCTAATATTAAACATGAGTATAAGAAGATTGTTGAATTGTGTATTATAAAATAAAGAATGAACACTGGTCCTGAATTTGTCCTGATTGCATGAACACAGGAAGTGTCAGGTACGAAAGATGAAAATTTAGTCAATAATACAGGGCACACAATGTTACTTTTAATAGCTGGAAAATAAATTTAATTAGTGCAATATCTCTTCTAAGTTGATAAGAATGGAAATCTAGCATACCTAAAAGGAAATAGAAAGCGGAAGTAACCATACTGTACATCCTTCATATAGAGGTACATACCATCATATACAGATATCCAAGGAACATTTTTGGATATGTTCAATTTAATATTTTGTAATATAATTATAATTAAAATGATTAAATGTAATCGTGTAATCGATAATTGATTACAAAGTGCCCAACTCTAGCTTATTTTATAACTAATACCCTAAAGAAAAGCCTAGGGATATATCACAGAATTTAAGAAGCATTTAGACACAAACCTTTATTTCCTTGCTTCTCATCTGTTCATTAAGATCATTGGCATACTCTTGCTTCCGCTTCATTTCTGCATTATTCTTTTTCAATGCATGAAGATAGTCCAATTCTTGCCTCTGTCTATTCAACTGTCCCTCAATTCGCAGTTTGACTTGTTCATTCTCCAATATTTCAGATCGAGATGCCAAATCTCTCTGCATATCATTCTTAGCTTCCTAGTAAATTAAACGTCAGACTTTTTTACTTAAATATACCAACTTGGTTAACAATTTACAAGCTCTTCTGTCTCTGAAGAACATGCCTATTCTACTTTTACACTATTTGTTGTTATACATTAAAGACCGTGTCAGAACACATATAAAACAAGTTAAGCGATATCATTTTACAAGATTTTCAGATTTTTCAAATGAACAGTGATGTAAGCTTAATATGACATCACACAAATGAGGCTTAAAAGAATAATTTTAATTCATTTTAAGACCTTTTTATGATGCCCAATTAAGTTAGGCGTGCGAGAAATATGTTCACCTCCAATTTAAATGTCCAAGAACATTAAAATTTTTTTTTAAATTTTGCTACGTTTAATACGTACTGAAATCTCCACCAGCAAAAATTGTTCACATTTTAACTATTTGGCAAGCTATGACAGTATGGCTTATTCAAATGTTGTAGACACAATTTGTTGCACACGTATCTCATATGACTTGTACGTATTACTCTATTTACTTCTGGATATGTATGTACTTGCTTAAATATTTCTATCACTTATTAACCCTCATTATTTATCAATTATAAAAACTAAATAATGTTGTTTACGAAAACATATTAGTCTATATACTTATCATATTTAGTCTCATACCATTTTTGATTTCCTTTTCAACAAGTCCCTTTGGACATCTTCTTCTTCCATTTTCTTCTGCTGTTTGGAAATGCTTTCAGATAGAAGTCGCTCTGCCTCCCTGTCGACTTCACTCTGTTTACGGCATTCCCTCCAGTAGTTTCTTAGGTATACATTTCTCTCTGCTAATGATTTTTGCTGTAATTGTTTCAAATAAGACCAAAAGTTTTAGTATTGCACATTGGCTGAGGTTTTATAGACAAATATTAGGTTATACTTACAGTAACATTGACTGAGCAAGACATAATATTAGGTTTTATAGATAAATATTAGGTTATATTCATAGTAACATTAACTTTAACAGCTATAGTGTTTTGCCCGCACAAGTGTGTGGTGTGATGTTTGCACAGAGAACGCAATCTGCAGATTAGCAGGCAAAACTTCTTTCCGTTTTAACCAGCCAGTGTTTTATTTGGCCCCGGACGAAAGATATAATTTGCATGTTGGGACAGAGATTGAATGTATCCAAAACTTACTACGCAAAGTGGTTCCGAGTTTTTGCATACTGTTTCATTACTTTATACATATCGTTATGGGATATTGAAGAGGATTTTTAACAGTCTAAACTAAGCCCAAAAGCAATGAATTAAGACCTTGGAGATAGTGACCACCGATGACTCTGAACATAACAATGATGAGACCTCAACGGATGATGCCAGAGAAGGGACAACTTGACAGCAATTTCCTTTATAACATATTTCTTCACATAGCCTTATGCAATTCCAAAATCTGCCCTGCTGGTTTCATCCATTCAATAATTTAGACATAATTTTCCACTATAACAGTCATTGTATAGAGGTTTGACAGCGGCTCCTCAGACCTTCGAGATAAAGAAGGCATCTGTCATTGGTGCTTCTCCATCTCATAGACCTAAAAAACAGCTGTCAAACCTTCAGGTCACAGTGGAAAACTATGTGAGTTGAAAAACATGTACTTTTACAAAAAGAATGAGTTTTGTGATGTACCTGATGTGGTTAATCCTATAGTTCAATTTTCCCTTTTTTCTGGAAATTATTTGTTGTGAAAGTAATATTCAAGCAGAGAGATTGTTTCTGAAGCCTTGAAGTCCACATTGTGATTATTGAATTACACATTGGTGATATGGGTAGCATTAGTCACAAATGAGTTGAAACAGATTTCTCCTTATTCAGTAATGTTTACATTGCATTTCCCAGACAGATGTGACAATTAATTTGAAAAAGTTCCCAAGTGGCCGATAATTTCAGTTATAAAATGAATGAATGTCATTATTGAGGAAGAGAACTAAAATTAGACGACGATACTGTGGAGGTGGCATCAAAAAGCTTGGCAATTGCGAGGTCAAAATGGAGAGATTAAGTTAAATTCTTTGAATTTTAGAAGTTTATAATATTGAATATATTTGGTAATCATTTTGTAGAAATTTATTATTCACAATTAAATGAAATTATGTGATGTAGTATTATTTCTACTTTCCTTAAGTTCTTTACCACGACCTGGGTTTGCGTTGTATTACAACATCTTCAAGTGGGCTATTAGCAAAGATATCTGCTAATTCCAATTACCTTTGTTAATAAGCCCACCTGAAGATGTAATACAACGAAACCTAGATTCTGGTAAAGAAGTTAAAGTAGAAATAATACTGCATCATATAGTTTCATTTAATTGTGAGTTTATAATATGATCTAAAGATTTGCTTCTATCATGAAATGACTTGGAAAAGCAAGTCTTGAAATTATATGATCAAACAGCCTATCGATATGCCCTGTTTATTTAAATATTACTAAATGAATTTACAGAAGTTTGCACATCATTTTTTACAGAAGTTTGCACAAGATTTATCAGCTAACATAGCAACCCCTTATGCAACCACTTCTTTAAATATAAAGGTATAAGTTGCAACGTAAATAAAGTAAATTTATGATCCCGCACATGTACGTGACTGGGAATGAAATGTTCCAATTCAGGGGCTGATTCCACACACATATTTCATACCCGCTCTTCATTCACAGGGAAGCTTTTTATCATTATTTCACATTTTACATTATAAATGATTATCAGAATATCAAAAACTTTTTTTTGAACAAAGTAAAATTGATTCCCTACATGTGACGATTATATGGGGTTCAGCACTGTTTATTGGATGATTAGTCAACCTTTTAAATATATTTAACCAACAGAAACAAGGTTACGATTGATTTTGACATTTCTGTAAGGTACATAAATTTCTTCTCCTTATAGCCTTAGCATTTACCATCTGAACATTTTACGTTTGAATTAGTAATTTACATTTAAATTATTCATTGTAAAAAAAATATTTCAATACTGTAAAGAAAGTATGTGGAGCATAGCTCTATCGCAAAATCTCTGAACATTGTTTATAATGAAATAATAGTGGTGACGCAATCTTAAACATGAGGTTTTAGAGGTACAAGCCTCCCTCTAATGGAGAAACCAAAGCTGCTTTCGCAGTGGGCAGTGGAAGTGATACATTTTATCAATTCACTATACAAAATACATATAATACTCGTATCCATTTTTCTCTTATTCATGCATGTACACATAGATCTAATAACCACTGGATGTGCCATACTTGGACAACCCTGCTAACCCTATGTTGGTAAAATTAGATATATGTCAGCATTGTGTCACAAAATGCAAAAGTGTGCAATTAATCGATGCAGAGTCATAGTGGGACATCACATTTAGAACAAGATGGCATAAAATTTCAATTGTGAGTGTATAACATTTATATTACATCTTTTATTTCAATGCTAATAATCATTATTTATAAATTACTTATAATAGAAACTGACATGTACTTCTTACGACATTAGTGACGTGTAAACCACATAACGATATCCGTATTGCTCATCAAAAGTATTTCTAGGTAATTATTTAGTCATTGCAATTTGGAAAGGGACTATAAAATTTAAAAACGAAATGTTTTAAAGAGAAAAGTTTGTCGCTTGGATAACCATATGGAATGTTAATCATTACTGGTTTTATTATTTGCATAGGTTCCCAAAGGACTCAAATATAACAATTAAATGGATAGAAGCTACTCAGCGATCACAAAACTGGATACTCACAAAATATAGTTGTATCTGCTCAAAGCATTTTACCAAAAATTGCTTTAATGTAAGCAAAAATAAACTACAATTTTCACAATATTTTTGCTATTATATTTTAGTAAATTTTGGTACATTTATAACACCATTCATAAAAATACACTTAGATATAATTAACTTTATATACATTAAATATCTAGATTCATTTTATCATAAACATTTAATAAACTTTGAAAACGACGTGAAAAACGACTTTTCAATGTGTACTTGCATTAATTAAAATCATTCATGCATATATAAAATGATTATAAAAAAGGTGAATACTAAAAGTTACAAAAGTCTGTTTATATTTAATATTTATATTTCATTTCATATTTATATTTAATATTTATATTTAATTTATATTTCATTTTATATTTCATTTCAAATTTATATTTCATAGTATAATTGATTAAAATTTGACACTCAAAATCGGTAAATTGCAAAATTGAATTTATAACCAAATATACAGGTCATATTTTTTTAATAGATATTTAATGTAATATCTTAGTTTTTAATTTATCTAATTTTACATTTATTGTATTTTTATTATTTATTTGTCAATATGTTTAGTGTAAACTAATCTTCCGTAAATGCATTAAAAATACTTTTACTAAAAGTAAAGTTTCGCCACTGAACAACGTACAGTTTATATAAAGGGATTTATGGGGCTGAAATTTAAAATAAAGATAGTCTTAATGACTCAAGAGATCGCTAAGAACCCATAAGGATTTTGGGAAAATCCTGTGGATACAAAAAAATTTAAGAAATAATATAATTGCTCAACTATGCCCCAGTCAGTTTAGCTTTGCATAAACAAGAACACAAATTACATGATAATTACAAAAGATAATGACGACACATTTCAACAAATTGACTTGCACTCATTATAAATAAATCACACCCTGGTGCGCTGCGATCGTGCGGTTGAAGCAGTTGAACATCACGGGAAACTGGACAGTTCCGATATAGTTTGGTTCTAGAAGGTGGTATAACAAACAGGTGATGACTGTGAGAACGCAGGAAATTGTCAGGTACGAAGAATGAAAATTTAGTCAATAATACAGAGCACAGAATTTTTCCTTTTAATAGCTGGAAAATTAATTTCATTAGTGCAACATCTCTTCTGTTACAAGGAACGGAAACCTATAATACCCAAGAAGAAATCAGTAGGAAATAGAAAGGGGAAGTAACTATACTGTCTCATATACAAATATCGAAGGAGCTTCTTTTGGACGTGTTCAATCATCAAGCTGTACTTGGCTTCGTGTGGGTTCCAAATAATGGAGCCGGATTTTAATCGGCTCTGCACCAATAAAATGTACAGCAGACGAACTGATGATATAGAGTTAAAATCTTTGGAATAATTTCAAACACAATTCTAAGTTTCCGAAATGACTTTTTGCTACATCTGTTATGTGCCCACTAAATGTCAACCATGAATTAAATCTGACTTCAGATCAACGTCCTTATACAGACAATGCAGTGGGATTCCGCTAACCATGTATTCGTATTTGATCGGAGCGTATGCTCAACTGTAGCTTACTATTGAACCTTTGCTTGCGTTAAGCTGTAAGCCACTTGCTACACTCCACTCAACGAAGGCGCTGATGTCACACTGCAACCGTTCGCCATCTGCTGCATCTTTGACGACAGTATAAACTTTCATGCCATCGACAAATATCAAACAACGCGCAGTTTTCACAGCGCGACCAATATCGTTTACCAGAATTGTGAAAAGTATCATGATGATGAAATTTCATGATGATGAAATTTATTTTATCACCATTGACCCTACAAAATTAGTCCGTGCAGGTTCATGACGATGACATTTATTTTATCATCATCGACCCTACAAAATTAGTGCTTGCAGGTTCATGATGATGAAATTTATTTTATCATCATCGACCCTACAAAATTAGTGCTTGCAGGTTCATGATGATGAAATTGATTTTATCATCATCGACCCTACAAAATTAGTCCGTGCAGGTTCATGATGATGAAATTTATTTTATCATCATCGACCCTACAAAATTAGTCCGTGTAGGTTCATGATGACGTGATGAAATTTTTTTGATTTGGCACGTAATACCAAATAGAAGTAAACAACGATATTGTGCTAATCCTTATAATTTTGATTATTCATATAACTGTTGGTATTTTAATATTAAAGTTGCTAAAAAATTAAAACATGATTAAAATTACAGTAAAATTATTATTAATATTAGTTGGACCAAGTTTAAAGACTAAAGACATTATATAGAAAATCATCTTGGATATTGCGGTAAAACGAGCTTGGTAAATAAATACTATCAAACAATAGTTTACCGATATTGTCACAACCTTGACATTTATTATTTAACGAACACGTGATTGGCACGTCTGCTGACCAATTACAATAAAATGTGTCACTTCTAATTGGCTAACGCAGTGTGCAAGTACTATCCCCTCACACCCCTCAAATTTTGACACACTTCGTTCTATATGGAACTTGTTTAAATACACCTCCAGTGGTTATTAAGTCTATGCATGTACAAAGAGAACAATACAATTATCGAGCGAAGCATACAATTATCTTTTCTGCACCCCGATAACTTCAGCTGCCAATGATGGCATCTTCAGTAAATTCACCATGCGCTCTAGAGATGGTCACCCCTCTATGGATTCTTCACAACAAATTTTCAGACTCCAAATAACCAAAATTAGCTTATACATCTGAAAAATAAAAATACCTTTTTGTGCATCACCGATTCTTTATGTCGTCTCATAGCATCCTCGTTCTCCCTCTTCATCTGCAGCGCAGCTTGCTTCTCATTGTTCATTTCATTGAACACCTTCATCTCTTTCAAATTTCTCTCCTGAATATAATAATTGGCCAATTCTTGTATCTTATTCTGCCTTAATCTTTGAGCTGAAAAATAAGTTTGTATTTAAATCTATGTGAAGCATGCAAGAAACATAGATGTCACTAAATAATGTACACAGTGCCGTACCACATGTACTGTTGGTTACATACAAATGTCATTGCATTTTTGTCCTTGAGAAATGGATGATATTATGAAACACTATTTTCGGTCAATAAATATTGGCCGAATAAGAAACTATATATCCGAAAAGAGGAGAAATTATTTAAGGCAAGCCGTGTTACAAATGTGACAGAATTAAATTTCCAAATAGAGATTAAAATTATTGATCAAGTAGTTGCAGAAACAAGAATCGCCATCAAGTATGATGTAAATTTGCAAATGTACAGTTGTAAAGTTATCTACAATTGTAATTATTACGTGATTACGCATTAAATACGCACAATAAGTAAAGGCAAAAGTTAGTGAAGTGATTTATTAATTTTTTATTTAATTGAAAGTAAATTAACAATTAAACTTTGTTTCGTATAGTAACAAATGATATTATACGCTATCGGTGTTTGTTGTTCAGATCAAAAGTTTATTAAATGATCACTAGATGGCGCGAACAGTATCTTGCACAGTCTCTATATTAAATTATATTATCTTAATTTCCATCATATTTCAACACAATTTTTCTCTATGTCACACAATGTTATATAAAGGTGGGATGAATAGCAGAGATGATACCCTCATCACCACGTTTTGGTATACCTTATGTCTATAATCATCAAATGTTATGTAAGTTTTATCATTTGTTCATCTTTCTACATTTCTATATCACAAATTGAAATCACTATCTACTAACAATTTTTTTTAACTTCCGTAGCCAAATGGCATAAAAGAAATCATTATAATTTTGTCATGTCTAACCAGGATGACTCTTTTAGTTTGACACGCGTAGAAATAAAGAAAAAATATTTAAAATTTTTTTTTTAAATGTTTCACCGTACATGAAGTTGGGGATAAAACATTTTATGGTTCCCTGCCTCAAAAGGAAAAAAATGAACCCTTATAGGATCATTCCATTGTCCATCTCTCTGTCTGTAGAAATTCTTTTTCTCATCAAACACTTAGGTTTACGGTCTCTTAGAGCTGTAAAAAAATCAAGCTTCTAAGTTAACGCAATAAATAAAATAAAATATATAAAAATACGGTCATTTAATTGTTTTGACACTCTTAAATAAATCAAAACTTACAGGGTACTTCCCGTTGACCTAGAATCATGAAATTTGGCAAGAAGCAAGCATAAAAAATATTTTTAAATATGCGTCTGTGAAAGATATAGTAGGCAATATATTTTTGTTCTAAGAATTAAATTTTGTAAATAGTTTCTTTGGTCTGAGAAGACAACTGAGGTCTAAACTCATCAGTCGGAAGACAAAAATAAAAATCTAAGTAAACACTAATTCTACCAGTCCTGCTTTATGCAAGCGAATCATGGACCCTAAATGTAGACATACAGCGATCACTGGACACGTTTGAGCGAAGGTCCTGAGAGCTATCTTTGGTCCAGTGCAAGAAGAGGGTAGACGGAGAAGCAGATATAATTTAGAACTATATAAACTTTACGGACAACCACGAATTACCCAATTAATCCATAGTAACAGATTAAGGTAGATTGGTCACATGTGGAGAAGCCCAGAAGATAATCCTACTAAAATATTAACATTAAAAAAACCTGAGGGTACTCTCGACCAAGAGGTAGGCCACCCTCTAGATAGTTGGATGACATCAAAAAAGGACAAAAACTTTGAACATAAGTAATTAGAAACAAGTCGCAACTGATAGATGCTGGAAGGAGCGCGTAGTAAAGCAGCCGAAGTCTGCAAGGAGCTGCTGCGCTTGTAAAGGAAGAAAATAGTTTAATAGTATTATGTACCATTAAATGTTTATAAATGCCTAAAGTGTATAGGACCCACATAGCGCGAGTTCCACTCTTCCACATTGAGTAATCTTTTAAAATACAATTGAAAATTTCTAATAACTTTTCCTGATGAGTCCAATACTCATTATCGGGCAACCCAATTCTCCAAAGTGTTTTGCAATGTATCCATCTTTTAACTTTGTAATAGGACATTCATATTTAAAATAGACAATAAAATAATGAAGTGATGAATATAATAATGAATGAAGAGAAAATAGACAATGCCCATCCTTTAACATTGTAACAAGGGAGGGGAAGAGGAAATAGACAATGCCCATCCTTTAACTTTGTAACAGGGGAGGGGAAGAGGAAATAGACAATAACCACCCTTTAACTTTGTAACAGGGGAGGGGAAAAGGAAATAGACAATGCCCATCCTTTAACTTTGTAACAGGGGAGGGGAAGAGGAAATAGACAATGCCCATCCTTTAACTTTGTAACAGGGGAGGGGAAGAGGAAATAGACAATACCCATCCTTTAACTTTGTAACAGGGGAGGGGAAGAGGAAATAGACAATGCTCATCCTTTAACTTTGTAACAGGGGAGGGGAAGAGGAAATAGACAATACCCATCCTTTAACTTTGTAACAGGGGAGGGGAAGAGGAAATAGACAAGGCCCATCCTTTAACTTTGTAACAGGGGAGGGGAAGAGGAAATAGACAAGGCCCATCCTTTAACTTTGTAACAGGGGAGGGGAAGAGGAAATAGACAATGCCCATCCTTTAACTTTGTAACAGGGGAGGGGAAAAGGAAATAGAAAATGCCCATCCTTTAACTCTGTAACAGAGGAGGGGAAGAGAAAATAGACAATGCCCATCCTTTAACTTTGTAACAGGGGAGGGGAAGAGGACATAGACAATACCCATCCTTTAACTTTGTAACAGGACATTCATATTTAAAATAGACAATAAAATAATGAAGAGATGAATATAATAATGAATGAAGAGACATAAACAATTAATTTTTGCATTTTTAAGAAAATGTATAAACCAACGTATTCTTCCTGTCTGTTCACTTATAACTTGAATTCTACTATACTTATTTCGGGTGGTTTTCATCATTGGTTGGGTTGTTTATTTTTAAAGGGTTTTGTGTATAAAACATTAGTGAAGTGTTGGGTTTATATGTGATGTTAATATGTGATATGTGGCGTGTGTACTGGATTGTGGACAGCCAGGAAGCATTATGAATGGCAAAGGCGGTGTGGTGTTGTGGAATGTAAGTAATTATATCAGATAATGCAAAACCACAATTTCCACATCAGTTTTAATAACAATATACAGTAACTCTAAATGTACACATAATGTTTATTTTTGCTATACACGTAATAAAAATAAATTTAAAAGGATTAATACAGAAGACTATAAAGAGAACTAGATCATTTTTCGAATTAATTTTTGTTTGTGTGCATATCAGATCGAGCTGTAGCTCGATCTGATATACATATTGTATTCCTCAAAATTTGACGAAGTATAAGAAATATATCATTACGATATAACATCAAAAAATGAAAGAAACATTTACCAAATTTAGAAGAAATTTTCACAGCTGTATCGATTAAAGTTTTGGAAAGAAATTGGAAAATGTATAATGATGAGAAATATAATATCTCAGAAATATATAATTGATGAGAAACATAATATTTCAGAAATATACAATTAAGAAATTAGAAGTTGAGAAATAATAAGAAAAATGTGAGCCTATGAATTAAATTGAATTGATGAAAATCACAACAAAATCCTGTCTTCTCTTATACAACAAATGTTATTTAAAATTTAAATTTATAAACAGTTTTTAGACGTTTCACTCTGCCCAGCAAACGTTTCGTTTCCTATATTAAGTTTTATGGTTTACTCAATGCCTGGAAAACCAAAATAATTTAAATATTCCGATCACAATTTAATTAAAAAAAAAGCGGTTTAAATATTATTAATTCGGTTGAGCAAAGTCTATATACTTAATGCGGATTCAATAAGAATTTTTCTTTTATCTTAACATTATAAATGCAAAAGTGAATTTTATAACCAATCTCCGAAATTTTGCATAGCCTGTATCGTGAAAATAATTTAATTAATACCCTCCCTAAAAAATTATTTTTTAGGAAGGGTATTTTGACTATATTTTTTTTATTACTAAAATCGAATAAGTAAAAACATTAAAAACGGTTAAAATAAATATATCATACCTAGGACGTTTCATTATAACGACTCAAAAACTGACGACTACGATTCCCATGAAAACACCCCATACAAAACACAACTGGCTTATGATGTCACTGGCCTGTTATTTAGCATTCATTATAAGGGAGTTCATTAAATATTTTTAGTATCTCCTTAAATTTTGCCTTTAAGTTATATGTCGCATATTATAATTTTCTCACTTATTTGTGTGGAAACTAAATTCATAGTAACTTTTTCAATTTAATAAATATTGAATATATTTGGCGTTAATTTTGTAGAAATTCATTATTCACAATTAAATGAAACTACGTGATGTAGTATTATTTCTAATTTCTTTAAGTTCTTTACCACGACCTAGGTTTTGTTGTATTACCACATCTTCAGGTGGACTATTAGCAAAGATTTAGAAATATTTGCTAATAATTGACAATTTAATATACAAAAAAAATTGACGCGTTTCCTATTTCGAAGTTTCGATTAATTGTAATATGCATTATTTCTTTCATCACAAAGTTTTTTTAAACATACTATGCAGTTTTATAACATTTTTACAAAAAATATTGACATCAGTCAAATACCCCATAATTTAGTTACTATTATGGAATAAAGTAAACTTTTCATGAGAAAAAACTCTATTAGTGAGAAGAAGGTCATAAGTATGTATGTATCTTTATACAGTACGTATATAGATTGAATAGTGGTTACTATGTAATTTTTCCATGCAAGCGGAACTGAAATTGAAAGCTTCTGTTGCTATATAGCTAAAAAGCTTATATTAATGAAGAAGACGTCATACAAGTTGAAATACTTACTTTCAACGTTCTGCTTTTCAATGTTGCTCAGTAATTTCTTTATCCTTTCGTTTTCTATCTCCATGTCTCTTCTGCGCTCCTCATTTTTTTTACAATTCACCTCCATTATTTGGTTTTTGTAGAATTTTCTGGTGTCCGTTTTCAATTTCACTTGACTGATATGCTGTTTCATTGCTTCCATATCCTGCAGAAAACATGGCAAACTATAGTTTAAATTATCGTACAAATTTTTAAAAAAATAGGCGATACATCCATGCTACATTTCTTACGATATGCAGTCCCATATACATGTTTATTGCGATGTCTTAGTAAAGGCGTTATCGCTAATGCTAAGACATATTCTGTACTTGCAAAGAACATTTATTTCGCACTCAAAAATTAAATATGATTGAATTATGATATCAGGATCAATCACGTTTATAGTGGAGCAGATGGAGGGGAAAAAAAAGGAAACAGCATGAAGTCAACAGGCAGCCTATTTTCACCCTGGTATATTTTTGGAAAAGTACAGAGGTTGAATTCAATTTAATTTACCAGTTAGGATAAATATAAGTATAAATTTTTATTCACGAGTATTCGTTCAGCGGATTTGTGAATATTATAGACATGAATTTTTGAAATTAAGATTAAAGGAACTTTCAGTCATAGAGACATTTCGAAGTATTTTGACAGGGAACCCTGTGTTACATGGTCGGTACGCGACCAGAACGCTCTGACCATGAGCGACCTCGAAAGTGTGAGTACCGGCGATCGCTTGCCGTTTAGTCTCTCGCAGGCTGAGCACCACGCCGCATGTATCTATCGATAGAGGACAGATGCACAATCACCTAAAGCAAAATTGAAATTATATTCGGTAGTGATATCACAAGTTCTAAGTCACCGTGTCTGAGTGTTTTTTGGACAAAAGATTCTTCGAAAAAAATTTTGGACGCTTATAACTTTGCAACAAATTATAATACAGTTTTAAGTGAGGTGTCGTTTGATAGTGTCTGAAATAGTGAATCTTGTGAAACAATTTATAAACATTTACTTACCTTTAGAAACTACGAGCCGCTGAAATTTGGTAAGTAGCAATGGCGTGGATAAAATCAAAAATTGTGAAGCGGAACACTTCCAAAATTAAATTAAACAAAGTTAAACACAAAGAGGAAGTTGAGAGGCTTTGATTAAGCTGAAAATCGAAATCGGACAATGAAGACCAAGCCAATTTGGCCTCCGAAATTGGTGTCCACGATGAATATTTAGAGCCATGCCCCAGTACAAGTGGAGTGATATCATCTTTGACTTGTATAACAATAGTATAATAAATAGTGAACGAATCATTTCATTTTTCAATTGGGAGCGGACTACAATTTATTGCTATTTCCATGCAGACCGAAAACGCTTCACGAAAGACCCGAACGATCTTACCTTTGTGTGCAAGATGAATCCCACAATAATGGCATATGTTAGTTACTTTAGTTATCATAGACCGATAGTTCATAAGTAAAGACAAAATGATTTTAGATTCTTGTTTAAAGGATTTTTAAAAGTGATACTAGCTATATGAAAAACAAAATTATAACTAGCCTTTGATATGTACATTGTTTTGAAGACTATTTATAATGTTAAATTACTTAATATTGACATATGTACAATAAGTCAATAATTTGTGTAATATTAAGATGTTCATATTACACTTTTTATTTGAAAATAGTAACATTCACCTACCTTAATATTTTCCTAATTTATATTGTATTTGATCTGTAGTGACTTTAATTCAAGTGCAGAAGTTAAATCTATGCAAGGCTAAGTAAATTGACGTATGTACAATAAGTCAATAATTTGTGTAATATTAAGATGTTCATATTACACTTTTTATATGAAAATAGTAACATTCACCTACCTTAATATTTTCTTAATTTATATTGTATTTGATCTGTAATGACTTTAATTCAAGTGCAGAAGTTAATTCTATGCAAAGCTAAGTAAATTGACGTATGTACAATAAGTCAATAATTTGTGTAATATTAAGATGTTCATATTACACTTTTTATATTAAAATAGTAACATTCACCTATCTTAATATTTTCCTAATTTATATTGTATTTCAGATCTGTACTTACTTTAATTCAAATACAGAAGTTAATTCTATACAAGGCTATGACAATATAACGAGTGAGAATATAACAACTTCGAGAATAAATGCTGTAAAATTCCTTTCCATAAACTATTTCAAGTAAACATTTCATTACCATTATATTACATTATATTTTCATTCCAGGTAGTAAGCAGAATTAATTGTCTATCCGTGGGGCCTCAGCATGGTTTTGAATTTTGTTTTTGAGATTCTTTGGTCTGTGGTTCATATTTTTTTTTTAATCTATGCTCTGCATCTTCGTCTCAGAACAGAATGTGTAAATCAGAATTTCGCTTCCGTTGTCATGTTTTGAAAGATGTTTGCATGTTCCAACCAGTCTTGACAAATCACAGCCAATTTTCCTTTTTTTCAAATGATCTTCGCACAAAGTTTCGATATCCTTAATTCTTGTCTGAGAATGAGGAGCATATATTTCTCTGTCGATATTAATGAATTGAGTGACATCTCTGGCACTTAGGCTTTTTATATTTTTGCAAAAAAAATTTATTGCGACTGATTGAGTGATGCCCTGAATGTTCATCATGCTTCGTTTAGATTCTCTTTGAACCTAGCCACCCACTAAAAGAATGAACTAAAACTTGAAAATAAACTAGAACTTTTCCCAATATGGTCTACATAAATAAGATTCATCTTTTCAAGAATTTTACAAGAATTTCCCTGTTTTCACAAGGAATTTCATCACCAATCACACTTCCTTTCTATTGTAACAATAACAAAAGACCGCCTAGGGTGACCGTAGTGCCCACAATAAAATGGGTCTAAGAATGTTATTGTCATACCTTGTATGTTTCTAAATTTCAAAAACATTTTTTTTCTATATTATTAACATTTTATTGATCAGCTATTTCAAGAAAATATTTTCCTAGCTTACTAAAATGAATAGATACACCCGATATATTTGTGTAGTGATATAATACCTTTCTTATATTCTATTATAATTTTTTTGACATAAAAAAGAAAATGGTGGCTGGCTGTTAAGTTTTCATCTATGACAGGACCTAAATAATTATTAATAAATAAGTATAAAATATATTATATTACTCGTTACAGTCATCTCCATTTTTATTATATAAAATGCAATAAGCGGTGGGAAATTCCAATCAGAATCTCGCTTACTTTTTCCAGTTACAAGGAAAAATAATGTTATCATAAATTATCTTTCCCATTTATTGAATTTTGTCTGACAATAACTGCAGACGTTTTTGATACTATGCACTGAGATGTATCAGACCTATCCTCGTAAATGATTTCCTAGAAAATTAAATTATCATTCATGTATCACTCACTAATGTTTAAGTCAGCTGTTTTCCTTTTTAATAGAATGAAAATTGCCATTATCTCACTTAATGCTGCTGTACAAGTCAACAGCGTCTGTTCCTCCATTTTAATTGATAGAAAAATGTTATCATAAAATAATAGCGCAAAATAACTTCTACTGTCAAAGAAACAGTCAAATCTTTTGTCAACATTCTTTGACATATGTCTATGACTGTATAATTAATGGCAGCTTAACATATTATTTTTATATATATTAAATATATAGTACTACTGTTGGCATTGGCAACACTAAATAATTAGAAAAATAATTATTAATAATATATATTGTTTAATTAAAAACCTTCATTCACATGAATTTTGATACTTGCATTAGCAGTTACATCTGGAAAAACGAGTCGCTGTTTGTAAGCAATGTCTATGAAAGAACAAATGGATTTGCTAAAATGCTTCTAATATAACTCTTGAAGTTTCCCCTTATAAGGAAACTGTTCTAATTTCCAATATTCACTTCATTTTGTTATTAATTGAGAATATTTAATTTTTTGTGATTTCCACACCACTCCATAAGCAAATGGACTCACAGACATAAGACGACAATTTAAAAATATGTAGGTAAAAAGTGACTTACCTTGATAGCACAATCCCTTATCATAAGCTCGTGCCACATATCTTCATCTGCCATCTCCTGCCTCTGTATATTCTCCTTCTCTTTCATTTGGCACTTGAGTATATGCTGCAGTTCTCTGTTGTCAATTCCTCTCACTTTCTTGAGGTGGCTAAGGTATACAAATTTATATATTAAGCATAGTCAACATTAATAGTAAATAACTATATATTTATTATATTTATTGTTATACAAATTATAAACAAATGTCTATTCCAAAAATGCACTTTACTCAAAAATTTGACAGCTATGATTATATTTTTTTTTCTTAAGTAATTGTAAACTGGCTTTCCCCTGTTTCCGGTTTAATGTTGAAACTTAAAATTTAATTTTATTTGTGAAAGTTAATTTATGCCAGAACTGTATAAAACTAAATTTATATAAAAGACATGTTATTTTTGGACAATTTATTTCTAACGAAAGAAAGTTCGGTAAAATATAGATAGAATTACAAATAAATTCGAAGACAAACAGTTATATAAGATTTGAGATCCGGAATGTTGATTTAATTGTTAACATTCAAATTACTGAGGTGTTTTAGATACTCAAAACAAATGATAAGACAAAACCTACGATGGTCAGATAGGTTTCCTAAAACAGGTATTTATTAGATATACGGTTGTTCACTGGATCCAAACTCCACTTAAACTAAAAAATTTACTGTCTTTTAGTTACTTTCACATGATTAGATTCTATTTTTACTGTCATTCAGAGCTATTGTAACTAACTCTTCCTTTTGTCAATTACGAATGTTCTACAATAAAAATAAATAAGAAAATTGATGATAGAAATGACTTAAAACTCTTGTGCAAAATTACTTGAAGACATATTTGCTGTTAATACTTTTTATCCACCTAAAAATTAACTAAAATTATTTTTCTCAAGTTTGGCATGCATTAATTGTATTTACTAAGACGATCTTAAAGAATGGAGACAAGGCAGTAAAAGCAAATTACAAATGAAAATTATCTATTTAATCTTAATTTGCTAATGCCTTTAACTGTACATAATTCCAAATATATCGCTATTCAAATTGTGTGCTTTTATCTGTGGCGGCTAAAATGTTAACACTGTAAATTTCCACAATATTTGTGAATACACAAGACAGGACATTAATTTTTTATAGCACTTGCTATTTGTTATTTATTGTCATGTTATTATTATGAATGGCACATTCCCTTGTAATGCATTATTATTATTACTACATGTAAATTATGAAGATTACATTTATACATTAATGATTACTCGTTAATGGTTGTATTATTATCATGTTCAGCTTTTAATGAAAATTGTATTTTTCTCTTGTTTACTTGAGAAAGGATATACAGTCTTAAAAAATGAATCGACAATGATGTATATTTTACATATGAACATTATATAAGGTATTATTATTTATCCGTAATAAGCACATTTTATAGGTTTGTAAACTATTTAAAAAGTTGTTGTCCTATATATAGGGTCTTACAAAATTAAGTATTTTTTAAGTTTCGTATATATATATATATATATATATATATATATATATATATATATATATATATATATATACAAGGTTTTTTAATTTAGGTTTACAAAACAATTACTGGTCTGTTATTTAGTATTAACTATTTCGTTCATTATTTTACTATTTCGTTTTCATTAATTTCTTTATTCCACATGCCTTTCATAATTATTTCTTATTCTACTCCCTATATGATTAATATATTACTGGCCCTTACTTCTGATAGTTTTCAAAAGCGATGAGGTATTTTTCCTTTCTCTCTTTATCCAGCTGTTCTTCTTGTATCTTGAAATCAACTTGCTTTTTCTCCACAATTTTCTTGTGAGACTGCTGCATTTTATCATATATTTCTTTTCTGTTTTGTTCCTCTTCAATAATTAACATTTTTTTCAACCTGTTAGACGTATTTATCAAGTTTATGAAAATGAGAGCCAAGATAGTCATTAGTAAGTGTAGCGAATTCATATTATAAATATTCGTTTTAATGTATGAGGTTAAAAATATTTCCATCACAATAAATAATATGTAGATCTTTCCACTTTTGTAGTGAAACAACTTTATAACTTTGTCATATTTATCTCTTCACCTGTCGCTGTTTCAACACTTTTAAACCTAAGCAAGTACATTGGTTCAGATGGGAATCTCAATTAATAAAAATTTAGAAACAACATTTTTTAATGTACCTTAAATGTAAAATGAGAGCAATTTTTTTTTCTAGGCCTATATAATGGGATATTAGAGGACAGGTATTTTGAAATGAAATTGAGTCCCGATGAAATTCAAATTTTCTTGATTCTTTGGCAGATGTTGGATTTGTGTTGCGTAATGCCAGAGAATTTCAATGTGTTTCCTCATTTAATTTATTATACATGACTGTACTCAAGTTTATTCAAGCAAGAAATTAATATAGCCTGTAACTATACGAGTCGAAAATATGTTCCTTCTATATTTATATGAGACAATATGGTTACTTCCCTTTTCTATTTTCTACCGATTTTCTCTTGAATGAGCTGGGTATCATAAAATTGTATCAACTTATTTTCCGATCATTAAATGGAAAAATTTTACTCCTTAATTTATTGGAAAAACTTTTGCTCTTTGTACTTGATAACTACCTGCACTTGTGTAGTCATTATCTTTTTGTTATACAAGCACCTGTAACCGAATTATATCAAAAATTTCCACTTGTCATGATCTACAATTTCTCAGCTACCTGATATCGGTTGCACCAGAGTGTGAGTTTGTGATGAGAATAAACTTCTTCAATTTATGTTATTGTCTTATTATCGCTATTGAAACACATAGATGTAATAAATGTAATGTTTCTATAACTGTATATTTATTATAAAAAAAGTTATTTCAGCTATATTACTTTGCAGCAGGTGCTGTTTTATGCTGAAAGAAAATCTTTTTGCCAATTCCTCTTATCAGAATGAATATTCTTTCTATAAACACCATAATCAATTTATATTAGAAATGTCAGGTAGGAAACTCTTCGTAACAAAACATTGGCACTTTATCATTGTGCTACGTATGGATTTTGTCACGTTCACTTAGTGAGTTCTAAATTCTTTAATTGATATTATGTTAAGACGTGAGTAATGTTACAACACATTTGGAACTCTATTTTTTATTAAATCATAATAGTTATAATTATATGACACAAAAGTAATTGTAATTAGTTAACTTAAATCCTAACTAACATTATAAATGCAAAAATGTCTTTGTTTTGTCCTTCTTTCAAGTCACAATGGATTGACATAATTTTTTGCATAAGGATTATCCTGGGAAAATTTCTCTTAATACATATATGTAATCTTAACGTGATCCATCAGTTAAATTCTTATTTGAAACTGAAAAAGTACACAAACGGAATAAGAAGCAACTTCGCAATGTGATTTTTTGAACTTTTTTATCTTGGGAAATCTTATCCTAATACATATATCTAATCCTAACGTCATTTAGTTGTTGGGCCGGGTAATGACATACGTTACTTTTTATCCCCGGAAAATTTTCATCCATTGGGCAAATTCTTATTTGAAACTGAAAAAGTGCACAAATGGAAGAAGCAACTTCGCAATGCCTTTTTTTGAAATGCTACATATGCAATATAGAGGCGTAACAGAATCACTCGAAATATTTTTATTTTCATTGTTATTTGTATTATAGAGTCCCAAAAATTAAGTCTTAATATTTAATTTCTCTTAATCATTCTAGATCTCTATAAGTTTGCAACTTAACCATACGAGCAAAGCCCCAGGTAAAAGCTAGTCCAAAATATAATGTTCATTTCCTCCGACTTTTCAGCTATGGCTTTACACATTTTCCCGGTTTTCTAGCTCTATCCAAAACATTGTTATTGTATGTTTCTGTGAAAGCTTATAATCTAGTGACACTTTTTTCTTCGAGTAAAGTTTACGATTATGTAATAGTGTTTTACTGTATTGAGAGAATAAAAAAGATATTAGTGTACACAATGGAATCAGATTGATTGCCCTATGTACTGATATTTCATTATTTGCATTAATACGGCTTACCTCAGTCTTCTATTGTGGAGCTGCAAATCTTGAATGTCTAATGCTGACTGAACCCGTGCATCTATTTCACTCACCAACGCTCTGTTACAACATAATGTTAAGTCATTTAACTTCTAGACAGACCATTGTGTTCGGAAAAAAGTTCCAGGGTTGAATGGGTAGCAACTGTGATATACCCATCAGAGAAACATTTTACATATTACTGTTAATATTAAATATACTCTAATGTCAAATAAGGTTCAATCAGCTTTGTCTTTATTGGTGCTCAAATTATATATAGAAAGCTGGCTAAGATCGCCTAATCAAATCTTGTTGTTGAACTTGTTGTTGAAGTTTGTTGTATTTTTAGCTCATTTCATAAATTAAGTTTAATTCTTATGATCAAAATATTCTCCAAGTGTATACACAGATATTTTTTGTATTTCAAGTTCATTTATATGAAAAACATTTGTATTTTTAGTGAAAAAGCTGATTATCACTTTTATGTTGATTGTGGTTTTTTAAAATTTGAGATACAAGAAATAATTCAGGATTAGAGATTAAAAATACCCAGGATATCTGTATTAAGATATAAAGCAGTAAAGTTTTTTTTTTGTTTGTTCACTGGAAACAAATACACGTCAATTTCAAAATTCTTTCTGTATTAAAAGGCGGATACTTTTAGAAAAGTTGTGGACTATATATCATCAAATACCCATAGGGCCTATCCCTATGGTACTGCTAAAAAATGTAACAGAAGTCAGGGAACACTACTTAATTGGTGTAAGGTCACTACCTTACACCATTCAAGTAGTGCTACCAGACTGACTTATTTATTATTAAAAGGCGCATACTGTTAGAAAAGTTATGGACTATATATCATCAAATACCCATAGGGCCTGTCCCTATGGTACTGGTAAAAAATGTAACAGAAGTCAGGGAACACTACTTAATTGGTGTAAGGTCACTACCTTACACCATTTAAGTAGTGCTACCAGACTGACTTATTTATTATTAAAAGGCGTATACTTTTAGAAAAGTTGTGGACTATATATCATCAAATACCCATAGGGCCTATCCCTATGGTACTGCTAAAAAATGTAACAGAAGTCAGGGAACACCACTTAATTGGTGTAAGGTCACTACCTTACACCATTCAAGTAGTGCTACCAGACTGACTTATTTATTATTAAAAGGCGCATACTGTTAGAAAAGTTATGGACTATATATCATCAAATAACCATAGGGCCTGTCCCTATGGTACTGGTAAAAAATGTAACAGAAGTCAGGGAACACTACTTAATTGGTGTAAGGTCACTACCTTACACCATTTAAGTAGTGCTACCAGACTGACTTATTTATTATTAAAAGGCGTATACTTTTAAAAAAGTTGTGGACTATATATCATCAAATACCCATAGGGCCTGTCCCTATGGTACTGGTAACAAATGTAACGGAAGTCAGGTAACACTACTTAATTGGTGTAAGGTCGCTCACTACCTTACACCATGTAAGTAGTGCTACCAGACTGACTTATTTATTATTAAAAGGCGTATACTTTTAGAAAAGTTGTGGACTATATATCATCAAATACCCATAGGGCCTGTCCCTATGGTACTGGTAACAAATGTAACGGAAGTCAGGTAACACTACTTAATTGGTGTAAGGTCGCTCACTACCTTACACCATATAAGTAGTGCTACGAGACTGACTTATTTATTATTAAAAAGCGCATAATTTTAGAAAAGTTGTGGACTATATATCATCAAATACCCATAGGGCCTGTCCCTATGGTACTGGTAACAAATGTAACGGAAGTCAGGTAACACTACTTAATTGGTGTAAGGTCGCTCACTACCTTACACCATGTAAGTAGTGCTACGAGACTGACTTATTTATTATTAAAAAGCGCATAATTTTAGAAAAGTTGTGGACTATATATCATCAAATACCCATAGGGCCTGTCCCTATGGTACTGGTAAAAAATGTAACGGAAGTCAGGTAACACTACTTAATTGGTGTAAGGTCGCTCACTACCTTACACCATGTAAGTAGTGCTACCAGACTGACTTATTTATTATTAAAAGGCGTATACTTTTAAAAAAGTTGTGGACTATATATCATCAAATACCCATAGGGCCTGTCCCTATGGTACTGGTAACAAATGTAACGGAAGTCAGGTAACACTACTTAATTGGTGTAAGGTCGCTCACTACCTTACACCATGTAAGTAGTGCTACCAGACTGACTTATTTATTATTAAAAGGCGTATACTTTTAGAAAAGTTGTGGACTATATATCATCAAATACCCATAGGGCCTGTCCCTATGGTACTGGTAACAAATGTAACGGAAGTCAGGTAACACTACTTAATTGGTGTAAGGTCGCTCACTACCTTACACCATGTAAGTAGTGCTACGAGACTGACTTATTTATTATTAAAAAGCGCATAATTTTAGAAAAGTTGTGGACTATATATCATCAAATACCCATAGGGCCTGTCCCTATGGTACTGGTAACAAATGTAACGGAAGTCAGGTAACACTACTTAATTGGTGTAAGGTCGCTCACTACCTTACACCATATAAGTAGTGCTACGAGACTGACTTATTTATTATTAAAAAGCGCATAATTTTAGAAAAGTTGTGGACTATATATCATCAAATACCCATAGGGCCTGTCCCTATGGTACTGGTAAAAAATGTAACAGAAGTCAGGTAATACTACTTAATTGGTGTAAGGTCACTACCTTACACCATTTAAGTAGTGCTACCCTACCTTACACCATTTAAGTAGTGCTACCAGACTGACTTATTTATTATAGATCATATCGTTTCGTGATTTTATTGTGAGGGGGGGAGGGGGATTTTTTTTTAATTCCTCAAATTTGTTGATAAATTTGTATGTTATTTTTGTACAACTTTTGTATGTTATTTTTGTACTTTTTGTTTTGATAATTGGTATGTTATGGTATATGTTATTTTGCTACCAATACTGACTTATTTGTTACAGATCATATCGTTTCGTGAATGGAACAGGGGTGTTCATTGTGAGGGGTGGTGGGGGATTTTTTCTGAATTCCTCAAATTTGTTGACAAATTGGTATGTAATTTTTGTGTAACTTTTGTATGTTATTTTTACACTTTTTGTCTTGATAATTGGTATGTTATGTTGTATGTTATTTTGCTACCAATATAATAAAAGGATCTATATATTCATACTTCTCTTCCATGGACAAAGTAGCAGTGTTGACTGCGACATCGAGGGATTTTCGCTTAAGATCATCAAGCAGGATGAGTCTCCGTAGCTCAGCCTTGCGCTGCTTACAGATGTAGCTGGGTGAGCCGTAATTGATGTTTCTGTCCTAAAAAAGTAATTAAAAACTCTTTAAAAGTACTTGTATAATGAAGTGATGTTACTAAATTAAAAAAAATCTAGTTGGATAATTTTTGTTAATCCACATTAGACTGGTTTTATAATTATGAGAAAATACACAATTAAAAGATTGAATATTAAAGATACATTAGTGTTATCAGAAGCAAAATATTTTAAGAGTTATGAGTTATGGGTTATACCCCGTAATTGGTATATGATCCCAATAGTTAGCGACAGATGAAAAAGACTTTTTGGTAGAAAACACTTACAGGTTGCAATATAAATGTGGTGCCATCTATTGCACATGCAAAAGGAATATAAAAACAGTCATATAAAGACGATCACAGTAGACTGTAAACGTGGTATAATCCAGTTTATTTACTTACAAGGGCGATGCGTAAATCGTGGACTGATGAGGTCGTACATAATAAAAAAATGAGTTTTTTCAATATAATTCGAATTAAGTTCAACTCATTTCATAGGTTTGAAATTGAGTTAAATACCTGTAAAAAATATATATTAATTTTCCATGTTTTGAACAATATCTGAAGTGGTAGTTTCGACAGACCAGCCACTGTTTATCAGGATAACCGTACATGTTAAACAGCTCTTTCAATCTCACTCAATGGTTTGGAAAGTTTTTCCATGCTTAGCAAGTACTTAATTGCAGCATGATTGTCGCACAATATTTTCGGATTTACTTATCTATAGAGTGTTACGTCACGTCATATTCATCATACATATGGGCACTTAATGAGTATTTGATTATTATCAGTATAAGCAAACAGACCTAACTTCTCTTTTCCCCTCCAGCCTTCTAATTTTGAACATCACCTCGTATTACACTGTGATGGTGCATGCTTCACTGACTAATTTGTTGCAAAAAATACCTTAGTAGCAGACTTACAATTTTTTGTATGATCATACTAAGTACACAATTAATAACCTGCTGTGCATAGTGATGCGGATAATAAGATAAGTTTAAAATAAAATTTCTTACAACTCGATCACAATCTTTAGTAATGAAAAGTCTAATAATAAATATCAGACATAGTTAATGTTGGTATTTATGTTGAATTATTTTGTCAATTACTGTTATAAATATCTTTTTAAATTAATTTGAATAACGTCTTCTCTCCATCTGTTTTCATTCCATATTTTAATCTATAATGAAACTTTCATCCCATTATTCTAATATGCTTATTATAAATTCTCCAATTTTGTGATATATTTGATTTAGGTACTATATAAAAACATTTGTGTGGAAATGTGTAGAAATTTTACAACCAGTGTGATATACAGAAGTGAAATGTGGTCTCTTACTATTGGCCTCGTAAAAAGACTTCCAAGTCACTCAGCGAGCTATGGAGATGTGATTGAGACATACGATCCGTAATGAGGAGAATTAAAGTCACTAACATTGCTTGTAGGATTTCCAGACTGAAGTAGCAATGGATAGTATGCCGAACTGACGAACGTTGGGGAAAAAAGGTTCTCAAATGACAACTATGTATTGGAAGATGCAGAGTGGGACAACTCCTCTCTTAGTGGACAGATGGCTTGGTAAAGACAGCAGGAGGCCGTTAGATGTAAGCAACGCGGGATTGATTTTCTGGAATTCTGGGGGAGGCCCATGTTCAGCTGTGAATGTCTTCCGGCTGATGCTGATGATAGATATAAGTGTACTTTAGATACATTAAGAATTTCATTTTTCTTCTTCTTTAACTGTTTGAGTGCCGACGAGCGCCATCGTGCTCATGCGCGTACTTTATGTCTGTTTATTTCTAATGTTTCTAGGATATTAAGTTTATTACCTTTTGTATTTATTTGTAATATATATATGTAATAGTGTATACATAATTGTAATAGTGTATATATGTAATAGTGTATACATAGGTCAAACAGAAAGAGATTTTAATACAAGATATAAAGAACACATTGCCAGCTGGCGAAATAATAAACCAGACACATCTCACTTTGCTAAACATCTCATTGAAAATAACCATCACCCCCATACTGATAATGCCTCCTATATATTACAAATAAATACAAAAGGTAATAAACTTAATATCCTAGAAATATTAGAAATAAACAGACATAAAAAAGATACCAAGGTTAATATATTAAATGAACAACTAAATATAATATCATCACCCATTCTTAATATCTTCTAGATATAATATAAATATACAAAATTGATACTACAGTACCCTGGAAATTGTTTCAGCACTAATACACATATAAATATAAGTATATATAATAAAAACAAAAAATTAAAAGAAATAAATAAATAAATATATGAATACACAAAACCGGAGATATGTAGAATTAGTGTATTACCTTGTTCTTACTTGTAAATACCCTTGCTTTTGTATAAATATATTACCGATAATAATTTCCATTTAATTCTATTACATACACCGTAAAGTTTGCATTGTATAACCTCACATAATAACAACAATTGAATTTATTACCCTCACTAAAATACTGGTATATTGTATAACTCTCGGTAATATAATAAAACCTACACTGCGCCCCTGCAATAAACTCACTAACATAAGCAATGGAAAAATCCGCACAAACCAGGCTTCCGCAATTGTGTTTGAAACATATAAATGCTGTTGGTTGTTCCTAAGAGTTAATCTTTGCTAATATCCCACCTGAAGATGTTGTAATACAACGAAACCTAGGTTGTGGTAAAGAAATTAAAGAAAGTAGAAATAATACTACATCACGTAGTTTCATTTAATTGTGAAAAAAATTAATTATAAAGGTTTTTTTAATACTGACAAATTGCTGTCAAATTTCAAAGATTCAAAATAAACAATGGGCAGTGTTTATAACTATGGGAAACAAATTTCAGAACAACTTTGCTTTCAACTAAATAAAGACAAATAGAAAAAAATCACTTTCGTTAAATTGCACTTGTTACAAAAGGTAGCGTTTTCGAATAAGAATTTTATTTACTGGGAAATTATTAAAAAAAATATCTGCTCGTTTAGAGCTATGACTACAAATCAAACTTTTCTATCAGAATATTTTTTCAGATAGTATATACTAATCTTAATAAGTAATAAGAATGGTTAAGTTATAGACTTCAAGTTATCAGGAATATTATGACTAAAAATATAGATTAAACTTGTTTATATTAAATCTCCAATAATACATATCATGAAAATGATTATTATAATTGTACAACGTCAATATATATTTACTTACACGTCGCATTTGTAATATATTCGATCCTTTAAAATACTTCTTGAGTTGGAAATCTTTTGTTTCTATTTCTCAATATCTTCTCTAAAATAGTTCGCATTTTATCTAGGTCTTGGCACTTTTAACGTAAATGACATTTTTTAAACTCCTCCATATAATTTTATTTCGCCTTTGTCTTGACAGTAACCATGGAAATTATTTGTAACAAGAAACAAATTCTTATCGGAAAATTAAATCACAATTTCACATGAAGCGTTGACAGTCGAATATTGGCGCCATGGCATTACGCGAACTATGTTACCATAAGGAAAAATGAATTTTTAACTATTTTAGATAAGATCCTGATTTTGTATAAAAATATTTCGTACATTTGTTTCAATGTCACAACTACTTCATAGATAATTTAATATATCTCTAAAATTGACAAGTCGTTGTAGGTTCCTCGATACTCACATTTATCGAAACCTTTGTGTTATACAGCTAATAGCCGTTTTAGATATAATATAAAATCTTTACATTCGTTTTCATTTCATCAACAAAAAAGTCTTTGAATTGAAACGAATATATCTGAATGTATGGCGAGGGGCAAAAAGACAGCTTATGAATATTTGGAATAATAGGTGAAAATAAATGGTATGATTTCTAGAGAAAGAGAAAGAAAATAGTGGATCAAATTCAGAAAGTTATTTTGAAAAATAAATGAAATCCTTAACTTACGTACTTATTAGAAAAATACTCAAGTCTCAGTATTTTATTTTATTTTATGTAAAGGAAAAAAAAACAAACACAAACTATTTGAAATATTCTATGAACACTAAATACGAAATAAGTTTTTGTTCTAACATTTCCACAAAAAACAAAGAAAAATAAATACATTTATAAAACAATCTATTAAATACAACAATACATAAATGTGACAATGTTAATTGAAGTAATTGAAACAATATTTTTTTAGAATAAGACATAAAATTAATACCGAAAACACTTGTTATTAACTTATCAAAAAAAAAACAAACATAAACTATTTGAAATATTCTATGAACACTAAATACGAAATAAGTTTGTATTCTAACATTTCCACAAAGAACAAAGAAAAATAAATACATTTATAATATAAACAATTAAATACAACAATACATAAATGTAACAATGTTAATTGAAGTAAGTGAAACAATATTTTTTTAGAATAAGAAATAAAATTAATACGGAAAACACTTGTTATTAACTTATCAATTGAATAAAGCTGCAATTATGGATTATAAGTTACCTATATAAGTTGGACAAACAATGAATAAAGTAAAATGATAATAACATTACTGATCCGTCTGCTGTGCATAAATTTCACGAAGCCTGTTCTTTACATCTGATCGAAACTGGGGGCGTGAATTTGCAAGGACGTCAAGTGTCAACATCTCTTTACTGTATAAGTCGCAAAACCGCCGTAACGTGAATGCTCTGACACCGGCGTTTGTTCGTGCATTATCAACATGAAATAAGAGATTGTTACAAATTAGTTTGGGAGTTCGAATCTTTATCTGATTCAGTAGAAATGGACAGTCATAATTACCTTGACAGATGTTGAACATAACCATCAACTCTAATAATGAACGTCTATGGTAGAGGGCATCACATTTATAATTATTAAGAAATACTTTATACGATAATTTACTGCCGCCTATACAATGCTGAAGAGCTTTCAAAAAATTGTTTTGTATGTTCTCGATACTATCAGAATAAGTGGCATATAGTGGATTCCAGACAACTATAGCGTATTCAAGTTGTGATCTTGCAAGAGCATTGTACAATCTTAAGTACTTTTCAGCATTTTTAAATACTTTGGTCGTTCTTAATACGAAGCCAAGCATTCTATAGGCCTTAGATACAATCTGCTCAATATGCAAACTAAAATGCAGTTTACTGTGGAAAATGACACCAAGGTCGCGCATGCTGTCAACTTGTTCGAATGAATTCCCTCCTATGGCATATTGAAAGTTTATTTGTTTTTTTTCTTTGTGAAAGAGATTTGTTTGCACTTCAAGTAACTTAAATGCAGTCTGTTCTCTTCACAGTAAACATGAAGTCTATCGAGATCAGCTTGCATATTCAAACAGTCTTTGGCAAGAGTAGATCACTTTAGATCGTCTGCATACATTAGGAAATTAATATTTCTAAAACAGGTACTTGTATCGTTAATAAATATAATAAATAAGAAAGGGCCTAATATAGATCCCTGTGGTATACCAGTCATGATATATGGTGATAAGAACCCGTTTACTTTAATTGCTTTCTGCCTATTAGTTAAATACGAAATAAACAATCTAAGCAAGTTGCCCCTGATGCCGTTAAATGCTAGTTTTCGCATCAATATTAAGTGATCAACCTTGTCAAATGCTTTCTTGAAATTTGTATATATCACGTCAACTTGCTGTCCGGAATCCAATGACTCGAACAAGAGCTGAGAGTGAAGTAGTAGGTTAGTAATGGTAGATCTACCACGAACAAAACCGTGTTGTTCGGGGATAATGTAATTATGGAGTATTGGATATACTTGTTCATGTACTACTCTTTCTCAAACTTTGGGAATTATTGATAAGATTGATATGGGTCTATAGTTAACTATGTTTTGTTTAGATCCACTTTTATACACAGGTGTTATGTGCGCCTTTTTCCAACATGTAGGAAAAGTCTCATGCTTTACACATTTATTAAACAAGAGAGTTAAAGGAATGCATATGGTATCTGTGGTATATTTGAGGAAGGCTCATTCAATTCTATCTGGTCCTGGACCTTTGTTCAAATGCAATGACGTAAGCATTTTTAAAACATCTGCAACCTCAATCGATATGGTAGATAAGCTGACGTCATTTAAGTTACTAGTAGATATGTTTTCAACATTTTTGATGAATTTCTTTATATCTGGATCAGTGGGCTCGAAAGTTGACTGAAAGAACTCTGAAAAGATTTGGCAAATTTCGTTGGGTTATTATATAGTATTCAATATTTACATAGATTTATAATTTTTTTTCGAATGGAGATTATGCCATATATAATCTGTTTGACCAGAGCAAATATGGTAAAACTTGAAAACTATTTGGAATAAGATTAAAAAGACAATAGACTTTTTTAAAAACCTCCACCATGACGCTTTACGATTAATAAGTTGTTCAGTCACCTTCACAATTAATAAAAAAAATTATTAATTGTGAAGGTGACTGAACAACTTATTTAAAAAAGTAAAAAAATAAAGATATAACAAATTAATGTGGTGTTAAAGAACGTGTTGATGAAATACCGCAATCATAATCAAAGTGAATAGAGCCGATAGTTCCCATGAAAATATATTATAAAATGGTTTTGTTATAACAAAAATATATCATTTAGGGTATAAGTGATTAGGTATTCTGATTTGTGTTGATTCGATATATTTACATATATTTAATTGCAGCTCTAAACGAAAAATTCTATGATATAAACAGACTTTGAATACGAAGCGTCTTGCGGGAAGTATTCCATTAATTGCATTGAATATAGGCTTTCCAGAAAAATAACAGCTATACACGCTTCTGTCGGGGAGACTGGAGGGATTCTTTATGATTTATTATTATTAAATATCGGTTTTATTGTAAAAAGAGAATAAATATATTTTTCCTACCTTAGTTAAGCAATGAAGTTGTTAGCTGAAATAAAAATGGAGAATACACGAACCCACTAGTTGTTCGCCTCACGCGGTTACAGTCCGCCATATTGTTGTGTCCATGGTTTGTTGTTTACGTTGTTTTATTACTGGTGTACTATTCTGCTGTTGTAGTTGTTTTATGTTGTAGTTGTTTTATGCTGTTGTAGTTGCATTTAAATATAAGAATGTATTACATTACGGAAATAACAACAAAGAATCAATGAAAAGAATTTGACAGGTTTCTGTACAAAATATTCGCGCCGAAGAGAAATATTGCTAGCTATAAACCTTTGTCACACTTATACAGAAAATGCATCTATCATAGATACTCTATAAAACGACCAAGATAACAAAATAGTTTGCGGGGAATCCTCGACCGCATTTTATGGTTGTGAACGTAAGTCAGTATTGCCCACCAATTCCGAGATGGCGCTGCAACCGAGCGACTACTGTAGACTACGGTAAGTATTTTATCAAATTACATTTCAATTTGTGTATCCAACCACAGTTGGTCAACAACACACATGTGATTACATTGTTTATTAAAAGTATAAAATGTGTGCTATTGCTAGATGAAAATCACGAGGAGGTGGTGGGAGACTCTTCCATTGGGAAAGGGAAAAGCTAGTCTTTTCCCTTTCCCAATGAAGTGGATAGGTTAAGGAGTTGGAGAAAAATCTTGTGGATCTATTATCTAGTGTAGAAACATAATAAATAAATATTAGCATATACATATCTATCATTTAGTACATTGAAAATTAGATGGTATTCAAAGAACAGTATGCACGGCAAGTACTTTTATTGTATCTGAAATTGCATCACAGGGATTATACCCTTATACGATGTTTGCTTGGTTAATCTGAATAAAGTAGTGTCCGATTAGAGGAACAAAAATATGGCTAAGAATAATTTTGTTCCTCTAATCGGTCACTACTTTATTCATATATACATTCACAGTGGGAGACTCTTCCATTGGGAAAGGGAAAGGACTAGAAGTGGACAGGTTAAGGAGTTGGAGAAATATCTAGTGAATCTATTATCTAATGTAGAAACATAATAAATAAATATTGACATATACATATCTTTCATTTAGTACATTGAAAATTAGATGGTATTCAAAGAACAGTAAGCACAACAAGTATTTTTATTGTATCTGAAATTTTATCACAAGGATTATACCTTTATATTTGCTTGGTTAATATGAATAAAGTAGTGACCGATTAGAGGAACAAAAATATGACTAGCAATAGTTTTTTTACTTGAAAAGCTGTTAGGAAATAATATCAAAATAATTTATGAAAGTAATATTATTATTTCGTCAAAAAAATAAACTGAGTACAATTAAACTAACGTCATTGACAACATGGATTAAGATTGACCATGCATAGGTAAAGCAGTGTGAGTTGTTACTCCGCTAAACTTTCAAATATGGCTTATAAACATTTATTCAATTTGTATAATGGATCCGGGTGAACCTGAAAAATAAAAAGTTTACGCTTTAAAATATTGCAATGAGCAGTTTGGAAGATTAACAGGTTAGCGTAGGTACGCATCTAAAAAGATAATATCCAATTTTACCTCTGATTAAACAAAGTAAAAGTTTGAAATAATTATAAATTACACAAGTTTCGTAGTTGTTGATTTTCTTTTCCAACTGATTTACTTTATTTAATTTTATTTAAGTTTCTAATATATTGTAAATATCATTTGTACAACATATCTCACAATCAGCAATAACTCGTTTTAAATATTGAAATAGAAAGATAATACTTTTAAATTATCAATAAATACTTACTAATACATTAAAAATTAAGTGAAAAGTGGCTACTTTAACTGGAAAATTATAACCCTAACGACATATACTTCTAATTGATAGTAATTGTAAAATGATGCCAAATTTTTAAAAACTTTTGGTGAATCATATAACAAATTCATAAAGTGTAAGAGTATTTTGGTAAAACAAGTTTCAACATTTGTTTTATTTTAAAAATTTTTACATACTTTTTAAGTTTCCGTAGTCTTCTTAATTTTCTCTTCAGCAGTTCGTTGGTCTTTTCAATGCACCTTATAAACAAGCCTGCAAATCCCCAGTTATTGTTGGTTGCCTTACATTGACACGCTGACTCTGGTTGAAGCTGCTTCCGGAAGCATGCCCTTCTATAATCAAAAAATTCTCAAATACATGTAATATTTAGAAGTAAATTAGTAACTAATGATTATATCTGATATACAGTGAAAACCCATGTTACTGTCTGCACATGATCTGGCAACTCCGGATATTGGACGATTAACACAAGACACACACAATTTATCTCATACTAGTAGTACAAGATGTTATTAAAATTGAAAATGTAGTATACAAGATCCATTATTTATAATTAGTGAAGTAGACAGTGTTCCTCCCAGTGATGGGTGAAACTGCGTTATAATTTGTGGTTATAAACATAGTTATACTTTCTTATATTATTTGGTAATAAAAATAATACTACAAACAATACTTACCGAATTTCACATTTTGGAAACCTGACAATTAATAAGTGTCCTCTCTCTACTTAGTATCTTTTTTAGTGGAGTGACAGCCGGTTACAACGCACGCCATTATTAGAAACTATAATATAAAACAATCAAAATAACTTATTGGTATCTAAATTAATATAAAAATTCTTATTAAAAGCAGTATTAAAATTAAAGTTCTCCGGAGAAAATATATATGAGAGATAACACAAGAATTTTCAGTATTATACTTTTTCTGTAGGAAATAAACCATGCATGTAGTAGCGAGAAAAAGTATGGCGCCCAAAAGCCAGCCAAGTTGAATGTGTTAAATGTCATCTGCTGAGGAAACTGAATCTTATCTTATACTTTAATCTACGCTAATGGTGATTGCTCTACTTTATTTAGAGAATCTTTGCCAATATCAAGTAGTAGGAGAGAGGAGCCTAGCCAATAATCATTAACCATTTCCTGGATACCTGTCACTGTTGTTTAGTTAAAAATTGGCGTTACGGGACAAAAAGTGAATAAAATAAATAAAATTAAAACAAAAAATGAAATATAATAATAGATTTATATATATCTCAAATATGGTTATACTATAAGATTAAATGTAAGAGCACGAACATACACACGTGCAAAATTTAAACACAAATATTTTTACCATGTCCTAAATTTTGATACAGTCCTTTCTTATATATTGTGATTTGTGTGATCAGTTCCACAATGCGTTTATGGGCAACCGCTAAAAGAGATTAAATTTTTAAAAGAAGTTGAATGTTATATTTTAATAACTTGTAGATAAATGGAGGTAAATTGTATAAAGGACAGCAATCGTGGGATTGTTCAAATTACTCTCCCCCTAAGTAATAATAGATCAGAGATACTCTTCCTATGAGTAAAACGATGTTCCAAGCTTATTGGAGACACCACGGGAGTTTCCTTTCGAGCAAATATACGTTTAGAGAAAAATATTATATATATATATATATATATATATATATATATATATATATATATATATATATATATATATAAATATATATGAAAGTAGATCATTAGCGTGCTGTAGCTTATGGCAGAAAGGATTTATGGTGGAGTGTATGTATCTTATCCTTAAGTGTAAAGTGGTTGATGAACCGATTAGCAATTTGAGTACAGGAGCTCCACTGAATTCCTCTTTTTATCAATACTACCTTCTGAATTCTGCCATTAACATTTAAAACATTATTTTTTCAAGACAGATTCAAAGTTAATCCCATGAAACCAGAATACCTAACTAGGGTGAGGTTTTTTCCTTTGGGTGTGAATGATACGTTGGCTAACGTCACCAATAATATACAGACAACTTTTGCAGGACTTGTGTAGAGAAGGGGTTGGAGTGGCGGTGATTAGGTGCATGAGAGAATTGAATGGGTTAGGTTTAAAAATTTAATGTGGAGTTTTATGGAGAAGTGTGCTATACACTTCGATTGTGCAAAATAAGTAGAGGTATATTTTTTTATTTGTTGCAACCCGTTTTGTTACGTTTCCTTAATTTACGTTTAAAGTCAGATTAGCAATCTATGGCGGTTTTAAAAGTGGTCGGAGATATCGATCAAGCAAAAATATTACACGGAGAATAATAAGATCCATTTCTACCGAGCAGAAGTAAAATCCGTAAGTTCATCTGACACTATTTTCAGGCGAGGCAAAACACCAAACAGAAAACAAACCATAAATGTTTAGTACTTTATCGGATATACATGGAGTAATTTACTTAAAGGTACTTTGTTGCAACTTAAAAGGCAAAATTCTTGGAAAATATAAGAAAAATAGCAAGGGAGCGAAACAACAATTGATTTCGTTTTATATTTGCTATAGGCTTTTCGCTGCTTCCTCATTGTGAAGAGAAAACCATTAAATAAAAAAAATGTGCGTTAATTCGATATAAAAAATGGGGTAGCATTTTAATTACGTTAACTAATAATATTATAGTGTCACTAATTAAATTAAAGTTTCTTTTCACCAATAGTTAATAAAAAGTTTTTATAGAAGCTTTAGGTTGCAAACGTTATCTGTGTTTCACAGAATAGTAATTAATAAAAAAGAAAATTAATTATTTTGAAAAACCTATGACGGATGTAGTCGTTGTAATTGAAAAACGTTTAAATAGTTTTTTTGAAACCCCCCTGCCCCGTTTAAAAGAACGTAAGAACCTATTAATAATAATAATTAAAAAACCAAGAAAATGCCTCGGGACCGCCATGCCCTGCCTATGCCTAAAATTATGCAGTTTTATCAGTTCGTGACGAATTGAAATTCTCTTAGGTGTGCGAATAGCTGTCTATGCTGCTACAATGTAATTGATATTGGGAACGGAAATGCCAATGGCAGCCCCGACGGATTTTCTTGGGTTTGTAATTATATTAATAGATCCCTACTTTCTTTTAGCCGGGGGGGGGGGGGGGGGTTAAAAATATTTAATCGTTTTTCGATTACAAAGACTACACCTGTCGTGGGTCTTTTCAAAATTGTAATTTCCCTTTTTATTATAAGTCCTAATAATTAAGCTTCTAAAAAACATTCATCAAGGGGCAAGTTTATATGGTTCTTAGCAGAGCACGATCTCTAGATGACGTAGTAATAACTGACCTAAATCAAAGAAAACTCTTCAACAACCCGCAGAATAGCATAGCAGTGGAAGAATTACAGAGCGAGATATATCTAACACCGTAACACCTATCTGAGAGCTATCACCGATTAGTCGCAAATATTTTACAGAAAACCGTGTATAAATAGGTCAAACCATTTCGGAGATAAATGGGAACACTTGTTTGCAATAAAATGTTTATTGTGACGCCCCCTGGTGGGTAATCACGATAACTAAGAACCATCGCCGATTAATCTCAAATATTTTGCAGAAAACCATATCTAAATCGGCCAAATCGTTTGGGCGATAAAAGGGGACATTCGTTTGTAATAAAATGTTTATTGCGGCGCCCCCTGGTGAGTAATCACCGTAACATCTATCTAAAAATCATTGCCAGTGAATCACAAATATTTTACAGGAAACCGTATTCAATCGCTCAAATCGTTTTGGAGATAAATGCTTTATCAGGAGTGTTAGAAAGCTACAATTTAATGAAAAAAGTTTGATGAGAAGGGTCTCTAAAGAACTTAAGGAGTCATATAAGAAGATAACAAGCTTGCGAACCTTTTTAAGCCGAGCGTATCTCAAGACCTCTACAATAGCTGTGCATTCCCCAGAAAATACCGAACAATCTTTTGGAAGTCGAAAATATGCCGAATGAGAGGTAGCTGGGCAATAAGAAGATGCACCTATATACCTGTATTTTAGGGATTTTGATGCGTCTGGCTATATTCGCGTCTAATCCACCCATAAATTATTTAGGATGGAATTGAACAGCGAATTGGCATTGCTGGACTTTTACCAACCCCGAAACACACATTTTTATTTGGCTTGTGAATTACCGAGTCAAATGGAAAACTATAGTGGAGGAGAGAGGAATTTTCATAAATTGTGTTTAAGAGGGATTTGATTTTTTGGACGTTGATCGTAAGGAGAGGATGAGGCTTAGAATGTCAAAAGGAATTATTATTAACAAATCTGGAAATAAAGTTAGTTTTGGAAATATGGGATGGAAGGAGAACCTAGCTGCTTTCAAAAGAAATCGATCAGCTAGGTACTGACGACGGAGGTATAAAGGAGGATCAATACATTCCATTTGTAGGGAAATTATCCTTTTTCTAGTAAAGATCATTACAGAACTCTTGGATGGCCAAAGATCTATACCGTGGGAGTTTACCCATTGGCTCAAGTTAACGAGGGCACACTTTAAAGCATTTTCTGCAACCGCGATTGACTTGTCAAAGGTATATAAAAGTTAATAACCAGCGTAATGCAGTAAATGACAAAATGGATTAACAGAAGAATGAATTTTGTGTGAATATATGTTGTTGAAGAGGATGGGACTTAAGACTGAGCCCTGGGCAAGGCCATGCCAGATCGATCTTGTTAAGAAGGGGAACCATGGGAGCTCGAACGATGATTGATCTATCTTAGAGGTCTATCTTAGATGATTGATCTATCTTATCTAAGTTGAGGAGGAAATTAGAAATCTTTTCTGGTAAACTAAGATCTCGTAATATTTTTCTGAGGACAGCGAGATTTACATTATCGTAAACTGCAGAAAGGTCAAGAAAGACACCTACGAGGAATTCTTGTCGGGAGAAGGAGAGCCGTATGTCAGTGGTCAGGTTGCTGAAGTTATCCATCGTGCTTCTAGCTTTTTTGAAGCCAAACTGATAAGTGGGATAATGGAATGGTGTTCAGTAAACCATTCCAATAGATTCTTAATCAGAAGTTCAGTGATTTTAGTTAAAACCGTGGATACGGCTATGGGACTGTAAGATGATCCTACATTGGTATATTTATGAGGTTTAAGAATGGGGAAAATAATTTAGGATTTCCAAGATTTCGGGATATATCCTGAATTAAAGATGTTGTTAATAAGAGAAAGAAGGTATTGGTGAAAAACAGGTGTAAAATTTTTCACCATCGATGCCAAGGGCAGAGTCTTGAAGGTACTGTAAGGATAATTCCACTTCATTATTGGAAAAGTCTCTTTCGAACCAGTGGTAGGGAGCTCATTCAGGTTAGGGATGGAAGGAGGGGCAAGATTTTTTAAAAACTGATCCACCCAAATCCCGAAAATTGGATTGGGTGAATCAGGCTGATAAACAGATCGAAACGGTTTGATATATGTCCAAACAACAGAAAGGGGAGTGGAAGGAGAGAAGAAGAGACAGAATTTGTTCCAATCCTCCCTTTTTTAAGAAAGCGTTTTGTTTGGGCTTGTGTCTTACGGAATAAAAGAAAGTTATCGATGGTTATATTAGATTTGTAACTTTTTTAGCCTCTTTACAAGTTTTATTAGTTGCTGAGCATTCTTCATCCCACCAAGGAGGAGAAGGCCTATAGAGCTGAGAAAAATTATTCAATAGGATGGAGTTACTAGCAGCTAGATCAATATATTTAACGAAGAGTTCTTAGCAAGATTTAATCGTATCCAGATCCACTGGTAGGAGGGAGTTTATCTTCGATCTAAGATATGACCGAAAACCCTCCCAATCTGCCCTATGTAGACTGTACTTTTGAAGAGGGGGGCTTTTTGATGGATATACATTTAAACGGGGGAAAGAGATGATTATAGGATAGTGGTCGCTTCCAAAAGATTCGGGTAGAATGTTCCAAGTGACATGTAATGCAAGAGATGAAGAACAGAAGGAAATATCGACTGTGCTAGGATACTGAGATGGAACCGAAATAATTGTGAGGAACCATCATTAATTAAACACAGATTTAAGTCATCTTTAAGCTCCTCTAAGATGTCTCCTAAGGAACTACTGTGAATAGAGCCCCATGTGCGTAAGCGTGACGTCTCCCAGGACTATAAATGGACCAGGGATGGAGGATAAAATATCCCGTAGCTCAAGAGCAATGGGACGGGAATGAAAATGAAATAAAAAGATGATAGTGATATCGTTGATCCTCGCGGCAAAAATGTTGAATTGAGAACCGCGAGAGTCAAGGTGCACCTGGGAGAAAGCAAGCGATTTGTCAAGCGGCAGGGCGGACCCACTCCGACCATCCGCTCTGTCATCACGCAGGCAAGCATAGACCCGGATCCTAAAGTGGTATCCAGGTTTCAGCCATGTTTCCGAGATGGCAACCATGGCTGGATATTACCTAATAAGAAGGTGGCAAAGATTTGCCTTGTTAGAAGTGGCGCTAATGCTATTCCATTGCAAGACTCTCACCACCGTTGGCGGAGCGATTGCAAATTACTAAATTTAGAGATGTAAGTAATGAAGAGGCAACGTTGGATGATATTTGGTTAGAAGATTTACTAACGTGGTCAAAATAAGTTGAATGATGGATGGAGTAGAAAGATTATTAACTGACGATTGAGGATTAAGTCTACAGCCATTTTGTGGTTGTGGGATTCTGAAGTCTCCCATAACTACCCTCCAAACCTCGTTCCGAAAGACGGGAATGAGGTTTGGAGGGTAACGTGTTTTGTAAGATGAATTAGTTGGACGAGAAGGAGGCAACGAAAAGAATGGTTCTGCAGGATGCATGAAGAATTATCAGTAATTGAGGCATACGATGTTCTTTAGAAGGAAACATTTTTGCAGCTTCGGCATAAGAAATATCTTTTTCAGGCATTTTAAATTTAATATTGTTTTGTCTTTCAAACTCAGGACAATTTCTATCCGTAGCATTATGGTTTCCTCTACAAGAGATGCATTTTGCTTTGTCAACAGTCAGAGAGCAGTTATTTCCGAGATGGCCACCACACCACATCGGAAGCAACGTTCGGAAGAATGTAATTTCTCAGCTACATTGCCAAACCGACAGAATTTAAATCACTCAATCGTAGGATATTCGCATTTGGACACGGGTAGCGTAAATATACCATAAAAATACTTTGGAGTTTGACATGATCATCAAAAGTGATGACCATCATCTCTGAAGGAAAGTATTGTGGACGGCCATCAATCGTTTTTTTTTTAAATGAAGGCGGCAAACTTTTATAACTTTACCACAACCCCCAGGAACTTCAATTGAAAGTAAAACCTCTACATACGACCAGTCGATTGGAACATTGGGAACAATGCCCATTCGAGAAACATTAAATGATTGTATGAATAGTTTATATTGTGGTATAAAAACAGAGTGATTTATAAATCGATTGGCAGAATCTGCAGAAGAGAACTCCGCCGAAATCTTGATTCGTCCAATTTGTTTTACTTGTTAACGTTGACTCATTTTTTTTATTTTTGAGATTTACGTTTCAAATCAATTTCGTAAACCATGATTGTAGCGAAACTAGCCGGAGATGGAGGTTCAATAAAATGATCATTATGACAAGATAAGAATGTTCGATACAAGAGGCGGATCCGGAGGCTTAGGGAGAATGTTCGATACAAATATAATATAAAAGAAAAACTTACCAGAACAGAAGATCGATTTTGCACAATTTATACGAAAAGTACAATAAGATTATGTAAATATTTAAAGCAATGAAATAAACAGAATATTCAGTAAATATAATCAAATCGACAATAACCAAAAAGCCAACACACTTCTTTTGATAGATAACTCTTATTCTTATTCTTAGTTTTTTATAAAGGCGATTGATTCTTTCTCAATAGATTATAGTTTATTATGTAGTTAAAATTTTCTTGTTGTTTCTTAATAACCTAATTGATTCCAGTATTCCAAATTACAGAAATATTGAACGCGTTCTTCTTTTATTTATATTTTTCGAAGTGATGAGTTTACTTACACTTTGTTATTCTTTGCTGTAGTACAAAACGATGATTTGTAATTCAAGTCAACTTGCAGAGAAAACCCAACTCACGATACAATACTTTTCTTGAAGATTATAAAAGAGAAATTCTCTATATAAATTACATAACATCGGATCGGATCAAGACCGTCTCTTTTAAAATTCGAACGTGGAATCTTGTATCCCATTAGTGTAAGTCATATTACCTTTAAGTTTTAATGTTGTTATAAACTGGCGATTAACTCAATTTGTGTCAATATGCCAAATTCATAAATCTAAGGAAAGATACTCAAAGTAAATTAAAGTGTGTACCATTGTTCAATTAACATAGCATTTCACTAGCCATATTTTCAAATAATTTCAATAAAGTATTACCACATTTACATATACGCGACATGCGCGAACATCTTATCGGGAATCACCTTTGTCAGATGAAATATTTATTACAAGTGCAAACACCAAATCAGTATATTTCATCCAAATTAGTTTATTCATGGTTGTTTCAAATTTTTGAAAGATAATGTTAGGTTCTGCGTTACTGATTATCGCTATATATAGGAAACATAAATATTGTAAAACTTATTTTAAAAAGTTACTTTTTTGAATCATTTTCAAGTTTTGTATAACTCGCGGTTTATAAAAAAAACAATTGTTTCATTTACTATCGAAGTATGATGTTAGCTGAAACAATGACTAGATAGAAATTTTGACGTGAAATTACAAAACATTAACAATTTTTGTTTTTACTCTTCAAACAAATTAATTCGTTTCTCACGTTTTACATTTCATGGTGCCTATTTTGAATTAAAAACATACAAAATACTTTAGTTTACTGATGTAGGTAAAAATGGGAATATCCTACTCAATCGTTAGCATAATATATATGTATATATATATATATATATATATATATATATATGTATATATATATATATATATATATATATATATACATATATATATATATATATATATATATATATATATATACATATATGTATATAAGCCATGTATATTAGATGCGGAATTGACTTTTGCGGATAATGTTGTATAACAGAATTTACTGAGTTACCCTTTAGATGGCGCTCTATTATTTTGCCACTTTAAAATTAAATTTTTGGATAATTTAAATGCACACTATTTATTTTCGGTATTGATTTTTCTTTAGAATAAAAATAATACAGATTATAAAAACTTTATAATTTTTTCCTTTCCTACTGGTGCTTGCGATAGGTTTAATTATAATATATAATCCCCACCACAAACTTTTATGGAAAATAGCTTTTAGTTCGGTGATCTGCACGTAATAAAGGATTTGAGAAAATTAAAAATATAAGTGTACACCAATTTTCAAAATGTCGCTTAGCATTGTCCTTTTATTAGTATTTTTTTTTAAAGTTGTTCAGTGGTAAAAATACATAAAGACGGCAATATTAAGAGCGAGAAAAATATTAAATTTATGATAGGTTTTTTATAATTTTAATTTTTTAAGAACCGGCTACTAAATAACAAATATAAAATTGATTTTAGTATATATTTTATTAATTTAATTTTGTACAAATAACGGCATATATTACATAAGGGTCAGGGTGTTCACATATAAAATTAAATACTAACACGCGTTGACATATTAAACTTCACTGCTAACAATCTAGTTCCCTTCTTAAATTATATACTTGTTAATTAATTCACCTCCATTTAACTTATATTTGCTTTATATTATGTCCACCTTGTATAATAATTACAATACTTAAACTTACTTACTTCCGAACTTACTTAATAATGCATTTACTAAATTGTCTACAAAATAAAATAAAAATTACTAAGTTATATATAATTTTATTATATTAGCGTTTATTACGAATAAATCTTTTTGATCATCATAGTTAGGTTAACACTCGACAGAATCATATCTAGCAATAATTACTAATGTATACGTAAAAATTATTATGCTGTGCACACTTTTATATTTTTTATAACTGAAATAAATTTAGTCATGTTATTAGCTTTTGTAGCATTCTAATTTTGACAAAATCAATTATTTTTTATTGTTACCGACATCTTTCATATCAATTTGCGTCAAAGAACATACAATTACATATTATCTTTTAATGTAAGTCAGCAAATTAATGAGTAAAGTTAATTTTGAATAAAAGTTACTATTTTGATTCAAATTTAGCTAGACCTGGTATTTTGTACAATTAATATTAAACGTGGTAGGTGTGAAACTGTAATATTTAAAGATTTTAAATAATGTGTAGCATGCCAAATCGTTTAAAGAACAACTTTACAAATGTACAGATTTTTAGTTTTACAAATGCCATTAAAAAAAGAAAATTTACACATATACTCATATAAACAATTTCGCGGCGAAGCCAATCGCTGCAAAGTTTATACGTGTCGTACACATGTAAGTTTCCTATTCTTATCGATCATGTAAAGTATGACAATAATTATAAATACACCTATCATATTTTATAAGATCGATAAATAAACTATATTTAAGTACACGCGGTCATCTTGTTACCGATCGCCTTCAAGAGATAAAAGATCTCTATTGATGTTGGTAAATTGGTACAGCAGGAATTTTTTTCGTATTCCTCTCAAAAACATAAAACGAAAATAATCTACAACATTTTGTGATTCAGGTTTTTATTACTGAGTAGTAATTTATTTTTCAACATTTTCTTCATTATATATAATTACATTTAAAACTTTTTATTAAACAAATAAAACCTCCAAAACTCAAGAAATGCACTGTATTATTAACATAGATGATAGTCCCTGAAAAATAATAATGTTGCGCAGCACTGAGCCAAGCGACGCGGTGCGACCGTCGACCGGTTTGCTACGTCACGTCGTATAGCTATGATGATGTCACGCGGCATTCGATGTGCGTGCATTGTAAGACGAAGGCCGGGAACCACGTTCGTTTACCTAATCTGATTTCTAAATTCATTTTCCGAATAGAACAACCCAAATACACGTAAAGGATATAAAATATTTTATACGACACACACGTATGTTTCGTTTTCGAACAGCATATTTTCGGAGCATAAATTGCTAAATATTCCCGTCCTAAACGTCAAAGATACTACCGCTGCGCCACTTTTCGGTCAAGTCGGTCGCTTTGCACGCTTTGTCGGTTGCGCTACGATGTTCTCGTGTGTTTTGAGTCATATAAAATTATACGCAACGTAGACAATCTACAATAATAAGTCCGACAATAATCGGAAAAAATAGCACATGATATTTTATATTTTAACTCACACTTCCTACAATAATCAATCCTACAAAAAATTGGAGCGATTTTGACCAATTCTCGCCAATCCGAACGTCATGAGGTTAAATGCGTTAACGGAGAAAAAAAAAAGTAATACGACTGAATACGCACTAAGGGTGGCAGGGTACATTTAATTGACAGCTGCAAATCGTCCAGCGACGTGTTGCTACGAAAGCCGGTGTAGCGCAGTTATAATGCGTTTTGACCTTAACTTTTGCATTAACTTGAAATAGTGTATTTCAAGAACGGGGTAAGATATAAAAATAAATTATTGACCATAATCGTTTTATTTTGTACTCAGGAACCGAAGAAGCAATTTCATTAGACCAATTTAACAACATCTGTATTACAAATTCAAAAAAAATTATAAATTTATTTATGATAATGATATGCAAATACATTTTAAACATATAAATATATGGCAATAATTAGAAAAGTTAAGGTAAATCCCCCTGCAACTTATGCTCATCGTTCGGCATTTAGTTGACATTTGACATGACACTTGTTAATTTGACACGTTTTACAAATATAGTTAGACTGACATATTTCTGGAGTCCTGTAGTTCACTGAATAATATGTATTATTATCTGACAATACATGTTTCGGTGCCAGTCTTTACTAAAGCAAATTTTAATTTACAATTCTACAAAAATAAGACATACCACTTCATAGTGACCTACATTATAATAATATAACACCAAAGTGATTGCGTTGCTTTTTAGCTAGTACATGTGTCATATTCGTATTTATTATCTAAAACACAAAATTAATTATAAGTAAAAATAATATTACATAATCATAATGTAATAATAACCCTGTTAAAAGGACTAGATAATAATTGACATTTAAATAATTGGTTTCAATAATTTGTCTAAAAACCAATATGCGAATTAGTGTTTGTGTCGCGTTTTCCTCACAGTTTGAATTAGATATAAGTACAATTTACAAAAGGTGATTTTCCCCTTTTTCCTTTTTTAGTTGTAATAATACTTACAATAAATAAAGTTTGAGTCTTTACAAAAACCGCACGCAATTTAATTCTGTAAAAATATGTTTAAAATTGATTTTACTGTTTACAAAAAGATGTCAAACGTGTCTCAAAGGAATTTTTCACTTCTTTATGTTTTTTTTTAATACATAGTATTTCGTTTAATTTAGTGTGTATGTGTCTATATATGTCCATATATATAATATATGTTAGTGACAATTGAAAAATAAAGTTAAAACACTATGATCATTCATTGTAAAAACAATTTATATGCAAGATGCTAAATCAATCAATTTTTTTTAAATAAAATGCAAATGGTCTTTGTAACTAACGGAAACATTATTTTTCTTTCGATGAAATAAAGGAAAATAGCGAATAATTCACTTTTTATATAGCGTACTTGTGTCGAATGACAATTTGCAAATAAAGAACTACAGTTTCTTAAATCGGCTAGATGAAATGTTCATTTCCCGTTAGATATAGATTATGCATAGAAGAGGGATTGCATCTAGAAATAAGACTCGTGCCCTTTATTAATTATAATGTAAATATCATTCAAGTTATCTGTTATGTGTAGGTTTTGTTATAATAAATCATATAGATGTTTTATCAATTTTGCTTACCAAGTATATGTAAAAAAAGTTCAATAAACTGGTTATAAGCTTTACACATAAACCCAGATTTCCTATTTGTCTAACATAAAAGGATTTTTTTGAAAGAAATTATTTTTCGAAAATGCAATGCTAAGAAACTTAAATACAAATTGCATAAAATGTTATTTTAAACTTGTGCAGACATTTTATATAAATTCTAATTAATTCTAACAAGATTACTTAACTACACAATAGTAAAGCACTTTCAAGTTAAATTTATGGAAATTAAAATAAAATTTAAATCAATTGCTTCGTTGATTACAACTGTTTGCTTTTGTCAGTAATTGTTAATTATTTTCTGATAATTCACGGCATGAAATGAAGGGCTCTAAAATATTTTTTAATGGTAAAAAATGCTTAATATAGTCAAATAATGACAACCTCGATAATTGTTAATAAAGGTATTTTTTTAGTATTAGTTTCAATATTATTAAAAATATTGTTTTGTATTTTAGAATATCAAAATGTTGTTAATACCTCAATTCATTTTGACATTGAATTCAGTCTATAAACTTGAAATAAAATGACAAATTCAACTTGGAATGTATGTTTTGCTGTTCAATAAATGATCGTAATTTCAATTATGTAGGTCGAAAATGATTTTTTTATGTTTTCTATTCAAAACTTTAATTTTTTTCTTAAAAATTATTAATTCTCAAAGTGCTGTTTCCAGAAACCTTAGTTTTGAGAAAGTTATATTTAAAGTTTGGAAATTATTAGAATTTTTTAAAGCTTGCTCTATGGAAAAGTAGTATTTTTATTTAATAGTTTCTTAAATGTTATATACATATTGAAGTTAATTACAAGTTTGATTATTTAAATAACTAAAACACTTTTAACGTGGATGATGTTACTTTATAGTGATGTATGACTGTAGAAATGTAGAGTAACAATATCGGAATTAAAAGTGTTTGTTACTTTAGCATTTATTTTGAAAAACAAATTGTCACACCTTAAAGATTAATAGTTTAGCTACCTTTTCTCTTCATCTGGCTATCCTGAAAACTTTACCTCATCCGTTTTTATGTGAACGATCACATACATGTTTTATTTTATGCATTGATTAAAAAAAGCCTAACTGATTTTCTTAAGTAATATATTGCTTAAAATGTTATCTTGTTTTTGCCCTTAATATTGATAATTTTTATTATTTTTCATGTTGCTCCTCGTTTTGTTCTATACTGCCAATTAGGAAGAAGGAACGAAAATAAAAACTGTAGTTGAATTATAGAAGATATTTCTAAAATACAAATTTAATCATGCCTTTGTTAACCTTTAAATTTACTTTAAATATGTATCAGATAAATATAATTCTTAAGTTTTGTTAACCATAAATTTTTAAAGAATTATAAATAGTTTTATGGAAATTAATTTTAAATTTTATGTATCTCATTTAGTTACAGTCAAAATGGTTGTCAGAAGAAGTTTAACAAATGGGATATTAAATTTGCTAAAATAACATTGATGTACAATTTATTAATATACTTATATTTAAGCATTTTTGTATTTACACATTACAATATTGAAAGTGATCTAATGGAATAAAAAGAATACAATTTTGGCCATTTTTGTTAGTTTAATTTTGAATAATAAATCTGTATATAATTGAATGATAGAATCATATTCAAAGTTAACTTATAGGATATCCTGTATCCTGTAGCATCGACCAGGTTTAAACTCGAATTATTTGAAATTTAAATGGACTCGCATGCTTTTATTTATGTCACTCAATGTCCACTTTCAATTTCATAAAATTAAATTGATTTTCAGCACGATACATTCAGGCTTTGGAAGTAAATCCAGAATAGAAATATACTATATAAAGCAGAGATTATTAAAAAAAACTCATTTCTTTTATAAATAGAATATAGTTTTTTCAATCTGTTTTTCATTCTTTTCTACTTCAATTCTTTCTATTTGTATATTACTTTGCTAATATCAAGAGAGTTTTATTTACTTTCTACTTTGCTTCTCATTTCGGTATTTACTGATAAATTCTGATCTTTGTGAGGGATACAACCAAACTGAATCAAAAAGAAATGTAAACAAAAAGACTTTTTTATAGTAGAAAAATTAAGAAGTTGGTGTATACAGTTTATATGTCCTTAAAGCACAATAGTCTTCCTTCTTTAGTCAGATCAAATCACAAATAACAAAAAATATAAGCAGAATGTCCATAAGAATACCTTTTCTGCTTTTTGCCATCTTTTGATGGCTGTAAAATATATCCTTTTACAATTAATTGAGTCTAATTTCTATTTGGATGACTCACAGCTCATCTATTATTTGCCTTTTTTAATAAATATAAACTTGTGAATACTGCCTGTATTAAACTTTTTTTTCAAATCAACTTGACATACACGTTACGTCAGCCCACTCTTAAATTAAACACAAAGGACTAATATAGTGACAAATATGCAGAGCAAGCTAGGTGTTCCAGTTCTTAACCACTAGATAATGGTTAGACTATATAATGTTTAGACTTTGATGAAATAAGTTGATAGGTTTATTTCTTATGAAAGAATACAGATATAAACATTTAACTTAAGTAATTTTGGATATAGTTTACAATTTCCATCAATATAGTTCATTTATACTGCTGAAGATAATCATAGTAATATATTTAAACATTTACACTTCAATCTACTTATTTATATCGATACACCTTCATTTAAATTTAATTTTAAACATAGTGATATAAAATGTCATATTGCCAATGAGTCTTAAGCTTGATTAAATTTATTTTAAGTAATATGAATTTTTATTTCAATTAATTTTCTTTTGCAATGTACATTTTTTTATTAATAAATTATATTAATCCTGTGTTAATTTAAATATTTTTGTCTTGACAAAAATAAAGAGTATTAAATTCTCTAGTAAATGTTTGAATTAACTTGTAATGTGCCATGCCTATCTTCCATATTTCTTTAATTTGATCAATTGGCTATGTGGGAAAAGTAAACCTTTAAGCAATTTCTTATTACATATCTTAATTTTTTTTATCTGTTATACATATAAGTTCAAAAATTCTCTTTTTTCTTCCAAAATGCATAACACAATCCAAGGGAAAATTGTATATGGCTTTTTTGTAAAAAAATGTTTGTTCGTGTATTTTAAAAGAATTGCACTAAATAATTTATTCTCTATTGTTCTTGTATAAAATTGTAATAACTATTCATAATTTGTTTATTAATACCAATTAGCAATATTACTACTTTTGTAGAAAATTTATCGCTACGTTTTGTGAGAATATATATATATATATATATATGTAAATATATAACACAATAAGTTCACAAAGCTGATTTGGTCACCGTCATAAGAAATTACTCGAACTTCAAAATTAAGATTGTCAATAGACAAATAAGTAAACTTGTAGTATAACTGATATGATTTTATTTATTATATGACATTAAATTACATTGATCACTAATGTCATTTTTCATATAGGTGAAATGCAATTTTTTTTTACAAATTAGAAAATGTGTTGCCAGTTATTTATTTTTCATTCTTATCACTTCACAGTCTGGCTTAAATGAGAGTTTGAAAATATGAATCTAATCAATCGTTCCATATTTTTGTTTTGTCAGCAATGTACATTGTACCAAGACTAATATCATTTGTAGAATGTATGAAACAATTTATATTTATTTAATGCAATTATAATTAAAAAAATTGTTTTGATTAATTGCTTTTTATATTAACTTATCTTGTACTTTTTCAAATAAGCTTACCTTGTTGACTCGAGCAACTGATTTAATTATAAATCTTAAATTACTTTTGTGGTTAGTGAGCTGTATACTTGAATTTCGTTCACTTACATAAGGTTATAATCAGTTTCAAAAATAATTTTATATAAAGATATTATGGAAATTCACAGAGAATTTATGGCCTTATTTATGAAGAAACATAATACTGAAAAGGAATAAAGTTTAAACAATTAAAACATTTTTGGTACTTATTTTCAAGTAAATCTCTGAATTGCTCATGTTTGAGGTTAACATTGCTTGCAAAATGAAATATACTGCAATTTGGAAGTATCTTCCAAAACAATAAATTTATTTTTTTCATAATAATTACCTACTGACAGACAATTCGATAGCATGAATCGAGTTTTTATCCGTTTCAATGAAAAGGTGTACTGCTAAGCTTATCAATATTGACTTATAAAAGTTTACATCATTGTAATGGCTTATAACAAATCACAATGTGCAAAGACTAGATTTTAGATATATCTACATTTCTCATTTCATTCTTACAAAATTCTGTGACTGTTAATCATATGCTAGTAAAATTAAAGAATAAATTTGAAGAAAACTTATGTTACCACATAAATGTTAAAATAAAACAAATATATTCAATGTCACTAATGGGAAAAAATCATCAAAACATAGTGATCCTAATAAAATTTTGCAGCTACACATTTGAAAATCTATCTGATAGGACCACATTAAGCAATGTCAACCAATAAATCAAATATTTAGTCAACATTCAGCAACTAATCCAGGCCAATAAAAAACAACATTCCTGATATAATATATAAACATGTAAAATCACACTTTGTCTACATTATAACATAACATACTAAATGCATTAAGGCATACACCTTCCAATGTTGCTCGTTATTGTATGAGGCAGGTTGTTTATTGACAGGGGTATCTCAAAATCACCACTGAGTGACAGTTGAGATATGCATCCCGTTACACCGGATGAGTACTTACCCAATGTGTTGGACCAGATTGATGGCATTCCACCTGAGGAAATTTAAACTGATATTAATAGCACAATGTGTCCTAATATACGTCAGTATATAATGTAAATTAAATCGGGTTTTTGTGAGTCAAACCGCAGAGAGTGTTTCGTACAAAAGTATGCTGTTATAAATTGTTATATAAAATTTATTTCAATTATTATTTTTTCACTCTCATCAAAACTTTATTCGTAATTCCGATTGAGTTATTTAAATTGTTTTTAGCAAATACATGACCAATTTTGGATGGTTGAAGAAATAGAAAAAATTTATTTCAATTATTTTCTCATTATCATCAAAACTTTTTTGTAATATAAATTGTTGGTGGCAAATATGTTATATATTTGGATTTTTGAAGGATCAAAAAAATTTAGTTAAAAATGAAATTTAAATAACTCAATCGGAATTACAATGCATGTTTCCAAAATAATTTTGTGCCTTTGAACATTATAATTTATAAATTCAGCTTTATAGGTTACATGCTGTATGAAGGCTTTTAGATGAATTGATTAGATATTTTGTAAATTTCACCATTTCAAATTCTAGACAAAAACATATTTTAACTCACATACAGCATATTAAAACTTTTCTTAAGTGTTAATAGCCAATCCGACAGTGAGTTTTTCCAACATGATATAGACTCAGTATATCAATGGAGTCTGAGCAACAAGATACATTTTACTGTAAGCAAATGTGCTATGATGATATACTCCCGTTTACGTGGCCCCTTTGCGCGTAGTTATTATCATTATCCTTAGTATTACCCTATTATTAGCATTACCCTGACAAAAGACAGTTTTTTTTTACAAACCAGGCATCTTCACAAACTTTTCCATCTAGTGTGATAACAATATTTCCCAGTTTTGTTTTTTTTTAAATAAGATAATCAATAAAGAAAATGTCTTTGGAATTCTAAAATACCAGTACCATTATCTTTCCTGTAAAAGGAATAAATTTTTCCTTTGGCACTTAAGAAGCAGCTTCCATCCTCTTCTTGGACTGCAATTTGAGTACCGACTTGTAATGATGAATTCAAGTTTCAATTATAATAACAAATCGGCATAATAAATAAGTCTTATTCTACGTTAAAACATGAATGCAATGTTATATCTGTATACTTCTTTGATTAGCGGTGATGTGGAGTGGCGTACATTTTGTGTAAATTTTGTTCATGTAAAATATGATGTACGCACTTTTTCAAAATGTTCTTAATCTCAGAAGATTTGCGTATCTAGTTATTATTGATAATCTAAGACGATATTGTCCAACCGTTTCGTAATTTCTGATCAATGGCATCAGCACGTTTTAGAAGCCTTTCATGTGCATTCAACACTGTCATGGCCACAATAAACTCGATAGCTACTCTATTTTTTGATTGTTGGAAAGGAAGAAGAGTCCCGGTCAGAGATAAACTTTTTTCATGAAGAATTTTATAACTGAATAATTTCCAATTTTATCTATTTCATTTTAAAAAGCTTCTTATTTTATCAGTTGACTTCCCTGATTAAGAGTTTTGCTACAGTTTTCAATATTTTGTGTCAATTTTGCTATTAGATGTTTACAAAGCGAACAAACCTACTATTAAATCTCTTCATGAAGGCGAAAAATATTTAAAGTGTTTGAAAAATGTATACAGATGTAGCTAATCTTACTTACTGTACCAAACAACAGTGTTATAAAACTTCTATTATTTACTATGTATTAGTTGCGCAATTTATTGCTGGGGAATCTACTCATTGCCAACATAGTTAGATAAGTTGATTGTGATTGAATTTAAAATTTTGTTGGAAACATAGGTATTATTTTACTACTTTGGTATTTGTATAGGCATAGTTTTTACTTTGTTACTTATATAGGTATAGTTTTAGGCATGTAACATAGGTATAATTTTTTTTGGTAAATTGTGATTATCGGAAATAAAACAATAAACATTGTAAACAAAAAAGTACTATAAAATTCACTAAAAGTTCCAGTATGTAGATGGTTTGATTTTATATCTGGTATGTAACTGATTCATAATAATTGTTTATACCATTATATTTTTGTTAGTTAAAATGAAATGGAGGACTGCGTTCATGAAGGAAAATAGTATTAATATAAAAATACTTAAAAAAAACTTTATTGCTTGGGACAGTCGCTGGTAATTAATATTTTGGCGAAAACAATTAGATAATATAGGCAAAACAAGCAAAAGAAAAATTAATTACGGGTGTGCATTGATATACACCGGTAGGGATTAAACCCTACAGTAGTACAGGTAGGTACTTAAAAGAGTTAACATTATTTAATTGTCGTTATTCCATGGTTCTTACATGTGTGAACTTAAACTGCTATGGAATAGTAACTTAATGTATCCGACACACAATTGGTCAATTTTATTTGTATTAAAAATAATACATTCTTTAAGGTGACAGTGATGTTGAGTACACCCAGTACTCAATATTATTTGTTGTAACGTTGGCTCCATCTTTACAGAGGCAGGCTTGACAACATTATTGTCATGTGCGGGATCAGTATTTTTTTTAAAGTAAAAGTATATTTACCTAGCTTATAATTGTTAAATCATTTATCAATTAAATTATTTTAAATTAACAGCTTCATTGCTGTCGCTACTTGGGCATCGTGCACATCTAAATTGTTACGCTTATGTAATTTTGCACACAATAATATACTACATTTTTATCAAGTATATAAATATTACTACTTGGAGTTAATCATTATAATATTATCATTTACGTAAAATTTACTGTTGAAAATATGAACAATTTTTTTTTGTACCAACTTAAATTTTGGCAGTGAAATTGTTGATTAGTTTAGGTGTATATATTGGATTTGTCGGAAGGTAGCGTGGAAAGTATTGAAGTCTCACCAATAAAAAGTCCATTTTCCGTATTCAACAGTTTCAATCTTCCAGGGGATACTTTCCCGACAGAGCCGAGGCCATCTACTTCTAGTACACCTGCTTGACGATTCCTGATAATATAATATTACGTTTTAAATTCATGTCACCTTTTATTAAATATCTGTGACAATGTTTTCTTCATTTCTTTCATGCATACGTTTATCTTCATTAGATATATTGAGGTTATCATATAAAAGGTTTACTTTACAATTTGATACAAGATGCAAAACAGATTAAAAATATTTAAAAGATATAAACGACGAGACGCGAAGCTGGCCGAATGGCATATCGCAATGTGCCATCAGAACATTTTAACAACCATTCAAAAGCTTCATTAGATGTTTCACATCAAAAGCTTTTTTTGGTAAACAATGAAATTGAGTTGGTTATGTAACCGAATGCCTTGTGTGACCAAATGCCTCATATACAAATGTATGCTATTTTACAATATGAATACTTTTCTAAAATTCTTCAAAATCTAAAAAGATATTGTTGATAAAACCCATTGTTGATAGAATTATCTTTTTGTTATCTTAAGCTACTTGTAAAGAGGTTATATGAAATATTAGTGAAACCTTTGTCTGAACTGATTTACAGTGATAAAATGTGGATAAAAATGCCTCTTGTAACTTTTCTAGTTCAAATGTTATATATAGAAGATTTTTTGAGTTCATTTGACCTATTATTTATTATAGTAATAAAATAACTATTGTTTGTTTACCTCGTAGCCCTTGCTCTGTGCCACAATCCATCGTCAACCTTTGTGTGATTTGCTATGATGACAACTTCACCGCTTCCCAAGTCGTATCTGATAATAATTATAAGTTTTAAAAAATGTAAATGGAAAATAATAATATGGTATTTATTTTAAATTCAAAATGTAAATTTTCATGGTTCAGGTCAAAAAATTTGATTTCTTGTTTTACATTTCTTTTTACGTGCAATTGTTCCCAAATAAGCCCCATAAACATTTTTATGAAGTATGGAAAATTCGAGAAGTTCTGAAGGTTTATATACAGCCAGAAAATTAACCTGGCATCAGCTACGTCATCTATGAAATTTCACTGGCCTGTAGATTTTTATTATAATTGAAAATACTAGGAAGTAATCTCTGTTATATTTATAGTTTAGAAGGTCAGATAAAAGGTATTTATGTAAGTTTTGAATGCTCACTTTTGTTTAGTTGGCTTGGTGGCTCTTTAATTATAATGTCGTGCTTGGTGTCTCGTGTAGTACTTGTGTCATTTATATGAAAGTGGTTGTTGGGTGTTAACTGCTATAAACCAAGAATTTATACAGACAAGGCCGGTTTTATCCTGTCATTAAATTGAAGTGCTCTTTCTTAAAGTTTATGTATTTAAGCTTAATAAATCCTTTATTCACTCATTATTTATTCATAGTTCTTTAAGTTAATTTGTATACAATTTTATACAGACCTTAAACCGAGCACTCCATTTTCGATTCCAAGCGAAAGGAAGTCATCACCATCTTTCATATTGTTCTTGCCCGTCCACAGCAGTAGTCCATGAGACGAGACACTCTTAAAACGTATATTTATGTCCAAGGAATAACTCATCAACCTGTTGAATTAAATTTTTCCATATTTAGCAAACATAAAAACAGTGTTTCCTAAGTATTTTACAGTTTCCACTTATAAAAGGGTCTTGACTAAAAAAGAATCCTTTTTGTAATAGAGTTTATGATGTCCATTTTGATTATTTATATGAAAGTAAATAAGAAATATCACCATTTGTGTACACTTCCATTATTTGTTAAATCTAATATATATTTGGCTGCTCTCTAAATCTTATTTTTAACTGGTTTCAATTTAAAAAAAATCTCAAATGGTGGAGAATACATGGAATATACATTATCTTGAGAATTACTAAACTATTCTGTGATAACTAGTATTATCCTTGAAATAAATATATCAGAAGGTAAACCAATTAAAATCATAGTTTAGTTGGTAGACAAGTGTTAGAAGGACATATATTCTTTAAATTCAATGTTTTTGTAGTAATTTGCGGCCAGTAAAAATAACGAAATTATAATACTTTTCACTGGTTCTGAAATTGAGATTGATTTATCTGCATTTGAAGGTGTTATTTCATTGATTTTGTGTAAGTAAATATTATAAAATGAGATTCGAAATAATGTGTCACTTTGTGTAAACAATATTTGTTATCCATAATTTATAATTTAAAAGTATTATTTATTTATATTTATTCATATACATAACTACGTTTATAAAGTCAAATTAAAATATTTAAACTTGCTTGTAAATCTAGGAAATCTTCAAAAACATTGAATTCCTTTTAATGAATATTTCCAGAAATATCTTTTGGAAGCACCATTTGTTATTATTATGATGACATATATTTAAAAAATTGATGATGTTCTTGAAGTTTCCAAGTAAAACTGGTGGTAATAGCTCGTTTATAAAAAAATGGTGCAAAATATAACCAAATTTGTTCGGTAAGCAAGTTAAATAATTTTACAGAATATTATTTCTTACTTTGACATGGTGTCTCTATCATCTATATGGATATAGCTGTCCTTTCCGCTGAAGCTGGGATAGCTGTTACTGTCATTCCAGCTCAGAAGATTTGTATTGTCGTACATATTCTGCTGCATGTAAGTGTTGTCATTGTAAATTTTTCTTTTCCCTGCTATTGGTAACTCTGTCAGAACATCGTTTTTCCTATTCAATAACTGTTTGTTAAGAATTTTACTCATTTTCAAATATTTTTTCTTCAGCATCTTCTTGTAATTTAATTTTTCCAATCGTTTACTGTGATACTTCCTGTTCAATTCTTTCAGGTATTTTGAGTTGTGCTGATACTTTCTGGGTACCGTTTTTTTGGCAACTATATTCTTGTGAATATCGTTTTCGGTGAAGTTTTGGTTTAGAGGAATATTGATAGGATGTTCTTGATTTATTTCCTGCTTAATCAAGTTGGTTGATCTTTCACAATTTTCATCAGAGTCTCTGAAAAACATAAACCGGTATACATATTAATTAAAGGAAATTAATGATACCATTTCAGATTCATTTGAATTGACGTTGTTGAGTAATGAATACAATAAAATGAATTGTCATATCCTACATTTGTTTTAACAATGCGGTCATTCACCTTGCTGATAAAAGCAGTTTAATAGTCAATTTACTTTAAACTTGAGTGGAGTTGTCAAGTGTAGCATATTCAAAAACACTGTAAATGTAATAAAAAAAGGCTTTTGGATATCGAAGTGAGATCCTTCATAAAAAAAATAAAACATTAGCAAGACACAGAATAGACGATTAATTTACAGGTTTAGTAATTTTTGGATATATCACATCACCAGTGCCAACTTCATAAATTAATCATAACTTGGAGTGTAATTTAAGGTATTTATATTATATTTTTGAATTTTTATTCCTGAACGTAAACTGAATTTTCATACTCACTGGCATTCGGAGCAGTGTGCCCCTCGACAGTCAGGTTCACAGTTGTCGACATTAACACCCCCCAAAGCAGATGACACTATGGATAAAGCTGCTTCATTGATGCTTAGCTGTGGAAATGAATTTCGTCACTTGTTAAAGCTGTCCACGTGACCAAAGTAACGTTGGATTGGTAGAATCAACCAAATGTCTATGGAGTGGTACAAGTAATGTACATTTGTACACTATACACTGAATGATTGGCTGCAGACTGAATGATTGGCAATAAACTCATCGACATTTACACTGTAAAAGTAATAATGAATATCTAATTTTTAATGTGGTCATATCTTGATGTTACAGGCTGTAATTGCCAACACCAAAGGATAACACAAGTTTGCATTAATGTAAGAAAATGTGTGTAAAATCTTCTGTGGAACGGTGTTCTGACGCTTCCGCTCTTAAAAAATTACTATGCACGATTGTTAATTATGGTTTTATTATTTTGTTTACAACACTGGCTTTTCTTCAATAATGTTAGCTAAGTTATTTTATTTATATCATCGACTTTTCTCCACTAATATAAGCATTGTATTATACCATTTTAATGCTTGTATAGTCTCATATGCATATATAATATATCTTTCTCTTATGCATATGTAAAATATCTTAAATTTCTTTATATTTTTAAATTTGTTCATCTAATGGAATTTAATTTGTGTCAACTTTTAGTTTAATCATTTGGTACGAGTTCCACATTCGAGTTTCATTTTAATCATAAGCATATTTGAAAATAAATAAACCGGTCAAGTGCAAGCTGTCTTAGGGGTTCCTCACTTCGCTTGAATTGAAATTAATTTATCATTGTCTTTAATATAGATTTCCTATTGCAATAGATATTTATAAAATGCGTAGCATAATTAAATAGGAAGACACATATTTATGATAATCTCAAAAACGTTTACGTCTAGAATCATTGTTATAGTTTTTATACAAACTTTGTACAAGCTACTAGAAACATTGATTTTTCCCATCTTTAGTTTCAGATATATATTTTTTATTTTTTCATGAGTATTTAAATACTCATGAAAAAAATGACATCTAGAAAGATTGTTCTAGTTTTTATACTAACTTTGTACAAGCTTCTAAAAACATTGATTTTTTTCCCATCTTTAGTTTCAGATATTTTTTCATGAATATTTCAAAAACTATGACATTGAGAGTCATTGTTATAGTTTTTATACAAAACTATGACCTCTAGAATCATTGTTATAGTTTTTATACAAACTTTCTACAAGCTACTAAAACATTGATTTTTTCAACTCTTTAGTTTCAGGTATTTTTTTCATGAATATTTAAAAAAATATGACATCTAGAATCATTGTTATAGTTTTTATACAAACTTTTTACAAGCTACTAAAATATTGATTTTTTCCCATCTTTAGTTTCAGATATTTTTTCATGAATTTTCAAAAACTATTACATCTAGAAACATTGTTTTAGTTTTTATACATACTTTGTACAGGCTACTAGAAACATTGATTTTTTTCCATCTTTAGTTTCAGATTTTTTTCATATCGTTTCATGAATATTTAAAAAACTATGACATCCAGAATCATTGTATTTATACCAACTTTGTGTAAGCTACTAGAAACATCAATTTTTTTCCTATTTTTAGGTTCAGGTATTTCTTTCATATTTTAAGTATTTTAAAGAAGTATTACCTAAAATTAGTAAAAAATATATTTTTGAGACATTTATAATTAGAATCTTCAAACGATAATAATGTGGGGTACATTATATAGTTATGGATTTATAAAAAATAATTTTCTGGTAGGTACTTAATTTGACCCCCTAAAATGTTCATGCAAATATTAACGAGTGTCAGACTGAAATACGTGCGGGTTAATATACATTATCATAATGTCAGATTTCAAGTTTCTTTCTGATTAAAACAACCTTGACAGACGTCAGTGATCTTATGATGGTTCCATTTTTCCATTTGAGGCGCAGGACCCCAAAAAAAAGAAATTGACGGAAACATGAGATGCACGGCTTTGATAGTCCCTTTTGCATCCATGATTCTCACATACCTTTCGTATGCAGCCGCTGAACGAGCTATTCACGTCGATTTGGTTGTATACTAGGGTATAGTCGGGCAAGCCGCCGAGGTACAGGTTCTGGGAGAGCGAGAGTTGGCTAAAGCTGCCAGGACTGGAAGCCTGCGCTGTCAGGCCCTCGTCTACGGTGATCATGGCGAGACGGCCCGTGCGGGAGACGCTCACGCAGTGCCACCGTTGTAGTTGAAGTGGAAATGAACTTCTGGAATTGGTTGGAGGAAAACAAATTAATGTGTGTGTGTGTCAAAAAAGGCTACAAATAAAAGTCAGGTTATGCTTTTAGGTACTCTCTTATATGGAAGCATACAAATCAATCAATCTCTCCACTTTGATGTTCGATCGGAAGTTGTTAGATAAGCTCAATGTCTGCCATAACGTCAATCATACAGGTGTTCTGCAACGTATCGGAAAAAAGTTACTGCATTACGGCTCTTTAATCGTCGGTGATAAAGTCAAAAAGGAAATTGTTAAATAAGCTCAGTCAGTCAACATAGCTGCTCAGCTTGATCATTGTTGACAAGTCGGAATAGAAAAATGCGTTAAAAGCAATACTGTTAAAGAATGTACGATAAACTTTCAGACGATTTTTACCCTACGTCAAATTCCGTGGCGTGTGAAAGTAGTTTCATTATTTTGAGAATTTTTACAAGTTTAAAAGAAAATCAAATTACTTTTGAGATATTGAGAAGCAAGGCGCATGTTGTAACTATTACTTAGATTATAGAGAGATTTTTTATACTCCTGTGTTATATAGGCATTAATATAAGTCTAATGGAAATCCATGGATTTATCCATGGAAGTCCATGGAAATAAGGCATTAATATAAGTCTAATCGTTTTTCTATGATTGGCCCTGACAAAGAGACCAAGAGAAAAACAGTTTAATAAACAGCTGTTAGTGCTTAAGTATCGTGTATATATAAGAACATATATTTAGAAATATGTATTTACTAAAGACCCGGTCGGGCTTCGCACGGTTAGGAAATGTAAAGGAAAATTCATAGATGTATGGTTTTTTCGACTCAATCCGTATTTATTCCCATAGATCGGCCAATTTACACAAAACCTACGTCAGTTAGCATTAAGTGTCGTATGTTCGGATCATTAAGCATCGTATGTCCGGATCATTAAGTGTCGTATGTCCGGATAATTTCTCTGGCGTAATGAAGTAATAAGTTTATTTATCAGATTAAGTGTCGTATGTACGGATCATTAAGTGTCGTATGTCCAGATCATTAAGTGTCGATATCCGGATCATTTCTCTGGCGTAATGAAGTATAAGTTTATCTATCTTTGGCTGTTGGATAGAGCTTGAGGGTTAGGTCAAAACACGACTGATGTAGAGTTTTTTTCTGATCCTTTATTCGTAAAACAATGTAATGATTAAGCTTAACCATAAATTATATTGAAGTGTATTATAATACGAATTAGAAAATAATTACTCAAGAGAATTAATAATCAGACGACGTATTTTTGCAGACAAGTCTAAAATATTTCTTTACATCCAACATTTATTACTTTAGCTGGATTAGGTGCAAAAAGAAATATACTATGTTTTAAAATCACACTCCATTGTACGTTACCCTACAATTGCTCGTGTGGAAAACATTTAACGCCGAGATTAATTCCAGGAAAGTTTATATTCTGGACCTGTGCTTTATTTATTGTCATTTGAAATGCTAGCCGCCAAAAAAAATGACAGACAACACTATCATACAAAACAAACTTGCTATATCCGATATTCTAACAACTTACGCAGTTCATACCAGTCAAGTACCAACCCATACCAGATTTATGCAGGCCATATCATTCCTATATTTATTGTCATTCCAAATACTAGCCACTTAAAAAAAAAGGAAGACAATACTGCCATTCAAAAGTAATGTGCGATCTCTGATATTCTAATGACTTTCGCTTCTTTTACCTGTCAAGCTTTCAGAGGTCACGATTTTATCCAACTTTTTTATTATAGTTCGGCTAAATTACATAAAAGCTTCTTAAATTATACATCTAAACTTTCCTCGTTAATCAGTCTATCTATTGGTGAAAACTACATGAAAATCCGTAAGTAGTTTTTGAGATTATCGCGTTCAGATCGATAGACAAGCAGAGACTTTGTTTTATACTATGTAGTGATTTCAAAATCACAGCCAGATAGGTATTTAAATTTTATTTAGGTATACTCCTAGATTATTTTCCATACGACATCGCTAAAAACGTAAAAGCATTATATCTTAATTTACAACGGTGACTTTCGTTGATTCCAAATTTTTAGAAACATTTTTCAAAGGCCTGTTAGATTTACGTTTCCTTATTAGATAAGAAATTTATTTAATTTTCAAGATTGCTCATTTTCAAGACTGGGATCATTTTGATGGCAAAGAAATTATTTTTCGCTTCAGCGTAGTCCACATTCGTAATTTTGAAGAATTGAGTGACATATAATGAACAGAGTCGACCTTAGTGAGTACGAAGTTGTGACGATCGAGATTCGAACTACAGACCTCAGAACAGCGATTCCAGTGCCCAGGTTGAAAGCAAATTCGACGTAGCCCTCCCTCAGGTAGAGGGCGAAGAAGTCTCCAATTGTTTCGGCGTGGTTCGCGTTGTACATGATGAGCCCGTTGTCGGATGTCGCCTTCAGTGTGATCTGCCAACGATCAATTGGTTGTTTGTGCTCAATTACTTTAAATTTACTTACACAATCAATACTTTTTAATTTTGTCTATTCCTGTAATTCGTTTATGGACTTTATTTCGCAAAATAGGGAGTTCACTTATTGTTGATTTACTCATGAGAAGTCAATGATGGAGAAGTCAGTATGTGCGTGTAATTGAACAGCTTAAGAACTTAGTAGCTAAACAATTTACTATGCTGGTATTTTCCAGTAAATGAAGGTTTAAAGTACAATAGCAAATTCTGCCTCACCACTTATCGCAATATACAGAAAATATACATATTGTAAAACTGATTTCAAAAATGTCGTTTTCTTAACATCGGTCATAGTTTTCTAAAACTTATCATTTATAAAAACTAAAATAAAAATATTTGTTTCATTTCCGGTAGAATGTTAAATGTCAACGTCAAATTATGGGACTGTAATAGATTTTTAGTTATACATTTGAAACAATTTTACACTTTGTTATGTTGTATTAAAAATATTTCTGATATTCAAAAATATTTTATTTTATTGGGTGTGTTAATACAGGTGTATCTACTTCCAATGGTTAGCGAATATTGTATTTACGCCGTCTATACTAGACACGTAAATAACGTCGAATAACAAAATTAATTGTTAATTAAGGTAGTATAATAAGTAATTAAGGTAATTGGCTGCCAGTATTTTGCAATCATCCTGGTCGAGACTCAAACGAAATTGGTATCTGAAGGTATTTTACAAAATTTACTATAGGTTTTTTAAAATAATTAATTCGAAAAATGCACACAAAAATATCGTGCGCCCTAAAGTCTAATTAATTGTAATGATACTGTAATAACTAATTTGTAAATATAAAACCATTATTAAAATTAAAATGGATATTGAACTTAAAATTAATACCGCTATCTAGTAGATAATTATAAAAGTGTATTTTAATGTACTGGAGTTTGATGGAAATGGACGTTGTTGTTTATTAATTTTATATATTTTCATATATAATGTGGATCATCTATAATTTTCTTAATGTGGATCATCTGTAGTATTCTTGGATCATCTACAATCTTGGTCTGTAATTTCATCAAAATCCGCCTAACCGCCTTTTTATGCTAAGCGCTTATGCCGTAAACGATATTTTTCGAACTGGAGATTGTTAATATATAATGAGGTTTTTTCGAAGTAATTATTAATTAGGAGCGGTTATCATCAGTAGTGGTACATACAATTTTGATTGTTCAGGTAAAGCCTTAACAATCAAAATTGAATGTCTCGGCTTCAGGCGCTTAGCACGCACTGTTGACCATCAAACAAAAAACGTACCTACACATTCATACACTCACACTCACACACACACACACACACAAGTACATATACACAAAGTATAGAATACATTAGATATTTTTCTATAGTATACATTAGATATTTTTCGTAACATTATTTTTTTTTACTTTGAATCAATTTCTTTCGATTTCTATAATTATAATGAATTTACCACATAAAATTACAATGCAATAACTTTGGACGATGATCTAATGATATACACAATTATATAAAATGATATCATACCTGTATTTCAAGCCAGGACAAAGCAGCGTTCCCGAGGCCGGGAAATCTCAAATATGAGGAGCCATTAAATCGCGGAACCTGAAACGATTAAATAAACATATATTTTATTACCGAATTTGAATTTATATTTCTATAAATAAGTGCATTTGTATTCTTCTTATTTTAATTACAACAAACGCAATTTAACGACCGACTTTTTCCAATTACCTGTTTATAAAGTATTTGAAGTTGTTTCAAAAGAATACAATTAATTTTAACTTAAATTAATTTATCTTTGAGTCAGGCTGTTCAGCCAGTGTAAAAATATAAATTGGAATTAAATTGAATTTTGCTAGTTCTCGGAATACCGCAATTAATAGGCAGCTTTTGAAGTTAATCGATTTTGTTTTTTTCATCTCAGTCTATTTTTATTTACAAAATTGTTCTATTATGTGTGAAAATTAGAAGGCTTACGTTTAATTATACGCATATGTTCAATTTAAAGGGCTGGCAACTGCTTGTGTTTATGGGAAATTCTTAAATATTCCTAGTTGACTTAATATCAAATTATCAGCGCGGTGGGTTGTTCAATTAATGATTAAATATGCAATATATAGTCAAGACATCAGAAAAATGACAGAAATACGTAAATGTTGCACTTTTTTGAGAAACGCACAACGCAGATGACCGACAATAATCGGAGCAACCCTGGCCGGCTACCGCCGATGCGTTAAAACGTGTTAACAGAGACGGCAGACATTTAGTTGGCGGCGCGCGCGTATTTAATTAGTGCCGTAAATCAGCCATCGAACTTGTCATGCCGGTAGTTGTCGGCCCCGATTCATCACCTACAAAAGTTTTCCATCTGCCTTGCGCTTAATAGTTTGGGAGTATTAATAAGATATTTTCGGAAAATGGCGAGAAGTCGGTGGCTTGCCAAATAGAAGGTCATCATCGATCATTTGCTTATGATTCATACTGCGGAAAATATTTTTGCCAATTTTTACGCGCAATAACTTCAAAAATATTAATTTCTCTACAAAGAATTTTTAGGTATTTTGTATTGTAAACCTCACCGTTTAAGCATTATAACACAATATGCGTTATTAAAAATGGCGGTAGTTTTGCGAAATTGTTGTAGAGATATCCTCAAATAATTATCATAAAAAGGCTATGCACCCTTTTTATTATACAATTTACGTGTTTTTTGTATTGTATCTAATAGATATATTAGATGTTTGGACTATTAAATGTGGAACAAGGTTAAGTATTTGAATAGTTTGATGGTAGATGGTAGCGTCCATTTGAAGATAAATTTATAAATTTTGGTTGTACTGCTATTTTGCATTTCATTTTTCGTGCGAAGTCCCCATATGATAACCAATCAACATTATTGTACACCAGCTATCATTTGATTATCATTTATGTTGCGAAACTCACAGCACAGTATATTTCTGGCGTGAAATTATTATTATTGCTACAGTTTGTTCGGAACCGTGCTTATTATAAACATATCTATAATTTTTTTAATTACTCAGGTCGGAGACAATTTTTATTATAGAATTTGATATAATTTTATAGAAATTTTATTAAAGAATTTGATACAATTGTAGTATTTTTTGCGGGACAATAATTTCTCTCGTTAAATGGTTTGTATATTGCTGAATGAATCGTGGGCACCTGGAGTTGGCTGAGTATTTCCTAGCAGTAGACTGTGCTGGCGGAATTGAAGAACATTCGCAAGATTGGCACATTAGCATTGGCTGAAGGGTTTTAAAAAGAATTGTAAAAAGATATTTCTGAAAATACATCATTTTGATACTTGTTTAATATCTTGCATTAATTTTAGAAAACGTCAAAAAAGGTTTCAAAACTTCATTAAATATATCACGTAATAATGCATGTTCTGAATTCTGAATGAAGTTGTGTTTTTATTAAAACATTTATGTGATAACTATTGAATAGCTGTGAAAAAGTCACCTTCAGATCTAGCACGACTTCGCAGCGATCACCGCTGTAACCTAGGGGGCACAGGCAAGCTCTCGAATCAGGTACACACGCACCACCATGCTGGCACGGGCATGGGGCAGGTACAGGCGGATCCTGGTTCTTGGAGCATTCAGCTGGAATTTAGTATAAATAAATATTATTAATCTTCTGAAACTAGGATAGATAATTAATAAAATATTGCTAGACTTATTTATTGAAGAATAATAAAATATTGCTAGTCTTATTCATTAATTCCAATTAATCCATGTTAGGTATATTCTATAAGATCTCATTTTGCCCAAGTTCGTAATGAAATAAAAAATATTAAATAACTTTCTTTTGTCTTCAAAGCCTTGAAAGCCTCAGTTTCTTAAGAAAAGATTTCGAAGTTTATGGATCTTTTGGGCACTACCTTGACTAGGGGAACCAGATTTTTCCACAATTCCGTCGCAGCGAGTTAATGTAATATTAGGAACATTTAAAAACTTATTTTAGTTGAATCTAAGACGGAGAATATGACAAACTTGTAAAGAGTCTAACTACGCTTTTTTCTCTCTATAATGTTTTAAATATTCTTAATTATTTTTCTCACAAGTCAAGATATTGGCTGTCCTCACGACTTTTGGTTAGATTATTAAAACTTTCTTAATCTATTTGTGACGGTAATTTTTCATCTTAATAAATTGTTACTGATGTTAATTATTGTTCATTTTATATATAGAGCAAATATAAGGCGTAACTAATCTATGATATTTTTTCTTTGAACCTGTGGTACTGAGAAATAATTTATTTTACATTAAAAAATATTTTTCATTTTCAATATTTTCGCAATCATAATGACGTTTACACGTTTCATTGTAATTAAAAGAAACTCCGCGAAGAAAATAACTTCAGAAGAAGACCGAATTACGACTTTAAATTTTGACGAAATATTATTAGTAGATATCATTCAATATTAAAGCTGAATAAGGGGTTTGACGCATCGCGACACATCGTTTTGATGAGGCCACCCGGCGTCCGGTGTGTGTTTGTTTAACCCTTGTATTAACGTTGAAATAATGTATGTCTAAAATTGCATTGCTACGGGGCGAAATTCCTTTTGTACCTCATCCTTCATTATTTATCTTCCTACATCTTTCCTGTCATTGTATTGTTCTATTTAAACTCTTTTAACTTACATTTTTCTGTCTAATATTTATATAAGTATATTTTAATTTTTTTCACTATTTATGATTATTTATTTTGTTGGCCGTGAGAGATTGAATAAAGAAGCGGAAAGAAGAATTGAAGTTTTTGAAATGTGGACAAACTGAATGTGTAGTATTTCTTGGATCGTCAAGGTTGCCAATGTATCTAAGGGCTCTAAAAATAAGGAATTTCTTCCTTAAAATAAATATTTACAGAGACCATACAATCACGCAAATTAGAATATCTAGATAATTTTATAAGCAATCTAAAGTATCGCTGGATTGCAAGGGAATTTAGATGAACGGCGCCAACTAGGCCGTAGGCGCATCTTCTAGTTGAAGAATGCTAGGGACTGGTGTCGTCTGTCGTTAGCTCAATGATTTAGACGAGTGGTATCTCTGTTAAAGATCGCAAACACTCTTCCGAAGAATATATACATAACTAAGAAGAAAAAGAAGACAAGATAGCTCTTATAACAATAAAACTACCATATGTATATTTAACTTTTTCGTGTTGCAGTAATGTTTAATAAGTAAATAAATAGTGAAAACGAATAAAATAGTAATTCAGAATTAAAAATATTCCTGAGTTTGGAAGCCTACAGAAGGAAAAATAGGAAGTGGTATATTATATTTGGAAATATGGAAAGTAAGAAAGAAGGCTGTGCGCAGCTAAGCCTTTAAATTAATCATAAATTAATAATAAATTTCAATAATTTTTTTAACCCGTTACGTGTTAAAAAATAATTGGAATGCTTTAAACAAATTAATTAAAATTAACTAGTTTTAAGTTTGTTAGGCATATATATTGGTACTGTATTAAAATTAACTAATCAGGATTTCCTGTCTATTTATACTCACAGACATCGAATCCAGCCACAGCATCTTCGACCAGTTTGTAGGTATGTCCGTTAATGCGCAAGAAGTCTATGCAGCCGACCAGGCCCCGTGATTGGCCCAGTTTCTGCTGAACGTCGGTGCTGTTGCCAACACCGCCCAGCCACACCGGTTCGCGGAAGGTCATTCGTGAGAAGAGACCCTGGAAAGGATCGATGAATGATTGTAATAAATTTACAATTCCTTTACGCATTTTATGATAGGCTGTTAGTATTAACGTACTTTATAATAGGCTTTCAATATCACAATTCATTACCAACTAGCTGTCTGTTCCGTCTGTGTCCATATAAAAAGACGATAATGACTGGCTGTGGTTTTAATAACCTTTCATGTAATCATTATTTACGCTTAATTTAATAAAAGTATACTCAAAGTACAGTTATTAACTGTGCGTTTTAATTGAGTACACAAATACATATTTATAACAAACTATTATAAATTAAACTACGTGATGTAGTATTATTTCTACTTTCTTTAAATTCTTTACCACTATCTAGGTTTCGTCGTATTACAACATCTTCAGGTGGGCTATAAGCAAAGATAGATAGATAGATATATCTTTGCTAATAGCCCATCTGAAGATGTTGTAATACAACGAAACCTAGTTCGTGGTAAAGAACTTAAAGAAAGTATAAATAATACTACATCACATAGTTTCATTTAATTGTGGATAATGAATTTCTACAATATTAACGTCAAATTTATTCAAAACTATAATAATTTAGCCATATCAAAGCTAAACTTCTTCATAGATTTCATTGTTTTGTGTAATTCTTTTATCCATTATTTTGATGTTTATGGTGATCATTTCAACAATACACTTCAACGTTTCACTTAAATCGTTATCTACACGCTATACACATATTATATACGTCCATTTAGACAGAGGCTAATCAATCTCTAGTGAAAATTTCATGCCAATTCGATAACCCGTTTTTGTGACAAGCCTTAAAAAACTAACTAACAAACCACTATTTAAGTAGTACCTTATCGTTTTGATGAAGCCATTCGGCACCTAATATGCATGTAGTGCATAACATTTGACCTTTTAGTTAGTAATGAATAGTATTTTAATCCTCCCGTATCTAGACCACGACATTAGCTAATGTTTGAATAGAATTATCACTTGAGCGGGATAAGGTACAAGGAAATAGAATTGATTGTTATAATCTTATTTTGTACTCGGGAATTCATAAGATACCACTGAATATACTAATTTAATAAGATATTGTATTCAAGTAATATAATTTAAAGTACTTTGGAATATTTTTGTATTTCATCTAATTTCAAAGTCAAAAAATACAATAGAATATAGATCTTTAGCTATTAACATTTTTTTGTCAAAGTAAGCTGGTGTAAATTGTAATATGAGCTTTTTTAAGCTGGTTATTCCGATAAGGCTAGAAGAGTTCTTGTAGTAAACACGGGAATCCTTTTGTCATAGGTACCTAATTACAAGCAAATTTTTCTACACGGGTATCTCTGAAAATTTTAGCGGAAATCCGTCTCTACTAATGATTGTTTTTTTAATATGACGTGATTACTCTATATTGTTTTCTTAATTCATTCTTATAATATTATACAACAATCCTTTTGTGATAAGTAATTACAAGTAAACATCTATGAAAATTTTAGCGGAAACCCGTTTCCGCACAATGATGTTATTTTAGTAGGATGTCATTACTCTCTACATTGTTTTCTTAATTAATTCCTATAATATTAAACGAGAATCCTTTTGTGATAGGCAATTACAAGTAAACACCTATGAAAATTTTAGGTATTTATGAAAATTTTAGCCGAAATCCGTCTCCGCCAATGATGTTATTTTATTATGATGTCATTACTCTATATTGTTTTCTTAATTCATTTCTATAATATTAAACGAGAATCCTTTTGTGATATGTAATTACAAGCAAACACCTATGAAAATTTTAGGTATTTATGAAAATTTTAGCGGAAACCCGTCTACGCCAATGATGTTATTGTAGTATGATACCATTACTGTATGTTGTTTTCTTAATTTATTTCTATAATATTACACGGCAATCTTTTTGTGATAGGTAACCCGTCTCCGCCAATGATGTTATTTTATTATGATGTCATTACTCTATATTGTTTTCTTAATTCATTTCTATAATATTAAACGAGAATCCTTTTGTGATAGGTAATTACAAGCAAACTCCTATGAACATTTTAAGTATTTATGAAAATTTTAGCGGAAACCCGTCTACGTCAATGATGTTATTTTATTATGATGTCATTACTCTATATTGTTTTCTTAATTCATTTCTATAATATTAAACGAGAATCCTTTTGTGATAGGTAATTACAAGCAAACACCTATGAAAATTTTAGGTATTTATGAAAATTTTAGCGGAAACCCGTCTACGCCAATGATGTTATTGTAGTATGATATCATTACTGTATGTTGTTTTCTTAATTTATTTCCATAATATTACACGGCAATCTTTTTGTGATAGGTAACCCGTCTCCGCCAATGATGTTATTTTAGTATGATGTCATTACTCTATATTGTTTTTTTAATTCATTCTTATAATATTACACGGCAATCATTTTGCAAATAGGTAATTACAAGCAAACATCTATGAAACCCGTCTACGCCAATGATGTTATCTTCATATGAAATCATTGATTTCATTTTTCTCTTAATTCAGTAGAAATCTATGTAGGAGATAGACTTCCTGCTTAATGCTTTAGTTTCATTCTCTTTATTTAGTTTTTAAAAATATTGAAAAGGTTGAGTGAGATATCGATTTTAAAAAGTTCAGTCCAGACACTGCAAAATTGTACAAGCTTCGTTTCAGCTTTTTTGCTTAAACAAATCTTTACCCAAATATTAGGAATTATAAAGATCGTAAAGAAATCGTAAATTAAAAAAAAATGTAATGTATGGCACAAGAAACAATGTAACTCATTTGTTATATCATGCAGCTTTATTCGAAGTACCGTGAATATTCCCTGAATTTCAGTAAGAAACATTGAAAATATTAAGCGAGATACTGATTTTAAAGAGCTTAGTATAAAGATTCAAAAGCTATAAGAGTATTGTTTAAACACTTTTGCTTAAACAAATCTTTTTGTAATATTTGGATACTATCGTAAATTTATGAAAAAAGACTGACATTAATAACGTGAACGAGCCTTGATTTTCTGGAAAAATCAAACTCGAAATCAAACTTTTGAAAAAAGCTTGCATATATATGTATATAATAATTAAAATGGATTTCAAACAGCTAGATTTTTAGATCACAACTTCGCCCGCGTGTTTTTCAGATATTATAAAATTATCTTTACGAGTATCATGTATTGATAAGTCTCTCCACGTTTATTTCTTGTACTTCAGTGGCATTCATATTATCTATGAGGAATCCATATTAACGATCTCTCTTTTAGGGTTCCTTACTTCGAAAAGGAAAAGCAGAAGCGTTGTAAAGTCAATCACGTGCGTTTCCGTTTGCCACTGCTAGTTTTCTTATAAGTAATTTGACATGGAAATTTGTACTTTAAATAACTATAAAGCACATTAATCCGTAAATGTCTCACAATGGTTAAGGTCCTAATATATTAATATGGAAATTTTAGAGGGGCAAATAAATTACTAGATTTTTTCTCAATTTCATGGATCGAGTAGGATATCATTTCAATGAGCAAGTTACAAGTATCCCAATACTATTTTCAGAATTTTATGTAATACTAGCTGTGTCTACGACTTGGTTCGCGTGTAATTAGAAATTGAAAAAAAAACTTTCAGTATAACTTAACAATAGTATAACGTTTTTAAGTCGTATTTACTGACGATTTTATTTACTAACTGTATTTGAAAAGTTTTTATTAACAATATAAAAGGCAATAAAAAAGATCTGATTTAAAAAAATCATTCCTTGTCGACGGAGGATCATTCCTTGGAGCCAAATCATTCCTGATGGAGAAAAATCATTCCTTGGAGCCAAATAATTCCTGATGGAGAAAAACCATTCCTTGGAGCCAAATCATTCCTGATGCAGAAAAATCATTCCTTGGAGCCAAATAACTCCTGATGAAGAAAAATCATTCCTTGGAGCCAAATTATTCCTGATGGAGAAAAATCATTACTTGGAGCCAAATCATTCCTGACGGAGAAAAACCATTCCTTGGAGCCAAATCATTCCTGATGGAGAAAAATCATTCCTTGGAGCCAAATCATTCCTGATGGAGAAAAATCATACCTTGGAGCCAAAGGAGACGTTTGGCTCAAATATTTAATTAAGTAATTTGGACACTTCTAGTTGAGTTGAGAACTAGGAGTATGGCATCTGAATTATTGATAAGTCTTAGAAAAGATAGATAGTTCCAGATGCCTGAAAAATTACATTGTATGTATTTGGAGTAGCGAGAATCTGGACTCAGAAATTACTATGTTAATTCTATACTCAGAAATTATTATTCCTCCCGCACTCGCTTGTTCATTATTATCGAAAACAATCACAACTAAATTGGAGGTGGAACGTACATACGAACGAACACTTTGCAATTATTACCTTCCTTTTGGCTTTACCCTATTTAGGTTAAAGATGATATATTTGTTATTTTTATCAATTAAAAACAATTAGTTTGCTTTTGTATGTTGTGCAAAATAATATTATACATATACAAAATAATATCAAACAAAAGAATATATAAAAATTATATTAGCTAGTTATGTTAGCGATTATGAAAGTAAGGACAGGTAAGTAGACGATTTAAGAGTTATTTAATGCGTTTTTTTAATAAAGCGTGTAATAATAAACAGGTTTCTCTTTTAGCTTTCTTACAGACGTATTATTTGAATTTCAACGTATTTCCTCTTACTCTTAATCCGTCCAGTAGATTTTGCGTGATGCCCGCTCAAATTAACACAGAGACAGAAATTATAAAAAAAATTCCGGCTTCCATTATCATTATATATGCTAAATCAATGACTTTAAAATATTTTCAATGTACGGAAAGGGTATATGGATAAATTTTTATTAATAAAATAGAATAAGTAATAACATTAAAAAGGGTTAAAATAAAATATCGTACCTAAGACTTTCCTTACGAATTTATCACGAGTTAAAAACCGATGAATCCCGATTCGCGCGAAAACGCCCCATACAAAACATAACTTGGTTATGACGTCACAGGCCAGTATTTACGATTCGTTATAAGGGAGTTTATTAAGTAATCTTAGTATCTTATTAAATATTTTTAGTATAGCGTTTAAATTATATATTGCATATTATAATTTTCTTATTTTTTGTGTGGAAACTAAATTCATAACAACTTTTTTAATTTAACGAGCAAAAATTGACCTTTGGATTATTAATAAAACATCCGCTTTCTTAGAAGTTTACTGGAAAATTATAAAGACGACTACAAATCTCATTATTTTTAAAAAATTACGATATTTTACGTCTATGAAAGATAATCTTGGCAATACGTGGTGGAAAAGATTAATAAAAATCCTGTATACCCATAAATTTTTGTACATACCTAAGTGTGTACTGGGATCCACTCGTGCGAATTCCACTCATATTTATTACTTTTATGTCTTATACTTATTTTCATCTGACATTATGAAATGAATATTTAAACATAAAAAAACAATATACAAATTAAAATTTGAAATAAGGAAATTTTTTGTAATTTATTTATATTACTTCGAGATAAATTTTCAAAAAGTAATCATTTTGTAATTAATTACGTCAAATCGACATTCATTACGCTTATTCATCACTATGGAGCGTGATCAAATTATGACACCACAGAAAATTCGCTTCGTCGGGTTGCCAGTATCAAATTTTATTTAGATGTAATAGGGAATCTTACGCAAAGCTAATAATAGATGGCGCCACCGAAGTAAGCAGTAAATAAAACTAGTTGTCAAAAAAGCGGTAGATTTTGTGGCATTGAAAATTTAAAACTTTTATGTGAAGAGAAAATAAGACGAAAAATTATAGATATTTAACAATATTAGAATTAAAAAATCCGAATAAAATGAATGCTCTGAAAAAAGCTGAGGCTTTGTTTTCTTGTCTTAAAGTTTTTGCGACACACAGCTATTTCCCACGCTTCCGGCGTTTTTTTGTCCTCAGGGAATAAATATGTATAACTATATTTTCAACTGCTCCAACTGCACATCGTTGATGAATATTTATTATAAATCGAGATGTAATCTTCGAAAAACCAATGAAATTCAATATTTCGCAAGACAGACGTATATAAATTACAAAACGTCAAATCATGTTTATCTATGGTGTTTCCGGTATAGTACAGGTAGCCATCTGGCGGGAGAAATTGGCAGTAAGATTTCCTATTACCAAAGATTTCGTCTTTTAACAAACTAGATTTTATAAACAAAATTTCAATTATCAGACATCAAAGTCGAGTCTTGAGTCATTTTTATTATATAACCAATGATGTAAAGAAAGTAAGTTACCTTTAATATCATCGGAATAAATAAAGTATCCTTTGACAATTAATTTGGAATTCTCCTTACTTTACTGCAGTGTATTTTTTGTTATATTTCTACAATATAACCCTGACGTGCGAGGTGGCCATCCATAATGACGCCCAGGGGAGACCGAAACAAACATAGATTTAATTAAATTGAAATCGCACTAAAGAGATGTATAAACATTAGATGTATAATGAGATGTGTTATTACTAAAAACAGAGTCATATTAAAATATAACTTATTGATTTAGTAATTATCTGATGTGAAACTAATAAGCTGTTAAAATAGCTCGCGATCCGATCGATCATCAATAAATAATAGGAGATGCTCGCAAACGTAGTAGCTCGTTTGAGACTCACAAAACGCGAGTGAAATTGAAGTTAAGTCGTTGATCATAAAAAAAGGCCCACCATTACAGACGTGAAAGTCGTGTAAAGTAATCAGCAGAAAGATCCAACTTTACGGTCAAAAACTATTTAGCTTATTTGTGACTCACAGAATGCAAGTCAAATTGAAGGTAAGTCGTTGATCTATAACCAAAAAAGAGGACACACTATAACTAATATGAAAGTCGTTTAAAGTAGTCAGTGGAAAGATTAGACTTTACGTTGCAAACTATATAGCTTGTTTGTGGGTCAAACAATGCAAGTCTAATTGAAGGTAAATCGTTGATCATAATATGGAGCAACAGTTGGTTTACACTTTATTAACATCAGAGTAATCTAAAGAAATCGGTTAAAAATATTTAACGTTGTTTGAAAATATAGAATCTTTAGGTAACTTATAATATGCCAGTTAAATTCATAAGTATACATTCTTCAGAGGCAATCTTAAATATTGTACCAACAACTGACTAAAGACATACTGCGATGAAATACACAACACCACTAAGATAAGAAGGTTCTACTTCTTACACCGCGAGATACTTAGTATAATTGTCGTAAAATGAAACTGGAAGTTTATATTCCTTAATAGAAATTTTGCACTACAATAGATGGCGGCACGTTCATTTTAAATCTATTGCATATGTGTTTCGAAATCTCAAAGATAGATCGTAGAAAGCTCAAAACCTACATGTAAAACCTGCTGTATTAATTGAAACGTGGGTAAAAGCTGGTATTTATGTAAAATTGAGTAGTCGATAATGAATTCAATCTTAAAACTATATCTTGAATAAAACTGTCAAAATGTAATTTAAAAAAATATATCAATTGGCAAAATAAAATAACTTTAGTTTCAGGTTGCCATCAAGTATAAATTTTTGCTAAATCATCCATCCATACCTTTTGTCCTTTAAATCCACATCCGTTGAGTTAATTACCGTCTCAAAAGCTATTTTACCGTCCAGTTAGTCGAGCGTACACACAATCTAGTCATATTTCACGAGTACAGACGTTGACATGGTTTGGGCGGGGTTTTGGCCTTTGCCACAGTCGCTATGATCATGAAGGCGCTCAGTATAAGTGAGAAATGTCTTAGTAAGGCTTTTGGTATAATACATTTAGGTATGTAAGAGTTTAATTTAGAAAATTTCAGAATCTCGTTGGGTGTAAGTTATACTCTGAGTTGCAATCAACGTATAACGGATATATATGTCGCTTAGTTATTATTCAAAATATGTAAATTTTTAAGTGTGAATGAATGTATTGAGATTGTCTTCAAAGTTAAAAAAAAACTTTTAAACCTTGGACGTCCGATTATGCTTCATGTTTTTCTTTTTAAAAAAGTATATTTTAGTTTATCTTTAATTATTTTAATTACAAATCTAGGCGATATAAAGAAACTATGTGTAATTTTCAAAAGAAAAATCTATAAGAAACAAGCAATAAGAAAAATATATAAATACTAATACAATCATGCCATGACGGTTTCTTCGCAGCTTAGGTGCATTTAAAACTAGACATTAACGATTTAAAGTTTGTCTATTAAATTGTTTACAAGCTGTTATGTATTTATATTATGTATTATATATGTATTTATGTAGTTATAATGTTATTTTTCACTACCACACATATATACACGTGTTTCAAATATTTACGTCTATCAGTTTCTCGATAATATGTATATACTCGTATACACGTGTTTCAAATCTTTGCGTCGATCAGTTTCTCGAAAAAAACTATTGTGAAAAACAGATCAAGAGATCGGACACGTGAGTTGTGGGTAAACGTTCGGGTTTTCCTTTCAAAATTATCAGCTTTAAATACATTATATCTGACAAGAACACTGTTGCTTATTACTAAAAAAGATCTAAATATTTGATATTGCAACTATTAGTGCTTTTTGATGAGGAGGACATAGAACCAATTTATTAAAAAAGTTAATTGAGAATTCCAATACTTTTTAATCGACTTCACAAAATGAGAAAAAAGAATTTTAGAAGCAGATTTTAATTTGCAAAATCTGATATTGGACTTCGAATATGGAGAACTGAACTCTTCTGATAGCTAACAACGGTTAGCGTTGGAGGTTACTACTATCTCTTAATTTCTGTGTTGTTGATAATCTATTTTAGACAGACAGGAAATTATTTATATAGTAGCTTTTGCCTGCAACTTTTAATAATTATCCACTATTAAAACAAAGCAAATACTTTTGATTATTAACATTAATATATTAATCACTAAACATTCTAAAATAATATATCTTTTAAAAAACCGACTTCAAAAAAGGTAGGTACTAAAAAGTAAAAAATAATTAACTCAAAATAGGTACCTATTTATTTGCAATAAATAACTATGTTACTTATTTTTGAAGTCAGTGCCAGCACTATCAACCAACTTAAACAAATTTATAATTTAATTTGAAATGGAAATTTAAAACTTAACAGTCACTCATCCGCAAAAGTTAATCTTATTTTTTGTTCTCTTTTTATGTGACTTTGTCGGTCCATCCATCTGTTTCCCATTTAACAATCCTCTATCTTTCCAACCCTCATCCTTGCTCTATTTCAACACCTCTACGTCTCAGACATAGTGGACAAATGATAATAGTCGCTTTTTCATTAGGTACTCTCATACTCAACATTCGAAATTACCATTACTTTAATATCGTCCAATCTACCCAGACTATCTGTTGCTACCTAATAAGAGCACCGGATAGTCTTTGACGAGCTTCAAGTCAATTTTAAAACTTAATACTTTGACTTTAATCAATATGGAAATAGCGTTTTAAAATGGAATATAAATTTTGTTAAACATAAGCAGGGAAGGTATTACAGTTTAGTCAGACAACTTCAGTTACAGTTCAGCTAAGATAAGTTCAGCTAAGATAAGTTCAGCTTAGACGACATTTAAATAATCCTTATTTTACTCCGACGGGTTCATAATTAAAAAAAAAACTCAAAAGATCCTAAAGTCTAGCTAAATAAAAAGGATTCATGTTTGTAAACAGTTTAATATAAAAACGAAGTACCCATTAATGTCTAAACTTTTAAATAAACTTAATTTTAACTCTACGAATTGGAAGTACAGAACAGACTTTTATGTAACAATGTCTTTTTAAGCTCCTAGATCCAATTGATGGGAAAGGACGTTCCGACCGAACCTACGTATAACGTTTTATTTCACTCCAACTCTTGTTTAATTAGGTTTCTGGAAGCTTACTTAAAGTTATGGGGAAATCATAGCCATCATCCTAAGTTATATAGTTTTTAGAAAAAATTATATCAAGTAACTTTAAGTACATATACCGTTAGTAGTAAAAAATCACGATTGTTTCATAGAAAAACCATGTGGCTTTAAACGTGTAAACTTTTAAAAAGATCTGAACTTTAAACAGTAATTATAAATTTTTTATATTTCTTCTTAAGGTTCTTCATCAACTTGAAGGGAAAGGACATTTCAGATAATTCGAAATGCTGATTGATCTTATATATAACGTCTTACTTCACTACAAGTCTTACTTATGCCGGTAATTCAATTCGCAGCCAGATCTTTTTCAGATGGTCACGTCAATTGAATGTTTTAATCCAAAATCGATATCCTATAACGCAGAATGAGTGTTATATGGTGTTATATGGGTATGACTGTTGTATAGGGGTGTAACTGTATGTGTCATATATGGGTGGTATGTGTCATATATGGGTTTAACTGTTGCGTGTGTTATACACTACACAGTGGAAGAAGTAAGAGCCAGATAAAACATTGTAGCATCATTTTATAGGTTGTATCACGGTCTCAAATATACGTTGTCAGAATTGTCCTACACAGTTTTCTGAGATGGGAGAGAGGACGACACGAAACATATTTTCGAATTGAATTTTAAAACCCTAACTGTACTTTCTTTACTTACCGTACGAGTATATTCTACATAGATTAAAATAAAGAGTGACAGTACTAAGATAAACATATTGTCATTTTTAAAAATCGTATTACGAGAAGATACAAATTTCCGAAACTTAAAATTTGACGTTTCATGGTCGAGTTTTTTTAGACGCGCATGACAAAGAGTTTGTAACACTTATGCAATGCCGTAGTTTGGTGTTTAATTCGTTCACCTCACTTACGCCGACCGTATTGGAACTAGTTGCGCTGTAACTCACACGACTGGCAACAGTGAACTGAGACGCGCTCGAAAATATACGTCGTTTCGGAGATTCGAGAAGATATTATAATACATAAATCTCACCCGACTGACAAATATTCACGCGCGATTTTTGGGAATGTGAATGCGTTCCCTTCGGAGCGTACTGATAAACTAATTCTACTTGCGGTATTTTATTTTAAATTCCATCGCAACTTCCTTGCGTCTTTCTAAAAAGTCTTCGTTACATTTCTTCTCGGGCCAGAATATTCGGAGAATATGTCTAAAGTGGCCATTAATGAAAAATTGGAGTCGCACGGTGAACTATTTTATAATTTTCCAAATCTTGCACCCATATAGAACCACGATTTCAATGTTGAGCGAAATATTTTGAGTTTCACTTTTCTTATAAATTTTACCTTTTTGTGATGCAGGGGATTTACGCGAAGATCGTCTTAGGCTTGGCGATCAATGATAATTTACTACAAAAATTTTATAGTAAGAAATTATCTTCAGAATAAACTTTATTTTTATTTAGTAAAGCCTTTTTATTACATATAAAAATAATAAAGCAGGTAATTTTATATGCCTTTAACTGATTTATTTCAATTCGGGCCTCGCTTAAGATATATCGCTTCGATGTATGTAGTTATATTTGATGACAAACAAAGTTCATAGACGTACAGGCGCCCACGTAAGCCTACACTAGCTAAAGGTAACCTAATCCGACGGAGCTCCAAACGACCATCAATCTTTCAGGCGAGGTAACTCCCCAACTTAGAGCGAGGTGACTTTCGCTTTTCTTAATGACGTGCTCGTTACTTTCGGTCGCGCAAATGGCTCCGCGTCACGCGACAGAGTACTATTTTCGTCACCAAGTCTAGAATAGAAGTTGTTTGTTCTAGTTACGTGACAGCTAAGCAAACTACTGTGGGTTGCCATATTTGAATTGTACATATTAGAATTGTCGTCTCCAAGAATTCACAACCTGCACAATTATTAAAATAAATGAAGTTGAAAATGTTTTCATAATATGCTGTTTGTTTTTAGTATAAATAGTTAAATTGTGAGTAAGTTAGCTGGTATCTTGTACATTCGGATATCAAAGTGGAACATAAAGTGAGTACAACTTTGGTAATTTTAATGGTCTGGTCAGGATAGAGTTTCCATTAAAAACTGAAAAGAGCTCTAACAAGACAGTCGAAAGGTGAATCCTGGAGTTAGTTCGAGTTAAGAACAGTTCTTACTATAGTTCTGTTCCTATTCATTTTCATCCCCTGAAGACAAAAATTCTTAAAATGTTGATCGTTTTTGTAATCGATTAAAGTCTCGTCAAAAACCGTCACCAGGAATCATCATAACTAATTAATTATGCATTTACTGGCAACCAAAATGAGGAAAATGTAATTCCTGTTACATAATTTTACTGTTGCTGTTGTTGTTGCCATATCTACATGAGAAAAAGAAGAGCTCATGTGGAAAAATGGTTTCCAGAGCCTTGAAAGGTTGGACTTCTCCAGTCCCGCTTGATGAGAGACCGCGCACTCAACGGCCGTATGTCTTGCGACCAACCCAACACACCACGGTGACGACATATAATTTTAATATAAAGTTAATATCGAAAATGGGAATTGATGTGTTTTCCCACCTGTGGCATATCAATTCCGCGAACACGTGAAGATCGATGAATATGATCTCAAAATCTGTACATGCCTAGACCATTTACGGGACAATGAAGGAAATTTCGTCTACACAGTGCGTCTTTACTGGTCAACGCAACGACAAATCGCTGAACAGCCAAGGCAGGCTTTGGCTGGGTAGGACTGGACGACGCCTGCATCAAGGATGATGGTGCGTTCGATTTTGTTAAGTTGCTGCCAACCGACGAAATTGAGGTTTGAACGACAGGATGTTATAGTTGTTATGTTTTCAATATTAAGGCTTAAGATAAGCCCTAATAATGAGTGCTAAATTGCCTATATGAGTACGCGGTACCCAATTATGGCCCGAAGAGCAAGAGTTAAAAAGCTTACTACATTTGTGTTATTCATCAGAATATACTTATTTAATTTATATATCTTAAGTTAAAGAATCTATGAGTACAAGCGTAAGAATTTAAAGATGTTAATGAACGTTTTAACTACCAAAAAGGAAATAGAAAACGATATATATATATATATATATATATATATATATATATATATATATATATATATATATATATATATATGCGTATAAAATAGGCTGTGAATTTTCCAAATGTACACACCTGAAATATTTCACATATGAATCATATATAAATGATTGTGTCTGATGACTACAAACAGAATAGAAAGCAACCAGGCATAGTAAATACTACTGATTCGTATATCGATTGTTGTCATTTTTTAGCAAACTTAGGAACCGTATAACCAGTTACCATATGAAGTAATTTAAAACGGTCTATACTTAAATTAACATTCTTTGAATACAAGAGGGTTGTACTTTTCACATGATGAAATGTTGCAAATTGGACATCGTAAGCAGTATGAAGGTCAAAAAATGTAAGAAAAATATATAGAAAATATAAATGTGTAAAATTGTTCTGAAACTACTGCATTAGCTTCACTGAAAATACTGTACTGTGTAAATGGTTATGAAATTATTTTTTCTGAAATGCGTTTACTGTCGTCTATGTGACTTATTTGATAAGTTCTCTGACACAGAATTCGAAATAACTCCAATTTTAATAACAATAATGAAATAACTACAATTAGTAGTAAAATGTACACTCCTTTTCTAAACAGCACTTGGTTAATTTGGATCCGATAATTAGTCTTTGATATATAATCCCGTATCCATAAAGTTGAAAATTGTGAAATTCCATAAAGTCGGAAATAGTGGATTAATTTTGTAGTTCATAACTTCACAACCCCGGGCCGCTTTGAATATCAGAGCGTTCATCTCATCCTTTCTCTTTAAAACGAGGCCAAGATGGTGACACTATGTTTATTTTTAGCTGCGTTATTGAAGTTTGAAATTACTTGGACAGAAATAACTACTTATGTGGGCGCGACATTTGGGCGCGGTTGCTTCCCCACACCCGAAATTGATTTTATTTTAGATGTTTAACTATTACCGATTTTGTTATTGTTTTGAAGATATTATCTCAATCATTTTAGTCATTTCGAACTCAAGTTCTAGCAAGACAAGACTGCTTTGCTTGTAGGGTTTTCTTTTGCCAAAATACTGACATATAATATGTAAATAACAAATTTCTGATGTGATTTTGCTAACATATGATGTTATATGGAAAAATTACGAAATTCGATTTAAATTATCTTTGTACGATCGTATCAGGAAACCTTTGCACATATCCAATATGAACGAAAGCATAACCTTTTTATATGACAAATGACAGAATCCTATCAAACATGGTAAAGTGTGAGGAGCAAATTTGTGCACAACGCATTTTATAATAACGAGAGGTACATTTCAAATTACATATTCTTGCATCTTTGCCGATGGTAGTAGAACATAGACTTATTGATATTAATATTTATGGTTGAAAAGTATTTTAAGAATTTAGCATTTTATGAAAATCTGAAAAAATCTGGAATATGTATAACTTTAAGTTTTGCATCAATTAATTCAGAAGAGTAAAGTTCAGTGACGCATTTGTACCTGAATACTTTTATGGAAGAACTTTGGTCTTAAGTCCATCCTTGGCTAAAACGGAAATGCTCATTAATGACTGTACATCCCAATGTTTGCATGTTTGTTTTGAATTTTGACAGTGAAATATGACTTGAAATATAAAATTGAAAGATTTTAATTCCCGTTTTTTTAAGTACAAAAATATTATCTAATTTATCGTAATTATAATGATAAATTGGCACAGTGAACTTTCCTAAAAATTGCATATTAACCCTTTAACGATCACAGGGATGTATGTGTCTCAAGTAAAAAAAAATGAATAAAATAGAAAAGGTTGAAGTTTAAATAAAATGTTGTTAATTGTTTTGTTTTTAATAGTATATTTTATCGTTTTTATAATGGTCACACTAAACAACTGTCATTTGTCAAATTAAATTATCGTTGGAAAGTTTGAGAACGTTACACGTCTTATTTAATATTTTTACAGTTGTGTAAATTTTGAAAACGAACTTGAAAAGTAATTTCAGTGTGTGATAATCATTATCTGGTAAGTGAATAACTATTGTAGATTAAAATGTTACATGTGTGTATTTTATTTCTTTACGATTTTACCAAAAATAATAAAGGGACACCGGTATCCCTATGGCTGTATAGGGAAACATTGCAAGAGAAAAAATTAATCATTGAAACTGTTTTTTCTTAGATTCTACCTATAACTACTTATTATTTTCTGTTGTAGATTATGTCATGGAAGGGCAGAGCAGTTTTTGAACTCACCTCAGATGAAATTCATCATATTTTGATGGCCGACAATAGTGTTTATGAGGGTGGATTACAACTCGAAGAAGATCAAATATTTTTACTCAAGATGATGATCTAGGGCTGAAGTTAGTCGAGATTGACGATTCAAAACCTCGGGTAAGAGAGCAATCATCAGATCCTTCAACGTTAACAGCAGAACCTGTCAGAGAAGAATACCGTGCTTATCAACCAGTTTTCAAATGGAACCAGAATAATACCCCAAACATGTTTCCTGATGTGGAGTATAAGTACTGGAAAGTACAAATCTTGCCAAAAGACGATACTGCTTCAATGACTCACTTTGAAATTTTCAAATCTACTACTAATTTTCACATTTTAGTTGAGTGTATTACATCACAGTCAGTAATATATGCTCATCAGAACGGACGAGAATTTTGCTGTCGGACATGATAAAACCGTTTCTGGGCATAAACTTAGTAACGGGCTATCATGTTTTACAATCGCTAAGGGATTACTGGTAACCAGACATGGCAGTAGCCTTTATATTAAATATAATGCCAATAAATCGTTTTGAAGTCATACTCAGAAACTTGCACTTTTATAATAATGACGATAAAAGTGAAACCTATAGCCGATAGAGCATATACAATTCAACCCACAATGGACCACCTAAATGTATCATTCCAAAATGCCGTCACTAATACGAAAACGCATTCCAAAATGCTGTCACCAATACGAAAATGCATTCCAAAATGCCGTCCAAATTCCAAAATGACGTCACCAATACGAAAATGTATTCCAAAATACCGTCCAAATTCCAGAATGCCGTCACCAATACGAAAAACATTGACGAGCATTAGATAAAATTGAAATATAATAATAAAATGAAACAGAACATAAAAATAAACCTGTAAAATGGGGGTTCAAGCTATGGTGCAGATGTGATGCGGCAACAGGTTATTTGTATGAATTCGATTTTTTATACGGGTAAACGAAGTGGTGGGACTGAATATGGATTGGACGAGTCTGTAATATTGCAAAAACTGGTAGAACCGAGCTGTGAAATTTATATAGATAACTTTTTCAATTCACCTATGTTGCATTACAACTTATTGGTCAGAATATAAAAGCTTGCTGAACTGTTCGGGTTAATCGTAAACATCTATCGAAATCCTCACCAACTGATAAAAGTATGAAGCGTGGGGACATTTATTCGACTATTTTTCATTTCTAAAGTGGATGGGTAATAAACCAGTTCTTTTATTGCCAAACTTTTTATCTCAGTCTGTTATTGACAGCGTAAAGCGCTACAAGGTAGGTTCTGCAGAAAAGATTGACGACCTATGCCCTAAAATTGTAATAGACTACAATAAAAATATGGGTGGCGTGGATTTGATTGATTAGCAAAAGGTATGCTACAAGCTTGATTGACGGTCAAAAATCAAGTATTATCTGCGACTGTTTTTTGATCTGTTCGATATCGCGGTAAATAATTTGTACACTATTTACACGAAAATGTATGCTACTACTGGAAGGTACCATGTTGACTAGCCTTCAGTTCAAACAAGTATTTGTTCGAAGTTTGGTAAATGGTTTTACTGTGGGATAGCGAAATGTCTCCACTACATCAACAAGTGCAGTACGAAAGTCTTTGAAGAGACACTTACCTTCTCACCCCATGGAAAAAAACCAATGTCAGAAAGAGGTACGTACACTGCGCCAAAATGAAACAACAAAATCGCACAAATAATATTTGCCGAATATGTAAGGTCCACTTATGATCTATCAATCAAAGGAATTGTTTTCCTGAGTATCCCGGATGACTTTATAGATTTTACGATGTTCGTTTGTGTAGGTAATTTGTTTGGCAATATGTTATGGAAAACATATTTTTTTATTCAGATAATACGAAAAAGACTGTAACAGTAGCCAAAATAAAGATATTTTACAAAAGCTTTACCATTTATTTCAATCATAATTTTTATAAATTGATGGGACGTATATTTCCTTTAACGACCATATATTTCCCTTTTGATTTTTTTTCATTCAAATTATTTCATTTGATACAATATGAAACATTTTTTATCACTGAAATCACGTTATAATATCTAGAAATTGCCCTGAAAGGGTTAAATAATTAAAATGGAGTTTGGTTATTAGCGGTTTGTAAGTGTTGTTTAAGTTAATTATAATTTAGTCATAACTTTTCTACGGGATCGAGCTTTGCAAGCGTTTGCTGTATAATAATAGTTAAAAATTAACATCTTGACTTACGTTTACAATGGTGTCTAACATACTACCGATATAGCGTAATACAAATAACGTTTCTCGTTTCCTTTAGATGAATATTTACTTAGTATAATGAACAAACGATTATAATAATCTGAGTTCGTGGTATTCGCACAGAGGATGTTATTAATTTTAAGTGTTTTTCTTTGTAAAGATAGCTCGGCGTTTCTATAACTTTGTTAATACTAAATCAAGGAAATTGTTTGAACTTGCGAAATGACGTTTATATATATATATATATATATATATATATATATATATATATATATATAATACATTTTTCATCCAGGTGTTCGATGCAAATTTGGGGAAATTCGAAGTTACAAATTATTTTTTCTAGATTCATCTAGTTTAATTCAACTTGTTTGTATAACGCGATTATACGAATAGGTACGGTCCCCCTCCAGTGGAAAGTAGCTCAGGTTATCATGGTTGCTAAGCCTGGTAAAAATCCTGTTGAGGCACAATCATATAGACCTATTAGCCTGCTTCCAATACCATCAAAAATCATGGAAATACTTATTCTGCGTAGATTGTCCCCGATTATATCCGAGAAGAAGCTGTTACCGGATCATCAGTTTGGGTTTCGCCAAAAACACGGTACCATAGAACAGGTACATCGATTAGTGGCACATATTAACAAAACTTTTGAGTCAAAACAATACAGTGCTGCAGCATTCTTGGATATATCTCAAGCCTTTGAACGTGTGTGGCATGATGGTCTACTGTTCAAGATAAAAAGGGACATGCCTATGAACTTCTATAATCTCATCAAATCGTACTTGAGTGACAGGCACTTTTTTGTTAAACAAGGAGAAGAGTCATCCCTAAAAGGCATCAAAGCTGGAGTTCCGCAGGGTAGTGTAATAAGCCCAACACTGTACCTACTATTTACAGCTGACCTCCCGACGACCGAGGGCATAGTCACTGGCACATTTTCTGATGATACGGCAATTATTTCAGTGGACAGTTCACTAGAAGTTGCTGCACAAAAGCTTCAAACCAGTCTTGACCATATATCCAAATGGTTAAGAGACTGGCGCATCAAAGCAAACGAAACCAAATCCGTTCAAGTAACTTTCACTAACAGGAAAAGAACATGTCCCCCTGTCACCATAAATGGCATACCCCTTCCGCAAAAGAATCATGCCAAGTATCTTGGCATATATTTGGATAGACGCCTGACCTGGAGGAAGCACATTTTCACAAAACAGCTGGCCATGGGCCAAGAATAACAAATTGTTGGTCTATAAAACTATCTAACTATCAGCTGGCCATGGCCATGGGCCAAGAATAACAAATTGTTGGTCTATAAAACTATCATACTGCCTATATGGACATATGGTCTGCAGCTGTGGGGAAAAACGGCAAAATCGAACGTTGAGAAAATCCAGAGATTCCAGTCTAAAATACTGAGAATGATAACAAACGCACCTTGGTATATCTCAAATGATAGACTCCATCACGACCTCTGCATCAAAACAGTTTCAGAAGAAATCTCGACAAGGACAAAAGCGTACAAGAAGCGCATTACAAACCATCCAAATGTGCTAGCAGCAGACCTTATGAACATCCAAACAGTTGCAAGGAGATTAAAAAGAAAGATTCCTCAAGACCTGATCTAAGAGGAGTACAATAATAAACGGAGCCATCACTGGATGACTTCCGTGCAAGTCTTACTAATCATATAACATATCGCTGAATATTAGTAAATGATAGATTGCGATAAGAATGATACAAAAAAAAAATTTACATGGGACCTTTTTGAAATTATTTCCTTTCAAACAAAAAGGATCGTCAAAATCAGTCAACGTGTCTCCGAGTTAAGACTGCGCACGTACATGAAAAAATACATATGGAATTGAGAACTTTCCTCTTTTTTGAATCTAGTTAATAATATAGCCAGTGTCCACAGTTCGTACGAATCTAAAAAATGTGTTCATTTAGTTTTGCTTCTGGAGTCATTGGTTGAGGATGGACTTTGATATGTCGGTTAGAGAGTTTTGATTTTGAAAATCAAGTCGGCTAATAAGTTTTTAGCTACGAGTTTGGGAATATTCTAGAAACGTTTATCGGAAGTTCCTCAATATTTTATTATAAGGTAAATAGACTGAAGGGCGCTCGGTTAATGACAGCTGCTATTGTCAAATCGTAGTGCAGTACATCAAAGAAATGGATTTAAATTGACATTAAGTACGGTTTCTCCTGTTTTATGATTTTCGCCTTTGCCACGATGCTAAGACCGCTCAAATAATATATACCATGCAATGGATGAATCAACGATATTTTACGGGACGACGGAAATTGGTTAAAGGGTTAAGAAGGAAGACTATAATCTTGAGGACAAATCCCGTTCTGGATGCCTCGTTGAATTCGATTTACAACGATTAGGGCACCTAATTGAAGGAAATTATCTACTGGATACGGGTCAATTAGCTGATGACCATAAATGTAGTCAAACAATATGTTGCATTTGAACAAATTAGAAAAAGTTCTAAAATGCAGTACTTGGGTACTGCCCAAAAACAAGTAGAGATCCAAAGTTTATTAATCAAAATATTTCACTAATAGTTATTTAAATTTTATTTGTATTCATAGAAGAACCTTTGAACTATAATAGAATGCAATCCGTAGTTTTATATTTTGCTTTTTATTTTAAAATTTTTTTACGTCTACAGTAAAATTGCTCAAGTAGACGTAGATTTCCTATCAGAAATTTTAAACACTATTTCCATATTTTTTTATTATTCCATCGGTTTTAGCTTTTCTTTTTTTCCTTATTCGCTTAAGGTTTATTTTAAGTGACATTTTAAAAAATAAAACTTGTTTATAAATTTAGAGTCAATTTTAAAAAAATATGTTATAATGATAACGATGGAAAATTTTCTGGGACAAGGAAAGCCCGTCGAAGAAGAAAGTCATGGTTGTGCAGACATGGTTGCACAACATTGCTTTCGTCTTGCTAAGGACAATACCAAGTGCGTAGAGCTGACTGCCAACCTTCATTAGTAGGAGAAGCATCCTTAGAAGAAGATTCAAAATATTTTAAAGTTTAAGGACAGGCCCACTAGCGGTATTGGTTATTTCTAAAATGTACATTCACTAAATAAATATCAAACATAATGTTTCGATTTATTATAACTAATTCTGAATTATATGGATATGTGTTGGTAGAATTGAATAACAGAAACAAACATGATATGCGATTTCCTGTTTTCGAAGATTTTTATGACAATTTTTATTTTTGTGAATATTATATTAAATAAACTGGAAGTTGCTTTCCCTCAAAGTTACTATCAATTAGTTATAGCTTATGTTTTCTTCCAATAAATGTCAACAATCATGTTCTTGTTTATCATGACTTACCCCACATTACGTATATTAAACTACGTGGCCGAATTTAATAATAGAAAAAAGGCACCAAATGGACACCTACTCGTAAACAAAGTAGCGTGCTAAATAAATAGCGTAGCAAGAGATGTCTATAGTTTCATGAAAATATATGTTTTCATAGTTCACGTTGTGAATATTGTTTTTATAAATATTTTCTTGCTTTGGATTTGCGTTTTAATCCGGTTTAATAAATTATATTTAACGTTACTATTGAACGATAGTCCTTATTGCGAACCCGACCAAACTTACTTAACAGTATAGTTTAAAGGGTATTGCGTATAATTTGTTTGAGTTTTTTTCTATTATATCGGCTGAGAGCGTACACAAATACTCACTAGCGTGTGTTTGTCCTACAGTTTAATATAAAACAAAAGCTGTTTTGCCTTGACGTACACATCACAGACTATTGAAAAAGGAACAATTGATCACAAAAAATTCACAGCTCAAATCTCATTCAGTTAATCTGACATTTTAAAATTCTTTGGCGATTGTTTGACCATAGACTATTATGTGTTTGAAATTGACAGTATAAACGTAAACAAATGTAATTTAATGTATGTGTAACATATATTATATAGATAAATAATTTACTTTTCTGCACTCTTTCTCCATGTAAACTTTAACTATGCCAAATCACACGCTCGTCCGTGCACACGATACGCTTAAAAAAGGGCACAAAGTTTTCTTTTCAGGTATTTATAGATTCTTCATTTAACTTTTATAACATATGTTAAAAAAAAATATGGTTACGGTATACATTGCACGAATTTGTTCTTATTTTTCAATCTTCAGGAATGTGTCCTGAGATCTGTCGCAATAAGTTCGACATATGTTATTCCGAATTGAGTAAACGTACGAGGTTCATGTGATTTATTCAATATTTTAAAAGCTTTATAGTTATTATTCCGTCAGAGGTTGGCGTATTCTGTAATGATGATAGTTAGCGCTTTCAGTGATTGCACTACACTACTATATCCCAAACAATATTGAAATAGTGATCGCGCATCAATAACTTTTCTCAATTTCCATCAGCAAAACTTAGTTATTCCTAAGATTTACACAAGATATTTTTTTATTTTAATATATTGATTGAATACAATAAAACAAGGTGTGTTTCATTGAGGTACAACTACTTTTGATACGATACTTTTTCTATAGTGGTGTGGGCTTTCACCTTTAAATGTAACATTACATACTTGTGTTATGTAATGTTACATTTAAAGGTGAAAGCCCACACCGCACACCGAGCATTTAAAATGTCGGTGTAACGCCACCTTTATGGAGCCTCCCTGAGAGACAGATATTGTATGAGACAGTATCCGCAAGAATTCTTATCTAGCTCGCGACTTTGGCGTACTTTTCGCCGAGTTTTAGACTCAAACCATAACAATTTCACAAAACATTCTCAATTTGTAAGTATAAGATTGTTGCGGCTCACCACTTGTTCCTCCGCCGCCAGACTTAATCTTTGACGTTCATTAAAATACTTAACTATAAACGTAAACCTCCGCATTTCCGAGCATTGAGCTCGCCGGGCGGGCCGCAGACGGCAAGCGGTCGCCTATTAGAATTTATAATAAACGTCAACATAAAGAGAATTATACAACAATTACTGAACGATGAGTCGGCGATATTTGGCCTGGGGCGGCGCGCGCCGGATCTGCGAATCAATTTGTTTTCGGCGCCGGTAATCGAAATGAAATTTGACTGCCTCGGTTAGATAGAGGAGGGCGTTGCGCTGACGAAGCTTGCCGCGCTGGTTTACACGAGCGAAATTGGCGCCGGATGCAGTCTTTCGCTAATTAGGGAGATTCAAGTTTGAATACTGATAAGCAAAAAAATAATTTTGTACTTTACAAGTTGCTTATCCCGATTTTGGCCAGGCAAAAAGGAAAGTGAGTGAATTACATTTAATTTGTTTTTTAAACATAATAATAATTGCTTAACAAAATTTTTTTAAGGTTTATTTAATTTGAGTTTTATCTTAATACAGAATTGTACGACAGAATCTTGTGACATAAAAACTCATAACAAACAATGTATGGTAATAATCTACATACATTTTGGAATGTTTACAGGTTTCACTGTTATGTACAATTCTTTAAAAAATTTCTTTTACGTACGGTTTAGCCTGTTTTAATCCATAACCACAACTATGGTCTGATTTTGCAACAGAACGTAACAGACAATCTGTAACACTTATCACTTTTTCGTAGATTTTTAAGTTGTCTATAATATATTGGAACCTAATTGTAATGTGATTATAATGGTTTAGGATTTTAACTTGAGAACCTACCCAAAGGGACTGTCACGGTGGGAAGCGAAAGTGATACTTTTTATGACTTCGCAATAAAATAACTATAATTAGAAATAATTCGAAATATAAATAATTCTTGTATCGTATCTTCTCTTATTCAAATATGAATAAATAGCATGATTTAGAAGATTATCTTTTTCGTTCCCCCGCTAACTTCACCTCCCCTCTGATCTTCCGTACCCATATAAATTATTACTGATGGCATCTACATTAAGCCCGCTGTACGTCAGCGAGACATTCGTACATCTATCTTTCACGCCATACTTATATAGACATTATAAGATAGTGAAAGTTTCAAATCAATCAAATAAGTCTTTCTTAAAGTCTAGAAAATAAGCGGATTTCACAAAATAAACAAAATGAACAAAAATTTCATCTTTATAAAATTAGATTGATTAGAAAGAATTCAAAACCTTGTTAATAGCCGAAGCAATAGTTGGGTAGGATGTTGAGCCCACGAGAATTTCTGAAGTGATTAATCGTTTAAAGGGAAGACCAAAGCTGCTTCCATTACTGCTCTCGTGAACAATATTTAAACATGTACCTTATATGAGAGTAAATGTTTATTCATGTTCAGGTGTTAGTAACCAATAAAACAGAGATTTGATTATAAAGTGGAACCAATCAAATTAAGGCTGATGACATCAAAACAATTGCGTCGATAGTCTAAACAGTTGAAACATAATAAAGCCTAAACAAAGCTAACAGTCTAAACACTTGAAATATAATAAACTTTAAACAATTACATACAAAGTCAATGGTCAGTTAAATCGATTACAATGTTAAGCAATTGTTTAAAGGAAACCTTTATCGAAAGCGAACGGTATCTGTTTTCGATCTATAATCACCTCATAAAATCTCAATCGTTGAAAGAAAAAATTTAAAAGTAAGTATGAGAATTGATTTTTAGGGTCCCGTAAATCTAAAGGACAAAAAGGAACCTTTATAAGATCATTCACGCGTCCGTCTAAGCCATTTTTCCACGAAACTGCTTCGCGAGTGAACCACCTGATAAAGCATATTTAATCATTTGAAGGGGTCAATTATAAGGGTCTCAAAATATTTTTTCATAATTTAAGATTCAGAGATCTTTGAAAAAAATGCAAAAAATATGTTCGTCTTATTTTTATAAAAAAAAAATTGCTTTTAGAAACTTATCCATGGGTTGTAGGAAAATTATAATGATTTATTAAATATATCCATAGTTTTTGCGATATTCGTGGTAATAAGTATGTCCCCAGTAATTAATTACATTAGGTATTATTAAATATATATTGCACTAGGAAATCCGTACTAGTGACACTTTATGATAAAGTAATTTCACTCCAAACGAGATACGGAATACTTGTAGTGTTTATGGTTAAACGCTTAAAGTTCCATGACTATCTTTACAAATGACACCCTATAGACACTTCCAATAAAGAATATTGTAACTCAATTTTTGGTGGCTTTGAGTTATAATTACATTTTCATTTTTTTATTTTTTCTCGCAGACTATTTAAGCATTCTATTTATAAGCGTTATTTTTTAAATGACGTCGATATACTTAAATTAATATGAAAATTAAATGCTTTTGTGTGAAGTCTGATTTGTAATGATCTACGCTGGAGTGTGACGTAATATACCCTTAAAGTAGAACGCAGTTTCGTACAGAACCTTTATATATACATTCAGTATACATAACAATTCTACGTTTAATCTTTTATAGTCAATTTGCTAAACAAACTAAGGAGTCAACTTGAATCTGGTAAGTATTTCAAATTGCATTACTTATAATCTGACAATTTAGCAATATACATCTTTCTCAAATGTCATTAAAATACACCTCCCACCCTTTATTTTATTTTTCCGTGAACCCTTGTCAAAACGCGTATTCGAGGCGGTTAAGCAAACGCACGTTTTAAATTAAACCAACTTAAATTTTTGGTCTATAATTCCTACACCATCTTCTTCATTCCTAATAAGTTCAACAATCAAGAAACATCTAATAGCGCGTTTGGATTGGACTTAAATATTCCGATCACGTGTCGCATCTTGCCATTCGGTCATCTTCGTATCTTGTCGTTTTTTTCGGTTTAATACGGTCTGTTTCGCGTCGTGTCGTCTCTTTCCGAATTAACGCTTACCTCTTTACTACATTACTTTATGTGTGCGTTATTGTATCAGCACTGTTTCTTATTTACTAACGTTTACAACTTTAGTCGTTTATGTCTATGTATTGCATTAAACTGCCTTAAAACGTTAAAAGCGTTTATTAATTTAAAATATGAGTTATAGTGATGGTAAAAGTGATTGTGACAAAAAAATTTAGATGCTTCACATCTGCCAGGCGCCCCATGATGCCTCGATATATTTTATTAAAGCTTCTTTGGGTATTGGCGATTTTCCATCGGTATTATTACCTTCCTCTTCAGTTTCTTTGTGCTACTAGCCTCGACGGCAAACTGTTGCTAATTACAATTTTATCCATTGATTTCAACAAATATTCTTGCTGCGTCCCGTAATATAATCGTTCACAGTTTTGTCTGTTTGTTAATTTTGATTCTCACGCATCAACCTTCTGCATTGAAAGGTGTCAGCCTGATTCACGTCACTAGTGCTATAACCGTACGCGCAGTATGTAGAGCAGCAGAATAACGAGAGCATATTGTACTAGGATTTGGATTAAAATTATTTCGGATAACTTTAATCACTGATTTCAAGAGATGAAGACAGTTACGGAGCCTTACTTTAAGCGTATCCTGATACACGCTTGGTTGATTTTTTTTGCATTTACAGTAACCTGGGTATATTTACAGTTACCAGGTATTACATTTACAGTAAGTTACCATGACACTATTTTCACTTCTGAGTGATGCAACGCAAGCAGAGAAATAACTCAAAAGTCGATGTCGAGGGTTGCTTTAATTGGAATTCGAAGTAATAATAGAGAATAAAAAAATTGAATATAAAGAAAATCCATGCATTACTATTTCCTAAATCGTAGGACCAAATCGGACCTAATTTCATATTTGGGAGTTTCTTATAAATATTTTCATACTTTTTTCTTTTTTTCTAACATCAAAATTTAAGATACTTTTAAATAGAAAAAAAAAACAAATCAAAAAACTTGATTTTTTTAATAAAATTCTGTCCAAACTTTTCAAATTGTTAGTACTTTCTAAATAAAATAACGCATCATAGCTCGTTTTAGGGGCAACATTTTTAAAACAGCACCTCTCATACGAAACTGAAGTAAATTACGAATAGAGTATACAGTTTGGCAATCATTAGTTCTTTGTGAATTTAAGGGTGTATTTACTTTTTTGAGAAAAAAGTCTATTTTTTTCGAAGTTTATTCTAAATTGGGAATATGTAGTACAATGATTTAATCAAACCTTCATCTATAATCGAAGTAAATTAAATTTTATTGGTTTTATACATTTATTTCACGAAATCGACTTTCCGCAACTCATTTCTCACCAAATACACTTTAGTTTGATGAAAAAACAATTTTGATTGTCGCTATAGCAGAAGAAAAAAAGAAAAATATTTATTTAACAAAAATAACTTTCAAGTTTACATACATTTTATAGGTCGGGCAAATGGTAACTATGCGTCTACTAATCATTCTGCGCTGAGAAGAGCTCGTGAACAGTCGTTCTTGACGCTCTTAATTTAGTATTTCCAAAAAAAATCGGGATCTCATTTACGTTGTTGATGTGATTTAGTAGGCTGAACCGTTCTAAAGCCAACATGAAAAAAAAATATCTAATTGCATATTTTATTTCATGGTGTCTATTAGTTTATGTTTTGCATTTGGTAACAAACTCTATATATAAATATGTATATGTATATGTATATATATATATATATATGTATATATATATATATATATATATATATATATATATATATATCTAAATATATTATTTCTAAAAGGTGTTTTTTGGTCGAGCGGCTCGATCTCTTTAACTACTGCACCAAAAAAAATAAAAAAAATACCCACTTAAAGCTTATGTTTTCTACGTTGGGCGAAAAATATAAAACAATTCGAAAAAAATCTTTTTGTTAATAAAAAAATTAATTTTTATAACAATTGGCATGAGCGCCATCTGTGGGCGACACATCAAATATCTTAGCCAAATTGTATACTTGGAACACGCTAGATGGCGATATAGTGCGAAGACTTCGCACGGGTCAGCTAGTATATATATATATATATATATATATATATATATATATTCTCTACTACCTTTTTATGTATTTTATGTAAATATCTGTAAATGTTATAATTTTATAGTTTTTCTGTTATAGTCAATCTAGCGTTATACTTATTGGTAATCTAATTTATATTTCTTAGTCTTGTTATTATCAGTTTCGATTTTATTCTATTTATTCGACTGTCAGTGCCTTTCATTTATTGGTTCTAGTAAATTATTCTAGTGAGTCAACTTTTAAAAAGTATTAGAGTTATTTCGTCCATACATTTGTAAAACTAACAAATGATTTGCATTTCGAATATATACAAATGAATGAAACGTCACGACCAATTCTGGTTTTTTATAAAAACTTCAAATTATGAAAGCGTTCGAAAACAACATTAATTTATTAAAAGTTGGTACACAAAACATTAAAAGAAGAACTTGTTTTATTTATAAATACTAAATTTTACCCGTAGCTTCGTGGATATAATTAATAGCTTATAGGAAGGAATTAAAACATGCAGCGCTGTCTAGAATGGTTAAAGAAAATTAAATGCCAGGCCTTAATATTAGTTGGAATGATATTTTCCGGCATAAAACATCCATGTCATTTCACGGCATGCCAACTATCTTTGGGTAAATCTCACATTGTTTAGCTGTCGTTGTTGTGACGTTGTTTCCTTATTCATTTGGTGTAGTTTTCAGTTTTTAATAAGCATTTTTTCGTAACAAAAAGTATCCTACGTCATTTCCCGATCCCTCAGCTATATTTGTGCAAAATTACTCCAATCCATTGCTCTGTTGCAATGTGATAGAAGGACAAACAAATACACTTTTGTATTATATTAGTTAGGATTATAAAAGTGTAGAATTAGTCTTTTTGTACATTGAAGATATTTACAAAAAAATATTTAGGATTACGTAACAAAAGTAATAGAGTATATTGTTTTTTAAATTTATGTCTGTGAGTCTGCTTATTTATTCATCCATCACACAAGAACAGCTAAAAGGATTTTTATTAAGTTTTTACTGGTGGATTTTGTTGACTCCTCTGACCTATAGGCTATATTTTATCTCAATTGACCAATTAAAAGAAGATATGGCAATCTGATGTTTTTACTTTTATATTTTTTATAAGAGGTGATGTTACTTAACTTTTGTGGTGGTGCTATTGATTAAAAGGACAGTTATATTTTAGTATTTGTTAGTTTACAACAGGCTGGCCCTAAAATTATTGGACACTTAACTGTCATATTTATTGTTGGTACTCAGTTCAATCCAAAAAGTTATTTACTCCTAGTCTGCACGCATTTTGGAAAGGACTGAGAAACAAGCGCCTCAGAAACTTTAGAAAACATTAGTGTAGTCATTTTTGTATTTATATTATTATAATAATATAAATACAAAAAGTATAATAAAATTAATAATTATTAACGTTAAAATAAGACATTTACTGGTTATATTTCTACGTGTTTTTAATTTAAAGGCAGAAACTAATTAGAATTATCAAAGTACATATTAAAAGTTAAAAGAACAGCAGACATTAATTAGTAGTTAATGGTTATTACTACCTCGATAAAGCCACATCTGGAAGTTGAAATTATTGTCACAGCCATTCTGGATACCTGACTTAGTCAATGGATAAAATCTGAACGAAAACTGGAATAATATTAATAATCTGAAACGAAAACTGAAATAATATTAATGCAGTATTTTATAAAAACGAACTTAATGATGCAACTATATGTAAGTTCAAAAATAAAATAATAAGATTTATTTGGGGTATTACAAAAATATACTGTGTAATATTTTGGCAATTAACAAATCCGCCATCTCAGTTTACAAATTTATATTAACATGACGATTATCATTTGTTACCAGCGTGTATGTACAGAGTGAAAAGTTCGACGGTAGAAGAGGTAATACAGGGTAGTATACAAAATATTTTTAATACGTTTCTGTTAACTTGACAACTTTCTGACATAATACGCAAATCTTACGACTCACTTTTCACTCACTTCTAAGTGCCTTATCGATTTGAAACTGCAAACTTACGTAATTCTGATGATAATGTAATAATATGATACCATCGATCTGGTATGACGACGGTGGAAGGTGATCACAGGAACTTTTCAATGGGTGACCGTAAAACTGCCAAATTTTAACGTTTGCACGATGCAATTAGCCATTTGATTGATGTATTGTAACTAGAAGGTCCGTGGAGGAGGGAGGTGGTCATGGGATCTGCTCAATGGTTATCAGTAATCTATTGAGTTTGAGCATGTTTGATTTATACCATCGAGTTTGAGCTTGTTTGATTTATATCATCCTTAGGTTATAAAAGCATAGTATTACACGTCACTTTTGTTATGTGGTGTGTCCTTAGGTAACAAAAGCGTGTATTATACATCACTTTTGTTATGTGGTGTGTCCTTAGGTAATAAAAGCGTGTATTACACATCACTTTTGTTATGTGGTGTGTCCTTAGGTAACAAAAGCGTGTATTACACATCACTTTTGTTATGTGGTGTGTCCGTAGGTAACAAAAGCGTGTATTACACATCACTTTTGTTATGTGGTGTGTCCTTAGGTAACAAAAGCGTGTATTATACATCACTTTTGTTATGTGCTGTGTCCTTAGGTAATAAAAGCGTGTATTACACATCACTTTTGTTATGTGGTGTGTCCTTAGGTAATAAAAGCGTGTATTACACATCACTTTTGTTATGTGGTGTGTCCTTAGGTAATAAAAGCGTGTATTACACATCACTTTTCTTATGTGGTGTGTCCTTAGGTAATAAAAGCGTGTATTACACATCACTTTTGTTATGTGGTGTGTCCTTAGGTAATAAAAACGTGTATTACACATCACTTTTGTTATGTGGTGTGTCCTTAGGTAATAAAAGCGTGTATTACACGTCACCTTCGTTATGTGGTGCGTCCTTAGGTAACAAAAGCGTGTATTATATGTCATTTTTGTACTCATTTCACTTGTCATTTTTGTTACGTGGGTTCGTGCATTTTCATGTAAATAATATGGTTTGCTTGATTTGTAGAAAGTTTAGAGGCGTCTTTGCTCAATTGTTCCCAATCAATATGGGTCGTAATTGTGCTGTTAGTTGGAAAGACTTCTCAGTAAATGATTACGTTTACATATCTTCATAAACTTTAAGGGACCTTTTGATTAATGTTGTTGTTGATACACCTTTTTCACCAGTTTCTAGCCTAAGGTCTAATTAAAACTAAACGAATCAACAGGCGAGTTTCCATCGTACCATATATTGGTTGGAGTATTTTATTACCGGAGATAAAAATAAGTGGCGTATGTTAATTTTTCGCTGAGATGAACAGAGGTGGAGTATATTAATTTTTCGCGAAGATGGAAAGACGATGGCGTAAATTAATTCGTTGCTTATGCGAAAAATTAACATACGCCACCTCTTTTCTTCTCCAATAATAAAATACTTCAGTCAATAGTTGGTACGATGGAAACTAGCTTGTTGATTCGTTCGATTTCCGCTTTAAAAATTAGACATGAAAGATGCCAAAACTCTGTTGCTTACTGGATATAATATCGAACACTGCATTATTATGCCCTACCAGAAAATTTCTATAATATTCAAGAAATTACTAAAAAAAGTGGCAGTTTTATTAGTTGTTAACCTAATATATATATATATATATATATATATATATATATATAAGACGACTTTTGTGAAAAAGTATATGTACGGAAACTGTATCGTTTAAAAAGTTTTTAGATCCATCCATTTTGTATTTAGCACAGTACAACATTTATAAATTCGCAGTAAAGTTTTTTTATAAATACACCTAAATGTACGGTTTATTAGAATTTTATTAGTGTTTTCAGGATTAATGCTCCTTTTAAACCCAGGCCACAGAAAGTTGGGATTCCTCAATAAATAAATGTATTGTATAATAAGGATAATTGGAGTATTTACCTTTGGTACTATTTATATCATTTAATTTGTTTTAAAGAACATTTTGCTTCCTTTTAATTAACTAGGTGGCACTAGAGGCTGACTCGCTGGAATTTATACGGTGTAACAGACGCGATCCGGACAATCGATCCGTGCCTGCTGAAGAGGCTAATGGGATGCGCTCAAAGGGAAACTTCAAACGCTTCTTCGATATTAATGGGTATGATAAACAAAAGAACACTGAGCGGGGATCCCGCCTTTAATGCTGTGTTGTGGTTTTATTTATTTTTTTTGTTTGCTAACTTATTGTCTTGCGAAAATAATAATGGAGGCGGATGTAAAAATAATTGGCAAGAAATTTCGCTTCAGGGAACTCAGTAGGTAAACGTGACAAGAAATGTTCGTATCTTATAAATATTATAAATTTGGCTGCATTAAAAATAACTCTACTAGTATTTTTATCGTTGAACGCTTTGCTCGTGACATCTGACGGATTTTGAGAAAAAACGAGTATTGCTAAAATCGTTTATTTATATTATGAGATATATTATTTACGAAAGTCTTGGTGATGATGATATCTGAATCAATTGGTAAGCGAGGTTTAGGTTCAGGGTAAAGTTCAGTTTAATATACTTTGTTATGTATCAAAGTTCGCGACGTTTAACTGGTAGTGAGTTTTTTGAGTAGTCGTGCAATGAATAAGATGTTAACACGTAAGGTTCAAATTCGTTGGGAAATAGACATGGAATTAGATTCGCTATTGTGAACTGCTTGTAAGAATGGTAGAACTGGAATTAATTTTTTTTTATTACAAAACGGCTATTGCTCTCAAAACTATTTTTGGAGTGAAAACTTCTTAGGCGCTCTGAGCGAATTTTTGGTGGGGGAAAATCTTATGGGTCCGCGTCACCGACATACTAATATTAACAGTATATCCGTAGCTATGAGTATTACGTGTTGCGCATAGCCAGCAGTAAAACCATATATATATATATATATATATATATATATATATATATATATATATGACATATATTGCTTTGGCACCAGACCGCACCCGCGCAGCGGCCTGTGTATACGTATTATACACATATATTCACCAACACATTGTATATACCCGACGTGAGCGTGCGCGTTGATGTGCGCGTTGGACGCTTTTTGGATGGGTAAAATCTTGTGAGATCACGTCACCGACATGCTGTAATAGTAGTATATCTGTAGCTATAAGGGTGCTGTGTTGTGCAAAATTAGAGCAGTTTATATCTATACAAGTAAAGTTAAATTGACTACGTGGAAATTTGAATGAGTGCAAACTGCGCATTATTTAAATTGTGTTTTAGTTCGGTTATTATTTTAATTGCTTAATTCTAGGATACTGTGCGGTACAACAGTGAGTACTAATGTGTTAATATTTTTATATAGAAAAATGAATAAATAGTTTTAAAAACTTTTCACTTCTGTCGGCAGACCTATGTTTTTTTCATCTAGGCTTTTGAGGTAGTGTTTGGGGGTACGTACGTGGAAAAAGGTTCTTGTCGAGAAGATTTACACTTACTGTATTTAAGTCCCGCTTGCAAAATATTAAACTTCAAAATCACGTGCACTATCCATCAATCATCAGTTTTTTAGGCACTTACGTTGATCAATGCTGTATTGTGTCCAGTCTTGATATTCTTTTCCACCTTATTGACCGTTTCAGGAATACGATTATAGAGTTACATGGTAGGTCACGTTTGATAGTTAGTTGGCTTTGTTTGATTTGAATTAATATGTGTTTTTTTTTGTTTTAATAATTATTATATATGTTATTATGTGTGCTGAAAACTATTGTAACTTTAGTGCTTGAACATGCCCAGCCTTTTGGGATAACCTGCAAGTAGGCTATGGGTTTTTGATAAATAAATAAATACGCCTATCCATTTCACTTTTTTCACTCAGGGGCTTGAAAAATCTGAAACATTTCTTGACACTAGCGTTTGGTTACAACTTCCAATTAACGTTATCTTTTTGAAATTTCAATTGTAGTTCTAGAGGTTAGTATAAAAGAAGAAACAAAGGTAAGCTTAGACCTTTTTTCCGCTTTATATGCAAGTATATTCTTAATAATGAAATCTTTTTCAGTATTTTTAGTGAAAAACAAACATTTTCCAAGTGGGCAGAAACATAAATAAACTTAGGACAAATTCTAATCATACTAACTTTATAGAGAGGAGATTTATGTTTGTTTTTAACATGTTTTTTTAGGTCGGTCGACTTATATGCAATTATGTAATGGAATCTGTGAAACTAAATTTCATGAACTTCTAATTGTTGTATCACCATGAAACTTGGCAGTTGTATTATAGTTCTGATGACAATACAATTATTATAAAAAATGAAAAAAAAAATAAATCCTAAAACAAGAAAAAGAAGAAAAAAAGCAAAAATAAATGAATAGTTTAAAAAACTAAAAATAAATACGTTTTACAAAATATTGTACTAAAAAGTAAAAACTGATTGTCGAATCTGTTTTCTCTGTCTACTCAGTAAGTACTTTACCCCAAATCAACTCAAATATTATACTCGGTAACAAACATTGTTACTGAGTATAATATTTGAGTATCAAAGCGTTGGCAGCTTTTTTTCAGCAATAAATGATTTTGTTTCTCAAATTAATATTAAGTGAATGAAAATGATTAACATTTTAGTTAGATATTAAAACAAAGCGCCCCACGCTTTTACACTCAAATATTATACGCAATAACAAACATGGTTTATACCAAAGTCTTTCCTGAGTAGATCGAGAAAACAGGTTCGATATTAATTTTTTTTTGCATTTTAGTGCAATGTTTTGAAAAGGGTTGTTTAATATATTGACGACAACACGAAAGTAAAGGTATTTTAGGGTTACAAAAATTTTAATCTTTACATCTTGGATGACACATTTTCTTAAATTAAATTAAATGCAAATGAACTTTTGGGCAATAAAAGAAAGGAAGCTAAATAAAAAAACATTACTTATTCTAACGTTATATGTTAATGAAAAGAGAATATAATTCACGTTATCTAGTTTCAATCTTTTATACATAGTTTTTAGCGATTACAACAACATACTGTTGTGATATATTATACAAGAGGACTGGAGAGTTTTATACTTATATATATATATATATATATATATATATATATATATATATAAATATATATATATATATATATATATATATATATATATATATACACACACAACCACACATAGAAGTGTGTGTGTGTGTACATAATAATGACTTGCAAATATAAGAATTTTTATGATCTCCACGACCCACCAAAAGTAAACAATTAGGTATGTAAGCTTAGAAACCAGTATGCTAAATAAATAAAAACATCATCTTAAATATGTTACAATTATTAATATTGAATATATTTGGCGTTTATTTTGTAGAAATTTATTATTAACAATTAAATGAAACTACGTCATGTAGTATTATTTCTACTTTCCTAATTTCTTTACAACCTCCTACGTTTCGTTGTATTACAACACCTTCAGGTGGGCTATTAGCAAATAATCTAGAATTAGCGAAGAATCTATATTATTTGTTAATAGCCCACCTCAAGACCTTGTAATACGACGAAACCTAGGTCGTGGTAAAGAAGTTCAAGTAAGTAGAAATAATACTACATCGCGTAGTTTTATTTAATTATCAATAGTTATTAATATTGGAAAAAATCGACACCGCTGTTGTATGATAGTTTTTCGGCGGGCATAAAAATTTCTCAAAAAAAATCTATAAATTCCGTTTTGTGTCATTTAGTTTATTATTTATGTAAATTGATTTTAACTATATAGTCCAGGAAAAGAAAAGAAAGTCGCAGGAAAGGAACCTAGAAATAATATGTAGTCCAGTTTATGCGATAGATTATTAGAACAAATCCCAGGAAGTCCACGAAAATTCCATGAGTTATCAAGGATATTTCAAATAAGAATGCAATTTCATATTTCCGGTTTTCACGGTGTGGAGCAATTTTGTTAACATTAAATATACTAATGTGTATATTTAGTATAAAGCATAAGACCTTGACTTATGGTCAACCATCTAAATTGAAATCTAGAAATGTAATAACAGAAAGATTAAGTATAGTTTAGTTACAAAAGAACGAACGGTTCATATTTGCTAGCGAGTTCGTTGGAAATCCTCTGCAAATGTGTTAAGCCCTGTACCGCGCTCCCGTTTGGAACGATACGTCTCTCTAAAAGATCTGAATAAGAAATTCGTCAATAACACATAAGTTAGATGTAATTGTAATGTAATGTAGTTACCACCCTAAGAGATGATTAATAGGACTTATCCTGACCATTTCCAAGTAAGGTATAACCAATAGACGTTCTGCGGCAGAACCTGCATACATCGTCGAAGGATCCGTCGGAAAACTTTTTTGTGAATTGCAGCTCATTATTGGGGAGTAGCTTATCCTCTTTTGTGATTACTTCTAATAACAAAATGGCTTTTTCTTAATATATTAAAAACGGGGTAACTTTTTCAATTTTTTACCCAACTACGGCAGAGAAAGGGTTACGAATTTAATAACCTATGTCTGTATGTAAGTTAGTTTGTTCCCTCGTACAAACAAAACTACTAAAGTGATTTCAACAAATGAGGTGTCCTTAGATTCGTCTTGATCCAGAGAGTATCTTAGGGCGTATAATGTTATGAATTTCACAGACTATGTATGTATGTGTATGAGTAAGTTTGATCCCTTGTACAGACTAAATTACTAAAGTGATTTCAACAAATGAGGTGTCCTTAGATTCGTCTTGATCCAGAGAGTATCTTAGGGCGTATAATGTTATGAATTTCACAGACTATGTATGTATGTGTATGTGTATGTATGTGTATGAGTGTATGTGTATGAGTAAGTTTGATCCCTTGTACATACTAAATTACTAAAGTGATTTCAACAAATGAGGTGTTCTTAGATTTTGCAGAGAGTGTCCTAGGGTATATAACGTTATAAATTTCGCAGACTATGTATAAATGAATGTATTTCGTGCTTTTCAGTTCTTTCGTCGTTTTTCCTCTTGTTAATTCTTTAAAGTATTATATAGCATTCTTAAGTGTAATTATATTTCATACGGTTTTTTAACTTATGTTCTTCTAAGCAAGAAGCTAACGCCTTCTATCCGATATTGTTAGTACTATGTTCTATTCAAATACATAAATATTCATAGAAAATTAACGCTCTTTACATTTAACAGTAACAATATAATTTATGTTGGAAGTTGTTGCGGCATATTCGCTACCGTGATCATTTCGATTATTTTTTAAATACATTTATTCAAATAGATTTGTATGAGACCACTTGTACCTAACAGTGAATCGATTCTCAAATGTTTAACGAAGATATTATTTTCGATATTTTCTAATCTATTTAGTGCAGTACTGCAAACAAATTAACGAACCTTAGATCGTCCCTTGACACGCTTTCCATTGTTGACACGGAGCCAAGCATCCCAACGGTGTCGGTACATGGAGACTGTGTTCCAGCGGTGCATGCGGAGCGCTTGGTCGGAGCGTAGGATACCTGCTCCGGAGCCGCAGTCGAACCTGGAGTGGACCATTAATTCTATGAATTTTATATATCCGTGGGAATATTACGAAATTATAGAAAACACTGACAAAGAAAAAATGGCGGCGAAATTGAATGTATTACCATTACATTTTAATATTTATAAATGTGTTAACAGAATTCATTGGGATATTGTTTATGCCCCATTTTAATATTTATAAATGTGTTAACAGAATTCATTGGGATATTGTTTATGCCCCATTTTAATATTTATAAATGTGTTAACAGAATTCATTGGGATATTATATATACAACAACGGTATTAGTTTTACCCAACATCAATAATTATAACATATATAAGGTGATGTTTTTATTTTTTATTTATTTAACATATTGGTTTATAAACTTAAGTAATTGTTTACTTCCGGTGTGTCATGAAGCGCATTGAAATTCTTATAGCGACACAGGATACATGCATGGAAAACTTCATGGAAATTGGTTGAGCAGTTGAAGCGCGAGAGCAGAACGAGTAAACAAACTAATTTCCTTTACCATTAATAGCTACGTTATATATTAAATTTAAAATTCAAGTCAAATTTGACAATTGCTAATAAGTTTGTTAATTATCAACATTTTTGGGGTTTCGTATTTCAAAAGACGGAACTTTTATAGCATCACTCACGTGTCCGTACGTCTGCCCGTCTGTCACAACCGTTTTTCTTAGAGACAGTTTTACGTAGAACCTTGAAATTTGACGTAGCGATAAAGAATAAGAAAAATATTACTTGGAGCATATAACATAATCGAATTTCTTAAAAATTTTCTTTACCATATGGGTATAAATTGAAAGAGACACTGGTATGAATTCCACAATTATTTTTTCAGAATTTTATGTAAAATTGTTCTAGAGTTATTGTTGAAAATGTCTATAAAGAATAAGTCCCTCCGTCTAATCTCCGAAACTACTAGGGTCAACTTTGAACAAAACAGCGTTATTAGTTAATGACGTTTACCAACAATTTAAGGGAAATGTTTCTAAACTTCACGGTTTTTCGGAAATCTTCGAAAGTTTTACGACTCGGAAAGATATATCTCCTTACTCTCCTTAGCCATATTCTACTTCATAAGTGTAGGCCTCCTTCATTATATACCACTCCTCTCGATTTTCTGCTTTTTCATCCACACCATCTGTTTTTTGATATCATCATACCAACGCATATTTGGCCTTCCTTGTGGACGCTATTCATCCCACGGTCTCCATTCTAACAGCGCTTTGCATCACGAGTCCTGATTTTTGGTAACGCGGCCAGCCCATTGCCATTAAAGCTTCGCAATACGTTTTATGACGTCCGCGACCTCGCTCTCCTCTTTGAGCCACTCATTTCTCTTTCGATCTCTCAGCATGACCCCTACCATTATCCTTTTAAATGCTTTCTGTGCCACTCTGAGCTCGGTGAGGATTTTGTTTGTAAACGCTCTGATTTCAGCTATATAGGTAAGTACTGGTAGGGTACACTGGTCATGTATGCGAGTTTTCTGTTCAGACATCCAACCTAAAAAGATGTATACTATTATATATCGTAATCATGCAATTAGTATCAAATTAGCCTAATGCAAACTGGAACATGTACAATGTATCAAACATTACCGTGATTATTTATATTTCTTGAAATTTATTGATGCAAATTAATAAAAATAATTTTAATTAAAAGTTCTATTTAAATGCCCGTTCTTCACATTCCATGTCCCCTTGGTGAGGCATAGGCATCCACGGCGCTTCTTCACGCTGACCGGACCTATGTATCATGAATTGCTTTCCTTCAGATCTTTTTGATGCTCTTCAGTTCTACCAGCACAGTCCGTCAGCAGGTCTATTTCGGACGGTTACGTTTCCTACTCCCTAGAGGGTTCCAATCTAAAGTTTGTTTGGGATATGGATTTTCTCCTTTCTGATCTTATGGTATATTCTGTTCCATTCGTGGTAATTTATTTGGTAATATGTCTAAGCCAGTGGTTGATGAGGATTTGGAGTCGCCTTCTTAGGTTTTTAGTTGCTTTCTACGTTTCTCACCCATGTAGCAGAACGGTTTTGAAGTTCGACCGCAATATTTCTAGTTTTACTCTCCGTATTACTTTCCGCAACTGTCACAAGAGGCCGTGTTGCGCGAAGATTGCCCCAGTTTTATGATTCGTGAAACGATGTATTGATCAGTTCCATCCGTCTCTGACACTATGATTAAAATACTGGATATATCACGATTTTTTTTATTGTTGAAATCCAAGGTTAAAAAATTTGAAGGATGGGTTGAAAGGCTTTCCATATGATATTCAATTTGGTAAAGAAAAATGTTTTCACTTCTGTATTACATGTACCGAGATACTAATTAAAAACAAATAATATTTCGCTACGTATTAATTTAGATTCCTACCAAAAGTATTAATTTAAAAAATAATCAAAAAAATTGTCGCGGTGAAAAACGTATGGAAGGATGGGCGGATATAACGAACTTATGATGGTGTGTTTCATTACAGAATTCTAAAAATACTCAACAAATTTTGGAAAAGTCTTCTTTTTTTTTAGAATTTGTAACCCAGATATAACTAAAAAGCATGAGAAGCACGTGTACCAGGTAACTTTTTCATTTTTCAAAAGCTTGAAGGAGGTTTCTGGTACTGAATATAACGAAAACTTTCTTTTTTTTTGTTAAGACACAGTTAGTTTAGTATTTGTATAAACTTGTTTTATTAATAATTTATTAATAATGGACACATAATTTCAGATACCTATATTGCTAATCGATTTGTATTATTAATTTTTGTCACCATAGTTTTTACACTACAGATTTTGACAATATTCATAATTGGATCTGAACAGTGATGTACCCCACATTGCATAAGGATGCTATCTGCTATTTATTATTTATTTATTATGTCACATAGATAACATTTTACCATTTTGGTTTGTAGCACGTTTATTATTCGACGTGATTTATCACATTATAATTAATATAATTTTATTACGAGGAAAGTTTTGTTTACTTATTTTTAATTTAGGGTTTGGTACAAAAAGGGCTTATCTGATTTAAATGAAATTACACCGTCATATGACTTACAGCGTCAGGACCTTTTTTCTAATGAGTGAGCAGTTAGTAATATATAGCTTAAATAAAGAAATCAGAAATATGCTGAGTAAATATTTGGGTCAATTTTTTAAACAATTATTGCTAGTTAAAATAATGTTTCATACATTATTTTAACTAGTATATATTATTATACGTAAAATGAAAATCTACAAAAATGTTCAACTGTGTATATTAATAATATTAAATATCGTCTCGTATGGCTCTATTTATGTAGTAACTTAAAAAAATTATATGATTATAGCCACATCGTCTCGTATGGCTCAATTTATGTGGTAACTTAAAAAAAATTATATGTTAAAGATCGTCTCGTATGGATCAATTTATGTGGTAACTTAAAAAAATTATATGATTATAGCCACATCGTCTCATATGGCTCAATTTATGTGGTAACTTAAAAAAATTATATATTACAGATCGTCTCGTATGGCTCAATTTACGTGGTAACTTGAAAAAAATTATGTAGTAACTTAAACAAATTATATGATTATAGCCACATTTTCGTCTGGCCCAATTTATGTGGTAACTTAAAAAAATTATATATTACAGATCGTCTCGTACTGCTCAATTTATGTGGTAACTTAAAACATTTATATGATTTTAGCCACATCAAAACAATGTTTAAAAAATTGTACTCTAAAAAATGTTCTGGGATTTATATGGCTTATAATTACAGATTGTTACAAGCACCCTTGTGCTATAAGATTAGGTTGGAAAACAAGTCGGTTAATGTGTCGTTTTAAGTTTTTTTTATGTACTTCCGTATATACTTACAGAAAAACTATCTCTCGTTTACTATCGCACCATTGTCGAAATATGACAGAAGAAATAAGACAGGGGTAAGATTTTTCTCTTATCTTGTTCAGTTTCTATCATATTTCGATATGTTCTAATAAAATTACAAGTTCACATGTTTATTTTGTACTAATCTACATATATTATTGTATAATTTCATCCTTTACTCTAACGATGAATATCGTGTAATTTACCATGTTCGACACTAACGTTTTCAAGTTATAAAGTTTAATTGCGACAAAGACGAACCTCAATTCCACCCTCCCATCAGCCGCTACCACCAGCGCTAAGTAATCACCGCCCAGATCCTCCCTCTCCCCTGTGAGCAGTAGCACGCCTCGCGCGCGCTCCGGCCGCACGCGCACGCGCAACCGTACGCGCTTGTATGCGGCTCGTAGCGCTGCCAGTGCCAGCCAGCTGCCACCTGCGAAGCGTGGCGCCGATATGCGGACATCTGCGAGAAGAATAAGTGAAGAATGTGAAAATCTGCATATTTAATGTATAGTATAAAAATATGTAAGTATAAAAGTACTTGGTAAGGATAGTAACAGGACAATTTAGGGTAACAAATTAATATGACAGTTTGGATACTGGGTAAGAATAGTAACAGGACAATTTAGGGTAACAAATTAATATGACAGTTTGGATACTTGGATACTGGGTAAGGATAGTAACAGGACAATTTAGGGTAACAAATTAATAAGACAGTTTGGATACTTGGATACTTGGTAAGGATAGTAACAGGACAATTTAGGGTAACAAATTAATATGACAGTTTGGATACTTGGATACTTGGTAAGGATAGTAACAGGACAATTTAGGGTAACAAATTAATATGACAGTTTGGATACTTGGATACTTGGTAAGGATAGTAACAGGACAATTTAGGGTAACAAATTAATATGACAGTTTACGGATAATTAAAGTAAGGAAAAGATAACTGGCGTCGCAGAAATATGACGAAAAAATAAACTAACGCACCTGCTAAATACAAGTTACGATTCGAGATTTTTGTAGCACTGACAGTAAAAAAATGGTTTTCGCAGGATAGTACTCATGTCTTATGATATATTATATATATACACACGACTTACGTCATATTTTTAAATGAAATAGTTACGAAGAAGTCTTTAATATGGTGAAATAAAAACTGGAGTGACTGATAGAGATTTAATATATTTTGCTTTAATTTTGTAGAAATTAATGTTGAATTCATTTTTTCACATTAATTTTTTCAACAGAAATTAATTTTGAATTCACAACTAAATGAAACTATGACAACATCTTCAGATGGGCAATTTGAAGAGTTGCAAATGTCCACTTAAACATGTTGTAATACAACGAAACCTAGGTCGCGGTAAAGAACTTAAATAAAGTAGAAATACTACTACATCACGTAGTTTCATTTAATTGTGAATAAAAATCAAGTGAGTGACAGAGGTTTGCAAATAACATTCAATCCCAGATGTGAGAAAATATAAAATAACGATTACTAATGAAATAAAAATAATGTGCTTATTGAATATTACATATATTTGGCGTTAATTTTATAGAAGTTCATTATTGACAATTAAATGACGTGATGTAGTATTATTTCTACTTTATTTAATGGTAAAGAATTTAAATAAAGTAGAAATAATACTACGCCACGTAGTTCCATTTAATGGTGTATTCATTGAAGTTAAATTTTATAGCGAGGGTGGAGATTCAAAAAATTTCCTAGACGGAACTCAAAGTGAAACGCTAAGGGATTGGATAAAGTGAAACGCGGGAGAATGTGTTTGTGAATATGTTTGAGGGGATTCAGAGTAGACGTGAAAGTGAGAGGGATGAGTAAGTTTATGGCAGTGTCGAAGTATTGGTTATTGTCAAGCGATCGTTTGTATGCTTCTTTTGCGTTAAAATATAAATGTTTGCGTAGCTGAAGTAGAAGTGGAAGTGAGAGAGAGGGATGAATAAGTTTAGTAGTAGAAGTGGAAGTGGAAGTTAGAGAGAGGGATGAGTAAGTTTAGTAGTAGAAGTGGAAGTGGAAGTTAGAGAGAGGGATGAGTAAGTTTAGTAATAGAAGTGGAAGTGAGAGAGAGAGAGAGGGATGAGTAAGTTCAGTAGTAGAAGTGGAAGTGAGAAGGAGTGATGAGTAAATTTACGTCAGCGTCGACGTATTGGTTATTGCGAAACGATCGTTTGTATGCTTCTTATACGTTAAAATATAAATATTTGGGTAGCTGAAGTAGAGGTGGAACTGAGAGAGAGAGACAGAGAGAGATGAGTAAGTATAGTAGTAGAAAAGGAAGTGAGAAGGAGTGTTAGTAAATTTACGTCAGCGTCGACGTATCGGTTATTGCGAAGCGATCGTTTGTGTTTCTTATGCGTTAAAACATAAATATTTGCGTAGCTGAAATAGAAGTGGAAGTGAGAGAGAGGGTTGGGTAAGTTTAGTAGTAGAAGTGGAAGTGTGAGGGCGTGAAGAGTAAATTTACGTCAGCGTCGACGTATTGGTTATTGCGAAGCGATCATTTGTATGCTTCTAATGCATTAAAATATAAATATTTGCGTAGTGAGAAAGAGAGATGATAAGTTTAGTAAAAGTGGAAGTAAGAAGGAGTGATGAATAAATTTACCTTAGAATTGATGTATTGGTAATTGAGAAGCGCTGTGTGTGTTTTTTTGCGTTAGAATATAAATGTTTGCATAGCTGAGATTATCTGCTGTTTTACTTTTGATTCTGTATTAGTAGTTTTTTTTTGTAACAATTCAGGACATACAACCTATTGCAGGGAGATGAAAGAAGCTAATCTGGTTGCTGATTTACGGTGAGGTACCCTAAGAGCGAACTAATAATTCAATATAATCATGTAGCTTTCTCACATGGAGCCCGAGATCTCGAATAAAGAAAATACCAAAAAATCATCAGTTTTTCAGTTTTTATCCCAGCGTTATGATTAGAATAAAAATTACACACGTTAACATACTGCTGTTAGGAGATTATTCAAAAATATGTGTTTTATTGAGATCAATGTAAATAACTTTGTGAATAATTCACATAGATGTTTTAGAGAAAACTATGGTATACTGTCGTTTATCAATAAATATTCTTTTATTTTTTTTAATATCAGATTGCCTTTCTATTGATATCAGTTTGCGTTTCTATGATTGTATAATCATTTCAGAAATTGTGGATAAAATCATAACTTTTGTTAATCCGTAAATTTGCCTCTTTCTAGAAGAAAAAGAATCAAGAATATATAACATGTTCCTTTTGCGTAAATATACGGCAGAGATTCAATTTACAATAAAATAAAATTGTAAAAAATATTGCGTTCCGTTTACAAAACTAAAATAGCCGGCCATTCATGATTATTTCATAACTTTACTTCCTTAGTTGAGTAAACGTACGCCTAATATAGCACTATCAAAGCAATAATGATAACTTGTTGTCCACACTCCATTGAAACACATAAATGAGATATTATGAAGGTACTAGAAGTCATCACTTTAAAAAAAATTAAAAAAAAAACGGTGCTTATATTTTAAGAGCACACGATATTAATTAATGCATGGCAGATAAATAGATTAAAAATATATGTTAAATACGAAAGTTAAACGAAAATAGCTCTAGCGGTTTCTACGCAATCACATCTGAAACTAATGAGTCAATATAGAAAAGTGTTAATACATTAACAGATTAACACGCACGTGTCAGTATATCAACAGTATATACACTTAAATAAAGCGAAAACAACGATAGCTCTTCGCGGGTGTACAGAAATCGCGGTAGCAGATTACACATTGTCATTTGACACCACATTAGGCCGCATTGTATATTTGTTGATTTATTTCATCTGAGGGCCCGGAGACAATGAATGATACATTCATTACAGTTGACGAATGGCGTCGGCTCAGCGTCCTCCACACTCTGTTGAATTAATCACAAGGAGATTTGTGCTCGTGAATATAATGAAGTCCTCCCTCGATTATGACGACCTGAATGGAGCTGAATTGACACTTTATCGATGTTATCTATTTATTTTATTTATGTTGAATAAATACATATCGGTGAATAGCTTTTTATTGTTGCAAACTTTCTTACGATCACAATCAAGCAATCACATTGACACATGTACTCAATTTATTTTGTGCTAACTACTTAGTCTCCTGAAGTTGTAGCTTAGCGACAGGTATATGAATTGTTTTCTTGGGTTTCAAACTACGATACGTAGTATAGAATTCTTGTTTAGTTATGTTTAAGTTCTTTTTAAATAGGTAGTTAATTTTTCGCTGCATATGGATATTTTTCGGATTGGAATTAGATTTATTTCAATAAAATAATGAGTACATGTTTCGATTCGGCGAAGCGAAACCGTACATTTGAGTAGTGTATGGACAATCGGCTAAGTATATGTATGTATGGATGTTTATAACACGATAACTTTTGTTAAACTCAACAGAATTTATATAACCAGTTATATATATATATATATATATATATATATATATATATATATATATATATATACGTGAAGGGAAAATTTGTACCCCTTTTTAAGCATATTGCGCTCGGAGGAGTGTGAGATTTGGCATAATTAAAGTTTATATGAAGAAGCAGTGCAAAAAGCTAAAATTTATAAATACATTAAAAGATTAATTATTTACGTTCAACAATAAAAGATTCATTGTTTACGTTCACACTGTCAATGTCAAACACTTAATAGTCTCTGGTCAAACAGTCGCGCAGAGTCTAAATTGTCGCCAAAGAATTTAAAATGTCAGATTGACTGAATGAGTTTCGAGCTGTGAATTTTGTGTCATTTCAAATATTCTTTTTTCAATAGTCTGTGGAGTGTATGTCAAGGCAAAAAAGCCTTTATTTTATATTTTGTATAAATTCTATCTGTGTTATTCTATCTGGTAATTCTATCTGGTTATCAGTGGAATACAGCTTGCTTAATATACAAATGTTGTAAAAAGAAAATTTTATCGCAACAATTTGAATTCACCTATCTATTAGTGTATTCGACAAAGTGAGTAAGTACATTATGGTCGAATTTCGACCACTGGGCGACCACTAGTATCTATAACAATGCCTTATGTGTATTATGTTAATGTTACAACTTATATCTCATTACAAGAAAGTAAATAATATTTTATTATTTTTGTTTATTTTTAAAGTACATACCAAGTTCATGCTTTATTTAATATTCCATTACCGCATCCTAATTCTTATCGAAAACAGCGAGCTAATTACAATATAATAACAGTACTAGCAAATATTGAATATATTTGGCGTTAATTTTGTAGAAATTCATTATTCACAATTAAATGAAACTACGTGATGTAGTATTATTTCTACTTTCTTTAATTTCTTTACCACGACTTAGGTTTCGTTGTATTACAACATCTTCAGGTGGGATATTAGCAAAGATCTCTGCTAATATCCCACCACCACCACCACCACTCTGCTAATATCCCACCACCACATAATCTTTGCTAATATCCCACCTGATGATGTAATACAACGAAACCTAGGTCGTGGTAAAGAAATTAAAGAAAGTGGAAATAATACTACATCACGTAGTTTCATTTAATTGTGAACAGTACTAGCATTATAAACTTTTAGTTAACATTTTATGAAAATTTAATGATTTTTTAACTCACATAGCGTGTGTTTAATGAGCTTATGAATTTGTCTACTTAGGAAGGGCATACGCGAAAAAAAATACTGATATATATGTGAATTGAGGGGTATATGCACGAGGAATTAATTGGAGAAAGTGGTGCCAAATTAAGAAATTTGAAGAAAGCAAGAGTGAAAAAATCTACTTAATGAAGTACAAAAATACGTATTATAACACATAGATGAAATTGGCGAAAATATTACATGGAAGAGGAACGCGAAAGTTTTCCTCACCCAATTCAGTGGTGTTATTATTGAGTAGGCGTTTTTTTAATGAAAGTGAGGTTTGATACCATTTTAGGTTTCTCTACCTCGAGAGGAATAACGTAACACAGCCTAATTTCTCAGACATTATGCAACGTACAAACTAGAAATTTGCCACAATAATAATAATTCATATTAACCCATCATAATCATATTAACCCATAAATTTTGTCCAAACTTCCTTTAAAATATTTGTAGAAGAATTAAAGAGGGAATGCTCTCAAAAATATGGAAAACAAAGCATTTCTCTTTATTTCCGAAAATAGTGAACCAAAAACCATGAAAATAAAACAGTAAAATCTTACTAGATTAAAAGAAAACTAGTGATTATTTTAGATCCTATGGTTTTTGAATTATTTGCCAGGTTTTTACACATATGAAACATGCGACAGGCAATAATAGAAACACTAAGTATTATACTAAGTATTTATAAGTGCCTAAATGTGTACGGTCGTAAAAAGTATCAAGATTATATAACATGTTTCTTTTTATTGTACAACTTCTATTCGTATTTGATTCTTTATTTTATTTACAAATATAACGATGCAAAAAAAAGAAATAAAAAATCTGGAAAGCAGTGCATAGGGAGTGCGTTCATTTAAAATGATTTTGGATATATTACGTAACGTTTCTAGAATGACTAGGAGACTCTAAATGTGTTTTCCGACACGCACCTAAAAAAGTAAAGTAAGATATTTTATTTTATTTACACACGCATTGCTCACACGTACAAGTGAAAAGGTTTTAAATTTGCTAATCCAGGCAGATGGATAGGAAAATAATTAAAAAGTAGCGTTTTAAAGAACGGAGCAAATTTTTTTGCGTATTAGACAGATGACGCAACAAAACTCCGTCGGAAGTCCATGAGACTAGACGTCAGCTTTTTCGCGCGGGCACGTCCCATGGCGGCGTTTAAATTAATTCCTCGTGACGTAGACACAATTTGTGACAACCCGCTTGGTATCCACACGCGTTGTGAGCCCTTTACGAGGTCATTACTCTGAGTTACTCTGATTCCGGAGCACGTCGGTGATGCGGTATGGATGTATGTGGAGATAGGGATTTAGAGGTGTCGTTAGCTGGCTTCTACGTGTGTACAGAATTAAACTCTGGAGAGAAAATTTGCGTCAGAAAACAGTCTAATTGCTTTGCTGCTGATGATTTAGAAGCTAATTGCCCAAATTGGTCGCTGGAGGATTTTGGAGCCTTGCGGCAATATATTCGAATACTTTCGTATATTCCCGCGAGTCTACTCCTAATTCTACCAGTGTATATTTTCCAGTTCTCTATACCAGTGTCTATATTCCTGTGCTGACAAAGCCTTCTCAGATTATTTACGCGACTACAGGAGAAAGATGGAATTCTCTGTGGGCAGCTATGATTAAAACGTGGTTTTGTCTATATGATTCAAGACATATACAAAAAATATTGTAATTATGAATTTAAAAAAAAAACTATTTGCTGGCTCTCTGCCACTTTGAATCGGAAAAATTAGCGCACAGAAGTTTTGTTGTGGTGGGTCCAATATAGGTCAGAGGAAATGTAACTTTGCTTTCTCAATTTAATGTAATGTTTGTTTTTAATTTAAAATTGATCAATATAAATGTAATTATATTAAAGAAGGGGTTCAAAGAGATAATAAGGAGTGCCCAACGTGTTTGATATTCTAAAGAAAAAACCATTTGAAGTCTTAAATACGCTCAATAATTCATTCAGTTGCACGCGGGCACAAACATACATTAATACAATTTTATTGCATAATTATAGTTAATTATTTTTAAGATTGAACACCAAACTTTTAATTTATTTGATAATAGAGATGAATATCGTAAAATTAATGAGTCTTATTTATTGCGAAAGGGGACATAAATGTAATTTTTTATAATTTGGGGAGGCTCAACGCAAAAAAGGTTGGCAATCCCTGATACAGACAATTTACTTTTTGTACATTTATAAAAGAAAACCCGCTATATGGTAATTAAGTATTTATGGTTACAACTATACAAACGTTCAAAAAAACATTAGTTTTATTTTGTCCCAGGTAGTCTTACTTATGTACCAAACACATCATACAAATTACTCGGAATCCATTCCTACTCCCCTACCAAAACTTCTATTTTTCTCTCTACTTTGTTATAAGCGTTACCAAAATTCTTCGATATTGACATCGATTCTGTTTACGAAAACCGTCAACTGTACTATTATTTCGATACAGAGGCACTCTGCCCTGTCAATTTAATGAGACAATACATTTCACTTGTGTATACACACCAACAAGTGTTGTACGAGGGTGCCTCCTGGAGACCGAGTTCAAAATAATCGCTGGCTAAATACACAAAGTCGGTTTGTTTGCCAACTGGGCCGTGCCGACGCTATGCGCCATATTGGATGCTACGTAAAATAAATACGACTACATCCTTTCAAGGGAATACACACGTGTTGTTTCTATGCCCGATCTGACCTCACGGACTTTGTAAAATGATTTTGTACACGCATAACTTGAATGAAATTGTTTCTTTGGACTACGGAAAAAATCCCGAAAGTTTTCGTTTCGCTTTTCTTATATTATTAAGAAATATATTAGTGAAAGGATAATAAAAAGGACACATTCAGTAAAGCAGACCTTATTGAATTTATAAATTTAGTGGAATAATAACTACGAGAAATACAAGATCAATTCAAGGATAACGTCATTAATATTGCAAAATATAAAAAATACAAATAAGTTCGTCATTCGAAGGGAAGGTGTATGAGAAAAATATGCAAAAGAAAAATTAGAACAGTTTAGGAAAAATGAAGTTGCCCTCAGGCGAATAGGGGTAGTGAACTGTAAAGTGAAAGCCTAGAAATAAATTGATTTTTGTTTTAAAAACGCGTTGAATGAAATATATTTTCTGCACCAATTTTATTGGCTGCCTTTTAATATGTACTGACAGGTTCTGCAAAAAAGCGATTAATAAAAGTGGAATTAAAAAACTCAGTGAAAGTCACTGTCACTGTCAGTGAGTCACTTTTTATTTATTTATCGCATGGCATACAAAAGAAGATACTCTTTAAAGTTTAAAAAATGTACTCTTTGGTAGATACATGTTCCAGACAGATCGAGATTGAAGGTGAAGGAAGGAAAATGAATAAGTGGATAATTGCGCTTGGGTTCAGCTCAAACACATCGGATGATTTGGCTTGGGATGACTATTCCTTGGACCAGACTATTAAGGTTCCACTCCAGGCACAGTTTGTGCATCAGAAGTCTTGGCCGATTAGGGAACTTCAGCTTTGCGGTCCTAAATGTACCCAGTAAATGTATAACTTTGTTAATGGGCAGCTCAGGTCTCTGGTGCGATGGAGCAATACTGCTGAGAGCCGGTAGCTAGTGCTTGCCAGTCTTACGTCCAGTGACCAGTGCATAATGTGGTTTAGCAGTTTTGTCGATATCGATGACTAAGATCTATATATGATGGTGATGTTACTCATTTTGGTTAAAAGAACTTAGGTGTTAAGAAGAAGTGTACACCGAGGAAAAGTCACTTAACATCTGGGAATTCGGTAAAAGATATCTAAAAATGCCTAAGCTGAAATTTAAAGTGTAAACGTAATGCGTTAAAAAGTATTATGGAATTGGTCGCTGGAAGATTTTGGCGTGGCCTTGCGACAATATATTCGACTACCCTTGGATCGGAGTGTATTTTGACAAACTTGATATGTGCCCAGTAATTCACAGAATCCTTTGCATTTGAGTTTTAATTAAGACTATATCGGTTTATTTATTTAAATATTCGGAAATGTCAGCCACCACGTTGTGTCAAAGCAGCGTCATAATTTAATAAGGTGCTCTAAAAATTATTCAACGAATATATGGTTTACTTTGCTTTCGACTCTTGCAATTAAACAAATAAAATTTACATATATTCACCAACTTAAGCAAACTCATTACGCCATTAAGCTAACTTGATGGCAGTAAAACGCATGAACAATATACCTTATAAATAACCATCGAAGCCTTGATTATGTATTTTAATAATTTGCCGGCCAAGTTTGTTGAATCCATTACGCTCCGGACTCCATCAAAGTCGCGCTGCCCTTGTTCAGAGGCGAGTTTGCCCGAAAGCATTTTCCTAAAATAAAACACGGCTTAGCATGAATATTGTAACAGGTTGTCATTGTAGGGTTTCCCTCCGGTGATAAGCTAGAGCTTTACTGGAATGCGCTGTCGATTTTCATCTCAGTCCGGACACGAATGCGAATTGGTTCGGGAAATTCGTTGCTTTGTGTGTTTGTTTTTAGTGTTGTATTTATAGCTATAGGCAATAATTTCAATTTTGAATGGAGTGAGCTACTGATAAGTATTGTAATAATTTTCAGATATTTATAAGTTAACAATCAGAGACTCATTGTATTCCATTAAATAGTGGGAAATTTAAAAAGTTAAGTTCACAAGGATCCAGTAGTTATAGCTTTAAATATACATTGATATAAATATGCATTGTTAATGTTTGGGTTCCTTTATGTATCTTTATTCAAAACTGTCTTTGTAATTCTAATTTTGGATACGGCGCGCTGTGTATTGGTAAATGCTGATATCATTTATAGTAATTTACAAGTTCATTTGTGGAGAATTATAAAGTCTATTAAAATAATGAGAAATTTAAAGAGAGTCTATAACAAACCAGTTCAGTAGTTATAGCTTAAAATGTATTTCGATATCTGAGTGCATTATTAATGTTGGGTTCCTTTATGTACCTTTATTTAAAATTGTGTTTCTAATTCTAATTTGGGATGCCGATGAAAAATCAATTAAGTGGTTATAATATAAAATATATATTGATATTTGAGAGAAAATCCATTAAAATAGTGGGAAATTTAAAATTATTTAAGTAGTTATAATATAAAATATATATATATATATATATATATATATATATATATATATATATATATATCGATATCTGCGGGTATTATTAATATTGGGTTCCTTTATATGTTTGTATTCAGTCTCCTGTTTGTAATTCTAATTCGGAATACGACGCGCTGTGTATCGGTAAATGTTGACATCATTTATAGAAATTTACAAGTTCGGTGTCCGAGATTCATTAAAAATCCATTAAAATAGTGGGAAATTTAAAATTATTTAAGTAGTTATAATATAAAATATATATATATATATATATATATATATATATATATATATATATATATATATATATATATATATCGATATCTGAGGGTATTATCACTGTTGGATACCTTTATATGTTTGTATTCAGTCTCGTGTTTGTAATTCTAATTTGGAATACGACGCGCTTTATATCGGTAAATGTTGACATCACCTAAATCGATGAATATTGAAATCTATAAGGTCATTATCGGAGAATTATTAAAAATCCATTAGCATAGTGGAAAATTATAAGTGTACCGATCACAAACAGTTCAGTGGTTATAGTCTCAAATACATATTCATATTTGAGTCATTGTTAAGGTTGTGCTCCTTTATGTGCATATCTTTAGTCTTGTGTATATATTTTAAATCTTGGGTTCGGTGCGCTACGTATCGATAAGTGCTGTCATCATTTATAGAAATCTACAAGTTCACTATTGGAATAGTGAGAAATTTAAAGAGTGCCAAACACAAACCAGATCGTAGTTATGGATTCAAATATATATCGATATTTGAGTGCAGTGTTAAAGTTGGGTTCATCATATGTTCATATTTAGTCTTATATTTATAATAAAAGTTATTTTAAAGGTATATGTGCATGTATTTGGTCGTGTGTTTATAATTTAAATTTTTTATATGGACTGCTGTGTAATATAAGGAGTACCGATAACAAACCAATTTAACGGTTATAGTTTCAACTATTTTCAGTTGTTTTGAACTCGGATTGAATACCTTAGTGCGATATTAGGGAATTCAGTCCTACTTTCAATTAAAGCAATATGCTTTAATCGGTGATGCAATTTTTTATTCTTTTCTTAATGTATTTATTAGATACTTTTTAGACTTCCGTAGCCAAGTGGCATAAACGGAACCCTTATAATTTTGTCCTGCCGCTCTGTCCGTCTGTCTGTTCCTATAACACAACCATTTTACTCGGGGAATATGAAAAAAATAATATTAGGGGTGGTACTCAATACATATAACTAAGAAAAAAATTCGGTGCGCATAGGCGTGTCGTTAGATAGGCCTTACAAATGAGATAGTTTCCAAAATATATTTTTTAATTTAAATCAATAGTTGGTGATATACGCGCTTCTAAAGTCTTAAAAAGTGTGTCCCTCCCTTTAACTTTTCAACGAACATGTGTAAAATTCTGAAAAAATTAAGGTTGTAGAACATAAAATAAACTTTCAATGAAAATTGGTTTGAAGAAGATATCTTGTGTAGTTTTGTGATATGGGATATTTACGGTTTTTCATAATGTCTTTGAGAAATACAAATGTAAATTTAGTATTGTTTGGTACCACGGAACCCTCTGTGTGCGAATCCAACTCACACTTGGCCGATTTTTTATCTTATTTTAAATTTAGTGGTTAAAACATATATTTACATGGACGTTCCTTTAAAAATAGCAAATTGATGGTGCATTTTTACTTTTGGGTCAACAAACTACATATTGTTTTTTAGTTGTTTCTTAAGTGAATTTTAAGTTGATTTTTTACTTTGTTTAGAAGTTAGAAGCATTTCACAGCAAGGCAGACCAATATTTTATATAAAAAAACCTAGTATTTGTCTCTCTATTTATTACGAATGTCCATTCGTTGAAAAAGAAATAATAAAAATAAATAAGAAATAAATACTAGATTGTTTTTATATAAAATTTATATGAACTTTTATATGAATTAAGATTTATATGAACTTTCGCAAGAAGGTTACATAATGACATAACATTATTGCTAACAACTAACTAATTACGAATATCATATTTTTTGTTTGTAAAGATCTACGCCTACCACACGGACACAAAAGTAAATTTTGTTTATATATTTAAAATAATTTGGTTTTCATTTGCGACTGTACTTACCACGTATAATAAAATGTCTTATTTTTTATAATCTAATCATTTTATATAAATAAAAGTGAATGTAACTAGCGTTGCATCTCTTTCTAACAGTGTCGAAACTGTCATCTATTTACGTAACTAAATTATATTATCTGTAGTTTTATAATTCTCCAATGGATGAAAATATTTAATTTATTTCTAATACATATTTGAATTTTTTTTATTTATATTTACACTTTGGTAAATGAAGTACTGCCGGACTAACTATTAGATTCTAGGACGACATCGAGGGAACTTCGTGAGAAAGATTGAAAATCTAATAATATATAACACAGTAAATTTTTCCAAGTGTAAAGAGCCGGAAAAATTGGCGGTATTATTAAAATTAATTAGTAACATTTTTATAGTGACTAATTGTAAGGTGAGTTATAAATATGTCTATATTTGTTACTAGTGTTTGGCCGCTGCTTCGCTCGCGTGGACTAAATTTATTTTAATTTATTATATTTTCGTATTTACCGGTGCAAACGAAACATTTATGTCTTAATCTAGGTCATTATCTAAGACATTTACACCATATTTTGAATTATCAATGAACTACCTATTCAGAAAATAGGCTCTGCTTGAGAAGAATCGGGTAAAATAAATAGGAGACCATAATTTTTTTTTAAATAAATAATAAAAATTGTAGACACATAATACAAAATTTAAAATAAATAATAAAAATTGTATAGACACATGATAACAAAATTATGTGTGAGTGAATTTATATTTGATAGAGCTATCCGTGTTAAACTTTTTTTTTCTAAATGATCAATTTTGTAATAGACTTTTTAGCTAAGGTTACGCTTAAATTATGATTCAGAATGTATTTACTGATAACTCTTGCAAGCCACTAAGGATTTTGTTGTAGGTGGGTATACATTGTCCTTTAAAAGATATACTTTTTATTTTCCAAATAATCTATTTCGCAATAGACTTTTTTGCCAAGGTTACGCTTGATTATGATTCAGAATTTATTTACTGATAACTCTTGCAAGCCACCAGAGATTTTGTTGTAAGTGGGTATACATTGTTCTTTAAAAGATATACTTTTTATTTTCTAAATAATCTATTTCGTAATAGACTTTTTAGTCAAGGTTACGCTTGATTATGATTCAGAATTTATTTACTGATAATTTTTGCAAGTCTTTTAAGATTTTGTTGTAGGTGGGTATATATTGTCCTTTAAGAGATTTACTTTTTATTTCCAAAATAATCTATTTCGTAATAGACTTTTTTGCCAAGGTTACGCTTGATTATGATTCAGAATTTATTTACTGATAATTCTTGCATGTTTTTTGGAATTTTGTTGTAGGTGGGTATACATTGTCCTTTAAAATATATACTTTTTATTTTCTAAATACTCTATTTCGTAATAAACTTTTTTGCCAAGGTTACTCTTCATTATGATTCAGGATTTATTCACTGATAATTCTTGTAAATCTCTTGGGATTTTGTTGTACGTGGGTATACATTGTCCTTTAAAAGATGTACTTTTGATTTTCTAAATAATCTATTTTGTAATAGACTTTTTTGCCAAGGTTACGCTTTATTATGATTCAGAATTTATTTACTGATAATTCTTGCAAGCCTCTTGGAATTTTATTGTAGGTGGATATATATTGTCCTTTAAAGATATACTTTTTATTTTCTAAATAATCTATTTTGTAATAGACTTTTTAGCTAAGGTTACGCTTGATTATGATTCAGAATTTATTTACTGACAATTTTTGCAAGTCTTCTAAGATTTTGTTGTAGGTGGGTATACATTGTCCTTTAAAAGATATACTTTTTATTTTCTTAATAATCTATTTTGTAATAGACTTTTTTGCCAAGGTTACGCTTTATTATGATTCAGAATTTATTTACTGATAATTCTTGCAAACCTTTTGGAATTTGGTTGTAGATGAGTATACATTGTCCTTTAAAAGATATACTTTTTATTTTCTAAATAATGTATTTTGTAATAGACTTTTTAGCTAAGGTTACGCTTGATTATGATTCAGAATTTATTTACTGATAATTCTTGCAAGCCGCTTGGTATTTTGTTGTAGGTGGATATACATCGTCCTTTAAAAGATATACTAATTTTATGAGCCCGATCATGAGCACAGCGAGTTTATCTTTATTTTTAGTATTTACACTGTGATTGTCGCTGTTTTCTTAAATATATTAATATTTTTGTAAACATACAGCAATGTTTCAATGTAATTATGTTTATTTCTATGAATTTAGTCTTAAGCGATTCTCTGTTTGTCAGTCAGTCCGTCGTGATATTGTTTTGTAGGTTTAGATGTAGATGACGAATTCGACTGGGAAGATAATAATTGTATCACATCATAGCTTCTCTATATACAATATTTAATGTCTTATTGTTTTCTGGGAACAAAATATATTGATTTTCGGAAGATCCCACGCGAGATAAACCCAGTTCCCAACCATGTCATATCTACGTACTGAGTATCGACGTGCTTGATCATTATGATGAAGCGAAGAATGTGATTGTCATTGTATCTCCTAAACTACGAGACCAAATAGTATACTGTACAAGAGAAATTTTATTTCCATGAAATTTCCCAGATAATGAACTGATTATTACTTATAAATATTAATGTAATTATAAGTAGAAAGTACAGTTAAAGATAGCTTTATAATTTTCAATTATTTTTTAAAGTAAAACATTATTATGGCTTAAATATTAAAGATAAATAGATGGTGCCACTGACTTTCTTTTAGATCTACTAAAGATTAATATTTTCTTAGTAAATTTTTTCACGTATATCCAACCATTTAGCCAGCACGTGCCGGTAAAATTGTCAAGCAGCGTTTTATCCCCTGACTTGGTTTATTAACGTTGACACTTCGAACTGAAAACCAAATAAAATATTTTATCAAAATAAAATATGTTAATCAGGTATAATATGTCTTTCTATCACTGGAAGAATTTTTAGAAACGGTTCAGCAGTTCCAGATATTACACCTATAAAGAAACAAACAAACAAATTTTACCTCTTTATAATATTAGTATAGAAGACACGCCCATACTTACCGGTCTTTCGTAATACGCCTCCATGGGAATATCCTCTCAAATTAAATTAACAATAACTAAGTAAAGAAATAGATTTATTGACAAGAATCTCTCATTCGTTAAGCAAACAAAACAAGGTTCGAGAGATTAACGGGCTTTTGTAAATTTGAAGACAACGGGGAATTCATTAAAATTAATGTCGGAGAGCAAATTGCTACATAAAGATGAAAATGATGACGAAAGATATGTATATCTTGTAAATTTGTAAGAAAAAAGTTAATATTACTGATACGTTTATGATATTTTTTCACTTTTTCTTTTAATATCTTTAAGATATTTTATTTTCACAATAATTTTTCTATATTTTCCCTTTACAACGCGCCCCAAGAGCATAACGATGATGCCCTATAATGGGGTATTATCGTTCAGTGCTCCCGGAGTTGAGGTGCCTTAATGAAATGAGCTTTTTCCTTATAACGTATATATTACAAGGGCTTCATGTAAATATATACGTTATCATAAGGTGAATATGTCGTTTTATAATGTTTAATTAATTCTGATTGATAGACATCCATAAATGTATATGGCTTATATATTATCTGTCAGAAATTACTATGGCTCTATGTTTAATTGTCGAACTAACATCCGAGTCATTCTTAGTCGAACTTGGTCGGCAAAAAACAGCTGAACATAATTAATAATTACTAGCGTGACCCGTGCGAAGTCTTCACATTATTTATTCCATTATGAAGCTCAGATGACAGATCAAACAAATATTTTACTAAAATTGACATATAGAGGCGCAAATATCAAAAGCATTGAGCTAAAGCGCCACTTTATTTATACATGAGTGGATTTGAAATTAAACAAAAATTTTACCGACCGTCTATCATATTGACGTTGAGCCGTTAGATGGCAGCATTGCTGTTTTGTGTATATAATTTTAATAATTAATTAATTTGCAAAAACAATAGCAATAATAAATTTTTTAGTTGTGGATGCCGGTAGAACAAGCAATTATCTATAAAATGATATATAATTTATGTGGATTAGTTGTGAGGTTTTTTCTAAAAAGGGAGAATAACATCTTAACCTTAGCGTATTAATATATATGATGATGATGATATGATGATTGGCCGAAGTGTAAAAAAGAAATGACCATGTGTGCAAATAAAACTTTTTATAGAGTGAAGAGAAGGTACAAAAAAAAATGGTTTTGCTTAATAAAACTTTTGTGAGGTTTAGATTTATGGGTTTGAAATCTGAACTCTAATACAGTCTGATTAATTAAAACTGGTAAGCTTCAAAAGGAAAGTCATAAAAGATACAGCTTTGAATTCTATTAGAATGGTAAAGATTTTGGTATCATTAAACATTCTTCAAATGGTTGCAAATGTTGTTAGGATAAAATATTCTAATTCTGTATATTTTAGCTGGACCTATTAGAAATAAAGCTGATCGCGCCATTCAGATAGGCGAATTTTGTAGAATTTTTAATTAACAACATTACTTATATTGTTAAGTAAAAAAAATAATGAGATGTACGAGAGAGAAATATTTTTTATATAAATCATTTCTGCGAATGGATACGGAGCAATCTATTTAATTTTAGTAGAAACTTTTAATATTTTTTTTGACGTCGGGTCTATTTTCTACGATTATTTTTTTAAATATATCAATTAAGTTTAGATAGCGTAACTACTTCCGCTGTGTCCAAAAATATTAATGAATCAATTGGCCAGATTTTCACTGATGAATGAACTAAAATATATTATGAAATAAGTTAAAAAAATTAAAAAAAAATAAAAAATAGTTTAAAAAAAATAGAAATAGTTCAGAAAAATTTAATGGCTATTTATGGAGGTGTCGTAAGGGTTGTGGACGCATATGCTGAAATAAATTTTTGACCCATTTTCTTTTTTGAAATAAGCGATAGAAAACATTTTTCAAAACAAAAGACAAACTATTTTAAAGTTTTTAACTAACTTTTTTGTGGCAAATTTTTTTAATTCTCTGGTTTGATGTGATTTTAAAACTATTAGATTAATTTTTTCCGCCTGAGAATTTAACCTAGCTACTTTTGTATCAAATTTTGTGGCGATTATGACATAAAACAAGAAATGTGGCTTCCAGAGCATTCAAACATTTCTTTTAAAAACAAAAGACAAACGTCACAGTATTTTAAAGTTTTTTCTAACGTTTTTGTGGAAATTTTTTTTATTCTCTGGATTGACGAGATTTTAAAACTATTAGACTAATTTTGTCCGCCAGAGAATCGGAAAGAACCTAGATTACGATAAAAGCTATTTTTGTGCAAACTTTTGTGGTGATTATGACATAAAAAAAGGTATGAGACATTTAACCCAGAACAGATATATAACCCTTTTGTTATATTCTTAATATATTGCGCATAAATTTTTAATGTGAAATTGGCTATGGTGGCTGAGGATCATGATTGATCACATTATTTATTTATTTATTTATTTGTACACACATATTTGTGAATACTTTACAGGTAGCCTATTTGTAACGATAAAAAATTAACGGTTTAACAAAGTTAGACCGTTAGTTAGGTTTCATGAACACGAAAGTACACTACAACTACAAAGAAAAAGCGACGAAAAATTTCAACAAATTTACTTTCACTCATCATAAACAAATCACAGTCTGGTGCGCCCATTATCAGGTGGTTAAGCAGTTGGATACTGCGGAAAACTGGAGAGTTCCGATATAATTTGATTCTAGAGGGTGGTATTGCAAAAAGATGTTGATTGGGTGAGCGCGGGAAATTGTCAGGTATGAAGAATGAAAGTTTACCCAAGTTTTCTTAATAATACAAGGCACAGGATTTTTCCTTTTAATTGCTGGAAGATAAATTTTATAGGCGTAACGTCTCTTCTAAGTTGCAAGGAATGGCTAGAAAATCTAGTGGGGTGGGGGGTAGGGGATGGAATTTTTTTGCTGAAATATACTAAAATGATGATTCTGTACCTTAAAGGTAAAAACCGAAACCTTATTGTGAGATATTGATGTCCATCTGTCCGTATGTTCCGGTTGTTTTTCTTGATAACTATCCACAGCTGTTGGATTTGCTTGAAAGAATTTTGAAAATATTTTTATTCAGAATTGGGGTACGAATTCGGTAGTTTCAAATTTATGATTGGTGGAACAAGATCAAGAAGGATAGCATGTGAAATTTCATTTGCATATTTCAAAACTAGTTTCCTCGTGATGAAAGTATGCGTGAAAAAGCATTTCCCTACTTTTTCAGACATTTGCAAGCCGAAAAATCTGAAAATGTCAGAGAAAAAATAAAACTTAACATTCTGGGGACACGCTTAAGATGATAACTGCACAGGCGTGTTGTTCATGAGATTAACTACAATGTGTGAAATTAGGTACTGTGACAATGCAGCAAATATTTTTTTGATTTTAGGGGGATTTGAACCTGAATATTTTTGGATATGTTTCGATTTTTATACTTATAATAATATTAATAATTTATATTCTTGACCCAAAAAGATTTTTAACGAACTGATCTAAAAAATCAACTTATAAAATACAAATGAAATTGGATAGGTCATACGTGTAAAAGGAACCGATCCATTTTCCCAAACAGGTTATGAATTAGAAACCTTAAATCCTTTAAGGTGGCCGAGAAGAAGAGTGGCCGTCCAAGCTAAGACAGACTGCAGACTATGTGGGTCAAATTTAAGAGCATCCGCAAGACTTAGGGTGCGACTGATGCCTAGGATCTATTGACATGGCGAACTATTAAGGGCGTTTTTACCCCATGGTATGTACGTGGGATACGAAGAAGGGAAGAGAGGCCACGTCAATTACAGGTCATCAGGGATACATCTGATTTTTGGAAATCCATAGTTAAGTTGCGGACCATTACAATTTTATCATGACTATCCATCTGATAGCTCTCGTAAGTTTTCAATTTTTACAATTTTAGACCTATTGCCTGAAATTTTACAAAGGAATTCCTCTACCTGTTGTTTAGTTAGTTTTATTTGAAAATAGAAATAGAGATTTTTTCAATTAGTTTTGTAGCAAATAAAAATATCATACATGAAAAAACATATTTGGTAAGATTTAGCAAAAAAATTGCTATTTGGAAAATTATTCATCAGTACGTTAGCGGTGAATGTGACAAACTCTTTGATCGTTTATGATATCCCCTTTATCTTCTGAATTTTGTACTTTTGCAAGAAAGTTTTAAAAAATCTTTCAGTGAGCATTTCAATATACACAAGTTGTATTAATGAGTTCGTTTGGTTATGACTGTGGGATCCCAATCCCAAATTTTTTCACATCGTGCATGTCGATTGTTATGTTTTGTTTGTATTATTTTCGTTTATTATCGGAATAGTACAAAAACATAGCGTAATCGTGTCCTTATAGCGATATAGTTTTTAAAAAAATAACTGAACCAAATAATACACAAATATAAAATAGCCTGAGCTGTTTCCAAAAGTCTGCACAGCAGTGATATGTTTTGTCACCATTGAGCAGACAATTGGAAAAATTATATTTATTAAATATTAACAATTCATGTCATTAGGAAACGAATTCAAACAAACTTACAAATTATTTTAAAAAGTAATGAATGCGAATATTAAATATCTATAACACAGAGCAGGAACAGTACATGAATGATAAAACCGTAAGTAAATACTGAATCATGTTTGCCGTTGTTCAAATTGAAATGATAAAATTAGAATCAGCCAACTGAATCGAACGTCATGGGCTACAAATTTGTCCTTGGCCGCCTTGGCATTCAGATTTAACACGTTTATTTTTTTGGGGTTATAAAAAGAAAAGTGTACGAAGCAGATCGCAAAATTTTTGAAAAAATGCAACGTTTTAATTGTGGGAAGCAATTTCTTGACCTGAAATGGCGCAATTTTTTGAATTAATATTATAAGATTTCGAGGTGAGACATATGAAATGATAGATTGAAATCAATTATCGTTAGATTTATTTTTGAATTGAAAGAATGTTAAATAGTGCATTTTAAGACTTTAAGTTGAGGCACATTAATTCAAATCAATTATCAGTAGATTTATTTTTTAATTTAAAGGCTGTTTTATCATACGCTTTAAGACTTCGAGGTGAGACAGGTGAAATGGTAGCTTCAAATTAATTATCGTTAGATTTATTTTTGAAATAAATAATGTTAAATGGTGTACTTTAAAACTTTGAGGCGAGACATATGAAATGATAACTTCAAATTAAAAAAAATTATCGTTTGATCTATTCTTGACTTAAAATAATGTTAAATCGTACGTTTTAAAACTTTCAGGTGAGTCACGTGAAATGTTAGCTTCAAATCAATTATCCTTAGATTTAGGTATGAATTGAAAGAATATTAAATCGGACACTTTAAAACTTTGAGGTCTAATATATGCAATGATAGCTTTAAATCAATTATCGTTAGATTTATTTTTGAAATAAATAATGTTAAATGCTGTGCTTTAAAACTTTGAGGCGAGAAATATGAAATGACAACTTCAAATCGATTATCATTTGATCTATTCTTGAATTAAAATAATGTTAAATCGTACGTTTTAAACTTTCAGGTGAGTTAAATGAAATGATAGCTTCAAATCAATTATCGTCAGATTTAGGTATGAATTGAAAGAATATTAAATCGGACACTTTAAAACTTTGAGGTGAGACATATGAAATGATAGCCTCAAATCAATTATCGTTAGATTTAGGTATGAATTAAAAGAATATTAAATCGGACGCTTTAAAACTTTGAGGTGAGACATATGAAATGATAGCTTCAAATCAATTATCGTTAGATTTAGGTATGAATTAAAAGAATATTAAATCGGACGCTTTAAAACTTTGAGGTGAGACGTATGAAATGATAGCTTCAAATCAATTATCGTTAGATTTAGGTATGAATTAAAAGAATATTAAATCGGACGCTTTAAAACTTTGAGGTGAGACATATGAAATGATAGCTTTAAATCAATTATCATTAGATTTAATTATGAATAGAAAGAATGTTAAATCGCATTACACCGACTTTGATCTATATAGTGAAATCCAACGAGCCAAGTCATCTAATACAACAATTCGTTTAAGTGCTCAATAGCGACGGAAACAGTGCCCAAGTTTCTTTTATTAAACCCCTAAAGAGAGGTCAACGCTTATCAGTATATATTGCGTAGTGTCAAAATTTCACTCCAGGCTCATAGTTACAAATCCAATACTAAATACAGACACACGAAAGCCGCGCTTAAGGGTAGCGATCTACTTAAGGCAGTAACGGACTGTGAGTTCCGTGCATATGTATATATATATATATATATATATATATATATATATATATATATATATATACATATATATATTACAGAGACTATTTTCGCTTATAGGTGATTTTTTTCCAATTATGTTAACCATGTTTGGTAACTAGATGAAAACAACTGAATTATTATGACGTAGTACTCATCTTGCAAGTCGCATACAGAGATGAAACGTAATTTCTTATAGAAATTGACTTTTATTGTAATAGTCTACCTTAAAAACGAATTTGCATTATAAACCGAAATTAATCGGTGTTTAAGCAAGACGAAAAAAAGAAAAAAAGAGGCTTTTACGAAAAAAAAGAAAAAAAGAGGAATGCCTAGAACTCGGTTATAACTAACAAAGTACCTCGCAGAAATCAAGAAATTCTGCAAGGAGCTTTGTTAGTAAATTCAAATAAAATTGTATACTCTTTATGCGTATGTAGATTTAAAGAATTATTGTTTAAGTTGATTTAACATAAAATTATAACATAACGTACTTTAATTCAAAGTCAAGAAGAATGTATTTACCTTTGGTGAAAATTTCATGAAAATATTCTAGAAATTAAAAAAGTTATCTGCTATATTTATAATTAATTATGAACATTCAGTTAATATAATATACTTTTCCACATTAAAACTAGCACTTTGCTGGAATACTCTCCAAAGAAAACCTTCTTCCAAATAACATATTAAAATACATTAACGATAAGTGTCAAAAGAAATTTCGTGTCAACTTAATAAGTGTAAGCTTTAATATGAAAAAACTTAGATATTATTTATTAATTGTACAACATACTTTTAATCAGGCTTTACTTCTAAAACATAATTTCTCGCCGACTTGAGGTAGATTAACGAAACGCTTTTAAAACGTGCTTTTATTATTGTTCAATTTAGTCTATTGTACAAAATAAAACGAAAGTAATAACCAATTTCACAGAACAATTTCTCACCATATATTATACCGTCAAAATTTAAACTCTAAAGAGAAATTTGTTCAGTTCGACTTTGAATTTTCCTCGAGTTTTTGTGGGATATATGCTTATTGTTTAAGGGTCTTTATCTTGAGAATGGTACAGTTTTCTTAATCCAATAATATATATACAGTTTTCTTAATCCAACATGTATACGTACCGTCATGCAATACAAGACAAAACAATTTCCAAGTTAAACGAAACACTTCCCATATGAAATACTTGCAACTTGACGAAACACTTGCAATTATGATTGTTTACTATGAAAAAATAAAGTATATATGTTTTGAGAAACACTGAGAAAATTTCGAGATAATAATGGATTATAGAGAATCAAACGTAATCGCGTTTGGTTACATATTAGTAATTATATCAAACTTATTTCGTTTTTTTTGACGTAGTCTCTTATAATTCATAACTCTTTTTTTCAGATCGTTTCATACCAGATGTACTTTGATTCTGCCAGCATGAATATCGAAGTCCGCGTGCAGTCATATAGTAAAAATGAATCCTATTATTGTTCAAAGTAACAAAATCCTGATAAGAAGCCAGGTTGAGCGGATATTATGTTTATAAACTTAGCCAGAATCAGACAGTTTTTTTTTATACGTAAGGATGAATAATTGATTAGTATTTTTCACTTTAGTATTCGTGTTTAAAAAGTTGCTATTAAAACGGAATCTGATGTTCCCTTTTTATTACATTTTGTTGATATCTAGTGAAAATTAATTACGTTGAACACTCGCCAGTCGCTTTAAGCGGATTTTTACCTTTACTTTGCGAAGAAGCAGGAAAACGAGAAGTTGAAATCCGCTCCTGCGTTCGGACCGACGAGAAAAGCGAAAGCCCGTTCCGGTAGAGCCGTAGCTTATCGCCGGAGGGAAGCCCCACAATGACAACCTGTTACAATATTCATGTTGAGCCGTGTTTTATTTTGGGAAAACGCTTTTGGGAAAACTCAGACCAGAATCCGAGCAGAGCGACTTTGATGGAGTCCGAGTGGGTAATGGATTCCGCAAACTTGCCCCAGCAAATTATTTGGATAAATTATTGAGGTTTCGATGGATATTTATAAGGTTTCGTTAATGCGTTTTGCCATCTACGAGTTACCTTGATGGCATAATGAGTCGGAATATATATTTCGTTCCATTCGCTGAAATTTATACAAAAGTATCAGTGTTACGAAAGGTTAATGGCGTGTGAGTTTGTGTATAGTATTACACGTGTTACAGAAAATGTAACTAGTAACGAAGCGATCAGTCTATATGGATTATTGCTAGGAAGGTCAATGTCTCTAATCCCACGGAATACTTCGGTACGTCTAGTCAGTCCCTCACTCCACTATATAGAGATACTATGTAGTTTCATGCGAATATGTGGATGGGTAAGTTTATTGCCGTAACATATTTTTTGCAAAATACATATTATTAATTTTATTTATGAACAATAATCATGGTAAAGATACAATTTTGAGGGTTACACGAATGTGTCAAGGTATCGTATAACATATTATTGCTGACTGAATAGTGTGATCGAGTTAATTATAAAAACATGGAGGGAAAAATAAATTGTTTCGTAGAGTGATAATCTAGTACGTAAGAGTAGATAAGAAAAACCGACCAAATGTTAGTTGGACTCGTTCCCGAAGGGTTACGTAGCACCAAACAATGTTAAACTTATTTCGCATGCAATATTTTGAATTTTGTAGGTATATTTGACAGTTAGTGATATTGATGCGAACGGTACCAAAAATATCGTAAAAACTACGCAACATATCTTATTTAAACCATTTTTTTTGAAACTTCATTTTAAGTTATATTACCTTATATTTCAGAATTTAGAAGGAGGGGGATGGGGTGGACACACTTGTTAGTATTTTAGTTGCTCATATCTTGCCAATTATTGATATAAATAAAAAAAAATATTTTGGAACCTCCATATTATTTTTTAAGATCTATGTAATAATACTCCACATGTCTAAGTGCACGAGATTTTTTTTGAAGCGCCACCCCTAATATTTTTTTTCATAATTCTACTATTTCATTGTTTGGTGGTTTAAAGAAGACACCTAGCATTCAAATTTCACCGATGGAGAGGATGAAATTATAAGCAATCCATTTTGGCATACGGAACCCTAATAAACAATAGAAAGAAAAAATATAAAATCCACATTTCGAGAGTAGAATTTTTTAGGGTAGTTTATTTCGAGGGTAGAACGATTAGGGGATTCTAGACAAAAATTTCGATAATAACATAAAACCCGAATATGCTATGTGCAAACAATTTATTTCATATATTTACGATATTTAACAGAATACGCATAATCCTAATAATGTTCATTACAAATATAGCTAATTACAACATGTCAGGGCGTATTTACAGTAAATTTATTTCATATATTTACGATATTTAACAGAACACGCATAATCCTAATAATGTTCATTACAAATATAGCTAATTACAACATGTCAGGGCGTATTTACAGTAAATTTATTTCATATATTTACGATATTTAACAGAATACGCATAATCCTAATAATGTTCATTACAAATATAGCTAATTACAACATGTCAGGGCGTATATACAGTAAAATGGACTAGTGTAAATTAAGTAAAAGTGCATCCGAATAGTCGAATCACGTTTTTACCAAGTTCCCCGGATAGCTGGGACCGAGTTGGCGATAGAAGCTGACTGCTGAATCCGGCAAAGGCACCCGATTCAGCCGTTAGATGGTCACCAACTAGTGTACATAACGACCTTCGTCGGTTGCTTTCCTTTAAATCTTATAAAAACCATTAGAATAGTGCTATTGTATTATTCTTACTTAACATTTTCTGGCGAGATACCTGCTTTTACTAAGTAGTGATCGCTGTTGAATATTATCAACTCACGTGTCTGTCTGTCACGACCGTTTTTCTCAGAAACCGCTTGATGATTATCAACATTTCAAAGTAGTGAAGTATTAGATTATTGGGGTAGGAGTGTAGATGTCGATGCAGTGTAATAGTGTTTTTGTCTATTTTTTGGGGTTCCGTGCCTCGAAAGGCAAAACGGATAAGATCCACTCATGTGTCTGTCTGTTACAACCGTTTTTCTCAGAGACCGCTTGATGTAGAAATTTGAAATTTAGCGTAGTAATAAAACGTATTATTCTATATTATCTTAATAGCTGATGCTCAAAAATATTTCTATTAAAATGTTCAAGCTGGGCCTAAAAAATAATATATCTTCAGAGAAGATATATCAGATATGTTCTTCCTTTATTTCCGAAACTGCTCAATCTAAAGTTTAGAAACAATTAGTTTTTTAGAAGCCTACGCAAAGCTTGTAGGCTAATTAAAATCATTATCCAAGATCTTATTCTTTTTTAAATAAGCACCGTGTTTTGACGCCTGTAAAATATGTAATTGTATATATATATGTGTCAAAGCACAGTGACATTTGGCGCCAACTGCAAAAATTAAGGCCCGTTCACATTATGACATTACTTTTGCTTTTGTATTTACATTGTGAATAATTAATAACTTTGAATGTTTATGTTAGACCATTTAGACAATGGCCTACTCGTGTCTGACAGGTTCTTTATTAAGGATGATTGTATTTTACCAGAGTGAATGAGATCGTCAGATATTCTCATTCTATCATCTATTAAACACACATCTATTAAATTTAGAAGTTGTAGCTTATTTATTTTTAATACATTTTTATATTTTTTAACTACTGTTTTTAAATAACCCATGTTTTCATGAAATTTTACTGCAAACAGCAAATTTAGGAGTAGTCCACTACCCATTATCGAAATCGAATTCCGCGAGCTTGTAAAAGGCTCAGATTTTTAATAAAGGATTTATTAGGACTGTTATTGTCGTTGTTAAATCGTTTTTCAAGATTTTCTTGTTTTTGACTGGAAAACTATCCATTTTCATTATCATTACCTACGGCGCCTTAGAGCTGTAAAAAAATAAAGCTTCTAAGTAAACGCAATCAAGAAGAACCTTAAAAGTACGACTATTTATGCCGCATATAAATCAATATCGCAAATAAATCAGAACCTATATAGCAAGGTGTCACAGAACAAGCAAAGTGAAAATTCTGAAAATCGTTAATTTGTCGTTATATCATATAAAATTTTTTTTTAAATATGCGCATGTGAAAGATATAGTAGCCAATATATTTTCGTTCTAAACAATTACAATTTTGTGAATAGTTTAATAGGAATATTATGTACCATAAAATATTTATGAATGCCTAAATGTGTACGGAACTCCCGTATTGAGAGTTTCACTAGTGCTTGACAGATTTTTTTAAAGTCAAAACTCTGGGTCAAAACCAACAGATTTGGACATCACTTCCTTATTATGTGTACACAAAATAAGAAAAGTAAAGGATTTGGGTCAAAAGCATATTTACTTTAGGAAATGCGATAGTGCCCTTTAGAAGACGGTTTCTCTTTTGTTGATAGCATAGTTAATTAGTCGTAACAGAATTGTTTTGCAATATTAGAATTTTGTAAATTATGTAACACTGAAAAACATTTGTTATGTAATACCGCCACACTCAAAAATATCGAGTTGTATCGATTTTCATACTTACATCTAATATTAAAACCAGTTATCATTTAATTACAAAGATCTCTTTATATATGCAAATTTACATAATTTTAAAGTAAATATTATTTAAAATGATCAAGGGCCGGAGTGCTTAAAGATTTTTTTTGGTGTTTATTTCATTTATGAAGAAATTGACCTAACCTTGCGTGCGATTCGTGATAAACAAGCATTGCTATAAAAATCATCGCTTATCATTCATGCTAAACAAACATTGCTAAAATTAGTCAGCTGTTTTTTTAACATTATTGGAGAACGTAACATAAGACACCGTTTATTAAAAAAAGTTCTTTTCTCCTAACTATGCTACGCATTTGATTCGTAATAAACAAGTATTGATGAAACCATTATCAATTGTTATGTAATATTATAGATAAATAAATATATGGAAAATACACGGAGAACAGAATATAAAACGTCGTTAATAAAAAAAAATTATTTCTTTTAAACGCCCAGCGCGTGATTTATTATCAACAAGCATTGCTACAAAAAGCATTGCATATTATTCATGATAAACAAGCAGTGCTAAAACCATTATAGGTCGTTAGTTAATACTGTTGGCAAGAAAACACGAAATGTCATTTATAAAAAATTATGATCCTTTTCTTTTTTCTCTACACCGCGTGTGTGATCCGCGATAAACGAGATGAGACGCAATGTTTGTTGTAATGCCATGCATTGGTTACAACAAACATTGCGTCTCAAGTATAGTAAACAATTATTGCTAAACAGTCACCAGCAGTCAGTTAATATTAGCAGAGAACAGAACATAAAACTTCATTTATAAACAAATACTATTATTTTTTTCAATTACATCGTGCGTATGATTCGTACTAAATAAGCATTGCTAAAACTATTATCGGCTGTCAGTTAATATTGCCGGATGAAAGAACGTACGTCATTTGCTAAAATTACTTTTCTTTACTATCACTTCAGTAAGGTATGTTAAATAATCTAGAAATAGATAAAACGCTTTCATGAAACATAATTACATCGCATTTAAATCGCTAAAGGCACATTTTGTATTAAAACTAGTTATAAAACATCGTTTATTAAAATTATTATTTTTAATTATTACTCAAGTAAAGTATGCTAAATAAAAAGATATTGTAAAATATAATTAAGTCGCATATAAAGTTACCGAAGAAAGGTTTGTACTAAAACTAGCCATTTTAAAATATCGTAAAATATAATTTATTAAAATTACTAATCTTTACTATTACTCAAGTAAAGTATGTTAAATAAAAAGGTATTGTAAAATATTATTAATTTGCATATAAACTTACCGAAGAAAGGTTTGTACTAAAACTAGCCATTTTAAAATATCATAAAATATAATTTATTAAAATTACTAATCTTTACTTTTACTCAAGTAAAGTATGTTAAATAAAAAGGTATTGTAAAATATAATTAAGTCGCATATAAAGTTACCGAAGAAAGGGTCGTACTAAAACTAGCCACTTTATAAACCAAGGGAATAAAGCATAATATATAAAGTTACCGAAGAAAGGCTTGTACTAAAACTAGCCATTTTAATACATCGTAAAATATCGTTTATTAAAATTACGATTCTTTAATATTACTCAAGTAAAGTATGTTAAATAAAAAGGTATTATAAAACATAATTAAGTCGCATATAAAGTCACCGAAGAAAGGCTCGTACTAAAACTATCCATTTTATAATCCAAAGGAAGAAAGCATTCAAATCTTATCGATGGATGTAAGAATAGACGCCCACCAATCACGAATACAACTTTACCGATCATTCTTCGACACCCACGCTGTAGTCGGGTTGGAATATTAAATTTAAATTTATATTAGACGATTTGGAATATTATACTCGTATCGGTGGTTATAATTTCCTTCTTTACTGCTTTGCTTAATAGTCGTTTTGAGCCATTATGATTAGGCTTACAAAGTGCTATACATTAGTCTGAAAAGCCCATTAGCGATATGATCAGGTCTATATGACAAATATAGCAAACGTTGTTAAGCTGAATATTGGAGTTAGAATTTTATACATCACAATTTCGATATTTCTGTAAAATTTAGCAAGTTATTGCACACTTTTCCAAGATCTGCCGTTAATAAAAACTGGACAAGGACAGGACTTTAATTTCCGCGTACGGAATGCGAAGAAGACAGAGTTTTATAGCTGTGTGTATGTGCATATATATATATATATATATATATCTATACATATATTAAAAATATATAAAATAAAAATATATATATACATAAAAAAAAAAAAAAATATATATATATATATATATATATATATATATATATATAATACGCTGAGTAGTCTAGTGAGACGCTTAGTGTAACTTCGCGAAATCCTTTGATTTGGGTACAAAAAACCGACAGCGATCGGAATTCGCCCGAGGCGAGGCGAGGTTGCACAAAGCGAATCGAAGTACCTCCCTACACTATTGTTTTCGCCTAATTTCAATGAACTTTGCGAGTAGTGTAGTGCAGGTTTAACATTTGATCAAAATGGATCTAAAATGAAAAATGTCTGGATCGTGTTTCGGGTGTTCCGTACATCGTTTGAACTGAAATTGCTTTATTTATGTTACACGTTACTAACATGGAGTTCCTAGTGCAATATATGCTTGTTAATACGTAATATAATAAATTAGGGAGGTGGGCAGATATATTATACTGAATATTTAAAAAAATTACGCCATCTACAATAATCGTTTTAATTTTCTTATAAATTTTGCATAGGTTTCAAAAAACTCTGTTTTTTTCATAATTGTATGTTCAGTACTTTCAGAAAATGGGAGGGGTTGATATATTTGTTTCTATGTTTATCAGTATGTCACTGGAGGTATACTACTTAAAGCTATGAAAACAAATTTCTGAGGTTGTTTCAAACGATAACGAAGTAACTTTTTCAAACGATAACCAACAATTAAATAGAGAATTAAAAAATATGAACACGAATGAATGATAAAAGTGCAGAACTATACTAATAAACAGTATGTTATGAGTGTTGAACTATAAAAATAAACAATATTTTATGCATGTAAACCATACAAATAAACAGATCGACATTTTTATTTATAATACCTTTAATATACACAATATTAAACTTGAATGGAAGTAATAATCCTTTATTTTGAATTGATTTTGACGGGAGTTGCTTTTGATCATGCATTTTTAAAAATGATTAAAGCACTAGGTTGATACCCCGATCTTGATTGTATCTTGACTCTAGTAACTCTTTATGTTGCTGAGTCCTATTCTGTTATGCGAGACAACGAGATCATAATTACTTTCACTTGCCTAGAGCGCGCACGACTATCCTGCAGCGTTTGGCTGTCTTTCGCGTACTTGTCTTGATGTTTTTTGCTATTCTTGTTATTTTTTCTTCTACAATGACCGCTTAACAAATGAGAGTATGGGAGTATTGGTTGCTTGCTGATTCGCGACTGATCAATACCTAGGGAAATACTTATTTGACTTGCTGTTTGTTTTGTCATATTTGTTATTATTTTGATTATATTTTATATAACTGCATATATAACTCTTATGGTTTTTCCACATATTCAACGATTTGGAGATATTTGTAAGTTGGGCATGAGATTTTTATAGAATAAATGAAAATATATAAATATTTGCAAATCATGTTAAAACATAAGGGTGGTGACAATAGTTTAATTGTAAACAGTAAGTAAATATTCTAAGTATACATGTACATGCCTCAAAGCCCAGGTTGATAATGGAAAAAATCACATATCGTGTTACATCTTGGTGCTATCCCGCTGGAGTTAAGTATTATTTCGGCTAATACGTATAGCATCAAGTTATAAACGGACAATGATTTTGGAAATGATATTCATATTATTGTTTCCGAAAACAGGTTAATCATAGGAGGTTTACCATCATCTATATTCAGTATTATATAATATTTCTGATTCAACTGATCTCAGAATGATATTTAAAGTTTTGGTTGGGTTTAAATTTGAAAATCTTTAAAAAAAAAGGTTAAATATAAAAATAATTTTCTTTAAAACCTCCAGCTTCCTATGAAAACTTTCTAATCATTTCCAAGCACGTTTCTTATAAATAGCCACAAAATCAAGTGAAAAGCACGTCATACAACAAGAGGAAATATTATGCTGTTAAAATCTTATTAAACGCAAATTTATAAACAAGTAATCTGTTGTACGAATTATATTGTCCTTATTTTGGTAATTTAATTCCATATATTAAACCTATGGTATAGATATTGAATACAATAAAGGTAAGTGAATTTAATAACTCTAAATGTTTTTATAACTAAATCATAGAAAGCAAAAAATGTCAAGGTTGCTTCAGAAGTTCTGGAATTCTTCAAACGAAAATTTGTTTCTCTAATCTATTTGGTTTTGTTAGCTGTTGAGTGGAAGTTTTTCTCTCACCAAAGCCATAATTTTTTCCATTCTTCTACAATTTTATTCAACTCTGTTTTCACAAAAATATTTTTCGCTAAAATGTTTATATTATTGAGTTTGGAATAATATAAACATTTTAGCGAAAAATATTTTTAATAAGCGTTTCAACATCAATCCTAATTATAGTAATTAAGGAAGTCTATTGCTGCCAAATTAGACAGGTGCAGAATAAGGTTCTTTTTATAACGTTTTGCTGAGTTGTATTATCATGATGAGCAAACAGTTATTTTTATTTTCTAAGTAAAGGGTAGTTTTACGTTTCTGTAACTCAGAAGGCAAAAAATGGTTACCTTTAAACGTAATTATCTTCCTGTTTGATTTAATAAAGTTTGAGTTATTCAACGTATATTGTGTAATATAAAGTTCAAATAGTGTGTACATAGTTCAAATATTAAGTATAAATTTGAAATCGGTTTTGTCTTATTTCACCTAAACCAAATCGGATAGACAGAAATCGGAAATCGTATTTAGATTTGTGCGCCACTTTACTTCACAGGGCAGGAGTCGAAACAACGATGAACATTTTCTTTTACTTGTGAAAAATAATTGAAAAGCGCTCTTCGAGCAGAATATAAGTATATTAGTTTTTTTAAATATTGATGTACTAAATCATAAAAGTCGGGTTTTTAATTCTTTTCGTTACTAGGTCTTTCCTGATAATTTTGACACTCGCAACTGGAATTCCTAGTCAATGTTGCAAATATTCTCTATTTGAAATACAAATATTGAAATTACGCGGAATATTCTGTATTTGAATGTGTTTCAAATACTGAGATTACATTCAGTTATAATAGTTCACATGTTATGGGTTACATAAAGAAGCATTTTTAGTTATCACAATCCTGTATTTGAAAATAATAATGCAATAAGTCGTCAAACTTGCGTTTTTAAATATTTGTGTTACTAGGTCTTTCTTGGTAATTTTAATACTTGGGCGGTCTAGTCAATATTGTAAACATTCTGTGTTTGAGACACAAATAGACGAAATGATGAAAGTTTCCATAATATGAGTAACATAAACATCCATTTATAGTCAACACAATCCCCTATTTAAAAATAATAATGCAGGAAGTCATCAACGTTGCGTTTTTAAATATTTGTGTTACTAGGTCTTTCTTGGTAATTTTAATACTTGGGCGGTCTAGTCAATATTGTAAACATTCTGTGTTTGAGACACAGATAGACAAAATTATAAAAGTTTACATAACATCCATTTTTAGTCATCACAATCCCCTATTTAAAAATAATAATGCAGTGAGTCATCAAAGTTGCGTTTTTAGATATTTTTGTTACTAGGTTTATACTGATAATCTTGACATTTGGACAGGTAGAATTCTTAGTCAATATTGCACATGAAATTAAAAAAAACAAATATTAGGATTATGATCAACTATAATAGATTATATATTAAAAGTAACATAAAGATACATGTTTAGTTATCACAATTCTCTATTTAAAAATAATTATGTAGCAAAGCGTCACAGTTTTGTTTCTAGATATTTTTGTTACTAAGTATTTCTTGACGATTTTAACACTTGCAAAACTGGAATTCCTAGTTAATATTGCAAATATTCTATATTTCAAACAAAACTGTAAAGATTACGTTAAATTATAAAAGTTAACATATAACATATAGATCCATTTTAGTTATCACAATTCTCTGTTTAAAAAACAATAATGCAGTAAAAAATGTGAAAAACAATACATATTTATAAGCAATGATTAGTGTTACGTTATTAGCTTCAAATAAAAAAAATAGGCAAAAAATTGAAATATGTAAAATGATTTCCTGGATGAACCCTTTAAATCAATTTGATGTGTAGTGAAAAATCTTCACAATCGATAAAAATATAAAGCCCTTTTAAGATAAAATATAAAGCCCGTTTAAGATAAAATATAAAGCCCGTTTAAGATCAAATATAAAGCCCGTTTAAGATCAAATATAAAGCCCGTTTAAGATAAAATATAAAGCCTGTTTAAGATAAAACATCAAGCCCGTTTCACAAGATCTTTTAAATTAAAAAGACGAACCATATGCATTTTTTATGTAGTATAACAATACCACTGGAGGCAAAACCAGGTTTTGTCTTTTTAATAACTAACAAGGGCGCGACGCCTAAAAGTTTACTCAAAAGCTAGTTTCAAGAACAGGCAATACTTGCAATTCTCAACAATATAAAAATACTTACAATCCTCAACAATATGAAAATACTTACAATCCGCAACAATATGAAATTACTTACAATTCTCAACAATATGAAAATACTTACATTCCTCAACAATATGAAAATACTTATAATCCTGAAAAATATGAAAATACTTACATTCTTCAACAATATGAAAATACTTACAATCTTCAACAATATGAAAATACTTACAATCCTCATCAATATGAAACTTACAATTCCCATCAATATGAAAATACTTACATTCCTCATCAATATGAAAATACTTACAATCCTTAACAATATGACAATACTTACAATTCTCAACAATATGAAAGTACTTACAATTTAATACCCGTTCCGAATGTGGGTAGAAATTATAATGTAATGGATTTCATACCATGCTACCTTTTAATTAAAAACTACGACAGTTCTGTACCTACATTAATTAAACTTTCACATACATACTTCGATAACGATGTGCATACAAAATTTGCTTATTTACATTATATTCTAATTGATATCGCAGGGGACTGTGATAATTAAAAATGAATCTACGTTACAATACGTAATCTATTATAATTGACCGTAATCTTAGTATTTGGTTTTCAAATACAGAATACTTGCAATATGAACCAGGAATTACCGCTGCCCGATTGTCAACATCAACAGGTAAGATCTAGTAACAAAAAGAGCTGAAAACGAAACTGTAACAATGACTTCGTACATCATTATTTCAAGAAAAATAAATATATTTGCATTCTACTCAAAAAGCGCTTTTCTATGATTTTTCACGCGTAAGAGAAAATGTTCGTCTCCATGCCCTTCGCATGTCACCCACACACCCTCTAAAACAAAATTATGTCTAAATTTAAATACGATTTCGGTTTCCATTGCTTCGATTTGGTTTAAGCGGAATAAGAAGAAAGGGATTTTGAATTTATATTTAATGTTTAAAATCTGTACGTTGAACGATTCATTCGTTATTAAAACGGACAGACAGATAATTATGTTTATGAGTAAACTTTTTTGCCCTCTGAGTTATGGAAACGTAAACATACTCGTTGTTTACAAAAATAAGATAACGGTTTGCTGATCATGAAAATGCAACTCTGCACAACATGAGAAAAAGAATCTTATTTTGCAGCTGTCTAATTTTGCAGCAGTAGACCATTTTAATTACTATAATTAGGATCGATGTTGAAACATTTACGCTTTGAAACTAAATAAAATAAACATTTTTTAGTGGAAAATATTTTTATGAAAACAGAGTTAAATAATAATGTAGAACGGGAAATATTTTAGCTCTGGTGAGAGAAAAATGATAGAATCTACTCAAGAATCGATTTTTGCTTGAAGAATTGAAGGACTTTTTTGTTTCTTTTTATTATTTAGAGTTTAAGAAGCGATATTAAAGAGTCGTTAAAATATTCGAATTTGAGAACTCAATTTACCCCCTTTCCAAAATTTTCAAATGAATACTTCTGAGTTTTAGTTATTGGTAAATATGCAGTTTAATATGTTTTATTACTTACAATTAGATGAAACTACGAGATGTAGTATTATTTCTACTTTCTTTAAGTTCTTTACCACGCCCTATGTTTCATTGTGAACACAGAGGCTCACCTGAAGATGTTGTAACACAAGGAAACCTAGGTCGTGGTAAAGAACTTAAAATAATACTAAAAATAAAAAAAAATAAAGAACTTAAAACAATAATAGAAATAATACTACATCACGTAGTTTCATCTAATTGTGAATAATGAATTTCTACAAAATTAACGCCAAATATATTCAATATTCAATGTTTTATTACTATACCAAATTTCAGGTTCGTTTTGCAAGCAATTTTTGAAAAGAACGGCTGTGACAGATTTGTTTTGCAAGCAATTTCTGAAAAGAATGGCTGTGATAGACAAACTTAAAGACACGTGGATGATCTCAAAGGGATCATTTTTTCTTTTGATGTACGGAACCCTAAAAATAAAATTATTTTTACAGAAACGCCTTCATATATTTTCGTGCTCAGTTTAATGCGCAGAAACACCTGTATGAATAATATACAATACACGTCCTTTGTTGTGTATATGTGCATACATACATGCTGGTTGTAACAAAAATATCTAATATGGAGATAAATTAAAATTTCTAAATACGATATTATATTAAAATATTTCATTCCACAACACAAAAAATTATTTCTAGTCCCGGCGGGATTTGAAACCCTGTTGTTTTAATTGACCGCAAATCCGGAGTTTGAGTGCTTTTTCCAGTTGGCTATTTTTTGCGTGACCTTTTTGTCCGTATATTGGGAATTTTAGGCTATTATGCGTGGGATTCGCCTTAAATGAGATGGCAGCCCTGCCGACAACAGATGAGCGGCGCGCCATCATTAATCTTTATTATGCTCCTGAAGGCTTAGGCCCGTATTTTCTTGCGCGATTTACCTTGCCTGGATTCCGTAGGTATTATTGGGAGGATGAGTTGACATTCTTAGTTCGAAAAGGCTTTGTGTTTACTTAAATTTATTAATTTACTTAAAATGCCTTTTTCTAATTTGTAGAGATATCTATCTATTTATCATTAATTCTTAGTCCTTTGCTTTACTGTTATATCTCCCCATTAATTTGCCTTGCTGTAAGCGAAAGTACTGACTAAAGTCCAGTCTCTCCACAATCTGCTTTTTTATATGCTTGAATAATATATCTATGCTATTTTATTTATTACTAGCTGTACTCCGCGGTTGCATCGGCCTAGACTTATCTGTATATTAATACGCGATAAGAAAACTTTGGACCTCTCTTTAAGCATATTGCGGGCACGGAGGGGTGCGAGACTTGGCATAGTTAAAGTTTGTATGGATAAGGAGTGCATAAAGCTTATATATATATATATATATATATATATATATATATATATATATATATGTGTGTGTGTGTGTGTGTGTGTGTGTGTGTGTGTGTGTTACAAATTAATTTAAAAAAATCATTGTTTACGTTCATACTGTCATTGTCAAACACATAACAACTCTGTGGTCAAACAATCGCACAGAGTAGATTGTCGCCAAAGAATATTAAAATGTCAGACTGACTATAAGTTACGATTTATGAATTTCGTGTGATTTCAAATGTACCTTTTTCAATAGTCTGTGGAATGTAAAAAAGCGTTTGGTTCATATTTTGTATAATAGATATCTTTGTTTTATATATTAGTGAAATACAGCTTGCTTAATGTACACCTGTTGCAAAAGGAAACATCTGTCAGCTTACTTAATATATACCTGTTGCAAAAGAAAACTTTTCTAGGAGCAAAAGAAAACTTTTCTCGTCTACCTATTATATCAAATAAATTAAAATACGTTGAAAACTACAACTGACTCTGAATGCGAACTACAAATTACTATGAAAACTGACAAGAGCTTAATGCGTTTAATCAATTCTTACTAATGTTATAAATCCGAAAATTCAATATAGATAGAGACCAGCGAAAATAGGCCTTTATATATATTTTGGCCAGATATTTTTTATTTGAGTTGGAATTTTTTAGAACACAAAAACCAAGCGCTTCAGCTCTTTCATGGATAATCAGGAAAGCATAAAAAAATACAATTTATAAATCCAATTCAAAACAAAAAAAAATAATCTTCATAAATGTGCATTTAATATATTTATGATGTAGTAAAAACTATTAACAAGAAATATAGATAATACTAAAAATCTAAAGACATATATTTTTTGAAACGATTGCGAAAAATAATTAAAACTTCGATGGCTTTTTTCCATATGTAGCCATTGCCTAAATCAATTAAAATAAACTATTAACTGACATTGTTCTATATACATTTGTTCTATATTTTGAAAATAAATAACTTTTCGCTATTTTGAAACTTTACGTGGCTTTTTTCAATGACTTCGCCGAGCCTCTGACTTTCGTGGAGTAGTATCTTACATCTGTGCATGAAGGATACAATGGGACATAATCTGCACTTTATTTTATCTTACTGGTTCAACGAATTCCGTGGAAATGGCATTTATTATTAAAAAATGATCTGAATTTTCATAAAAAATGGAAAATTGTTCATTTCCTTGAGTAAATAAAACTATTAATTGGTATGTTTTTTCCATTACACATTTAAACATTTCTTGATGATTTGTTAAACATGTTTATTCAAGTACCTCAACTTCAACTTTGGCTCTACTATAAAGTATTAAATATCAAGATACGTTTATTTGTCTCTTAGAGGACGACGATAAGTAGATTGCAGGAGACGATAGACAGAAGAAAGATCACGCCGATTATATATCAGCTTCATGTAAATAGATGAGTTGCGACTTTAAATCAGTAATTGTCCTCGGAAAAAAGCGAAAGTCTACAGAAGTAACAAATTTTGGGGAAGTTGTTATTTTTTCAAACAATTTTATTTAAAATTTTCTAAAATAATAAAGCAAAAGTGTTTAAAGGAAATAGTTTGGGTGGTGTAAATAGTTGAACACCCAGCTTTAGCTTGATGTTGCCAAGTGACATTTTAATTGATCGACAAGAGCATGTGCTAGATGGTTGAAGATATTATATTTACTTTTAATGGTAAATCTAATAAAATCATTCTCAAATGATCCTTTAAAAGTTAATACTTACAGCCTTCCACTTGTCGGGACTCAATTAAAACAATTATTTTACCATCTTAATGTTTAATCACTTTAGGATCTGTATGTAATATTTAAAAGAATATTCGCATATTCAAAATTAATCATTTGGAGGTGGTCTATACACCTATAGAACGGAGATATCAATAAAAGGCCTTACAGCGGTATTTTAGACATTAAGTTTGTTCATTCTGAAAAAGGTATCTCTTTGCGTTCCTGGTCTAAGGTAAGTAAAATATAAATGAAACCTGTCCAATTGAATGTTATGAAATAATAGCTGATTTCAGATGACGTACAGAGATGTTGATGGCCATATCAATAAAAGAACTTACAAAGGTATTTCAGATACTAAGTTTGTTCATTCTGAAAAAGGTATCACTTTGAGTTGCTGGCCTGAGGTGAGTAAAATATAACTGAAACCTGTCCAATTTAATTTTATGAAATAATAGCTGACTCCAGTGGGGCAAGTGGAATATCAGCATCAACAGTTGAAGAATAGAAAACAAAACTTAAGTCAAAAGATTATTGACTGGATATCATAGATAGCAAGGCGTATATAGTGAGTAATATTAACTTAGAACCGTTATGCGACTAGTTTGAAAAGCGAATTGTGAAAGACTGGGAATTTAAGGGCACACAGAGGGTTGTTCAAATTCATCTGTGAAGAGAAGTTAATATTTAAAACTCATTTAACGTTTGAAATATGTAACATTGAGAGAAGTATGATATATAGACTTGAGTGTATGAAAATGATGGCTTTTTATTACATGCTAACCGTTGGTTATCTTATAATCAAAGCCAGTTAAGTTTTACTTGACATCAAAATAAGAAACTTGGTATACGTGACTGCTGCGTAGTATTCTAGTGTTACCAAGATTAATTCTACCTACTTGAATAGAGCTATTAATGGTAAAATGTTTCGAGATAACTCTAGAAAATATAGAAATTTTTTCTTTTAGCGGTGAACAAAGGCAAGGCTATTTATATTAAAGCATTTTATAAAGGCCGACGTTAATCTACGTCTGCCACTTAAACATCACTTAGAAGTGATAGCAGGTGGATGGAAGGCATACTATTTGTTTTGCTTAAACCTTAGAGCTCGCCGGTAGGTTAAATAGTTAAGTTGATAAATGATCCAGTACACAGGTTGACGTGGGCTGGCATTTTGCCTAAGGATGGACAGATACTCGCTCCCAAATTATGAATTTATTTATTTCGTAAATAATTAATTATCGTAGAAGCTTGACCTTGTTCGTCATTATTGACGTAAATCTATCGTTACTTAATGGAGGATATAACGTTTTATTTACACTTGGTTTAATGCAAGGTCATTTTTTTGTTACTACTCGGGTAAGGTAAAATGGACGATTAGATTGGGTCCTATGTATCGCTGATATTATTATATGACGACGTACATAAAATGTCATGTTTTTATTCCAAAAGTTTTTGCTTGGTATACAAACCTACACGGGATAACTGGTCGGTCAGCACATTTATTTATGTGTCACCTTTTCAGAATACTTGGATTGTTTACCGTAGAAAAATTAGCCTGGCGTTACAGATATATAACGTAATTTAAAACAAAACCTGTTAAGTACGGACAGTACTCGCACATTTCGAACATTTCGTATACATATAGGTACTTATAATCATTTGAGCGTACATAGCAATTCCATTAAACGATTTACAAATATTAATTTTTCGCAACGTGAGGATATGGCTTATCACATGCGTAAGGACATGGTACATATTTCAAATATTATAAAATTTAGGATAATCGCTATAGGTTTCCCATAACCTTCTAGTCAGATTTTTCCGACCCTGTTTTTCATAAATTTTCGTTAAGTAGTTTCGGAAATGGGTGGGATGATGGAGGGCGGGGTGGGAATTGTAGAGCTCTATTTTTTCATATTTTGTAGAATATCTTTTTAACTATGCTATTTAAAAGTATGAAAAAATGATATTTTGGTATTCCCCATAACAAGCTACTTTTGAGTACTTAATTTACCCACTCTTTAATTTTTATATTAATATCTTGAAAAATTTTAGAAAAATGCGAAATATTTTGGTTAAGAAAATGCCTATGCTAAATTTTAAGTTTCTGCGTTGTATAGTTTTTGAGAAAATCGGCTGGGATAGACAGACACGTGATTGATCTCGTAAGGGTTTCGTTTTTCCTTTTGAGGTACGGAACTTAAAAAAGGTAATATTTTTTAGAATAAAAAACCAAATTTAGCGATTGAAAATCAAGAAAAAGCAAAGAATAAACTTTAATTCAAAAATATTATCTAAATTTTTAATATATCGCGTGAATAATTAATGAGAAATCAAATTAACAATAAAAATGTAACGAAGTATTTTAGAAAGAATTATAAAAAAAATAATTATTGTCGACAGATTTATTTCAATTGTTTATTTAATGACATTACATAACTGACATTTATATTCATTTCGTGTCGTCAAAATGAGTGTCATTTCGTTCTTTTCAAGTTTTGCTTGGCTTCTTTCAACGATCTTTTCTGGTCTTCGAGTTACATAGATTAGTATGTTACATTTGTGTACAGAGCATATAATAGGATGCAATTTACATTCTATTTCATCTTGCTGGTTCAAAGGGGAAATATTTAGTAAACACTATTTGGACGGACCAAGTAGTGTTTACTAAATATAAAAAAATGTGTCGTATTTTTTCATTTAATCTAAATAGGAGTGAGATTATTATACTTGTAACTCCTGAAAATAATAATACTCCTGAAAGATGGAATTATCATTGCGTTTATCGTCGAGTTTGGTATTCTTGAACAGGTATTTTAAAATAAAAGTCAGGTTAAATTTCTAATGTTCCGTTTCGAAGTCATGTTTGCGAAATATCATTCGCAACGTAGATGAAAATCTTCTGCAGATGGTGAGTCTGTGGCTGATGCTCGATAATTGCCAACTTTAGTGGGAAAAGTTCGGTGGCCGATTTTCCACCCACTCATAGCGCATGTTAAAGGCGCACTGACGGAAATATCTGACGTCTCCGTTAGCGCGTGTTCTGTCGTATGTTCTAACCCATTTAGCGCGTTTAAACTTGTAACTTTCAGATCGGCAAAAGGCGGCCAGAAAATCAATTATATTTTTGTAAGACCGATTTTTGTGGGAAGTGTGTTTTAAAGTGTTAAATATCATATTTTTTATTAAAGTGTTAAATATCATTATTGTCGGAATTATTATTTCCGATCGTCTGTGTCGCACGTTATATTTTAAAGTGATGCATAGTGTATACCCGCGATACATAATATTCACCCCACCGAAAAATTGGAAAAAAATTAATACATCTATTTAACGAAAAGTTTCAATGTGCGCGTTCCGGTACGCACTTGACTTGTTTTTAGAGTCCCGTATTTAAAAGGAATAACGGATCCTTAATAAGATCATTCACGCCTCTGTCTAGCCTTCATAGCCATCTTTTAGGATTCTGTTGCCATGTGGCAAAAACGGAACTCTCATAATTTCGTCATGTCCGTTTGTCCGTCTGTCTGCCCGTATATCGCAAACATTTTGCCAGTATATCATAGCTCGGAGACCATCGATACTATATAGATTTTGGATGGTATTTGTATTCTATGAATCACTGTAGAATGACAAGAGCAATATTAGAAAATACAAAAAAAAATAATATTAGGGGTGGCACTCTATATATGTAATTGAGGGATGAAAAAATATCCAGTACACATAGACGTGTGGGGTATCGTTAGATAAGTCTTAAAATGATATAGAGGTTATAAAAAAAATATTTTTATTTAAGTCAATAGTTGGTGAAGCGCTTCTAAAGTCTTAAAAAGGTATCTCTTCCAAGTTTTCAACTAACGTTTGTAAAATTCTGAAAAAAATAAGGCAGTGGAACATAAACTTTTAACGAAAATTATTTTGAATAATATATGCTGTGTAGGTTTCGAGATATGAAATATTTTCAATACCGACCGAAACAATAATTTTGTTTTTCATAGTGACTTTCAGAAATACAAACTTATAAGTTTAATATTGTTTGGTGCTATGGAATCCTTTGTGTGCTCGCACTTGGCCGGTGTTTAGACACTCGCACTTTTTGTAACGGTTTGTCGTAAAAACTTGAAATATGGCATAGTTATAAAACGTATTAACCCTTAAATGACACTCATATCTTAAAATGACAATCAAAAATATTTACATGGAAATTTTAGGTGGGGCATATATATATATATACATATACACATATACATATATATATATATATATATATATATATATATATATATATATATAAGCTGAGCTAATAAGCTGAGCTAGTTACTTTTTTGTGGATAAAATATAGAAAAATTTAAAGTTAAAGCGTGTAACTTAATTTTGATTTTGTCATTAGCTCTAGGAAAATTTTAGTACATGTCTATTACTTTACCTGTTGTATTTTGTATCCACAAATAAATCATTTAATTATTATTATTTTCAGAGATATACTGAAAAATATGCCATAATATCCCGTCCCCTTATTTCCGAACCTATTAAATTTAAAATTTTGAAAGTCTAGGTAAAGGTCATAGAAAAACTATAGCGAATATCCCAGATCTTATTTTTTCTAAATACGCACCATAATAAATGTAGCAGGCAATATTTATATAGTTAAATATTAGTATCTATAAATAATATAAATTTTTTGTACATTTAATATTTATATGTACATAAATATATACGGAACCGTCGGAGTGCGAATCCTACTCGTATTTGACAGGTTTTCGTAGCATTAGTTTGATAATGATAATAGACGGCTAAATATGTTTCGTTGGATTCAATATAGTTTTAGCAAAGAAAATTTTTTTTCATTCTAAATACTAAAAAAGTCCAATGTGCCCTAGTTAATTTGTTGGTAATAAACAAAATTTATTACACAGCACTAAAAACTGCAAAACAGGATAACTTTCGAACCTTTGCTCATATAAATACTCTGCACTTTAAATTGTAGCTTAGGAACAATTATTTATATTGTAATAATGAAATAAGTATTTGGAAGTAAAAGAAATTTCAAGAGGATAAATATTGTATGAATAATGTAATTTTAAGTGTATAAATATTCTATGGATAATATACGGATAAATTAAAGGATTAAAAGGCTAGCTGTATGTTCTTCACGCGGAGTTATCAAATGTGAGTATAGTGTTTTAATGCCTTTGTTTTATGCTCTTATATTAGACACATATAATCAGCTTACTTTAAGACCCGTGAGTAGATTCGCAGTCTATTTCCCCGTTTCTCTGCCTTTTTCGGGGCGTTCCTAAAGCTCATCGCCCGTCATCCGCGTGGCGGAGGTATTTCAAAATTGTCTTTAAAACTATTTGTAATTTCAAGATGAAATAAAGTGTTAATATGTGCTCCGTTGCATTGTCTATATACAGATAAAAATACTTTCCTACGAAGTGAATTATATCTGAGTTTATGCCGAACTAATCGGTAGATAGACAGACAGTGATGAAATAAAGTGTTAATATGTGTTCCGTTGCATTGTCTATATACAGATAAAATACTTTCTTACGAAGTGAATTTTATTTGAGTTTATGCCGAACTAATCGGTAGATAGACAGACCGTGATGAAATAAAGTGTACGAATATTAAAAGACAAACGCCAGGGTCATCGCTTTGGAGCCACGTGCAAATCTATATATAATTTTAACTACCACTATTTAGTCTGAAAATAGCACATCGGTGTTACGAAAATTAACGGATAAACGCCAGTAACATCGCTTTGGCGCCACGTGCAAATCTATATATAATTTTAACTACCACTATGTAGTATGAAAATAGCACATCGGTGTTACGAAAATTAACGGATAAACGCCAGTATCATCGCTTTGGCGCCACGTGCAAATCTATATATAATTTTAACTACCAGTATGTAGTATGAAAATAGCACATCGGTGTTACGAAAATTAACGGATAAACGCCAGTATCATCGCTTTGGCGCCACGTGCAAATCTATATATAATTTTAACTACCACTATGTAGTATGAAAATAGCACATCGGTGTTACGAAAATTAACGGATAAACGCCAGTATCATCGCTTTGGCGCCACGTGCAAATCTATATATAATTTTAACTACCAGTATGTAGTATGAAAATAGCATATCGGTGTTATGAAAATTAAAGGATAAACGCCAGTATCATCGCTTTAGCGCCACGTGCAAGTTTATCATACAAATGCCAGTGGCATATCGTTTATGTTGCGTATAAGGCAATAGTTATTTACAACCTGTATTACGATAATATTAGCGAGTTTTCCACACGATTTGAGAGCAAGTGGAATGCTAACATGATAGCGAACTATTGCTGGATGTTAAAATGCGAAAGTGTAATAATTTAATATAAGATAACTTTGGTAAAAAGAAACTTTCTGGAATTCGGAAAGAAGTTTTACCTTCGAATTCTCCGCAAGGATATGGATTTGAACTCACTAAGTTACCATAAGGAAATGTAATACACTTACTTAGTTACAATAAGGAATTTGTAATACACTTAATTAATTTTAATTGCGTTTATTAAAACATTTTAAAAATTAATTTGAATTAATTGGTTATGCGGATTTTATTTAGTTTAATTATAACAGCCGTTACTCGTAGCCATGACAAAAATAAAATGTTTTCATCATTCCTATACATCAATGACCTTATGTGACAGAAATAAAAAACCTGTCAAGCACGAATAGATCTCATACTATGAGGTTCTGTACACATTTAGATACTTATAAACAAGTAAGGGTACATAGTATTTCTAATTATACTATTTACATATATTAATTTTGCACGGTGTGAACACATTGACTATCACATCTTTCACAGGCGTAAAAACAAACTAATTATAAAAAATGTATAATTAATTCTATATAGAATTAGAAATCACTGGTTTTATATTTTTTCCTTTACTTCGACCGGAAGTAGCCTATAGGAGGTTTTGATAATAATTAAGTAAGACTACGATGAATCGACGACAAGACGGAATTGTAAGGACTCCAAGTTTGACTACGGAACTCTAAATATGAGTACCATAATCAGAATCTCTAAAAATGAATACAATACTTACGATAGATACTTTTCCCGCATATTATTTTTAAAAAGGTTAATTTTACAGACCTCTATTGTTATTGTATTAATTTTGGTAACATCATCACATACAGGTAATGCTCGTAGATTAGCGAAATAAATTTCTAACGTTGTAGCTATTAGCAACAAAAATATAATTATTTTAATCACATGTTATATTTCAATATGAGTGAGTGACAAATTCATAGACAATAATATGTATATATTATATATATATATATATATATATATATATATATATATATATATATACACAAACACAATTACATATTATTGCCTATTGAAATGTTACTCGTTGCGGATGATAGCGAAAAAATGTATCGAACCTAAATTTAAAATCCCTGTTAATATTATAAAAAACCTGTAATATTAAAAAAAATCGTTATCGAATTAGACAATAACCGCCTCTTCGCAAGCATGGGATCGGGGACGTGCAAAAAGTGTGTTGCGATATTTTGAGCAGCATCATGTTAAGTCTTAAAGGTTGGTCAAATCTTCACGTAGCTTGCAACAGACGTATTTTATGATTCGAATCAATTTATAGGGTTCTTTTTAATAAACGAAATATCATAGTACCCGTACGATGAAATTCGGCGTTTCTTATTGAACATCAAAAATTTAGTATCATAACATCTCAATAGATAATGCCACATATATCTATATTAAATATATTACCAGCATGTATGGGGAGTCCAAAACTTGCAAGTTTTTGTAAAGTATTTAATGTTATTTAGAGAGGGGGTTCCGATAATTTCATTGGTTGAGGGAAAAATCTCAACATCTTAATCGAAAATCCACGCGAGCAAAGTCGCAGGCAAAAGCTTTTGTCACATAAAATTTGAAAAAGTCAAAGAAGTAGCCAGTGTTTGTTTTATTTCAATTCATTATATGGAAGCTGATTTTTCACTTGTTTTTCTCAATTGTCATCATTTCTTTTTAAATCGGATCCCTTGCCGTTTGAGTTACTACGGAGAACCAGGTACTATGCAAGCCAGTTGGAATACTACAGTGGGTAAAGCAATAAAAAGTTTTGAACAAATTTCCGACAATGGAATGTACATGAAATACACGATATATATACATTACACACGATCATGAATAATTTGAAATTTTGTTCTACAGATGACTCACAAAGATAAAGTAAACAACAGAAAAAGAAACAATAAAGTTTGTCATAAAATTAACGAGAAATGCGAGATACTTGAAAAAAAATTAAAAGCAAAGAATACGATGAAGAATACGTTTCAATCCCGTCATCATCACCGATTTTACATATAATAAAAGTAAATAAGACGAGCGGCACTAAAAACAGCATAAATAAGGGATTCTGCTAACGGATCTAACCTTATTACCAACGTTGAGATTTTTTACAGACAACGATGTATCCGGTGTTGCGAACAGTGAAAATAAATAATTCGGCAGATGAATCGCGCTGTCGATACTGAAGTTGTTCGGAAAATTCACGAGGGCCATAAGGCACTGAAAGCCGTAAAAAGAACTATAGACGTGAATGGATCGAGTCGGCAATATTAAGAGTCGTCGTAAAATTAACAGGAAACGTGAGATGCTAAAAGATGAGAAAAAAATAATGACATTGAAATCATTACGTCATCAATTATTTAAACTGGATACAAATATATGTAAGTTTTGTGCGCTTGTGAAAATATTTTTTCGTATATCTTATATAAAATCTGGTGTTTTTTTGCTGCTACATTTTTTGTGTTTATTGTAAAGGTTGAATGCTAACGGTATGGGATCCATTTCATTCACAATTGGATAACTTTGGTAACTTTAAATTTTGTCCGGAAATTGTTTATTATGATCAATTGTTTATTATTCATAAAGAAAGAGATAACACGAATGTGTTTACATTATGATTAAAGAGTAATATTAGTTCTCATATTATTATTATTAGTATTCTATGGCAATACAATTTTAATTTAAATTCATCAATTATTTCAAATATATTCGTACAAATCCTAATTAACTGACATTAAAAAAGGTAGAGATTATATGTTCGACGCGTATTTTTTGGATATTCCGATTTCTCCGAGATCTCTGGGTTGATTTGCATGATTTGTTGTTTAATATATTTTTTTATATTTTCTGTTTAAGAGGGAGATGGTCTCATATAAATATTATCATGATCTGATGATGAGGTCCGAAAATGAACAATGGAGCTTTTAACGGCTCATCATAAATCAACTGTGTTTAAAGATGTGAGTACGGGTTCGACCTTTGTGGGATCGATCTTGTGGGTTATCTATACCTCGCCCTTACATTCAACCGTGAACGTCTACCGGTTGATCATGATTGTATTTGGTTTGATCATGTAAGGTAGATTTGAAAATTATATATTCACATCGCGTAGCTAACTAAAATTTATGACATTTTAGGTGCGGATCAGTGACGGATAGAAGCTCCATTGATGCGAAGAGCTACTCACTGCGATCGCCAAACCGCTTACCGAGCGTGGCGATTATGGGCATTATCTTCAATGATATGCTCATTAAGTGATACCTATGTCCATTTGTGAATGGAGACAAGTTTGTGTTGGTGATGATGTATCTGATTAATTATCTTCATTTTTGATTTGGTTTTCACATGTCTGTGTCGCTTTAGAAATTAGATTTTATTGGATATGCCTCGATCATACAAAAACTTACAGCGAAGCTATAGTAAAACTGAATTCAATTGACTTGAAATATATATTAAGGTAGTTATCATGTAAAACGCGTTGTTGGCGAAATTCGCTGAATTTTTCACATATTATTCAAAATTAAATGAAACTACATGATGTCGTATTATTTCTACTTTCTTTAAGTTCTTTACCACGATCTAGCAATCTTAGCTAATACCCCACCTGAAGATGTTGTAATACAACGAAACCTAGGTCGTAGTAAAGAACTTAAAGAAAGTAGAAATAATACTACATCACGTAGTTTCATTTAATTGTAAATAGTTATTTGTACAAAATTAACGCCAAATATATTCAATATTCAACATATTATTAAAATTGTAAACATCTAATTTATTTTAAAATTTAAAAATTATTTACTGTTTAGTTTTAATTAATAATTAAAATTAATTTAAATAATTTATTTAAAAAAACGTGTCGAGCGATTTGTCTAAAAACTAAGTCAATGTAGAATGATGTTATATTAATATTTAAAAAAAAAAATTCTAATATTTTGAATCTTACTGTCACATGACAACTACCTTAATAACATTGTGATAATTAAAAAGATATAAATGTCGTCACTAAGAAAAGGTATGAAACAGAAACTGTGTCATTATACCGGTGTACACTTCTTTATGTCGATTTAAATAAAGCACAATGTTCTTAATTTCCACGAAATTACAAAAATTGTATGTGGTATATTAATAAAGATTTTACTGCGACAGAAAATTTAAATTAAATTATTAAATTTTTATTACAATCTGTATAATTGATTCCGTTAAAATTAATTTTGAACACTTTAAATTTTGTCTAGAAATTGTTTATTATTATCAATTGTTTATTGTTGATAAAGACAGAGAGCGCGAATGTGTTTACATTATTATTACAGAGTAATATTAGTTCTTATATTATTATTATTATTACTATTTTATGGCAATTTCATTTTAAATTCACAGAAAGCTAATATATTCACAGATAGTCCAATTAACCGACTTGAAAAAAGGAGGATATTTTATGTTCGACGCGTATTTTTTTAATATTCCGACTTCTCCGAGATCTCTGGTTTGATTTGCGTGGTTATTTTTTGTTTAAAAGAGTATGCTAGCGAGGTGGTCTCATATTAATATGATGAGATCCAGAAATGAACAATGGAGCCTGTCAACGGCTCGTTGTAAATCAACTGTGTTTCAAGATATTTGCTACTGGTATTGTTACTTTGCAAAATAACTATATCATCAATTAGGGTGTTATAATGGGTTCTGGAGATGAACAATGGAATTACTTAACAGATGCAAGTAAGGTAGTAAATCAATCGTGACACACCATCGATCAGGTCAGGGAATATTAATATATAGATTACCTTGTATATCTTTCACAGACATAATAAATATACATTTTAAAATACAAAGTTAGTTTAGTAATTGAGTTAAGCTTGTATGAAATTCCTATAAGATGAGTTCTGGAGATGAACAATGGAATTCCATAATGTATGGAAGTTATAGTATTTTTCAATGTAACAAGCACCAGTGGCAAATATCTTGAATCAACCGTGATTCAAGATAATTACCACCGGAACTTGTTACATTGAAAAATGACCACATCATCGATCAGGTCAGTGAAAATTAATATATAAATTTCCCTGACCTGATCGATTATGTAGTCATTTGTTTGCCTAATATATCTTTCATAGACATAATAAATATACATTTCAAGATACGAAGTTATTTTTGTAATTAATTTAAGCTTGTATGAAATGCCTATAAATTTTTAAAGCAAGCAAGCTTTTATACAGCGTAAGTTAGTCGACTATTACTCGTAAATATATTAGGGCCTACTTAATTTTTTTGTTTCACGTCATCGGTCATGACATTTCAGATTTTTTTTATTGATAGCTCTCGTGGCCGTGGGTATTCAATAATTTTTCAGAGTTTGTCGGGAATTGCGTTAGAATACAAATTATATATTGTTGAAATCCCGCTTTAAAGACTTTAAATTTATATCCAAGACAGTGACGTTGAAAAGAAATTGTTTCACCCCTCCACCCCTTAAAAGTGTTTTCCGAAACGAATATTTAACTTTTGATAGATAAAGAAATAAATGTGTTTGTGTTTATTTTCGTAGATATATTCCTGAAATACTTTGAGGATATTAATTTTCCTAAAATTACCACCAATTTTTCTAATTTAAACACATCCTCAAGAGATGCTGAAAATGTCTAATATCCGAAGTATCTCATTAACAACCTTGTTTTTAAGAGAGCCTTTCCGTCTCGATGCAAGATGACATAGTCAAAATTACGTGTATTTCTTCTCTTCAATAAGGCTTATACATAAATTTATTTTAGCTTTCATAACGAAAGGGTTCGTTGTAACAAACAATCGCTAATTCAAAAGCCATTTAGCAGTTAAAGCTGACGTTATTTTTTCTCAGTTTCCCAAATACGTGACGTAAAAACGTAGCAACCTACGGGGAAGTAAAAAGTTGGAAGGCGTTATAATTTGTTAATGTCTCACATGAGCGAGAAGGGTACGTTTAACCCATCAAGGTTCAGTGAAATTGCTAATCAATTCCTATAATTAACATTTAATCAAATAATTCGTAATATTGCAACTCAGTTTATGTAATTTTAATTTGTATAATAAAACAATTAACACAATTCAGAAGACATAAAAAACAAAATTCGTGGATAATGTAAATAAAAAAGATTTTTAACAAAAAAAAATTAATCGACTTCAAAAACTATTGAATGAGAAACGTACTGAAAAATATATAATGATGAAAATACGATATAAAATGATAATTGGAACTTTTGCAGTACAATATCGTTTCCGAATACAAACAAATTTTCAAAATATTACTATTGCTAGAGAATTTTATAATCGGTGGCATATTGATGCGTATTTTTTTCTCTCACCTCCATTCACATCCATATACAGATGAGTGTTACATGCTATATTGCACAACCATACCAATTATGGAAAGGAACTAAAATGGATTTAAGAAGTTTTATAAGTTAAGAAATACACGAAGTATGACTTTTTCAGAATATCCTCGAATACATTTACAAAGAAAATTTTTCTATCTATCTAGGCCAATGCACTATACTGAACCCTGATATACGGTTGTCAATTTGGGAGAATATTTCTATATGGCATATCTATAGTAAAAGTATTTTCGACTCAGTTTTTCTTTTCTTTTTAAGTATTGAATGTTCTCTCATTAGAATATGTTATGTAAAACGTAATCTCATTAGAAGATGCTATGTAAAAATCATAGAGGAGGTCTCATCATAAAAAGTAGCGAGATTTTACGTGGAGAAAAAACCGATCTTCTTATTAACTTTGACATTTAAACAACATTATGAGACCTAGCTATTAGAAGATGTGAGGTTACTATTTGCATTAGAGATCTTCATAAGAAATTTAAGGCTTCGTACAAACTCAAGCGAAAAATATGGGGTTTAAAAGTACATCTAATCCAGTGAAGAATGTTACCCCCTGATATATCAACCCCTTTTCAGGTTTTCTTCATTGTTGCTTTATTTTTCAAAGACAGTATTTGTTCTGTTCATATTGACTTTTTTAAATATTTTATTTAACAAAAATATCTTTACTGAAATACTCAACCCTTTCGTTTAAGAGTTACGTTTACAACCCCCTCTTTAAACATTATTCTGCATTCATTCTTCGTTGTTACGATTATTTCACACTTATCCGCATTCACATGTAAATACTTTTCCAAGAGTGCTTCAGACATTATGGGTTATTCAATTTTGCAAGTCGCTAATGTTACAGCATCATCAGCATACATCAGACAAGAAATGGGCGTAACTCTCATTTGTACAGCACTTTTTTCTCCATTACGAATGCGAATTATTCATGTGGAAATACTTTCTTTCTGTTACGATTTTATTATCTTGCTTTTCCTCTTAGGGCCAGCTCTTGTAATAATTTTTTTACTTTGTTTTTCACGATAATAAGAGAATTAATCATTTTTGGGATAGTCAATAATTGCATATTTTATATGAATCTGTAACCATTTTAATGAATAAAGATCATATATTTGCGGTATTTGAAGAGATAATTTCTTTATGCTTCAGGTTGAGGTGATCGAATTACTGATGGTTCAATAATGAAATGACTACATGTGACATGTATATGTTATATGTGATCCTTTATGTTAAAGAATAGCTGTTGATAGGATCAACAGTTAACTAAAATAATAAAAGAATGGGTTAAGATTGAACATGTCACTGAATGATGAGAATTGGATTCATTAAATTAATTGATTTATTCCAATTTTAATAAAATTCTTAGTATGCCAAGTTTGTTTTCCTTTAGAGAAATTAAAAGTATAGTTGTTGTGCATTCAAACATACCAATTCTGCCGCAAGAGGTGCATTTATTTATATTGAAACGGAAATTTCTAAAATATTTTAATCTTGTAAATATTGTTTTACATTAAATTCAAGAATTTTTCATTAAATGCTAAACCACTTTGACGTTTGGAAGTAAATTGGAATAAACCAGGTTTGAAGTAATTGGAATAAACCAGGAAAAAACCGGTTGATTTTAGAGAATCTGGAAGGTTATTTAAACATAATTTATATGTATGTGTGCTATAACTGTATGTATCTAAACATAATTTACATGGATATGCGTTGTAAAGTGTATGTATTTAAATATAATTTATAGGGATATGTATTGTAAAGTGTATGTATTTAGTTAAACATATAGTATATGGGCACATGATGTAAAGTATACGTATGGACACGCATTTTACAACACTTCATTATACTTTACAACAAAGTGTCTCCGTTAGATGATGTGTTGAGTAAGCGTGTCAGAAGACTTTCGAAGAATTGTTATACATTTCAAGTTATAACATATAGCCACCCTTAATCATTAAAATACGGACTTGATTATTGTCTGATCCTAATAAGAAGTCTCACATCAAATAAGTTTTATACATTTGAAGTTTATATTTATCCAATCTTGGAAATAGATGTCTAGCATTAAGGCAGGAGTTGTAAAACTATATAAAAAAATAGGAGAAATATCACAGACAGTAGCTATTATCTAACTCTTACCTAAGTAAATTAAAATCGCATCGGTTTATTGGCGTTATTTTTGGAAATAAGACGCCTGTTTGGCCACGTTTCCCTCAGCTATTTAAGCTTTATGACAGGAATATAAATTTCATTAAAAAATAATATTTAGTTTTGTAGGTTCGTATTGTTAAAGGATACTAAAGTTTTGTGATTTACCGTTTCATGTTTTTGGAAGGTTTTTCGAATTCTTCAGAATTTGCGAACGAGTTTGAGGAATAATTAATGTAATTAAAAATTTAGATTAAGTTAAAAGTTATTTATAAACGTTTTCATTATAAATGATGTTATATTGATTTGGATCTGGCCGATCGTTGAGTAGTTCTTTAAAACGGATTAGTTTATGTATGTGTGATGGTGTATAACATGTCAAATTTTATATTATAATCCATCATGCATACGTAAACGCTAATTTCTAAGTAAGGAAACATGTAATTTATTTCTTTATTTAATTATCTCACATTTATCGATATAATATAGGTAACATATTCATGATGACAGAGACGCATTTGCTTATATTTATTGTTAAATTAAGAATCAACGATTCAACGGATTTAACAGAAAGACAAAAATATACAATCAAATTTGAAATCATAATTACAAAAAAAACTATAAAAGATAACGATTACACATTTGTACAAATTGACATTGACCCATCGTAAACAAATCACACTTCGGTTGGACCACAATCAGTTGGTTAAGCAATAGAAGACCGTGAAAAATGGAGAGTTCCAGTATATCTTTTCTAGGGGGTGGTATAGCAAAAAGATGATGTCAGCGTGAATGTAGAATTTAACGGGTGCGAAGATTGAAAGTTCACTTAATAACACGAGGCATTAGATTTTTCCTTTAAGAGTTGGAAAATGAATTTCATAAGCGCAATGTCTATTCTGAGTTGCAAAAATTGGAAAGCCAGCATAGCCGGAAGAAAGTCAGTAGGAAATAGAAAAGGGAAGTAATCACACTGTCTCATGTAGGGATATCGTTAGAACGTCTTTTATATACGTTCAATCATCAAGCTGCACTTGGCTTCATGTGGGCTCCAAATGATAGACCTGGATTCTAATCGGCTTTGCACTAATTAGGCGTACATCAACTGTAATGATTTATGACAAGGAATTACTCTGAATTATGCGATACGAATCCAATTTATCGAAACTATTTTTTTGCACCGTCCTGTACGTGCCCACGAAACGTCAAATGACGATCAACTCAAAGTACTGGTCAAGACGATGCAGTGGGGTCCATTCGTATTTAAAGGAGGTATATTCGTATATATTCGTATTTAAAGGAGGGTGTGTTTGGCTGTAACTCACTATTGAAGAGGAAGAAGAGTGATTGAAGGGGAGGACGTGTTTGGCTGTGTTTCACTAAATAGTGAAGCTGAGTCACGCCGCATTTATTCACCATCGGCTGCATTGTTGACATCTGTGAAAAGATTCATGCCGTCCGTGAATAATAAACAGCTACATCGTTTACTAGAAAAGTGGACAGAGGTCCGTGATTCCAACCCATGAAGTTCTTCGTGAGCGTCTAAAGTGGGGTTCGGATACAAAGTTTTTCGTTTGCCGAACGACACGTTCGTTTTCTATCTGCAAGGTACTAAGGATATATCAATTAATAAAAAAAAAAGTTAACCCAGTTGTATGTGCAGTGTACGTCGTTTTAAATTACATAGTTAATTTTTATTTTATTAAGAAAAATTCGCATTAATCGCTGAAATATCCGCGTAAGAATTTATAATTACCTAGGGCGTGTTAACCATCATGGTTTGGCAGAATGGGAAATCTGTATATTAAATTTCAGTCCCTGAGATATAAAAGTTTCTTATAAACTTCCTATATTTTAATATATAGGTTTGGGGTCGAAATTTTTAAAAACGTTGAAACATGTCTTCAATTATCTGTAATAAAAAATTTATGTTTGAAATCTCAGGCTCTTTCAGTTAGCCGCTTCTGAGATATGAATATTCATTATCAGAAATAAAATACCTGTTTGTGTACAATGTTTAGGTAATGTAAAGTGGGTGGAATTAAAAAAATCTTTGTTAAAATTCTTCGCGTTTCTATGTCTAACAGTTTGTGCTGGGTCACAGAACTTGGTTGTAACAAAAACATGTTTATTATCTGTATAGGTGATTCTTTAGAATTAGTCGGAACTTGGTTGTAACTAAAGATGTGTTTATTATCGGTATAGGTGGTTTTCTAGACTTAGTTAGAACTGGGTTGTAACTAAAAACGTGTTTATTATCGGTATAGGTGATTCTTTAGAGTTAGTCAGAACTGGGTTGTAATAAAAAACGTATTTATTATCGGTGTAGGTGATTCTTTAGAGTTAGTTAGAACTTGGTTGTAACAAAAAACGTGTTTATTATCAGTATAGGTAATTCTTTAGAGTTAGTCGGAACTGGGTTGTAACAAAAAACGTGTTTATTATCGGTATAAGTGATTCTTTAGAGTTAGTCAGAATTGGGGTGTAACAAAAAACGTGTGTATTATCGGTAGGTGATTCTTTAGAGTTAGTCAGAACTGGGTTGTAACAAAAAACGTGTTTATTATTGGTATAGGTGATCCTTTAGAGTTAGTCGGAACTGGGTTATAACAAAAACCGTGTTTATTATCGGTATAGGTGATTCTTTAGAGTTAGTCAGAATTGGGTTGTAATTAAAAACGTATTTATTATCAGTGTACGTGATTCTTCAGAGTTAGTTAGAACTTGGTTGCAACCAAAAAACGTGTTTATTATCGGTATAGATGATTCTTTAGTTAGTCAGAACTGGGTTGTAACAAAACATGTGTTTATTATCGGTATAGGTGATTCTTTAGAGTTAGTTAGAACTTGGTTGCAACCAAAAAACGTGTTTATTATCGGTATAGGTGATTCTTTAGAGTTAGTCAGAGCTGGGTTGTAACAAAAAACGTGTTTATTATCGGTATAGGTGATTCTTTAGAGTTAGTCAGAGCTGGGTTGTAACAAAAAACGTGTTTATTATCGGTATAGGTTTATTCTTTAGAGTTAATTAGAACTTGGTGGCAACAACAAAGTGTCTATTAGCGATACAGGTGATCAAAACTAAGTTATTGTTTTTGGAAAAAAAATGTGAATCTTTTTCTCGTTCGAATCGCAATTTTGATAGTGATTTTTTAGAAGTGATTGAAAATTGTAAAGTTTTTTAATATTTTTTTAAATTTTCCACTCAGTTATGAAGTGTTTTCTGTTACAAAGTATATATCTGATATTAAATATTTATATAATATATAGAACTGGTATATTATAGAATTAATATTGTACACTTATTTCAAACAATATTATAGAATTTTGCATTACTTAATGATGAGAGTTTCGATACTTATCGACAACGGATTTCGGCTTCTCATCTGATATTGTTTGACTGGATGTCAAAACTGAAGTGATTGAGTACCTATCCCAAATGGGTTCTTCCAGGCAATACATCTCGTAAACAACTTATCAGCAGTACTTTGATTTATTACAAAATAAACTTGAAATTTAATCTTTTTAATGTGTAATAGAAAATACATTCCATTTTAAGTATACTTTTTGAATTGTTTGTTGTTTTAAATTGTTTACTGTATATTCAGCACAAAAAAGAAATGTATAAAATCTGAATTAATTTTTTTCATCATGGAGAAAATACCTCACTATTTTCTATACGAAATTACAAGTGCAATACAGTAGATAAATATTATAGAAATAAAAACCGAGTATTAAAAAAAAAACAAACAATCCGGAACAATCTTTTATTAAGTAAAAAAAAACAAAAAAATCTTTGCACTCTTCATTTAGAAAATCGTTACGATAATAATAATTCTTTGCATAGTTCCATGAAATAATTCTACTTGTATTTGTCTCTGGTATTCACTTTCTGTTTTTTTATACCAAATTTTTCAAACGTATATAAACTCATTTCGCAGAATATTTACTTCTATATTGTATAAACAGGTAAATATATAGACAGAGAGGCAATCAATGTAATTGGTAATTGAATAATTTATTCATAATCTCTCTATCCAATATTTTTATAAATATTTTTAACTGGCTATGACTTGCGACTTTCCTCGCGTGGAAAAGCTAAAAAAGGGTATAATTAAAACAAATGTTCTTGGAAAACACTGGATCAAAGAATAAATATTTTGAGAAATCAATGAAAGTCAATTAAATGAGGTAAAAAGAAAGAAGCTGATGTCCTCCAGCAGGCAGACATGAATGATAAAGGAAGAGACAGAAACTCAAAGAAAGTAATTAAAACAAGGTAATTACCTCGCCTTTTGAAAACAATTTTTAGATCAAAATACATCTATTTCATTCACGATCACTTATGATCATGCTCTTATTCCCAATAAAGTAAATTTTAAATTAACACAGTAGAAAAAAATCTACTCTGTGATAAAAAATATCTTATATTCATCTCAATATATGCAATATTCACGAAGATCGGTTGAGAGGTGTGAACGTGAGAGAAATAAAAAAACAAACACACTTTCGCAATGATATTATTAATTAGATTGTAGTATATTTTTCAACGTACTTTTGTTAAAGGTATAACAATTTAAATGGATTTTCTAGCAAATGAGTTTAGGCCCGAACGGGTTAACTAAGTCCGCTTAATTGTAGTTACGGGTCTGGCCGTTATAAATACCATGGGGCTCTGCTTGTGGGCAACATCTGCGGGCAGTGTTTCGGGACATACGTCTACGTCGAGCGGCGAGTGAACCTTGTTAAATACACTATTGGGAGCGGCACGCGATTTGACTTGTAAACGAATTGCTGTATGGAAATGTTTGGACTTGTATTTTTTTTTTCGTTTGAGGAAGGAAAAATAACTTGGAAAATGTTTAGTTATTTATTTATTTTATTAATTTCATTTACATATGCGTTACGTACTGGCATCAAAGCATAATTCACTCGGCTGACTAAAATTACATTACACTAACCTTAAAAAGAGGAAAGTTCTTATTCTTTCGGGTTTTGTATAAACAGTTTTATCTCATTGTCGTGAAATCACCATCTGACTATAGTTTATAGTAACCAGATGAACATATAAGATATTCTTAAAACATATAGGTATTGAGTAATTATTACTTAAGTAAAGGGATTTGAAGAGTGTCAGATTATTTTTTGAGTTAAACATTTAAACCTTTAAATCTACATTAAAATAAGATACGACAATACTGAAGAAAATATTATAATTTAAAAAAATAATTACATACTTAATTATTGCGTATTGTCTATTGAGATCAGTTTTTTGTTGCAAAATCAGACAATAGACGTGTTCTTGAGTTAAAAAACTGGATCATTACAGCTACATCAAATTAATATTCGAAAGAATTGTACCTAACACGAAATATATAAAAAACATCCAGGATCCATATTTCTAATAAGAAATAACAACACCATTAAAATGGCATTAATAAATTAATAGATTTTCAGCTAAATATGATTTTTGAAAAATGTGAATATTTGGCGTGTTGTCTAGTGGTATTACATGTGCTATTGTTGTTCGAGTGATAATATATATATTGTCTAGTGGGATTACACGTGTTACCCTTGCTCGGTTGATAATAGGTGTGTTGTCTAGTGGAATTACTTGTGTAATCCTCCCTCGGGTAATAATAGGTATATGGTTTAGGGGGTGATATGTGTGTCGTCTAAGGGATTTAGATGTGCTATCTTTGTTTAGTGTTCCCGGTCTATGAGCCGAAACAGTGTCAAGTGATTTTTCATTGTAAATGTCCGTTCAAAACAGCCATTTTGTTCTGGCCTCAGTGCGATGTCATTCATCGCAAAGTATATTTTGCTAGAGAAAAATGTCCGGACCTGAAGAGTTATGAACTGAATATGTTAAGAATAAAAGTCCAACAACGTATATCTTTGGTATCTACTTAATAGCCTGAAAAGTTTATGAAAAATTGATTTATAATTCAATTTTTATAATAAAAGATCGAATTAAGAGATAAATAAATTCAATCTCTTTCCAATAAACTAGCGCCATGCCACAAGCACTCGACATATTAACAAACTAAATTAACCGTGTCAATAACTCGCTAGCCGCACGGATGATAATTTGTAACTTATGTTCTTTGATTCTCTTTGAAATGTTAACATGGTTTTTAAATATTATTTGAAGGCGTATTTATACCTTTGACGAAAAACGTCTATTTTTGGAAAGTTTATCATAAACTATTAGAGTATGTAGTATAATTATTTTAATATAATTATTTTATATAAAGAAATAAATCAAACTTTTATTTAAAATTCAAGCAGATTACTTCTAGTTGTTTTTATATTTTTATATATACCTGAAATATTTAATGTCGTTTTGTCAATTATTTTCAGTTTTGTTTTTAACAGTTTAAGCGAGGTGTAAAATATATATATATATACATATAAGCTCAATCTGGTGTTGTCAGTGCCTTAAGGGTACATAGTATTTCTAATAAACTATTTAAAAATATTAAGTTCTTACAATGTAAGCGTATTGCTATTATATCTTTGATAGGCGTTAAAACATAGTGCATATTTAAATAATATAATTTTTTACCAAGTAAATATATAACTATAGTTAAAACATCTTTTGCGCACATAATAAATATACATTTTAAGATGCAAAGTTGTTTTTGCAGTTAATTTAACTCACGTATATGGAGTTTCTACTAACTTTTAATGGATGCTACTACAAGTCACAAGTTGGTCGACTGTTACTCGACACTGGTAGAGCCTACTTTGCTGTGATAATATTCCTTTTAATTTCATTATGTATACTATTATTTTGAATACTTTTTGATATTCGGAAACCTATAAAATTAGCTTATAGGGTGTGAGGACATATAACTCTAACAAAAATTATCATTTTATCACTTAATATTTCCTAAATGGTCCGATTTTTGAAAGAACTATTCCATGATACGCTACCTAAATACCTCCATTTTAAATGTATTAAAAAAGGTATTCACTTAAAGTTACCTTTAGGTACCTAAAAATATCCTCATATGAAAAAAATACCTTTAGGGACCTTTAGGTACCTAAAAAATATCCCCATTTTAAATGTATTAAAAAAGGTATTTACCTAAATGTACCTTTACGTACCTAAAGTTTAGGTACCTTTAGGTCTAAGTAATTTTTTAAAAGATTTTATTTTCAAATCTTTGTAGGTGTATTAATTATATAATCATGCCATCATAGATACGTAAATTTCAGCTTTATAGCTCTAATAGTCTGCGAGTAAAACATATGGATACATATGGCGAAACTATAAGATATATCAGGGTTCCGTAGCAAAACCAGTGCCTGGCTAACGTAGGAAACCTAAAAATATTTAAACTTTTTTGACACTTCTTAAAGACAATAGTTTATTAAATAATAATTATTACAACTATTGTTTTTATCTAAAAAATGTTTTAATGTTTATATTTATAATTTTAGTTACTACCATTATTGCTTCATTTAATTTAAGGGGTCTTTGTAATTTCATAATAACCATCAGCTTGTGTTTATTAAAGCATAGATGGTTCTATACTTTCAGAACCATACGTATAAAATTTTGTAAGTTGGTGTTTCATTTGATGGTCTCGATCAATATGCAGTAAAATATAAAATAAAAAGTAATAATGTACAAAAGTGTAAAAGTAATAATATACTTTTATGTATAGAGAGGTTCCTTACATGTAAAGTAGAGATGATATTTTTTTCTGTCTTTTAAAATGAGATTTATGTTTAATTTATTTTTTGTTTAATTTAAATACCAAAAAATAGCTATGTTTTTCAATCACACATACCGAATTAAATCCATATTATATTACTAATTTGTAGTCACAGGAAAAAGCTTTCCGAACCTGAACTGTCAAATTGATTTGTTTACAAACATTCTCTCATTTTGGAGTGGAATGACGTTTTGATAGCTATAGGATCCTAGTTATCACGTAATCTAACACGAATTTGGCGGTTTTATTTATTTTTATTCTTAACGTAGTAATTTATTTGCGATTACAAAAATATTATATTTCAAAGATTAAATACATTTGAGTCGAGTAACATTATCTCGATTGAATTGCTCAGCAATTTCAAGAGATATAGATAACCGCAGGACCATATTTGTATGAGTTACGATACGATTTTGGTTGGTTATATTCATTGTTATTATTATTATAGCAACGTTTTTATAATTAAAAAATATTCCAAATTAAAAAGTAGACACATTTAATTCAAGTAAAAGTACCTCCCATATGTAAACCATCAAACACGTTTTTCTCGACTCAAATGTTGTAATTAAACATTTTTATATTATTATAGCGACGTTTTTATAATTAAAACGACGCTATAATAAAACTATTATTATTATTATTATAGCGTCGTTATTATTATTATAGCAACGTTTTTATAATTAAAAAATATTCCAAATTAAAAAGTAGACACATTTAATTCAAGTAAAAGTACCTCCCATATGTAAACCATCAAACACGTTTTACTCGACTCACATGTTTTAATTAAACATTTTTATATTATTATAGCGACGTTTTTATAATTAAAACGATGCTATAATAAAACTATTATTATTATTATTATAGCGTCGTTATTATTATTATAGCAACGTTTTTATAATTAAAAAATATTCCAAATTAAAAAGTAGACACATTTCATTCAAGTAAAAGTACCTCCCATATGTAAACCATTAAACACGTTTTGCTCGACTCAAATGATTTAATTAAAAATGTTTATATTATTATAGCGACGTTTTATTATAGCGACGTTTTTATAATTAAAACGTCGCTATAATAAAACTATTATTATTATAGCGTCGTTATTATTATTATAGCGACGTTTTTATAATTAAAACATATTCCAAATTAAAAAGTAGACACATTCCATTCAAGTAAAAGTACCTCCCATATGTAAACCATTAAACACGTTTTGCTCGACTCAAATGTTTTAATTAAAATATTTGTTTTTAATTAAAATATTTTTTTAAACACAAATAAGTTACTCTAGTAAATAATGAGAATGAATAAAACCAAGTAAATTCGAGTCGAAACACGTGCATATTAGGATTCTATAATTGCTTATATCTGTTCAAATTGTTACTACAAGTTAATCGTAGAATAAAATCAAACAGAAACCAAATTCCCACCCTTTACTCAAAGTTTTGAGTGCTTGTACTTCTAGGAAAATATCCAGCGTGATCGTTTTACATCATATTTTTGATGCAGTTTGAGCGTTCTTGCTCACGGTTTGAGTGCTTCTACTTCTATGATAACCCTTACTGTGTCTTCCCTTTTAAATAATAATTTCGACACGGTTTGAGTGCTCTTGTTCACAGTTTGTACATATACTGCTAGAACACCAATTTTTGCTACTTATAAATTATATTATAGATTTACTGTAACTGTATTATTTATGTCTTTATATTTCGTCTAACAATCGCTTGGAAAACGAAATGTACGGGACGTTAATTCGTAGCTAGCATGTCATATTTTTCGCGGAAAAAATTCTGATTTTTATCAGAAAGTCCCGCCGGCAGATTGCATGAGGAATTGCTATTAAGGAAGCGATTAGCTCGTGTAATAATATCAAGATTTCATTAAAGAAATTAACACGAACAGCGCTATGTAGTGAACACGGTCCACTTTTGATTTACAACTCAATTGCCGAACTGTAAAAAGATTTGTACTAACAAATTAATTATATATATATATATATATATATATATATATATATATATATATATATATATATATATATATACATATATATAAGCAAGAAAGAAACAAAGTAAGTAGGTTAGTATACACAAATAGATATGAAGGCTTGAAGTAAATATATTGTAGGTGTTATTCTTATTAGTATTCCCAAAACTGGTTTGAAAGAAATAATACTGTGTTTTGTTTTGTTCTCGATCAAGGTATTTAATTAAAAATAAAACCTTTTAAGTTTTAGTAGAACTACACTACGAGGGTTCTGTATACACTTGGACATATATAAACATTATAAACATTTATGCAGTATTTCCATTAAATTTATCAGTATCGGTATTATTTTTACTACTTAAATATATTTGCAACGTGATTTCTTAAGAATTATGGGATTTAGGAAGATTGCATTAAACTTCCGGTAACCTCGAGATAAGTTTTTAGTAAACTGGCTTTTTCCATAATTTTTACTTTAGCAGTTTCAAAAACGGTAGGCATATTTTTGTGAACCTTTTCAACAATATTTAGAAATGTCTTGCATAAAATAGTAAACAAAACTTTTGGAATCTTTAGAACTTGTTCTTTGGACTGGTTACTAAAATATATGCGAGTTAATGCGTTTTATTACTAATCAAAATCATCCGTTTCTAAATCAAACAGTTCAGAAAAAAATGACTTGGATATTTTCGACAAGAAGAAAGAAAAATTTTTTTGTACCAAATTTTAAAAAAAATTGGACTTGACCTCTCAGTTGATATCCTACAATTAAAAATATTTTTGAAACATATACGTGTTAATACGCTCTATCGGTTTATCAAATTGTATGTTTTTGCATCTAATTGTTTTTGAGAAAAACGGCTGTGCAACTATGACAAGATGGATGAGGTATTTGAGACATAGCCTCTGAACAACTAACTGTGGTTCTGCAAGCCCTCGTTAAAGAAAAATAAGATGTAAACCATTTCACCGATCGTCTGGATTAAAATCCATGTGACAAACAAGCCATGGAGCTTTGTAGTTTCTATTTTTAACAGTCCACAATATTTAATTCTGTTTTTGTCTTCCGAAAATACAGCCTCATGAAATCTTAGAGAAATAAAAAAAAACAAAACTCTTACTTAAAAAGTGTTGCAGACTAAGCACAGTATATAACAGATAGTCTACGCCAATTGCGTGTTGGGCAGCCATCTATGGACTTTGCTTACGGCGATACGTCTGTGTCGGCTCGTAAATGAGCTGTGTACATCAACGGAGTTAGAAGCAGCACGCTACACAACTTGAGGTTTTAGCTTCAATTTTTTTAATGCTGTAAATAATCTTAGTCACAGAGTACTCGTGTTTGTTCGCGTGAGATTCAGTCGTTAAGGTACTTGTGTTAAGAAACAATTTCTAGATTCGATTATAGATATTAAAGAAAACAGGGGTAATATTGAAGATACTGGATGAATGGAAGACCATTTTCGGGAAAGCTTCATTTAATATAAAAATATTTAGGAGCATGTAGTTTTATACCAATTAAAAAAATCTTCTTTAAACTGTTAATATTGCCCTAGCCCTAAGTTGAGTAGTGTAGAGCCCCTCGAGTTTTTGCGGTAGAGTTGATGATTAAGCCTGTCTTATATACATTCTTAACGAACGAGACCTGGGAGCATTATATTATATAAGTGAATAATAACGATTAATACTTTTTGGCTTAGAAAGCTAGGTTAATTGTTATTTTTATTTAATACTTTTGTCAGACTTACGGCGCGGGGAGCGGGGCGTTCATGCTATGCTCCGCCTTATTCATTGGCTGTTCATTTCCATTGCAACGTTCTGTCTCGGATTTCGTATATCACCGTCTCTTTTAGGTGTTACTGTGTATAAAAGGGCATGTCGGGCAATGCACAGTTCATTCAGTTATCTGGACTTCCACATCTTACATCCTAATCGTACAACTTGCTTCTAGACATGTATTTGCTTTAATGCTCGCTTTGATATGAATTAACGGTCGTATAATTAAATGTAAGCAGTAACCTCACATTTAAGAGGTATTGCACAAAACTCTGGAGACTTGCATAGATTTTTGGATGAAATAAGAAATATTTGGTTCCACATGATATCTCATTTCTTTTTAAGTGTAAAAGCTTATGATGGTTTAGATTAACAAAAATTGACAAGATCTTTTTGAAGGTGTTCCATATAATTGAATTATTTCTTCCGTAAATAATTGCTGAGAGTTCTGAACGTACTATCAGAACCCCAAATTCTGTAAATTTTGACGAGAGTTTTTCATTAGCGTTATTATGAATAAAATTAATACACTTTTAACATTATATGTTATGGTGTGGTAATTTTAATATTACAATAGTAACATTTTTAATTTGTGTTTTGAACGTCAATTTAAAATTACTATTCTTCCTATATTTGGTGAATAATTATTTTTAAAAGGTTTTTCATGAAGAATAAAAAGTATATATTTTTTCTTAAAAAGTTACTTTTATCTAATAAAGGAATAATATTGCGATGTTTTTATAATTTCACAATTTACCACAAATTCGCTATAAGATTTCTAGAATATGTAATTTTTGTGACAAGTCAAGTATGTTTATGTGTAGTGTTATATGGCAAAAATCGACCTAATCGTCATACATCACACTACAATATCAGGAAAAATATGCTTATGGTAAATTTTGAAAATACTTCTATTATTTGTAGCGATTAAGTTGTAAAGTAAGATTTGTTTAGAATACTACACATGTACGAATTCCCTTTACATAATAAAGTGTAATACGTTTCGAAAAACCTGGAAGCATAGAAATAATTAAAAGCAAATAAAAAAGCTGTATGAAATTTTATAATCTTATTGGGGACTTTTTTAGAAAGATCGTGCTATTGGCTGGAATGTAACATATAACCCGACAAGACCATAAACACAATGAAGATATCGCGTATTACCGCATTGTCAATGACTGTGTCCAGTCCGGATCAATAAAGCTCCACAATCAGACAGTTATCTAAAATAGCCTCCATAATTTTATTTACTTATTTATTTATATTCTACTTTGATAAAACACTTCTAATAAATCTTAACAATATTTTCGAATCGGGTGTCTCTTCTCAATATGATAATCTTTTTTAATAAAATAATATCTTTATCTTCATCTTCGTTTTAGGTTTTCGATTAGGTGCTCTTAAAACTATAACAGATAGACCGACCACCTTCTCTGATCCATCTGCCTGCTACAATTTCCTTGTTTAATTAATTTTGTGACTTGCGGGAATACCTAAAACAATATTGCGTTTAACAAAGAAATTATAGAGTTTTGGCTGATAGGCCTAAATGACAAGTAGTTTTTAATTTACACGTGTTTTATATAGTCTTGTACCTCCAAAAAAAAAAGAAAGAAACCTTTATAAAATCACCCCAGTGTCTGCCAAAGGCCTTATTGTTAGACACAGTCAGACGTAGAAATTTAATATGTTGATATGTATATATATATATATATATATATATATATATATATATATATATATATAAATATACATATATATATATATATATATATATATATATATATATATATATATATATGTACATGTATATACGGGTATTTAAGATGGAGTAAATAAACTACCCAAAATTGTTGTATTTTATTTAATGTATCCCAAGAAATACCAATTTAAATACCAAGTTCCAAGGTTTCCAAACTATTTTATTACAATTTTACAAAATGATTTAATACATAGAATTCTAGACATATCGTAGAAGATATCCACAAAACAATTCGCTTCACTTCCACTCTCTATCTCTAAACCAGAGTCTACAGAGTTTACTTAAGTTTATTGGAAAATGTTACATGATCATAGTTTTACGCCTGTGAGAGATAAACTACGCAATATACTACATGATAAAGTTAAATGCTAATCATATTAGTAAACAGCTTAAATAGAAATACTATTTGTACCTTTAAATGTTTATCTTTTCCTAAACATGTAGGGAAGTTATGCAGCGCGAGCACTACTTAAATTTAAAGGGCTTATTTACGATTTTGTTATAAACTTTAATCACATGATCTGACTACCTTTTATTCATTTCGATTATGTTTAATTGCACCTTAATTTACTTATATGTACTTTAAATAAATTTGAAGTAAGCCTCAAAAAGTTAATGCAGGATAAAACAAAGAATTATATTATTATCAGCCGCAAATAAACAGTAACACGAAAATTTACTCTCCAGATGAAAACTTGGAAAAGCCTAGCGGTACGGTCTCCTTTTCATATAGCTTATCTAAAGTCGTACTTTTTTGTCATTTGTTCTGATGGAAATGTTATGTTTTCATAATCCAATCCGCGAGACTTTGGATATGTATATTTGATAGCGGCTATGAAGATAATTTAAAGACAAGATTTTTCCAGAAGGTAATATTTGAAAATGGAAAAACGAAAATAACGATGTCCTTTGTTTTAACTATGCACGATGTAGTTGAAGGCGTTTTGATTTGGCCCGGCTTATATTTTGTGAGGAATTTTTTATGTGCTATAATTAAATACGAAGAATATGCTATGAAATTGATTATAAGATTTTTATATAACATTTCCTGTTTATATTTTGTAATTTATCCTTGTTATATTGTATTGAGAAACACCTATTTTGTAATGAGTTATTTTTAGGTGGATACATATACCTTCAAGCATTCTGTCAAGAAAAGTATACGGTTATATTATATATGACTACAAATAAAGTTTTCCAAATATAATTAAAAAATGAACAAAATGTCCTTCTCATATCTTCAAAAATTAAAACGATAAAACTAGGAAAAATATGTGTGATAGCTCCGGAAAATTATCATTAATTTGTATCAGTAAAAAGTATTGGACTGTATTTGTCCTAATATATTGGACTGTATTTGTCCTAATATATTGGACTGTATTTGTCCTAATATATTGGACTGTATTTGTCCTAATATATTGGACTGTATTTGTCCTAAATAATATTTTTTTTGTTTAGCCCTTTAGATTAGATATTGATTTATTGAAAGGTAGAGATTTATCCTACTGGTTTGCCAATCTTATAGTTATTTTGAAAAATATTTTTAAGAATCATCGGTGCTATCCTTATTGATTTGAGATTAGGGTAGCAATTAATTGTGTTTTTAGACTTCTATAGTGAAGTTAAGAAATATATAATTTCGTTATTACCGTCCGTCTATATGTCGGTCCCTTTGTAATAACTTCATAGTTTCTACAGTTTTTGAAATTTTGCAAGTAGACCTTTCATACCGAGTTCTTTTCTTAAACATGGATACTGCATAGGGGGAAATTTTCTTTCCCTTCCTCCATCAAAGACCCCTCGTCTTTTAAAGCCAAATTGAGGTTTAATTTACAATTTTTCACTTTTGAACCGGATATAATTTAAAGCGAGTACAAATACAAGTACTTGTCTTGACGCCAGGTGACTACGATGTAAGTCATCTGACTTCAAGATAAAGATGAAGAATACGGTATAAGATAATAGAAGTCCCGATAGCGAATACCGAATGAATTTTCGAAACGCGCCGTGTTATTTTATACACTCTTTAAATAAAGACGGTATCACACGAAACTTGACACAACCCGCCACGACAGAGGCGGACATTTACGGACTGAGACATTGTACAGCGCGGAAACCCCGCGCGCCGAACCGCAGGCTGAACAAAGATACCCCGCTCGCTCTCTCCTTTCTTTTCCGCCACTGACCCTCGAAGTATGCAGAATTCTCGGCACGTCACACTGGGCGATGGCTCCGCCGTTCGTACTGAGCTCTAACTGAAGCGTTGCGATGCGCGGGTCTGCAGCTATCCTTCACTGGGTGCTTAATTTTTCCTCGATTCCTACTAATTGGGATTTGTCTTACATTTCGATATTTGGAATTGTCTTCTGCGCTTTAATAATATGTGGCCATCCCGGTTTGGTAGATGAGTTGAGTACGCATACAAAATAATTATCAATCCATTGTACAACAATGTCAATTTCTAAGCCCTGTCCTTCCCTTCCTGCATCCAATTGCTTCCTGGTGACTTTTTTAGATGATCAGTCCATCTGGGCGTTGTCCCATGTAGTGTTTCGGAATTCGTTGTCACCACTCGAGAGCTCTTCTAACATTCGTTGTCGGTTCTTTGGTAAATATGATAAATTTTTAACCCCTTAGCAAAAAAATGAACTTAAAGTGACGTACAATGCAGAAACTTTTAAAAAATTAAAAAAACGTCCTTCGATGGGTTTACTGTTAATTATTGAGAAGTTTCCATGAAAATCCTTTCCTTTTCTGTCAATTGACCTTCCTGGTTACAATATGCAACTAAAGGATTTATTAAGCTCCAACTTAATGGCTTTATAATTAGCTACTGAGAAATTCTCATGTTCTTCTTCCTTTTTCATCATGCTAGATTCTACCTTTTACAGCATGTAACCAAAGACTCGTTGAGGCGCGAGTCCAAATTCGATGATTTTAGTGTTATACATCGAGACATTGTTATAACTGTCTCCCTATTCCTTCATCATGTCAGCTCGATGGTATTATTATGTTGTCATCAGAATTAAATGAGTTTGCAAAGTTTCAGATCGATACAACACTTAGAAGTGGATGAAAATCGGCTTGCTGGAATTGTTTAGATATGTGATAGAGTTACGTGTAATTGAAACTAAAATAAAGTATGTTAAAACTATATACTCAATGCGACTTGTTCATTTGGATTTTTTTTCGTAACTTATCTTCATTATTTTATTTCTCAGTAATTCAATTTTTTTCTTGTGATACTTCTTTTCAAAGTATGTTTATTTTGTACAATGTCCAGAGAACGCAATAAGTTTCACTTCTATCTACGTACTCTGGCACGCACCTTTTTTTTACAAAACATTGATAATATTGTTAAGAGTCTTAGGAAATTGTGATATATTTGTCTACGAACCAATGAAGTATATCATTAAAGTTATTCAACAATTCCCACAACTTTTGTCTGACAAGTAGCGAATAACCCTTAAGATATATAAATAAATACAACGAGACTGTGTAACAGGCCCTTTCTTCGTTAATTGTTCAAAGTTTAATACGAAAGTTACAGGTAAGCGATTTTCCGACCAACTTGTTGTTTTTGCGGGGCAAAGCTCCGTCTGTCTTCGGCTCAAAGGTGGGCGGTACTATCTATTTCGAGGTATCCTGCGAGTGTTTGCTTTATATTAATTAGAAGGCTGTCACTAGGATTCGCTGGGGTTTGTTTACTTGTAACTACGGTTAACTGGAAGGTTTGTGGATCATTATGTCCCTTTCTAGGGTTTTACACAAAATAAATACAAAAGGACTGAGTTATTTTGGAAAGTCGGCTGTATAATATTTTCTTTTTGTTATTTGTCGGCTTATTTGTTGAATAAAATACTATAAAGCATTAGGTACATATTTTTTAGAAATCCATTAAAATGAAAAATTTATTGGAGAGATATTCTTCAATACAATTTCAAAGCACCGATTTGGTGCTCTCGTCAATCGCCAATGTGATTCTCTAATACCCTTAATTTTCCTTTTTTGGAAAAATTAAAATAAAGTTATTACGACTGTTAGAAAATAATTAATTTCGTAAACAATAAGGAAATAGTATAAGCTCCATTTGCATATTTTGGATAGTGTTAAAAAATTGGACGCCTTGTCATTATATTTTTTATACAATTTTATAAATATGTTTTATGTTTATTACAGTATATATACTACTTTAAACCAATAATTCCGTTTTTCTTATATTCTTATCCTACTTATCCTTCAATAATTTATTTTCTGGAAAACGTTACTCTTTAAAGATCACTCACTATTGATTCTGCTCGTTAGACACAGCTGTTTTTCTCAGATAGCCCTTGACGTACAAACTTAAAATTTGGCGAACTAAAGTTTCTAAATTTGGCTTAAATATGAAAGTTTTAATGAAGAGCAAATTAACCCTTAAACAATTAAAATTCCACATGTGGGTTATCCTATGAAAGGGTTAGTTACTCGTATAAGGGTTTCAAAAAATTTTTTTTCAATCTCTATGTAAATATCTTCAGAAAAATACAAAAGAAAATAGGTGCCCTGTCCTTGTTTCCATAACTATCCAATATTGATAAGAAACAGAGTTTTTTCTTTTATATATTACACACACACACACACACATACACACACAAACAGGCGCGCGCGCGCGCACGCACGCACGCACGCACGCACGCACGCACGCACGCAGGCACGCGCGCGCGCTCGCGCACGCGCACACGCACACACACACATATATGTGTATCTTCACTAAGTAGCACCATTTCAACCGGTTGTGTAACTTGTGATAAATCATATTATGTGTAAAATAGCGCTAATGGTCATCTTGGCAACATGTAACGTAGTCAAAATTTTGAGATGCCTTGTTATTTCTTTGTTCAAAAAAAAAATTAAAAACAAAAGCATATGTTTTATTCTTAATTAATTCGCGTTCTTCAATTAAATATTACAATGGTAATAAGTGGTAAATTAATAAAATAAATTCAAAGAGAAATGTACTTAATTCGGTACATTTACAGTTTATTAATTTAGTAAGTGCGCATTTCATTTCATAACATTCACAATTGTATTTCAAAATTAGTTTCTGCACGAGTACACAATAATTCAAATTAGAATTATATTGTTTTAGTATGTGTTTTACACTTACTTACCTATGATAGCATTTACCTAAGGGCAGTATTGCATTATAACGGCTTCACCAGTATTATAATTGTATTAGGCATAAACTAAAATCATGTCCAAATATTTGCTCACACTAAAAATTACACATTCACTAATTCCACTCACTCCAGAATGTATTACAAAAATTTAACAAAAACTGCTGATATGCTCTATGTTTGGATAGTGCGTATTAGTGGCTTTTATCATAAATCACTTGACATTTCAAAAACAATTCGCAAAATTCAAACCTTTTGATTGGTTTAAGTAGACATTTGTGAGTGTTGCCATATTAAATAATAAATAAACGATGGAGATTAATTTTAAAATCGTAATTAAAAAATTAGACTGATATTATTACTAAGAAGCAAATAATAATTTGTCTAAATGATAAATGAAACAATATCGTGTTAATAGTTATTCAAATAAGTCTATTTTAAAAATCGATGATAAAAATCATTTTGTTATAATCTTAGATATTTCGTCGAATGATATTAAATATTTTCCAATGGCAATAATTTTTATTTATGAACTGTAAACAGGCTTGACATTGATATTGAACACTTGACTGGTTTATCCTTTTATTTTTTATATAATCTTTCTTTTGTAAAACTATGCAAATTATGCAAAAGTCAAATTTACCATCGCATCGCTAAGAAAGGTATTTTTGCAATATTGCCACATTTATTATGTTTATCGAAGTAAGAGATATAGGTAGATACATTTTTACGTTAATAACTTATAATAATAAACAATTTTTAAATTTTAGAAAAAAGTGGTACCATTTAAAAAAAAATGGGTGTATTGCAATCTACGCATGATGCACTATTACGGATTGAAGTGGCGCTATTCAGTAAAAATACATACTGTGTATATATATATATATTTACCGTCCTACTTAATTATATTAGTCATCATTAAATATTTACTCGCACTTGGCCGTTTTTTGCATATTATTATTACTATCTGAAGCAACTTGTGTATCACGATTACATTCTGTAATATATTTTAACGACTTATTTTTTATGGTATTGATATGATTTAAAGTTGAACTAATCTTAACAATTCAAGTATTAACTGGCCAATATCTCAGAGACTTTGACACGCCGATAATCTAATATTTGCTTCACAGACTATCGGTGGCTGGATATGTAAGTACCTATTTTTTTATTATACATAAACACCGGTAACAGAAATATCAATTCGAATCTGTACATTTGCGGCAAACGTGTAGTGAAGGGGTCGATTGTTTACGTATACATTGTTAAATTAAAATCACATTTATATTTGTTCATGAATAATATTGCTCTACTGAAATAAAGTGAAAAATTCTTTGAAAACATCTCAGGGCTATTTTTCTTCAAGAATTTAAACTTACATTCTTGTTCATTTATAATAAATTCTCAATTTCAGAGCCGTATCATCGTGTACGAATTTTATTACGACCGAATGAGAAATATTTTCTGTTTCAAAATTAATTTTTGATCTTGTTCGTAGAATTGTTTATGATCTTGATGTAAAGTGGTCAAATTTTCCTTGAAATTACTGTAGAATAGAAATTTTGTTTACCTTCATTTCAGTGGGATTAATCTGCTTTTAAATTTTCTTTGTGATATTATAACGTAATTGGTAAAGAGAGCATTTGAGTTTCCATGAGAATATCAGGGATAAATCTTTTACTCTCAATAACCTAACTATTAGTCCGTAAGTTCCTTGTCGCGGTCTTTTAGCTTCTAAGTTGTATCGAAATACTACGTTCTCATTCTTCTTATTTCGAAATATATTTTCTTCCATTTATTTTCTTTTGATGATATTGCTGGTAAAATTAAACATTGAATTTCGCCAACAAATGCATTCAAAAGGAAGATAAAGAAAGAGTTATGTGCAAATAAACACTCACTATGACTGTTCTCGATATACTCGTACTTAAGAACTTGTAAAAGTTTAAATACTTATATATTCGCAATATTTCTACTAAACTATTAAAATTTTGTTATACTTTTTTATTATATAAGTAATTTACCGAAAATTTCGTTGAGAGTCTTGAGAAATATATTGGTTGGGAAAATTCTCCTCAATTTGTTATTGTAATTCAATCGAAATGATTTTGTATTTAAACACTTACCAGATACCATACTTTGTTTTTTCTATAATTTCGAGTTCGGAGGAAGAGTCGATGCAAAACGTTTCGAAGACTCATGTATTACGACGAAGACAGCATATAAGCATGTTACAATATATTTTCAATGCTACCCCACTCGATGCGGTTTGTTACAAAAAAATATTTAATTTCCTAGGTTAATAGAACATTAAAGAAAATATGTTTCATTCAATATTTTTACATAATCCGATTGCTACTTTCTGCAAAATTTTATCATAATCGATCGTAATATGAAAGAGGTATGATGAGTCTCTTTCACACAGACAGACAGAGGGATGTGAGGACATAAGTGTTTCGTTTTTGCTATTCGGCTAAGGAAACCAAAAAAGTTATCATTCTTAACGCAGTGAGTTTATTTTCTATTCTGTGAATGAATGTGTTCATCTAAAGACCTTTTCACCAAAAAATTAAGATAGTCTTCAATATTTAGAACATTAGAAACAAGGGTTTGATAGTAAATGACAATGTCAGATTTTTGTTAGACTTTTTTAGACTTATTCTTCTTTTAGGAACACTGTAGTGTTTCAATAAAATGACAAAAGAATTAAAACATGTTGAGTGTTACTTATCTAGGTTTGGCGATTCGGGTGGTCTAAAAACCATCAACGTTTTGATTTGGATGGAAATCATATATGTATTCCATTGATTTCGTGATCTTATTTGTTAATATTTGGAGTGAAACTTCATTAGCGGCGTTTAAGTTATTATGTCACGTTAAAATTGTGTAACGCTTGAGAAAAACATGCCGAATGAATCCTACTGATGGCGGAACATGCTTACACATGATTCGTGGAGAATTTTAAAATGTTTATTCAAACGCTAATCTGTCGAAACGCCACGAGTATTGTTTGGACATAAGTATTTGGCGCATGCGTAAAGGCTTGACTTATGTCGACAAGTTAACTGTAGCGAACAGTTTTGAAGCAAATGTTTCGGCTTTGTGAATGTATGATATTCTTATCTATTCACTGGGTTCGAATGAATGTATTTTAAGTATATTACTGTAAATTAGTGAAAATATAGTTTTAACAAGAATAATAAAAAGAAAAAAAAATATTGTTATATAAAAAATTATAATTATAATAAATCATTAACTAACACGAACGGTTACAGAAGTTTCACTTCACCCATGAATTTATGTGGGTGAAGTACACGCGTTTAGTTTCTTTCCTATTTTTTCTTTGATGATTTTTTCATCCTTTTTCATAACATTTTCTCACGGAATGATTATTGTAAATTTCATTTATGGAAATGATCTAAAAAGTTCACAAAATAATTGCGCGCAATTTATCATCATATCGATATCTCCATCTTGTTTATCATTATCTTTATTTACCTATCGCTTTATATACAGGAGTATATATTCATTTCTTTTTCAACATTACAATGATGTCGCTTTTTTGTTTCATTTAGCGGCGTTAAAGAATTTTCGTTCCAAGTTTATCCCATCTTAATTACTCGTTTTAATTATTTCTCCCGTTTTCCCCTTATTTCGTTGTCACTTTCCTTGTCAATTCACAATAAATGTTTCGGTAATTTTTATATTTTTTTCCTTTAATGAAGTATTTTAATCTTTTATTATTTTTATATTAATATTTAATTATATTTTGTTTTAACGTATCGTACGTTTATTCTGTACATGACGCTTTGGATGATTGAAAGAGGCTGTGCGTTTTAAATAAAGTGTACAATATATAAGATAAAAATAAAATAATAAATATGCTGACTTGCTTCTATAGTAACATTGTGTATCATATTGTACAAAAGCGATCAATTTTCCTATTTCATGAAAATTGCGTCGTCTAGTCTTCACAAACGCGATTTTGAAGAGCAATCTGATGTTACGTTGCAAGGAAATGACGAAAATAAAGTGGATCTTCGTTCACTAGAGAAACAATGTAATTTCTTCAAACCGATTTTCCGCCTGGAAATAAAGGTGTCAAAAAGGCACAGAAACCTTGTGGCCTTCGCTAATCCCGGCCGAGTAATCACGCGGGGCAACCTGCGATGATTGGAAAAAGTAATAAAGGCCGTTTAAAGCGGCCATGGCTTTCCGGCCCACGATCGAGCTAGGGCCAGCGTGAGATGTGGGATGTGGTGGATATGTGTAGACTTATATATTTAGGCTTTGTAACTACGTATATATATTGGGCGAGGGAGGGGAGATTTCGGCGGAGGGGGAAGTGAGTTGTAAGTTTTACTGTACAGTTGGAAGTAAACGGCAATGTTTTTTGGCAATTATTCAAAATCAAAATTCGATTATGAATAAAATACTCGCCATATTAATCGATCTTGTATTAATTTTTTGTCGCGGATCATTAATAGTCACGGTTTTAAAATATAATTCATTAATTCACAATTTAAATAAAGGATTTTTTAAGCAAAGTTACCTGATTAAATTGTTTTTTATAATTCTCACTTTTTTTTAAACATCGAATCTAATACTTATGTCAATTAGCGGGGGACAAGTTTTTATTTCTCATATTCATTTAAAAATATGAAAGAATCTGTAATTAAGTAAAAAAGATCTTTTCTATTTTCCACTTAAATATTATTTTGAATCTGAACGAGTTTGAATCGGCCTTTTGCAAAAATCCGATTATTTTTTTTAAATTACAGAATAAACTTACGTTTAATTACGATTTAAAATATTACTAAATGCCATTTTGCTATTAAACAAATGTTAAGTAAGTCACCACTTTTTTAAGTTACGCGAGTAGCTGTCATATTTTTTAAATTATGCTCGGACAACAAATAAAATAATATTTATTTTAACTTTTTTATTTTATTCACGTTAACGACAACTACGGCTTTTGGTAAAATTTTATACGATTCACTAAAAAAATATACAAATAGACAGTCATTATAAATTCGCGATTAAGAACAAAAGAATATTACGGAATGATTAAAACCCCTGATTAATGAAATCTCTGATTAAAGCAAACCTAAAAAGCCTCATAGAACATAATTGCTTTCTATAAAATTTGTAAAGTGTGGAATGCAATATTCTACATTAACTAAACATGTGAGCGCTTATTGCAATTTTATATTCGTGAGAGGGCTAACGATGTTTTAGATACATTGATTTTTGAATTTTTGCGTCAACTATACCTCAACATGCTGTGGTATATTGCGTTGCATCTTAGGGTCGAAGCGACGTGTAACTTAGAGCGGGGGCGATGGAAAGCCCCCGAAACAATAAATTATTATCACCAGTTGTGGGGGTCTTTTTACCTTTACCGTCTTTTCCCATTTACCCTGCGAGCGCTGCTGCCGATGCGTGGGTCGAGTTCGGGTTTAGTTCGAAATAAATTTGTTTTTTTTTTGGTTATAAAGTTTAGTCGAGGTTTTTGTTTTATGTTTTCCTTTGTTTAATTTAATTTTGAATGGATCGGTGTTGGTGGGTTAAAGTTTGACAAGCTAGAGACAGAAATAAAATGTAAATTTTTTTTTTGCTAAAAATAACTATATTTAAGAATTTATATTAACGAAGACTTGTATAAGAACCATGTAAGAAACGTATATATTACTAAATAAGACGTTTACAGGGCCATAAATTATATAAATAAGACCATTTGGTTAATTATTTGTCGCCGTTGTGGTGTATTGTGGTTTGAAGCGAGTTTAAATCGAGGCCGCTTGTCGAGTGGGGCTGGGCTAGTGTTTTGGTTGGCTGTTAGTCCTTTTAAATTAGTCTGGAATTATACCAACGGTTATTTATGGGGTGGCCTAGTATTAATTGGTAGTGATGATACCGCAGCGACTAATATGTTAATATAATAGTATTATTAAATGTAAAATATTTATTAAAAATAAAATATATACCACCATCTACCGGACAATCGTAAAACTATATATTTATGATGTTTGCGTTTAAAATAAATAGATTTCGCTATTAATTAATTATCTTAATATTCGTTTTAAATTTTTCGAAAAATGCCCTGAGGCACTTCGAATAATTTTAGGTTTTACTTACGATTATTGAGCAGATGTGACATTATGTAGATTAACTTAATAAATATTATGAACTAATTTTTTACGAAAAGTTACTTTTACAATGTTCACGATTGCCCGTTTTGATTTTTAGTTCGGTAGTGAAGACGCCAAGAACAATCGTGTAACGATATCATGAGAGGGAAGGTGGCAGGAAATAATCAAATATCACTTTGTCCAGATTTACTAAGCGTCCGTAATTGCCCTGCTCTCCCCTATACCTTAAGTTATTGCTGAAACTTTAATGAACATATTGGTTAGGGTTATGTAGGTTTCTAATTGAAACCGCACATTCTGTGTACGACTACATAAAACCATTATATATGTATATCAGTGCAGGTTTATCATATATACTTTCCGATCTGTGTGTTCGAGAACATTTAGCACTAATATAAAATTACTTTGTCATTTACCGTTTGTCTGTTCTGCAAATTAATTCCGAATTTTGATGTTACATTTTATTTTTTCGTAAAACATTAATGCGGCTTCTTGAACGCGATAGTCAATGTTGGAAAGGTTATAGATGGTGCTGAAATGACAATGTAGTAATTTTTTAAATAGTTCCGGAGGACATTTTTAGGTATGTTTCACATGAGAATTAAAACTATGGATTCTTTTTATTTAATTTAACTTTAAAAATATTTACTCCGAGATTCGAACCTAGTTCTTTCAAGTTTCGATTTCAGTACTTTTCCGTTGCACAAAATTACTTACCCTAATCAAGTGAAGCAATTAGGGTAGTAGGTAATTATTCACTGGTTTTAATTTTTTGTGTTAATTAGATCAAAAGTGGTAATTCCAGACATCTATAACCAAGGTATAGCAAATCTATAATAACTAGATATAAAAAAAACTATAATTTAAAACTTTTTATAACAATTAGAAAAAAAAATCAAATATTTAGAAGCCAAAAAAACAAAACTTTCATCATCATCATTAATAGCTCGATAGTCTTCGGTGGACCCTGGCCTTCTCAAGCCTGTTGTTCTAAGCCCTCCTTCTGGGTGCCACAGTTTTATTGTTGAGAGCAATTTGTTATGTTGAAAGTATCGAATTTTTTTTGTAGGTAGTCCGCCCATCTTATTTTGGGTTTTTCTCTTCCTCTTGAGCCAGTTGGTTTGGTCAGAAAAATTCGTTTTGTCGTTCTATCTTCCTTCATTCTAATTACATGACCGGCCCACTTCATACGTTGAATTTTTATAAATTTTATTATTTCTGGTTTTTTAATTAAGCTATAAAGTTCGGCATTATTTCGCCTTCTCCAAAAGTCATTGTCAAAGGACCCATCAAAGATGAATCTGAGCATTTTTCGTTCGAAAATTGCAAGGGTTTTTTCACCAGTTTGGGACAATGTCCACGTTTCAGATGAATATCTAAGTACTAATCCGAATACGCTTTTATATAACAGTAGTGTAGTGTATCTTCTGATATTATAGAATTTCAGAAATCTTCTTAGTCCATGAAAGTATCTATTGGCTGCACTTCTCTGTCTCCTTAGTTTTGGAGCCAAACTGTTGCCGGTGTTGATTTCAGATCCAAGGTGAATGAAGGAATTCACCCTATCAAATTTGTAGTCACAAACAAAAGTTTAAAAATACTAAAACCAGACTACGAAAAAGTATGAAACAAGCTATAATGGATTAATCTCTATACATCATATCTAATGCAAATAGACCTTCGACTACAGAAAATGTCCAGATATTCGATTGCGCGTGTAAGCTCTAAAAGCTTGTCTCGTGTGTTTTCATAGTTGAGTTTAATTTTTTGTACTTTTATTTTATTTCAAACTTTTTAGCGGATAGTTTTAATCAGTTGGTATATCGGTTTATGAAAGTAAATCATGTGTCAAGAGTCCTGCCACTTGCATAAAAAATTGTTTTTTCATACAAATTTTGGGAATGCATATACTAACATAGCCAATTTCATTGTACTTTAACTTTTTGAAGTTTTTATTATCAGTACCGTAGGCAAAGTAATATATGCTTTTGTCAAAATGCGTCCAAAATGGTTATTCAATCGCTCAAAATATAAGAAGCTTCATAAAGACTTGTGGTTTATACGCTTTCTACTATCTGTTTATTCGCTTTCTACTATCTGTTTTTTATAGTTGTGTTATTTTATTTATTTTTTAACTTTGTATCTGTTTTAATATTATCTCCATCTGTTTTATTTACTTTATCCCTATTTAGGTAGTTTTTAAATTGTGAAATGTTTTGTTGTCTTGTCAACATATTAATAATATCTTCGTTTTAATATTATCTCCATCTGCTTTATGTACTTCATTCCTATTTATGTAGTTTTCAAATCGTGAAATGTTTTGTTATTGTTTCACTACATCTGCCTATATACCTTGTAAATATTCTAAGGGATGAAAATAATATTGGATGTGACAACTGAAAAATGTTATCTGTTGCAGATCTGAAAAGTAAGTTCGTCTGTCATCTACACTTTGGACCAAAGTATTTTGTAAAAACTGCAGACTACTTTAAAGAGATACAATTCCTACCATATTTGGTGATAAACGTAATTTTATTTAATTATAAATATGCAAAAATATTTTGTAAATCGTCACTAATTGCAAACACATTCTTTGATATAACTGATGCATAATTTGTGCAGGAAATTAACCGGTGGAAGAAGGTTTCGAGACTGGACCTAATGTGCGGTAATCGTAAATGCTTAATATTCTGCCAGATCATTTAAAAACTTTCGAAACTGCCCAATTTTTAAGTGATTATATACAAAATTATCTGAACTTACATATTTTAATGTAATATGTTATATATATCTTTAAATTTTAGTAAAAGATGACTGCATGTAAATGTTGTAACTGTAAATGTAAACATGGCATCTCTCTCTAACAGCGTTAAGAACATCATAATAGACATGTATATTATATACATATGTGTCATTGTAAATCGTCTAGATTTATGTACTAAACATTTCATCTATGAAACCAAGATTCCTATTATTGGCAGCTATGGTTGATTTTAAACTCACATTTTACACTCTATTATACACTGAAAGTGAAAACGAATCAAATGACACCACATTCGTAGAAACTTACGAGATAGTTTAAGAGCTAAGAGGGAACTTCCACATTCACGTATATAGATACACAGAGTGTTTAAATCATTACTACTCCCCTTGGCTTCGCCATAATGGCATAAAAGGTCTTTTTAAAAGTTTTCAACGTTTAAAACTTGCGAAATTGCTAGGTCAGCATTATATTTAATCTCTCAATGCAAATAAATAATTTCCTTCCGTTTTTCAAAAAAATTTACAAGTTTAGCTGAAAAAGTTATTCAAAATTATGAAAGTATATTTACTACATTACTGTCTGTATTTTTTCTGTATTATTTTTTACAACTTTATTCAAGACATGACGCAAAACTACATGAACGTAAGGAAAGAAATTGCGAATTTAACCGAAGTCGTACTGGTTGGGATAGACAGTATAATATTTAGTCACTAGCGTTTGAATATTGTTATTATATTTAATCTTGGCAACTTGAAACACAACTTGGTATTATTATTTATGGGCATATTAATTTGAAACTTCGATAATTTCTAAAGATATCTCTCATTAACTGAACAAGTAACTTAGATCTCGCCAATTTCAACTTCTGTAGATTCGATAAGACGGGACGACTTCTGTTATTAACAAGACAGTAACATAAACCGCTCGTTCTGTGAATTGAGCTAATTCAGTTAAAGTGAACCATTACTCTCCAAGCTCGAATTAATTTAATTTGGGTACTGAAATGGTATTGGTGGTGGCCATGGTTAACTTTAACATATAATATTCAATAAATCACTATCTGTTATGGTAATAGTTGTCAAATAATTGAAAAAAATAATACTAATAAATATTAATAACTAAAAACTTTCTGTAGCCAAACAGCAAAAATGTTTGGTTCGTCCATCGGAGTATCATGGCTTTTTTAAGATTAAGACCGATAGTGGTTCATCACTATCGGTTTTAATCTTAATCGGTCTTTCTTATTTTACAGAAAGGCCATTGATTTATATTAGAGAATATATTTAATGAAATAAACATTTCCCCCATATTTCGAAATGTAGCGTGAAATTATTTGTATGGAGTGTATGAAGAGAAGGGGGTCTTTCAAAAAAATTGAAAATGTTTTAGTAACATTTTTAAAGGTTCTCAAAAGAAAAATGGAATCTTTATTAGAGTACTCATGTGTCTTTCTCTCCGCATATCTGTCACAGCTTTTTTTTATTTTTGGAAACAGATTGACGCAAAAATTTGACAATATAATGAAACATATTAACTCGCATATATCAAAAAAGCTAACAATCAAAAATATTTACATAGAAATTGGGAACAGGGAGCAATCGAATGCCCAAATTTGTTTTTCTTGAATGTCATATGAGGATGTAGTTTGAAAGGGAAATAAGAGCTTCAAAAATACCATTTTCATACTATAAGGTTACATACCTTCAGAGATAAACTGGAAAATTTGCAAAAAATATATTCCACCCTTATTTTTGAAAGTACTCAACCTAAAATAACGAAAAAGTAAGGTTTCAGAAACTTATGAAAAGGTTATGGAAAATCTATAGATGTCATATTTTTTAAAATACGTGTAGCATTGATTCTATATAACAAAATTTTTTAAATACGTATAGCAGTGATTCTAGATGTTATATTTTTTATATACGTATAGCAATGATTCTAGATAACATAATTTTTTAAATAGGTACAGCAATTATTCAAGATATCATATTTTGAAAATACTATTTTCATACTTTAAGGTTACATACCTTCAGAGATTTACTGAAAAATTTGCAAAAAATATATTCCCCCCTTATTTTTGAAAGTACTCAACCTAAAATAACGAAAAAGTAAGGTTTTAGAAGCCTATGAAAAGGTTGTGGAAAATCTATAGATGTCATATTTTTTTAATACGTATAGCAATGTGTCTAGATAACATATTTTTTTAAATACGTATAGCAATGATTCTAGATACCATATTTTTTTAAAGACGTATAGCGATTATTCTAGATGTCATAATTTTTTAAATACGCATAGAAATGATTCTAGATGTCATAATTTTCGAAATATGCGGCATATTTTTACATCAGTGAAAGTAATAGCAGGCAATATATTTACATTGTGAAAAATTAATACTTGTGCATAGTTTAATGGAAATACTATGGACCCTTAAATATTTATAAGGGTCCAAATATGTACGGAATCATTGCAGTTCGAGTTCTACTTATACTCGAGAGGTTTTTTAATCAAATATTTCCTTCGCAATATATGAGTTTCTAAAATATTTTGCAGCGTCCTCTCCTTCATCTACTTTTAACAACGCATGACGACAATTTAAGAAAAAATCGGAACAACAGCATCTAGCAAATACTTCGGTGCAAAATTTTGGTTAACATAAATTAATAAATTGTTGAATTTAAGGCGAGTTAAGTATTTTTTACATCTGCTAAATATTTAGTTGGCAAAATATTTGTGTTCTGAAAAAAAAACGTTTTAATATTCATAAATACTTGCAATTATATTAAATTTATATATAAATACCTAATTTATATATTAAATTTATATATAGATACCTAATTGATTTATTAAATTTATATATAAATTCGTGGTGCCAATTCTGCACCTACAATATTTTGCTGGTACTAGCAGAAATTGGTCGGTGCTATTATTTTTTTATGAATCTTATAGCTCAACATAACAAGTTGTGAAGCGAGTTGATTCGAATAATTCCTGTAGTAATGTAATATAATCTAAACTGCCTAAATAGTGTAACAGGATGGAGAATGAGATTAGTTTGACGACTTTATTGGAAGTGACCAATTCTAAGGCTTAGATTGAAAAATTACCATAAGTCATTTTCACTTCAAAATAACACCTTACTACAATTAATCTTACAATTGGTCTTGTAGACAATTGGTCTTGTAAATGCGTATCGATTTCTTGCAAAATACAGGTATGAAAAACTGAATATCTTGTGACATCTTCACTGTAGCGATATATTTTGCTACTCGTACATTTAATTGAGACTAACATTTACTGAAACAATTTTATTCACCTAGATCTAAAACTGTAGAAACTGTAACATCGTGATAGACGGATGGACGGGAGACGTGACCAAATTATGAGGGTTTCATGTTCCATGACTGTACCCTAAATATATACGAGACGAACGGAAGAAAAGTTAAATAGCGTATGAAGTGAAGTTGTTAAATAGATAGTTTTGAGGCAATCAAAGTCATACACGTATCGAGACTTGTAAGACTTAATACCCATTTTTGATGAGGTGCAGTGTACTGATAAATCGCCTAGTGTACTCACTGAAGTGAAGATGCCAAATTATCATATCGTTTTCTTGTATCTTATCCTAAACGAAAACGAGTTATGGTGTATTGTTTGTGTGAAAAATTTAAAGAAAATAGTTAAATCTGTTTTTGAGAAAGTTTAGTTTTTTAACTTTTCTTCTGTACTTTACATGTTGCTACCCGTAGGACGTACGTACCCAGCGTGTACGAGCGTACGTATGTAGGAAGGCCACGCATGCACGTAATACATAATTTTTAATTAGTGTTTTTATCTTGTGTTGATGCACTTGATTTTCTTTCCAGATTCGAACTCAATTTTTGTTTAACATCCATTTAACCCTCTTTGGTACGAATAGTTTATGCGAATTTTACGTGATGAATATCAGTCATAAAATACAATCCGTATGTTCATAAGGTTACTGATGAATTTTGACACCCGAATTTCATTTTATATACGCTGAACTCGAAGCGCGTCTTCTAAAAATGTTTTACTCTGACAATTACTACGCCTACAGAAACAAAAAACTCTACGTAAATGAAAATTCTGAACGAAATTTTCACGCGCTTTATAGATTTCCAATTTTGCAACTGCTCCTTTACGCTTTTAGGCCTTGTTGGCCTGTAATTTTTATAGGCTGTAACTCTTTAAGTAGGTTTAGCTCTATCCGATTTAGTACCAAATAAAGTTCTAGATATAGAGTCTGACGAAGGAGTTTTTGCGGAACTGTGTAAATTGCGAGCGCCTTTTATATAATAGTTGTAGTAAGAGTTGTATGTTGCTACACAACCAGGGGCGTTTTATGGATCTCTTTTAACTGATGTTTCAAAAGATTTTCTTTTTAATTTTTACACGCCCTAGTAAAGATGAGACGAAATTAATATAGCCTGACCCTGCCAAAATAAATAAAACAAAATTTTAATAACAGATTACAGGACACATAGAACATTGAAAACTTTTGTGTGGAATACGACCGACAGCGACGTCTGCGCTCAAGTCTTTGGTCGCATTCGGATTGCTTATTTAAACACCTACTACTATATTTCTCACGTCATTAAATTTTATCATGCCCATTTCTTCAATATAATATATATTGAAGTGGAACATTTCATTGCACGATTTAAAATACACGAAGTGCTATTTATAGATGTATATACATGTACTGTAAATTTATGTAATTACTAGCCGTCGAATATCTAGGTACTTTTTTGTTGTTATGTTTACTTACATGTTCTCGGTTGTATATACTGTAACTTATTTTTTTGGCTGTATACGCTTAATTATAATATAATATAATTAATTACAAACATATGTACATAAAATATTAGTATAATAAAATATATTGATATTTTATAGAACACGTTGCACAATAAAAATTAAAAAAAAACACTACTCTGCATCTCTTGGTTCTCTGATGCACAGTTATCATACTCACAGTAAAGGTGAATTTATATAATTGGTATGTGGGATGTGGGAAATTGGTATATGGGATGTGGGAAATTGATATGTGGGAAAATTAACGAGGAAATTATACAGATGTGCTGGGCAAATGGAAAAATTAAGGAATATATTTCTTTTATACGTACTCGTTGATCCAAGTGTTATAAATCTAAAAGTGAGTTTGTCCGTCTGCCTGTTTGTTATCCTTCATAGCTAAATCAGAAATGTAACTTGGAGTCCAAAAACAGATATGGTGTATGTGGTATCATCATAAATTAAATCATAACAATTATTTTTATAAAGTGTTGCACTGCTATATAAATAAAGATGTAAATGTACACTTATCAATTGTATATTTTAGGTTTGTTACTTCTTATACACATGGTAATTATAAACAAATAAATAATATTCTCTAAAGTTTCACACTTTGACAACGTGCCAACAGAGTAGTTGACCTAACAATAGGATCACACTCAAGGGGTTGTGTATACACAGACGTTATCGGCGGCACGCGACAAAGGGGAAAAAGGAAAGGGGTGCCATCGGTCATGTCGGATTCCCAAAAGTTAATATCACCTTAATAACGTGTAAATCTTTGTATTCTCACTATACGATTCTAATAATTGCCAAATATAATCTACAAAATGTCATATTGGTCATAAATAAATTTTTACACCGATAGACATGCGGGTTCGAAAGAGTTTTTAAGTGGAATTGAGATATATATATATATATATATATATATATATATATATATATATATATATATATATATATATATATATCTTCTTAATTTGGAAAGCTGTGTTTAGTAGTGTTTTCGAATTACCGTAACTATATTGTAATATAAACAGACAATCCAGGTATAAGTAAGTATGCATAGTAAGAGATTTTTAATCATTTATAATTATTGTAAAACATATCTTACATTTTGAGTCCAAAGTCAAAAACTAATACGCCCCAATATGTGTTAATGGAACCGACTGGTAAAATTTTATTGATAAAATAGTATTATCGCGATATAAATCTATACAGCGACACCTTTTGCCATGTTAGTGCTAAAACTGTGCTTGGAAATTGAAAGCAAGTAAGTGCTTCTTTAAATCTATTTTAACAGAATATTATTGAGATAGACTTTAAGAGAATTGCATAACTATATCTCATTCTGTCTAAATTTCGTCGTGTAAATTTTACCAACAGGGTATATGGTAAAAATTGAGGAGGTATTTAATAAAATGTCTAAGGAACATATGAAAATTAAGGAGAAAATTACATGGATCTGAAATTGGAATTAAAAAATAACGGACTCCTAAATGTTTATTAATCTAGTTAAAAATTAGAGGAATCATATATAATTATGTCTTCAAATTTGTAAGATCCGGACTAAAATAGTTCATTAGTGATATATGTCACCATTATATAAACGTTTTTAAATTACCTTCATAATATCAGGTCATATTTTTCTACGTTATAATGTTTTGAAACAAAATAAAAGTATGTCATTCCGCCAATTTCAAATACATTATTTCACTTCAAGTTCACTTCATTCATGTTCGTTTTTAGGTGTATCGCTTTCAATATCTATTAAAAGAAAAAAAAAATAAACAATTATTATTTAAAAGATTCGATCCTGTAACCCTTGTCATAAATGCGATATGATTAAAATTTGAAACGGGTATCACATCCGCTATCAATGACGGACGGTGTCTAAAGTTTTTGTTGGAAAATAGGAAAGTTGTGACACATTTCAGAGTTGAATAAATTATGCATGTGTTTATATAAGGAGAGTTTTGTTTCAAATTATGCAAGAATTATTGTTTGTTTTCATGTTTCATTCCCAACGGCATTGGGTCGATGTTTGTGTTTGGGTGTTATTTTATTTGCTTATCTCTTTCTCTATGGAACTTCACAATTAATGAATTTTGTTTTTTCCTTAAATAAATTACGTTATCAGCAACGGACAGTGTATAAGCTCTTACCGGAAAACAGAAAAGTTGTGGCATACTTCAGAGATGAATAAATTATTTGTTTGTTTATATAAGAAGTTATATACGAGTTATGGTTTGGATTATCTAAGAATTATTGTTTGTTTTTTCCTATTTTACCTCCAACGGCACAGGACTGATGTTTTTGTTAGATTTTGAGTATTATCTTGTCGGTTATGAGTATTATCTTATCTCTATAAAACTTTAGAAATAATGAACTGTGTTTTTTCTTAATGAAAAATTTGTTAATATATTTCGTTGGATAAATAAACATATTATTAGTTTTTTGAATGAACATATTATTAGTTCCTTAAGCGATAATAATAAGGGTATTGCGTATATACGTAGAACCCTTAACGGACACACAATAAATAAAGAAGTCTGCAGTGGAAAAAAATTATAAAAAATATTAATTACTTATTCATTCATGTTTTTGTTTGACTTTAATTTTTTATCGAAATATGTCGCAACGGGATATTATAGAGGATTTTCATATACGCACTGTGCATATTCGTAATATGAAAATGTGGACGTAAAAATGAACGTAACATATAGTGGACTGAACATTTTATTAATAGTCTATATATGTAAGATATTATTATATATTATGTTCTATAATAGTCTATATATGTATTCTGTACACACACAGTAAATAAAAGAAGTCTGCGTACGAAAGAATTGATGAAAAAATATTAATTACATCTTTTCATTCATGTTTTTGTTTGACTTTAATTTTTTATTCAAATATGTCGCAACGGGATATTATAGAGAATTTTCACATACACACTGTGCGTATTCGTAATATGAAAATGTAGACGTAAAAAATGAACGTAACGTATAGTGTGGTGAACATTTTATTAATAGTCTATATATGTAAGCTATTGTTATATATTAGGTTCTATAATAGTCTATTTATATATACTGTACACACAGCAATATTTGGACTGTAACAGATGAATTTACAATATCGTGCTGATATTTTCTACAAAGAACGACTGTGAGATAAATAGACGGACACATGAGTAATCCCATAAAGGTTCGGTTTTTCTTTCGATATACGGAAAGGTGCTTAAAATTAAATCCAGTCATGGTTCCTTTTTTCCAGGCAAAACCGGGATGTGTACCTATTTTAGTTTCCTTCAATTTAGATTGAGTATTAAAGGAGAAAATAACTGCAGTTTTTTGGCATCTAGACTAATATTCGTTATTTCCATCACTGGCAGTTTAATCGGAAAACTTTCAGAGCAGCTTTCGGAAGCAATTTTCTTTAAAAATTCCATACCGTTTTCGAAAAAAATCTCCCTTTGTTCTCGATTCACAAAAAATGTTTCATTTTCCTTGTTTCCACTTTGCACCCTTTATCACGCGTGGCACTGTGACGTGGAACCCCTACTCTGCACGTTCTACGTTACGCACGTGACCATTTGCAGCGAAACGGCATCGATCCACGTGAGCGAGAGAGGCGTCGATGGGCGAATATGCCGAGAAAAGTTGAGAATACTGAAGTTGGATTGTGAATGGGTTTGGTGTGTGAATGTGCGGGAGGTCGTTTACAGAGATATGCGTTGAGAGGAATTAATTTGAGGCAAAAGTTTAATCTGCACGTGTAGCGTATTAGATCCGACATTTGCCTTTTCAAGCGTGCTTCCTTTTTATAAGACCGTGATTAGTTATTTAATTTGCTTTAATATATTATTCACGTGCAAGTTTGCGTTTTATTATTGACTAGTACGCCAGCTTAGAGCTTTATATAACTCGGGTAACTTAGAAGTTATCATAACTCAGGTTATTTTAAAAATGAACAACTTTTAATAAATTTTAACTGCTTCTTCTAAAAAGCGATATTTTTAACATTTCATTATACGTCTATCATTATCTAAACTTTCCTTTGGATAATGGCATGCGTTCCGTCCGTTGATATCTACCAACATATACGCATGTTCGTAGAGACACGCTACAGATTGCCTTTTATTTCCAGCCTATTGATTTTTACTATGATTTATCAAATATGTTAATTGTTAACAAGCTTGTACACAATCTTCCTTTTTTTGTTCTCGGCGACTGTTCTCAACCTCCGTATTGCGCTGATCTCCTTGCTCATTCTCTCTGCTCTGCTTCCCGTGATGAGTAATAACATCTATCATTATGAATAATTACCTATTACTTGTGACTTTACGTGGACCAATTGGTTTATAATCATATATTGTATATATATATATATATATATATATATATATATATATATATATATATATGTGTATATTACATATATATTATGTAAGTTGATTCAAAGTTTTAAGTGGGGTTAGAGCCCATTTTTTTACCCGATTACGGAAGAAAATAGTTATGAATTTCACAGGTTATGTATGTATGTATGTATGTATGAAAGTTTATTCCCTCGTATAAACTAAGCTACTAAAATTATTTTAACAAAAGAGGTGTCCTTAGATTCGTCTTGATTCAGAGTGTATAAGTTTGCCCCTGGTATAAACTAAACTACTAAAGAGATTTCAACAAATGAGGTGTTCTTAGATCTTGATCCAGAGAGTATCATGAAGTATATACTGTTATGAGTTTCACAGGATATGCATGTATGTATATGAGTATGTTTGTTCCCTTATCATGCATAAACTACTAAACATTTCAACAAATGGAGGTCCGTTATATATATATATATATATATATATATGATAATTAAGATCAGATGATAATTAAGTTGCTAACTAAAACTTTTTATGGACTCAACTACACGTCATCATTTGATCAACCATTAACTAGTATTAATTTCGCGTCATATACTACTACCAGCCGTGCCGAGCTGACTTTGTTCGCGTGAAATTCGGTATAAGTAAAGTTGTTATGGAATTTTTTTGTGTTGTTGTAAATTTTGTTTTATTTCAGAACTCTTTGAGCATAAAGTTTACTAAAAACGCTAGTTGATGGCTTTCGTAGTACCATATATTAATATACCTGAGCTTAAAATTTACTAAAAACGCTGGAAGATGGCTTTGGCAGTACCATATATTAATATATCTGAGCTTAACATTTATTAAAACCGCTGATAGATGGCATTGGCTGTGCCAATATCGTAATACTCGCCAAATTTGGTTTTATGTTTAGATTTGTAATAAACAGATAAAGATTCCTATATATTGGTTGAGGATAAAAACTATTATCATACTAAATTACATCAAAACCGTGTAGTAGATTTCGCGAGATTGAAGAATAAATTAACACACAGACAAACAGAGAGATATACATAGCTTCTAAAAAAGACAGGCTTTCTAACTTCTATTGTCATTCTACACGCTAAATCAATCATGTTTTTTTAAATATATTCCATGTACAGAATTCACTATGTCACAATTGTATTATATGTATAGATAATGAATAGTTATCAGATATTCCAAAATGTCTGTTTAGCTGGTAGTGGTTAGGACACGTAACTCGTAACAAAATTTTCCATTTTAAAGCTTAATATTTCCTAAGCGGATTCTTGTATCGAAAACATTTTCATGAAAAAATTCATCTCCATTGCTGCATTTAGGGACGTTGCCATGAAAAATCTTTTTATAATTTTTTTTTTGCAAATTTTGGCGTTGTAAATATGTATAATCATACTACTAATAGCAAGACGGCTGTGACATATAGATGGAAACGACGAATTTATACGTGACAGAAGTAATGTCATACGGCGCCGTTATGAGAAAAGTTTGTTGCTATTGTTTAAGAAACAATGGCGCGCAGTGCCTTATAAACAATTATACGTAGCTTGCCCTGAACATTTACCATATATACATCACATATTTACGAAAATTGAAACACATTTAATTATCAAGCGAATTCGGTACTTCAATATATGATTTGCAGTTCGCGTGTACAAAGCGAACGTACCGGTACGTGGAATTTTAGATAAAATGTACGAACTACATTCGAAAATAATTTTAAAACAGTTTCCAGTTCATAGTTTTCCAGTTCTTAAATACACGTACTAAATTTTGTTTTCTTTGTGGCGGTAGCTGACACCATTTTTATATATCCGTCCCTTCGCAGGTTGCCATTCCCTAAGAGCACTGCACGCCACTGTTAAGGAATGAAAACTGTTCTATATATTAGATTAAAATATTCTATGTGCTAAAAATTTTCCTAAGGATTGGTTGATTGGTTGGGGCGTGAAAGAAGACAAACGATCAGACAAACAAATTCACCTCGGCGTATATAATATTACATAACATTTAATAAAAATACATATACCCTTAAATGTTTAACCTTTATTTGTACCTAAGTGAACGCGGAATACTCGTAGTACGAATTCTTTCCAAATTTAACAATTTACTTAATATACACCATTATTCTAAGGTTAATTAATATACTCCATTATCTATAAACGTTTACTGGGAACAAATTCAATGGCGAATAGAAGATGGTTGCGAACGTGCGTTATATTTTCTAAAAATCATAATCATTCACATAAAATATACACATACATTCAATTTATAAAATATTAGCAATTTTTAAAATAATACGTAATTTTTAAAATAATAATACTATTTAAAATAATACAAAACATTTAATTCTTTAGGGATCCGTACCTCAAAAAGTAAACGTAACCTTTATAAAAACACTCATGTCTGTCAATCAGTCCGTCCGTCGGCCCGTCTGTTATAGTCGTTTTCTCAGAAATCGCTTGAAGTAGTAACAAAGCATATTAACATACACATATCTCAACAGCTAACGCTCAAAATATTTATAACAAAATTTGGTATAATAATAAAACATATTAACCTATACTTATCTCAATAGGTAACGCTCAAAATATTTATAACAAAATTTGGAATAATTATGCAGCATGTTAACCTGCACATAACTCAATAGCTAATACTCAAATTATTTATAACGATATTTGGAATAATAATAAAGCATATTAACCTGCACATATCTCAATAGCTAACGCTCAAATTATTTATAACGATATTTGGAATAATAATAAAGCATATTAACCTGCACATATTTCAATAGCTAACGCTCAAATTATTTATAACGATATTTGGAATAATAATAAAGCATATTAACCTGCACATATTTCAATAGCTAACGCTCAAATTATTTATAACGATATTTGGAATAATAATAAAGCATATTAACCTGCACATATCTCAATAGCTATCGCTCAAATTATTTATAACGATATTTGGAATAATAATAAAGCATATTAACCTGCAAATATCTCAATAGCTAAAACACTTCAATTATTTATAACTATATTTGGAATAATAATAAAGCATATTAATCTGCACATATCTCAACAGCTAACACTCAAAAGTTTTAGGGGACAAGTTAAATACTTTAATTTTTTTTTAAACTATGGAGTACTTTCTTATAAACTATGGAGTATATTAAACCAGTAAAGGCCTAATAACAAGGACCCCAAAAACATTTTTTTCACAATTTTCATCGTACATCTTCAGAAATATATTGAAAAACATACAACAAAATTTGTTCCCTTCGATATTTTCGAAGCTGCTCAACCTAAAATTATAACAAAAATAGGGTTTTAAATGCTTATGTAAAAGTTGCAGAAAAACCATAGCGATTATATTAGATGTTATATATTTTTTAAAATATGCATCACTTTTTACGTCAGCGAAAGATATAACAGGAAATAATTTACGTTGTAAAAAATTAATATTTGTAAATAGTTTAATTTAAGTAACAACTGCCTCAAATGTTGGTATATCCTAAATGCGAACGGAATCCTCCTACTCGTGTTTGAAAGGTTTCTTGTGAAATTAAATTATGTTTTAAGCAACTCCACAATTCCATCTTCTATTCAAGTGAAGTGACAGTATTGCTATTATACACAATACTCATATATGCTACGTGTATGGATGTATGGACCTATCGTGCGACATGGCTTAATGATGGAGCTGCCTTTCCCAAGTCAGTTGGGATACGTGTTATTAATATCAAAATCGCCTCACGACCTACTTTTTCAGGAAGTTCAGCGTAATGAAGTGAAAATGATGAAAATTTACTATAATTAATTTCTGAACTGATGTACACACGATTAGTTTAAACGAACCGTATCAAATTTGGATAAACCGGTTAAAAGTTTTAAGGCAAGAGCCAAAACAAACTCGCAAACATTCTCTGAGGGTAAACGCTTTATTCTGATTTTATTGGAGGTAAAAATAACGGCGGAAACGGACGGAAGCAGGCCAGACGTGTTTCCGTTCAAAGCTTATTACAAAATTAATAACAATTATTTTTAATTGAGATTCCATGTTCAGCAAAATTTGGAGTTACCAGATAGCCCAACCGGATATTCTAATTTAGGATAATTAACCGCATTATCCAAACTAAATTAATTAATAGAAAATTAAAAAAAGACCATTTCAAAAAGCTGAAAGTTTTTCAATTTTTAATTAGACTGTTAAATAACTTTATTTTTGATAGAGTGGTTCATAATCGACATTGTCTTTGTATACGGTATTGGTTGATTGAAAAATAAAGATTTTATGGTTTACTCTTAAATATATAAGATGAAAATAATCTATTACATTTTTTTATTTGAACATTTATTACGGAGAAATAATTTATTTTTAATATCTTCCAAAATCAAATTTTATTTCGCTATCAGAATCTCCATTTAAAAAATCGAAGAACGCAATTAGCCGCTAGTATAATTTCTTGAATTTTCAGGGGGTTATAAACAAAGTCTAAAATTGATGCGTCGTGTCGTATCGTATTGATGTTGCTACGTGGCATTTTAGTTAATGTTAAAATTTTCATCTTGGGAATAGAATGGGAACCAAGAACATTTTTTCAATTTTAAATTATTAAAATTTTTGCGTACTCATAAATCCATGGAAGTTGGCTCGATTTGTCAATTATATAATAGTCTCTGTATTACATATTTTACAGAGAAATTGTGTGGAGAATGTGTATTTTGATGGATGTTACTGTAACAGTAATCCTTTTATAATTTGTATATAGTATTGGAAAGGAAGAAAATATTAGCAAAGAGAAATAAAGGAAACAATATCAGCCTACTAATAATCGAGACGTGGTTACCTCACTTTCACCGACAATAAAATAAATTAGATCATGTGTGTTTAATTGCGAGCTAAAACTAGTTTGTAATATATATATATATATATATATATATATATATATATATATATATATATATATATATAATATTGTGCATGCTTAACATGCCACGTAGCCGAATTTATCTTAGCAGATGTTTCAAGAACTACTTTATCATTCTAAACTACTTTTGTCTTCTACAAAAAGACAGTTTAACACACACGCAAAGTTAACAGACACGGAAAGTCGCAAATTTTTTTGGAAGTAACTTTTTTCCAACGCGTGTTTCAAAAGGTTGAAAAAATCATGTTCCTCATATTTTAGTTCATCTAACCGGCTGAAAAGCAATCAGCAAAACTGCGTCAAGTCCCCTACCATACTACTTTAAGAAAAAAGTCTTCAACTAGTGTGTTAAACTCGTAATTACTCACGGAGCCGAAATTTGGACCATGAGATTGATCTACAAGTTTAAAATCAGATAGCAAGCCATGGAACGAGTTATACTAGAAGTTTTTCTGAAAGATCACATCTAAAATGATCTGACAGAGAACTAAAGTCACCGACATAGCTCAAATGATAAGAAAGTTGAAGTGTTATAATGTCCGCCATACTTTTCGTGGAATTGATAATAGCTGAATTACAGGAGTTCGAGAGCGGAGACCACGTTTAATTAAGTATAATATTTATAGAACGACTTCAGGCTAGACGTAACGACGATCTGTGCAAGGTAGCAGCTAGCAATTACGAGTACATAACAAGAGTAGAAGACCAGGCTCAATTGAATGCATTGGTAGAGGTTTACATTGATCAGTGGGTTGATACGGTTTGTTAATGATGATATCGTCCACCTACTCATATTCAGACTATCTGCTCAATGTAACATATTATTGTAGTTTACTATTTGATTTGTTTTTGATAAGCTTTTATTGTAAGTTTTGCAAAATTTGTGGAAGTTGAGATGAAATAATTGTTTTTCTTATTTTGCCTTGGTTGTATGGGTAACATTTTTACAGCAAAGTTGTGGGATGATTTGTGTATTGCCTGTGTCATATGGACAAATCGTGCAATTATTTAAAAGTCCGAAATAAATAATTAAGTGTTTTGCTAAATTAAAAAAAAGATAAATTCACTTAATAAACATTTTTTAAATATTCGAAATATTTTACGAAAGTAATGGTAATATAGACAATGGTCTTATGAAAGTAGTAATATTCTTAGGGCATATTTTCAGATAAAAAATCAGTTAGATAATATTTTTAAAATGAATGAGAAATATAACCATTTTTTCATAGACTTCAATTACGATTTTCAAAGTTATAGTCAAATCAGGCATTTAGTGAGCACTTTTTGACTCGCTCATCAAGTTTAGTAATCTGATAAGAATTAGAATTGTTTAGAAAAGAAATGAAGCGAAACTCTAACAAGGAAGCAGAATGTTTTGCCTATTCCGGGCAACCTCTGACTATGGTATTATGAGAAAGAATTACTGTTATTATATAATTTAGTTGAAAATATATTTAAATTATAAATTATTTCGCGAATATCTATTTATTTTTTGACAGAAAGCTTTCATGAACTAAACACTGAATAGATAGTGGTAGATACATTAGATGTTTTAATGTGAATTTCTATAAAAAGTGACCGAAGAAATTCAAATCAAACTCATGAAAAACATCTCAAATTTGATAATTTGTTAACATGTTAAATTGTGTATAAATATGCCATTTCCAGTTAGTGGAGATACGGACACTGTAGAATTCGGTTTTTACTGCTCGATAGTGAAGGCTGGATATCCCTATAAGCAACGAAACGATAAAATTGGGGTGTGGTTGTGTCATGGACACGGCCGTGTGTTGTACGTGAATATGTCTATGTAACGGGTTACATTTTTTAAATAAAATAATTTTAATAATATTGTTTTATTCTAACATCTTGTTATATCCACTGTCACTGCTTTAAAGCAATGTTTTATATACAATCGATAGATTTTGACGACAGCTGGCGATTAAAACTTAAACGAACATCGTGGCTTTTCCGAATCAAAAGTTATACTAATTGCAAATCTCGATATGCAGCAAAATAACCTTAAAATGGCGGCGCTTCCCCCTCACTGTGTCACTGTTCTCGCTTATCGTAATGAATTCTTTGATCTTTTAGCTATCCAGTGGTATAATTTAATTTTTGATGTAGAGGATAGCTTCGAAACTGCAACGCCAAACTGTATCCCGCGATTTTGTTATCATTATGTTTTTTGGATTGCCCCCGTATGGTAGCAAATTTAAAGACGTATTCAAGTCAAAAATGTTTAGTAAAATGATAATAATTATAATTTGTCCGAGAAATAAAGTCGAAAACTAAAAAAAAGTTAAAACTTTTTTTAAAAAAACTAGCAGAGTTGTGTCTTATGTTTATGATATTTTTTTCTAAAAATTAAAACATATTTATGTATTGTTGTGTCCAATAATGTAAGGAACAGAATATCATTACCGACATAACCAAAAGTATTTTTTTTTAAATAAATAAGTTCTTAGCAGTTAAGCGTTAAAATGGCGACCATGCCCACGCTCCATGAGCACAGGCTTTTTTGCTTCAAAACTGTAAATGTTTCTGTAAATAAATAAAATAAATTAAAATTTTCGTCAATATATGCTAAAATAAAGGTTTATTTAGTGACTTAGGTTCATTAAGGCCCCAAGCGTATATATATTTATTGAATATAATGAAAACTAGGTTGAATAAAATATTTAAAGTTGGTGGCTCTGAAACGCTACCACGTGTAATGCCTTCGAGCGATACCGGAAGAAGAATTGATTTAGATACCTATAATGGCAGTCATTGTTTTCTTCAGTAACGTTACAGATTTAACAATTTGGTAGTACCCCGTTAAAATAATTATTGGTTAACATTTGTTTCATTATTTATGTCATTTTCTTAGCAACATTTCAAAATATTTATTCAGTTTTCTGAAGTATTGTTGAAACAAAACGGAACTCGTTCTGTTATGGACGGAACCCTGAAAATGGGAGAAAATTTGTGATAAATATACACCTGTCACCCCCAAAATTTGCGATAAATATACACCTGTTACTCTAAAAATATTTGGGTGACAGGTGTATATTTATCCCAAATTTTGTTCGCGTTATTTCCTTCGAAGTTTCAACTAAAAAAAAGGCAATCTTTTTATTTGAAAAATATCTAATACTAACTTAGAACCTCGGTTTCTCTGGCATCAGTCAATTAAATAATTAGTAATAGGTTAAGTACTAGTCGAGTCAAGCAATAATATTGATGACTACCATAGCAAATTTTGATCAAGCCTCTCTAGGAGTGTGAAACTACAGTGTCATTGAAATCCGTCCAGTGATTATTGTGTGATGGGCGCACAAACGCGGCGTCATTACTATTTTGGCGAAGATTTAGAGAAGAATAATATATATATGCATATATCATTCTTCTCTTGTGCCTAGTTAACGATCGGCGGAAGAAGACAGTTCTTTTACACGTTGGTGTAGGTTCCGCGCGGTTCGGATCTTCTTCCACAATTGACAGTTTTCGGAGACGCCTTTAGCTTCTTCGAGTGTAAAACATTGGTTCTGGTGATCTTTCCTTATGCGACTTGTATATAAAATAATAGGTGTATAGTATATAAAATAATATATATTAATAATAAATATGTATAATGGAGGTATTTTTAGATTAGAGACTCCATATCGCTAGGTCAGAGGACAACCTAATTGTGGACTATTTACCTCAGTTGCATTAGTCGCTCGCAAGATTTCGACGCATCTACACGTTTTAAAGAATTGAATAGACATTAAAAATGCCAGCATGTACGTTAAAATATTATACAAATTACACTAGAGGGTGAAAATGTGTGGAGTACAATAAATTATAGAAATATCAGTTATTAGGACTTAATTTCTTATCGATTTTATTGTTTAAACAATATTTATCTTATTTATTTATTGACAATAATGGCCATTTTCTATACTCTTACTGTCAAACCCTACCCTTCCCGTATCTCCGATTAGTACGATAAAGTAAGATAATCAGTGCGCAAAGGAAAACACTTTCTTTTTCGCTTCACCATTTGAGTGTAGGAGAAAAGCGTTAACGAAAATGACCGAAAAAACACGATGATTGCCGAACGATTAGTTGTAATACAATTGTAATTCTATATTGTTTGAAATATTTTCTCAATGCAAATAATATCTGCGTGGCAGTACACAAAATAAAAAAAATCAAAGGGAAAACTTAGGAAAAATTCAAGATTAATTGTTTTTCGTTTGGTACCTAAAAAAAGGTTGATAAAAATTTCTTTATAGATCTATATTGTAAAATGAAAACAATTTCCAAATTATATGTTTTTGGTCAGTAGTTTGAGGAGAATTTTGAAATTTATGGAAAACGAATAAATTAATTTTTATCGCTGAATTGAAGAAATAGTTGGTATTTTGAAAAACTCACTGAGTGCAGAAAAAAAATGTGTTCTAAATTTCGTGTTACAAAAATGACTAACATGGATATAATAATGAAACCTTTGGAAAACTCATTTTACTCTTTTAATTCCCTCGAGGATGGCAGTAAAAAAGAACTCTTTCCTAGTGATGATGTAGGCAACATCATATATACTTGGTATATAGGGTTGCCAGATGTTCGAGATTTTGTCTCGGAATTTGAAATATTGTCCTGTGTCCAGAAATATAATAAATTTGTCCCGGAAATGTAAAAAATTATGATCATTCTTTAAAATTGTCTTTATTGGCATTTTTCGTTAACCAATACATGCCATAGCTGCATTACATTTTGCCAGATTGATCAATGGAAAGACCGGAATCGCATGGTTACGGATCAAATCAAGACATAAATTTAAATTCAAATAAATTGCGAAGAGTTAGAATTCACCTTCAATTTATTAAAAGAACTAAATCAAAACACTAACATAATATATTAAATATTATTGTCAATTTCAATCTACGAAAGTTAAGCTTAGAGTTAAAATTAGATAAGATCAGTTATTGCAGGTCAAATTTCTTTTACCAAATATTACTATTAGCTTTTGGTAATTTGGATAAATGTGATTAAAATAACGACTGCTTTATATTAAATTACTTATAATTATTTAATAAGTCAATACACTTTATTAAAAAGTTCACTTTGTATTTTGGCAAAAGAAAACAACTTTTTTACTTATTTTTATTAATCTGAATATTTTTTGGGTCCAAAAAAACCTTTTGTTGAGTCAAACTAATTTTTTTTTCTTAAATTACTGGTAGCTATAGATATAATAGTAGAAATGTCCCGGAAAAATCTATTTTATGTATGGCAACCCTGCTGGAATATGATGTTGCTTTTATCATATTCCAAATCAACGTGAACAGAGGTCCGTAGCTTCGTTCGCATTGATGTTATATCGAATTTAATTTATACAGACTAATTTAGTATAAATTCGATATAAAATTGAATTAAAGTTTGCCTCACGTTGATTCTAAAGCAGTATCCTTTTTTATACTTATTTGATATAAAATATATATCACAGTTTACGTCTTTTCTTGTCCTATTTCCAAATTTAAAATAAGCGTAAAAATGTTTGGAATACAAATAATAAAAACGTTACAGAAAAATATAAAATTCTAGAATGTTTAATGAAAATATAATAACAGGATATTAATGAACAGTGAGCGTATCTCGTTTGATTCATTATTTTTGAAACGAGCTAAAAGTTTCCTTTGATTACTTACAAAATATAAAATAACCCATAGAACAAGTATTTCACTCTCATAAATCAATCTCTCCTCGATTAATTAAGCGCGTATAATTAATACAAAATGTCTGACACGTTTGAATATTTTTTATAAATTATAAAGCAAATATAATAATATATTTTTTATAAAACAGTGATAATAATATATTTTTTATAACACAAATGACATCGAGAAAAGTTTTGGCCTCTCGAGGTTAGGAGTCCACATTTACATCATTAAACAGTCGCGCGCTAACATACACACTTGTTCACAATCAGTAACTTTTTAGGGTTTGATATTCGGAAAGTTAATGAATTTCAAAGTAAACTGTTGTGCGAAGCGATTTATCATGTCCTTTATTCTCCGTCATTACTTTATTAATGATTTAAATATTTACTTTTGATAATTTTATTTTTTGTTTACTTTTTGTTTGTTTATCTAACTGGCCGGAAAATAATTATGATTAATTTCTATATCTGTGTATAGTTATGCGTATGATTCGCAGTATGTAGTTTTAAGGTTCTGCATCTCAAAAAGGAAAAATGGAACCCTTATAAGATGACCTGCGTGGACGATTGTCTGTTTGTCTGTGCATTATAGCCGTTTTTCTTAGAAACAATCTGACATAAAGGCTTGAAATTTTCCATAGTAGCAAAGCATATTTACCCACATATATATCAAATTAACACTCAAATATACCGATATGGTAATTTTAGAGGCGCAAATTTAGTATACAACATTGTTTTTACAACATTTTGTATAACGAGGAGTTCAATTACAGAGAGAGTTACAATGATTCCAATACTACAATTTTTTTTGACTTATATAATCTAAAGATATATCTGAAAAGGTCCATAAAAATGCGACTCCTCTCCCTATTATGCAGAAATTATAAGAGCAAAATTAAAAAAGAACACTGATTGTGAAACATGATTTATAAACAAAGTATTGTCTATACTGTTAGGAACATTGTGTAAGTATTTAACTATTGTAATCGTCATATATGTAGTGTTTTCTAGCAAAATTAATTTACCAAAAATTCTAATTTGTTGATGGTTTAGTATTTATAGGGTATAGATCTGAATGATGACAATATACTTACATTTTTAGGTAGGTTTTTGTTAACTTAGAAATAAATTTAAAAAAACATTCATCAAGTAAATTAATTGTACCGTATGGAGTCGAGGTGGGTTGCGGTAAAGGATGAGCGTACTGCATATTAATACAGATAATATCGATGAATATATAAGCAAAATATTTTTAGAGCAAAAAACCATACGAGTATAAACAATACAATTAACCCCATACCTTTGGTTTCATTTGATATAATTGTCATATCGATGGAAAATACGTTTCGAAATGTAGAAAATATAAAAATACAAATAAATACTACGAAAAAACAATTTAATCGTTTAACTGAATCCCTACTAACTGACTCGACCCATAGCAAATTAAAGATAAACAGAAATTTTAAAAAAACTTTTAAGTACTATTGAAATAAAAAATCAAACCTAAATCCAAGAAGATTAGTGTTTAACTGACGTTCGAAGCAAAGTAAAAGGGAAGTGGCATAACTAAAGAAAAATGACGTATACGAAGTACAAGAGATGTATAAAAACCCATAATTTATTCGAAACTATTATTAATAAAAATCAATCAAATGCAAAAGGAAACATTAGATATGATTTAGAAGACTTGGTTATTTTTGTTATCTTTTATTGTAATTTATTTACTACTTAAGCCAGGTTAATAATACTACAATACAATTATATTGTATATATACGAGTCGTAGTCAAGACGTTTCATTATAAAGTCCATAACAGTAATAATCATTTTAATGGGAAGAGAACTCGTGGCCGTCCGAAATCCAAAGCAGACCTAGTAGTGGTCTGTGCTGGCGGAGTTAAAGAGTATCGGCGAGACTTGGAGTAAAGTGAAACGTGATGCCAAAGATCGATTGGCATGGCGGAGTGCTATGATGACCCTTTTCTCTTCGAGGGAACATGGGGAAGTGAAGAGAGAGAAATAAAAATAACTAAATTAGCCCATTTTATATAACTGCAGTAAACATGAATCCTCAAAGTAATTATTTTTCTGAGCATGATTCTGAATTTCTGTTCAGAAGTTTGTTTAGAAGGTTGGTCTTTTTGGCTACCAGATAAGTGTGAGTTTATCATTTTAATGGGAAGCTAATAAAGACAAAATAAAAGAATAAGTAGCAATAACTACTTATATATACTTGCTTTTTATTGATATAAAAAAAATTATGTAGTAGCGTTTTACTACGAGAGTGTTAAGAAAAAGAAAGCGATTTGTTCTTAAATCAAAAAGAAAAAAGAATAATCATATTGCATATTTGACAACACCCGATTGTCATGTGATGTGAAGACACTCGACTGACATATTTTTCAATAGAAGTTCCAGAACGATTGACATTTGCGCCTCGAACCAATTGAAGAATATTAATATGCATAGAAAATACTTTACGCTTTTGTATCTTTTTACGTTATACGGTTGTTTCAAAATCTGGGTCTTATTTGATTTTCATAGAAAAGAGATAGTTCCAAATTTCAAAAAGTATGTTTGTAGGTCGGCAGCCGTTTTTTTGTCAATATTAACAAATGTACATTTCGGAAAACTAGTTCTGAAAATCAATGTCAGATGACAGCAAAATCAATGTCAAACATAGTAATGTCAACGTATTTAGAGAAGAAACAATAATAGTTTAAAAATAATTGTGCTGTAAAAACCGTCGACGGTTTAATAAAATATTACAAAATAAGTAAAGCAAATCATTTGTGATTGTAGTTAATTGAAGTCTTAAGTGTGTTACATAAATCATGTTGACATTATATGCATTTCCATAATATTCATTTAAGATTTAAGGAATTTGAATTTCGGTAAATAATTATTAGTTAAAGAGTACGTTTAGCTACATAATTAAGTTTTTAGGACCGAGTTCCTTACTGTGAGATCTCCCCTTCCGTTTATGTGTTTATCACAAAGGTGTGTTAGAGTATCTTTTAATTCCTTGAAACAATTGTTTAAAATTTGGAACAGGTGTAGCTGTGGGAAATTCCTGGATATCGCTAATTGAGTAAATGATAAATAAAATGTACAAAAATTAGTAAAATAAATTATTGGAGAATGGGTGTCACTCGGTGAGATTGAGAGAAAAAAATATAGTATTGTGATGATATAGGTTATGTCAAATGGATGTGATGGAGTTGATGTTAACCCTAACTATCGTCCAGCATCGATATACTAAAAATATACAATTTTAATGACATCTTTGATTTCAGTCATGTATGTCAATAAAAATATTAACGAAGATTTCAAAATATTGTATTTAGAGAAATAGTCAGTGAATATGTATCTACTAAGAGCGTACTGAGAAACATACAGAGATAACTATAAGATGAAAAACAATTGTAGAATCCCACAAAAACGGAGATGTAATAATGTGATTAGCAGGGTTGTTTAGTTTCTAGATCACATTGATTTTGAGATTAGGATTAAACTTACTTACATCCTTTGTATTAGAGCAGCGAAATGTAAAATATTAGTAAGAATATCTATTACCCAGACATACATTAATAAACACAAATAGATTAACATTTATGTGTAAATATTTTATGTTGGTTGTAATGGCACATGGTTTTAAAGGGGAAAAATTAAATAACTTCTGCTGACATTCCAGTCTAGCTGTCTTAATTTTAGAACCTTTTAACAAATATTTTCTTCGATTTATGTGATTTTTTCTAGATTTTCAGTTTTATTTAAACAAATAAAGTTTGCAATTTTGAGGCTATTAACGAAAAGTCAAAGATTTTTAATAATCCTAATCAATCGCTATGTTCGACCACTTGCTTGTTCACCTAATTTGTTAACTATATTACAACACGCAACATGTATCAAAAGCTAGGTGTTTCATGGTAGTAATAACAAACCATAAACTGAGTTGGCAGTTTATACTCATGTTCAATTTGCAGTATTAAAAATTGTATAAATTATCAAGTGTATAAAAAAATTTTTTTTTAGTGGAGACATACCAAACGTTAAGTAGATGTTTGGGCACCTACTTAATATTTTGTAAGCAAAACATGGTTTGTTTTTTACCTTCGAATATAGCATGACTCTAAGTCATATTAGATGACCCGGCTCTACAAATATACCCAAAAAAATTACTCATGGAGCACCATACTTTGAGGAGGCACCTCTTGGTTAGAATTAAATGAGTGAAAGAGATAACAGAAAGTAATTATAGTATAAAAGAACATTAACGCAAATGTTTTAATCAAGCGTAAATAACAAAGGTTGGAAAGTAAATAACTCTATAGTTATTCAGAGAGTCATAAGCCGTTTTTCCGATAACAAGTCCCTTGGACGATTCGAGATCGGAAACGGACCGAAGCCGGACGATAACTTTGTGCGGCCGAAGTGAAATTGACTTCGCGGTCGATCTACCGCATCTACTCGATCACACAGTGCGTTTTAGTAGTCTCATACGGATATTAGTTTCATGTATTAATCTGAAAAAGGTTTTCTCGTGGGTTTCACTGTTTTCATCGAAGCACATTTTAAAGATACTCAGTAGATGTGATTTAAAGAAAATGCTTTGTCCATAAAACTGATATCGACGGGTTCTTTATTTCGGACGGGTAAATACATTTTTGATATCGTTTGCGTACATTTATCATCTCGTGAAATATTATTAAATTGTCATATGTATGACAGTGCGTCATTCGAACACTGAACTGCAAGCAGAGTGTAAAATCGGTGGGAGACATAATTATCGGTTATTCATTTATTGAATAATTATTATAAACGTTTCGTTCCAATGGATATTTTGTGTTGTTGATTTTCCATCAGACCATTAATTTTTCATATTTATAAAATAATTTTCAGATTGTTGAGTAATAAATAACTCACAAGCAAAATCTTATTTTCGTGGATTATAAGCAACGATGTCTATTTTGCATATAATATAACTTTAAATTAACAGATATTCCCTATTTTTAGGGTTCCTCGCCTTGTAAAGAAAAAAAAACGAAATTATTATAAGATTACTCAAGTGTTTGCCCGACTGGCCAACTATCCGTCTCTCACAGCTATTTTTCTCAGAAATCGTTTAAGGTAAGACTATGTTTGGTATTATTATACAGCATGCTAACTGTATTATATAAAGCATTTTTATATAAATCATTATTATATAAAGTATTATTATATAAAGCATGCTAAAGCATGCTAAATATTACAATAGTTTACGCTCGAAAATATTTGTATCAAATTTTTGAGGGGACAAATAATATAATTGATACTTATTTTTTTCATTTCATGTATCGTGAAAATTGAGCCATAAAAGTTATTATTAGTAAGGATTTAAAAAATATTTCTTTTTAGAATTTTATATAAGAGATTTCTGGAGATATTGTTGAAAAGGCGTACAATAAAGTTCTGTTCTCTTCTATCTCGAAAACTGCTAAAAATAATATTTTGGAAAACAGTTTTACTGAAAGTTTATCCAAAATTTATCGGAAAACTATAGTTTTTGAAATATTTACGATGTTTTACGCCTATGAATTATATATTTAAATGGTGAAATAATATTAATATTTTTAAATGTAATAATAGAAATACTATCTTCTTTAAATGTTAATTTATGCTTAAGTATATAAGTAACCCTTTTAGTACGAGGATTATTCGTACTAAACAAGTTTTTCTTTTCCTATTTATTGCCCAATTCTTCTATATAGCATTTAATTAATAGTTTTATGGTTAAATAATATAGAGATGAGGATTTATAGGTTGGAATTAAAGGACGAGGGCAGAACTGTCGGTAAAATATAATTATAGTATTGAATTTAATATTTTTGTACACATAATTTTATGTCTTATTTATCACAAGTCGTTCTCAAAATTCGATAAAGAAAATAGGCATATTGCTTCATTTAAAATTTTACTAACTAATCTCATATATTTATGTTTATTTATAATTTTCTATAACCCATTTCCTTAACATCTATTTCTAAATTATGGTTTTCAAAAGTTTTCCTAGGCTATAAAAATAAGAGGAAGAAGTTCATTTATATTGGTCGGACTAACACGCAGGGTGCAAATTATCGATTAATAGTGTAAAATTTGACGGATATCAAGGGCGTTATATTTTTTCTTGCTATTCGTAACAATTGCCCAAATTGTGCACCGTACTTCCTGTTCACGTATTTCCGGTCTCGTGCTCTTTGATATTCCGGCCGCCACCCTATAACTTTAGTGAAAAAATCTACTTGTCACGAAAAACGTATAGCTATTACATTACTGTATACGCACATCGATCAGTATTAGATTCATCCCATGTATTTTTAAAATCTGTATATGATTGCTGTTTTTGTTCAGGTTTTTTACATGTTTATTTTATAGTCGTGTTATTTCAGGTCCATTGTTCTTGGGTATTTTTAGTTTATCATCATCTAGATATTAAACCTATATACATATATATATATATATATATATATATATATATATATATTTATGTATATATATATATATATATATATTTATGTATATATATATATATATATATATATATATATATATATATATATATATATATATTGAAAAAACCTATCAAGTACGATTAGAGCTAGCACTGCGCGGGTTTCGTACCTATTTAGACACATACAGACATTTAAGGGTACGTAGTATTCCTAATTAAACTATTTATAAATATTAATTTTTCACAACGCAAATATATTGTCTACTACACCTTTTGCAGGGGTAAATACAAACTAATTATAAAAATGTATAATTTCACATAGAATTAGAATTGGAAACCACTGAATTTTGGATGTTTTCCTTTATTAATACTATAAAACCTATGATTACCCTGATTTTCAAGATCATAGGTGAGGCGGAAGTACCCTATTGGTTTTGATAATTAGTGAGTAAGAGTATTATTGCATTATTAAAAAAGTACAGTTTATAGGGCCGTACCTTTTTGTCGTGTAAATCAAGAATATTTTTACACCAAATGTAAGGCCTTGATATCTGAAACAGTTTCTGCGAAAAAGGGTTTTGATAGACAGGCGAATGGTCGGACGACTAAGTGATCCTATAAACGTTCCATTTTTATAATTTCGAGGGACGAACTATAAAAACGACGTTGGTGAAGAATAGGATTAGTTTATGTTTCATATAAATAAATTATAAATTGTTTTATATAAAATCCGTGTTTTTACAAAAAAAAACAATCTTTTCAGTACCAATTTCAAAAATAAAAATGCGATTCTTTCTAATAGAATATCTGCGCAATTCTTTAGTTTTAACTTTCGAAACCTTAAGAGATCTAACAGGTACACCGTAGCTAGCAAGGTATTTCCACATAATCACTCTATTATTCCAACATGTATGCAAAGCAAAAAGTTGTAATAAAAAATGGTATTTTTATTTCCTTTAATAACAAAAATAATGATTGCAGTTAATGATGTAATATTAAGTTTTAAGTAAAGTATTAAGTAAATAAAATTCGATTTTTAAAACCTATCACAAAGGAGTAATAGCCCAATCGCAAAATATGTCTGTAACACTTTGTCCATGCATTAATATAAGTTGTGGTAATAAGTAGAATATCTATTATTAAGTTTCAAGACTTACAAACGATGACTTACAAAGTATTAAGTAAATAAAATTCGATTTTTAAAACCTATCACAAATGAGTAATAGCCCAATCGCAAAATATGTCTGTAACACTTTGTTCGTGCGGCTTCTACTTATAATAACATTAATATAAGTTGTGGTAATAAGTAGAATATTTATTATAATTAAGTTTCAAGACTTACTAACGATGACTTACAAAGTATTAAGCAAATAAAATTCGATTTTTAAAACCTATCACAAATGAGTAATAGCCCGATCGCAAAATATGTCTGTAACACTTTGTCCGTGCGGCTTCTACTTATTACCACAACTTATGATAATACTCTAATAGTAAGTCACAATGAATCATCAGTCATAAAAAGGATTGGCAATTTCGATGCCTTTCTGATCCACATTTCTATAGCAGCATTTGATTACATACAAAATGGGGGCACGGTCTCCAAATTTAGTTCATGAATAACCTTCGTGTGTATATTGTACTCTTTAGGGTGTAAATATATGTAAATTTTAGAGCAAATTACATAGCTAATTCGGTGAAAATACGTCCTGAAATTGTCTTTCTGATCTGATTCTGATCAACATTGTTATAGCAGCATTTAATTACTTACAAAATGGGGGCACGGTCTGCAAAATTTAGTTCATGAGTAACCTTCGTATGTACATTATGTAGCCTTTAGGGTGTAAATATATGTAAATTTTAGAGCAAATTCCGTGAAAATACATCCTGAATTTGTCTTAGCAGGTCATATATTAAACATTTTCAACTACGGTCAGGCGACCGTGTGGCTGAGATGGCATCACATCAGACTAACACACTACTGTCTTACAAAAGCTGACCCCAAATTGAAGTTTTCAGACTATGCCCGCATCTTGTTAGTATATTTAATTAATATACTAAATAACTTCAGTTAACATAATAAGAGATTCAAGTCTATATTTTATGTATTTTAGTCTAAGTAATAAGTAATAAGAGGTTCAAGTCTGTATTTTAAGTCAGAATTTATATTATTAATTAATTGTTTATATGTACATTTGTCTCTTAATAAATTCTGATTAAATCGCGCGACTTGAAAATATCTTGGTGTTTGTAGAAAAATATTTGTCTCACAAAAACATTAATGATGAGATCCATCATTAATGTTTTTGTGAGTGATTATAAAAATTATATCTTTAGCAGCACGATAAAAGATTAATAAAGCGATTTCTTCAATATGTTTATTGATCAGAAACATTTTGAAGAATTGTTCTTATGTTTTGAAAGTCGAGATTAATGCGGGTCCGAGTCGTGCAACGAGGTATCGCTTCAAGTGAAATAATTTTTTGCATAAATCATCACTAATAAGGACTTTATAGCGCAATAAATATTTCATAATACCTAATAAAACACATATGACACATATTATATAATGCTTATTATTTTATACATATCATAATATAATATATATATATATATATATATATATATATATATATATATATATATATATATATATATATACACACCTAGAATCGTCCTTATAGTACTATAAACCTTTGCGTAGGGTTCTAAAAATTCTGTTTTTTTTTGTAATTTTAGGTTTAGTAGTATCGGGAATAAGGAGAGCAATGAAATATTTGTTTACGTACTTTTCAGTACATCTCTGAAATATCCAACCTAACATGTTAAAAAAATGTTTTTAAGACTCTCATAATTAGCCCTTTCAACCTAACATGTAACCCGACACTACATATTTTATTTATTTATTTGCAGCTATGGAAACGTTACAGTTTTTACACCTGTACGTTTCAGTAACGAAAATGAGATAATTAAATAAATTCAATAATTTTACAACATATAACGATGGCACACTTCAGTAAGTTTATTCTCATTCATCACAAACATATCACAGTCTGGTGCAACCGAGATTAGGTGGAATTAAAAAAAATCGAGTACTTAATTTGTACCCCCACTTCCCAGCATTTTCATATCAGTATTTCTGTATCGGCTATTGAGATATGTGTGAGATGATATGTTTAATTACAACGCCAAATTCGAAGTTTCCACATCAACGGTTTTTGAGAGAAATGGCCGTGACAGATGGACAAATGAACACGTGAGTGATCTTTAAAGGGTTTTCGTAATTTGGAGGTAAATAATCCTAAAAAATAGAAACAAATTTAAAATGTGTGTTATCTAATGTTGTTCATTACTTATGTTTTACTGCAGATACAAACACAATTAAATATTTAAATTAACCTAACTTAATTTTTTTCTCAAGGGCGAAGTCGATTCTATCTTTTTATTAAATCATATAAAACTGTTTTATTTCATTTTCCTTGCTCAATGGAGTGTGCATGCGAATAGATAAGCTTACAATTTTTACAGTGGATATAATAAATCATGCTCTGACTTATAATTCATGACAGCGACAAAACGAAGTCTTCGTTCCGGATCACTGAGTCGTGGTGAGAAGCGAACCTTACTGTAGGTTCAGTTCAACAGATGGCGGCTAGGAAAAATCACTAGAACACATTGAGTGCGCGTGACGGGCACGGATTTATAAAGACGCTCGGAGCGGTCATTAAATAATTACTTAGATTAACTTATAATGAGACAAAAAGAGAACGTGCTTCGAATAGTTGTGAGTATTTTAAGAAATTAGCAAGTTTATAATGCGAAGAAGCAAATTTTTTTGCGTAACATAAGGTTTATCTTCATTATTTTGAGTCCTGTTAGACATTTAGGTAGGTAAAAAATGTATCACATACGCACTTCAAATTCCTTTCAATTTTGCTTGGCATATTTACCCGTGTTGTTGAGCAGTAAAGTTTATTGTAAATCCTTTTCGCAGTTCTTAATCTCAGAATGAGAGGTTATCTCTTTCTAATATGTGGAAACAATAGCCTTAAAATTGTTCCATTTTTATTCACCTTGACTTAATTTTAATAAAATTTAGAATTTTCTGCATTTTCCGAGATAAGAGACATGATAAAATATTTTCAACCCTATATGGTTTCTAAAGATTCTGTTTAAAACAAATAAATTGTGAATTACTATTTTCTTAACCTGCATGTTTTTCACCTTCATACCGGCTTATTTCAGCTTTAGGACTAATCTCTCGAAAAGTTTTGAAAACATTTCTGTTCTGGTATTTTTTACTCATATAACTTCGAGGATTCGAAAAAAGTTTTCTGCTAAGAATATCGTTTAATATATTTAATACTAAACGATACGAATTATGCATTATAATGATGTAAATATTATGTATTGTCAGATGTTTAGAGAACACATAAAGAGCGATAGCATTTAGAAAAATGGCGACTCCACGATGTAACTACTTCTCCGTGATATTTTCCTTCAAGCGATAAAGTCCGACACGTAATTGATAAAACATCCATCCGCGATACAGTCCGAGGTCCCGATATTGCCTCGGGAAGAATGATACATTTTTTGCGTCCGCTTAGTGATTTTTATCTTATTGCCGCGCATCAGTCCGGGTTGACCGAGGGGCAGCCGGCTCGCTTTAATAAATCGACTGCGCCGCAGCAATATACAATTTTCTCTTCGGTTTGTTGTTCGATGGCTTCAGATGGATTGAAGATGGTCAGTGTTATTTGTTAGGATATTAGATTACTTATCGCGATGTTTATTGATCGGCCTTAGTCGATCCTTCTAAGATTTAGGTACTTGGGTCACGTTTGCAGAAGTTGGTCATCAAATTTAGGAGAGCGGTCACTTGCGTAACTATTGCGATTAAAGGAACTTATTTATTTTTCTCATTAGATTTGTCCTTGTGGATATTTTTTTCAATACTGACGGTTGTGCGACTTTGGTTGGTCTGAAGATGGCTAATGTTATTTACAGTGATAGTAGATTACGTATCACGATATTTATTGATCGGTCCTACTCGATCTTCTTTCATGTTTTAGGTGGTTGAGTCACATTTGCAGAAGTTGGTCATCAAATTTAGGAAAGCGGTCACTTGCGTAACTATTGCGATTAAGAGAATTTATTTATTTATCTCATTAGATTTGCTCTTGTGGATATTTTTTCAGTACTGACGGTTGTGCAGCTTCGGATGATCTGAAGATGGGTAATGTTATTTACAGTGATAGTAGTTTACGTATCACGATATTTACTGATCAGTCTTACTTGATCTTTACTACGTTTTAAGTACTTGAGTCACATTTGCCGAAGTAGGTCATCAAATTTATGAAAGCGGTCAATTACATTTCAACTTTCAATTAAAAGAATTTTTTTTATTTTCTCATTAGTTTTTTTTCCTGTACTTGGCGGTTATGTGGTTTCGGATAGATTGAAGGTGGTCAATATTATTTATTATGGTACGAGTGACGCCGTGGGTAACAGCTAGTCTTATATAATTCTTGATTTTAGTAATACACAGAGTAAAGACGTTTTAGACAGAAGAAATGTTCCTGAAATTTATCATTGCTAGCTCATAATTTCTACTTTCGTTTGGTGTCAGTATAAAATGGTAATTTCTCAAAATTGTATTATCACAGTAGCCAGGGCGTTAGAATTAGTAATAATGACAGCAATTTATGGCAATAAATATTGCATTATTTTTGGGATTTAATTATATTATCTTGCTATATAAATTATAAACCAGCAAAAGCTAATGATTGGAGTTAGTCCTGACATACGTGACCTTGATCAATAAATAAACTAATCTTAATATTTGCCATTATCAAATGTATTTTCAATGTTCAATTCATTAAATGCATTATACATCTTTTTTAATTCTTTATCTCGTTATTATATGACTTGGGATAATGATTTTGGTCACTTTTTTGAGAATTTTAGGCAACTACGTTTTTAACTTAAAAAATATTATTACTAAATATCTGACCGTATCGGGTTTAATTTTATGTCTACACAACTTTATAGAAATAAGAAAAATGTTTGTAAATACTTAGAGACAATTGTTTGTATCATAATTAAAACTAAAGTCTAATGAATATAGCCCGAACATCGCGTTAATTGTTACATGTTGACAGGCAACTGGTGAAAAGACTCGGCGGGCATGCGAACGAGTAGATTACGAGCTTATTTTATAAATATGTCTTTCTTTCAACAATGGTATAGGATACTAAAAAGAAAAATAGCTAATAACCAGTTTTTGCCTGCAACTCTGCTCGCGTGGAAACAGCGATAGAATAATTTTTCCACTCCGCTGTTGTACCGTGCCGCTGTTGTATTCGCCACTCAGCGCTTCCTACTTGTCCGTACTCTAGGATACACTTCATAAATGTTAACATAGATCTGTAACCGTACAAATACACACACACACACACACATATATATATATATATATATATATATATATATATGTATACATTTTTTACAGGAGACCGGCAACCGTTGAAGTTAGCGGCGAACGGAAAAGATAATCATCTGTCTTGCTCTCGGCCATTCCATTTCCATATGTATAAATAAAAAAAAAACTGACACAAGAATTATTCGTATTTCGAATTCTTTTTATTTTGCATAGAGAAGTGAAAAAAGTATCACTTTTGCTACCTACCGTGAAAATAATTTTAGTTTCTCCATTAAAGGATAATTCCTAGTTCACAAGGAGCTTCAATTCCTGTATTGTCCTATATTTTGTAGCTAAATGCCACATTTTCCATTAGTTCTACAATAAAAACCAAGTTTAACATTATTCATTTAAACATTTATCACGGATCATAACTTCGATTCTGAGTGAAATGTTTATATCCTTATAAAGATTTTATTACGATATAAAAATGGCTAATAAAGAAATTAAACATATCTATTACTGTTGTACGTTTTTCTTCTTATAAAAATATCCATACGATAATGAATAATAGTTATTAGTTTTTGGAAATGTTATTAGTTTTTTACTTCCTATTGTATATTATAATTGAAAAAAAAATCCGTACTGGCCAGAAGAATCTTATATACCGACAGATCTAGCGTTCGTTGACCGACTTCTAAATACAAAACTACGGATTCTACAAACTAAATACAGCCACCACTTAGACTAAACACTGACCATAATGACTGAAGTTTGCTTTGTTAGATGTTCCCGCATGAATAAATTAGATGAGTCAACTGAAATTTACACAGCACACAACTTGGAAGTAGGATAGTCTCAAGCTACTCATGCTAAGTGGGAAGTGTCCCTGGAGACTCGTGAAAACTGTCTACCATGCGAGAGTCATTGAGCTATTTAGAATATATTTTCAGGCCGTTCATGGATAGTCTAAAACTGGATACATGAATAAATATATTTGGTAGACATTTTTGCCTAATAAGTAGCTCGTGTGAGTAATAATATCAGATGCAAATTAGTTTTTTCACATAACTATCTAATACTATCAAAACAGACGTGAGTCTAGTAACTTCCAGTAAGCTGAGCCAAGATAGATTATAGATTATAGGTAATTTTAATATTTTTCTTAAATAATATCATAGAAGTGTTTATTTGGCCACTATAAAATAAAAGAGCTGTAACACGAAATGTATATTCTTGAAATATTGTCTTCAGATAATGTTTGCTATGCGAATGTACAAAGTATCAGTTGTTGGTAGATTGGTCTTTGGGATCCAACTTTTGTATTTTATTAGGGTGGAAGTGAATGCAAGAAAAGAGGTATGGGATCACAATAATGGTAGGGATAAAGTAAGTTTCGAAGTGTTGAATTTTAAATAACGATACATAAGTTTAAGTTAAATGCGCAAATGTGATCAAACGATTTTAAAAGTAGTATTCAATTTACTGTCCAATCGTGATTGGTTGATATCTAGTATATGGACGACTGAGAGAGCATGTTTGAAATACGTGTATAATATACATATACGTATATACATATATATATATATATATATATATATATATATATATATATATATATATGTATATATGCATAAATATATATCACATATTACATAATATCAATCCATGTCTCTCTAAACTTTTAAGGTAATTATAGACCGAAAACTCCTAATTATTTTTTTCATATTTAGACTGAGAACTTTTTGTTAGTGTAAATCTGTAGATGCGGCGATACGATGATATGTAAATAATATCACATAAGAAAGACACGTATTACGTTTCAAACCAGAGGTGTTTGATAAGCACACTTGGAATAAAACGCCGCATCGATGGTGTTTGAAAGGCACACTTGAAGTGATAAGGGTTAATACCTACTTAAATTTTGGAGGTGTGATGGAACTTCACATGCTTTGAAGATTTTTGTCTTCATTTCAAGTTTGGTTTTCCATTGTAAGGAATTGTTTCTCATGGGGCATTTATGATTTCACCATCACTGATTTCACCTAACAACTATTTTTATTATTTTTTTTGACGCAAAAGGATTGCACAAACAAGTGGAATATTTATGAAATGCTTTTTCATTTTAACCGAGCCTTCGGAAGCGAAATTTACTATTGCGCGTTGAATCTGGGAGAAAAAATAATTCACATTCAAACAGAAGAGATCAACGATTGGTAGAAAGGGACCGATTGCTTTATAATTCACGCAAGTCTAGATTAAGAATTTACCACTATTGGAATTTTTTTCTATTATTGAAAATCATTCTATAATGTTAATCTTGGAGAAAGCATGATACACACTTGTAGAGTCATGATAGTAAATTTATCATTATCATTGTAGTCAAATTGGTAATGTCGACTTGACTGCCTTGGTAAAAAAAAAACGGTCCACCCGTAATATTTGCGTTGATTTCGATATAAAGTATGCGCATTGGAATCTTCACATGCTGCTGGTGATGTAAGTTGAAAATTTATCACCTGACAACTTGTTTACATTAATATGAATTTTGAAAATGAAAAAAGTCTTTTACGGAGAGGTTTCTTAGGTTTTACTCGTACTACGTCAAAAATTATACTAATATTTTATGTGCAAGAGATATGGGCATGATCAAACATTTTTTTATAGCGACACCATAACACAAGTGAAGCTGCTGAGTAGAATTTGATGATGCAACATTTTTTTTTAGCGACACCAGAACACAAGTGAAGCTGCTGAGTTGAATTTGATGATGAAACATTTTTTTATAGCGACACCATAACACAAGTGGAGCTGCTGAGTTGAATTTGATACATTATGCTACAGTCGACCAGTAGCACATAAATTTGCCAAGTTATTTGCATATGAAGACTAGCTATTAGCATATGAAGATTACCAATTAACATATGAAGTTTCCAAAAGTGCATACTTTATATTCAAATCATTCAATGGTATTATGTGCACGTAAGTAGAATTTAACATACTAAATTAAAACTACATTTAGATAGTACTTTTTTAATTAAAACTGTTGTATAAATTCATATTTATAAAATTGCAAATATGTAAAATTTAAATAAACTATATTATTATAAATGGAAAATATATAGGAAAAAATGATTAATAAGAGTTTTGTTAAGTATGTACAATAAATAGCGTAACTTATTACGAAACTTTGCATACACAGGCAAAGAAAGTATTTACCACTGTTTAGAAGAAATATTTATGAAGCATTTTCCTGTGTACTATATGTCTCTGTGTATTTTCTCGTATATCTTACAAATATTAACATCACCTGAAAAAAGGATTTTCATATCTTTGGGTAAATCATTTGGCTTTCACTCTCCACTATCATTTGGTTTAGTATATCAAATAACTGTGCACGTGAGCGTATAATTTCTTTTTCCTACTACCATGGGCATGCATGTAATAGCAAGTACTTACTTTCTCTCATTGGGAAAACTGTACATATACACATGCATATATACATTTAAAGAGAACGAAGGTGGGAGAGAGGCAGGGCTACGCGCTTCCCGTTGCATTTGTTTCTCGCTCATCCATATGGACAACAATACGAGCTGACCAGCCAGTAAGGAGACACCACCGTGCTTGTTTGTGACGTTAACCATTTTCTCAGTTAGATCCTTACCTCAAACGTTCGTTAAGAAGATTTTTATCAAAAATATTCTTGCCTTTAATGTGCCAAACGGATGTCACGAAATTTGTTCCTTTGTCCGTATTTCAAAAGTATTCTGCGGTACATTTGATATTATTAATACAATTTTTCTCAATTCCTTTTTAAATATTTTCGGCAACTTCAACTTCTTTGAGTAGTTTCTTCTAGGGAAATCTAGAATGGGGGTCTGGGGAAATCCTAGAAAATTTTGTGGTTATTTACGGCTTTGATTCATTTTTATTTTTAGATTTTACTAGCTATTTTAAAATACTCTAAATATACTTTCAATTGGATTTCAAACGTGACGAAAACGGAACTTTCAACAAACATTTCGCCGCTATAATACTCGTTTAAGACGATTTTTCTAGATTTTTTTGGGGAATTTTGGAATACTGACTACTGGATAAGTTCGTGAAATTATCTGTAAAATTAACTGCGCGAGGAGTGGTAACATTGATTAAATCTATGGATAATGTATCACCATTGATTAAATATATGGATAATATATCACCATTGATTAAATCTATGGATAGTATATTATTTTCTCACCCCTTTTGTAATGAAAATCTCTCTCAGTGAGGGCTGAGATTTATAAAAATGTATCATTTAAATTTTCACGTCTGTAGAAAAAGCTCGGTGTTATATGTGAGTCATACATGCAGATTTGATTTTTATATAAACTGACAAAAATGGTGAAAGTGAATTTTAAGTAATAGAATATTTCTCCAGTTGTCAAATCGTAAGAATACCTAGTCTGGTCTCTAAGTAAAAGTGTAATTGTAGAAGTGCAGCTTTAAAATTTGCTATTATCTGGAATAAGATTTTTATTAAACACATTATAACTTTCTTGTAACTTCAATATAATACAATATTTTTGTAATAATTCAAAGTCTTGTGTAAATAGTCGAATGAACAAAATATACGCAATGTTTTGTCCATTTCGACAAAATTAAGATAAATTGAAAGATACGCTGGTGATACAAGAAGTTGGCAATAGATACTAGTTAACTAGCCAGACTTATATGTGATCCATTATTCTAGTGAATCATATTAAAACTTTGAATTGTGAAATTATGGAAAATGAACTAAAAATTATCATTCTTCTATCTTCAAGTCGCTAGGTTTGAGTAAACTTTCGACGTGAGATTAAACACTTGAAAAAACATTCCGCCATTTTTACCTTACTATCTTCTCGAAAGTTAAAAAGTTCATGTCTTATATAGTGTATGGAATTTATATTTTCGTAGATTTGGAGTTCTTAATTTTTGACCACCAAACTTTTGTCGATAACGATTATTACTAGCAGCTGGCTTGGAGTGGTTTTTTTTAAACTTCCATCTATATTTATATCGATTGCATACTGTCGTTACAAATAGGTAAACAGGAAAGAGTTCCAACTTTTTGGGCTCTTTATGAAGTGTACCAACTTTACGCAAAAAAAAAACCATATTCGTATGCAAACCACGTTATACGTGTAATGGTGAAGTGAAGCCAAAAAGGTCTGTACGTTCATTATTTCTTAATGATATGAATTTATGGTCATAATTAAATTATAGAAGGAAACTCATAGTTTCTGGAATCTTTGTATGATTGTTCATTTGACTAACTGTTACGGAAATGGACAATGGATAATCTAATAAAATTGATGGGGCACGGCTGGATGCGGAAGGTGGAGGACTGTGTGTGGCGGCGTGCCTATAGAAAGATCTATGTCCAGGAGTGGTTAGATACAGGCTGATAATCATGACTCATCTGTTAGTATATTTAGTACTCGCATCACTTAAAAATTACTAAACAAATTTAATTGAAATATTCGCTGTTGTATATGTCGAAGTCTAAGAGAAAATTTATTAATCATTTAAATGGCGTGAAAAGTGAAGAAATAGATTAAACATTTTGATTTACTAACTTATTGACAACCGAGTAAACGATGCATATATATATATATATATATATATATATATATATATATATATATATATATATATATATATATATATATATATATATATATATATAAATTATCATATACATAGTGTAACAAAGAGGATTTCTATGATTAATACAGGTGATATTATTCATTAAACATGGTAGAAATGTACAAGAACTATATGCAACGCGTGAAATTCGGAATGTATGAAGTAAATGCTTTCAGAATTTTATGCGCATTGTTTTCAAATTTTAAAAACTTTAAATCTGTGACGAAATGTGCTGGTTAGAAATTGTCAGACTATGTGGTTGGAGAGACAGATGGACATAACGAATTTATAATAATATTTTTTAAATATGAAATCCTAAAAAACGAAAAGCGTGAGGCGAAACTGCAGAAGGTTTACTGATATGTACAGACATATGTATATATATATATATATATATATATATATATACACATATATATATATATATACATACATATATATATATATATAAATATATGCACGTGAAACAGGAACATAAGCATAATTATCGTCTTAAAAAGAGCGTAGTATCGTAGACAGATAGTATTGATACTATTTATGATTTATCTGTATTTATATATACATCCATACCTATATTCTAACAAAACATCCATTGAGAGTATTCGATATCGCTCCAGTTCCTTGCAGGTATCGATTTATTCGCATTATTAATTATTTATAAAAAATATATTCAATATAAAAAATATGATATGTCAAAAGCCAATTTGAACGTTTATATGCATTATCTTTGACGCGTTTAAAGTTTGAACTCTATACAAAAAGATTGTAGTGTCGACATACAAACAGACGTTGTTATTTCAGATTTGCCTGTTGATATCTGACTCTGTAGCCAACATAAGCGTGCCTAAATAACAAGCCACCTAAGATCCACGTCTATATTCTAACAATATACCCAATGAGAATATTCGATATCGCTCTGGTTTCTTATAGATACCGATTAATTGGCACTGTTCAATTATTGACATATTGAACATATTTGGCGTTCATTTTGTAGAAATTCATTATTCACAATTAAATGAAACTACGTGATGTAGTATTATTTCTTTTAGTTCTTTACCACGACCTAGGTTTCGTTGTATTACAACATCTTCAGGTGGGCTATTAGCAAAGATTGCTGAAGATGTTATAATACAACAAAACCTAGGTTGTGGTAAAGAACTTAAATAAAGTAGAAATAATACTACATCACATTTTCAATTATTCTCATAAATATAATGGGTCGTGAGAAGATTTGAACATTTTTGCGCATTACCTTTGGCGCGAATAAGGTTAAAATTGTGCACATAAAAAGAGCATGTTGCTAAAAGACAAGCACACGTTGTTATATGAGATTTATCTCTTAATAATTGGCTATAGAGCGAACATAAACATATACAGATGACAAGTCACCTAAAATCCACGCCTATATTCTAACAATAAGTTCATTGAGAGTATCCGATTTCGCTCCGGTTCCTCGCGAGCACCGGTTTATTCGCACTGTTCAATTATTCACACAAATGTGATACGTCAAAAACAGATTTGAACATTCGTACGCATTATCCTCGGCGCGTTTAAGGTTTAAACTCTGATAAGGGCACTCGAGTACGTCACGTTGCCGCGGCGTATTCGAACGGGGGCCCTCGAGGCGTAATCAAAGTGTTGGAGACTTTGCAGCTGACACGTAGCCTCGTTATTCACGTAAATGATGTTTCTTAAGTTAACGTACTTACGTCGGGATGTGCCGAGTTCGGTGGAAACGGAAAGGGTTAGACGTGAATTCGTGAGTTTCATGTGGAACGCGAGCTTTCTATGTGCGTCAAACGCGTCACGTCACGTGGTCGCATTTCATTTAACTTGGATACGTAAATGGAATCTTATAATGATGTGAATGTTACTGGAAAGGTTGTTTTAAGGTCATCGAGTTCATTAAAAGATGTAATACATAATGTTTGTATGTTGTAATAACTTGTTCGTGTTTTAATTACGCTTTATTATTATCGTTGTCTCTTTAGAAGTATAAAATAATTTCTATTTACAATTCAGTAAGGCTTAGCAAGTACGTCGTTCAGTGAAGTTTTCTAAGCTTACAGTAAAGTTAAATAAATAAATCATATGTTAGTAATAAAAACACTTATAAAACGAATTAAAAAAATATCGTGAGCTATATTTATTTTTGTTAAATACACTGTTATTCAATTATATATTTTCATTTAAGGGACAAAAATGAAATATTCACTATAGCCTAAAGACATCATACCCTAACAATCTAACTGAATTGTAATGAAAATAAATTAATGCATATCTGTGTAAATTATATTTATTTTTCTTAAACGCGTCGAAAAAACTAACCCTTAGAACGAAAAATACGTATATTTAGAACGAAAAATAATGGATATAATGAAAAATATTAACTTGACTATTGGAAATAATGAAAAATATTGACGTGACTATTGGAAATAATGAAAAGTATTAATTTGACTATTGTCATGTATAATAAATTTAAATATGACAGTAGTCAAGTTAATATTTTTTATTGTTTTCTAAACACTTTCATATTATTTAACGTTAACAGAGCAGGAGAGTTTCACAATGTTAGGTGGCATTATCGTAGTATCTCCGGGGAATAGGATTTATGAGTAAGCGCGTATTGAACGGATACGATTATTGATTTTTCATAAAAATTATTGTATTTGAATGTTTATAAAGGAACAATTTATCTAAATCTATCAATTGCTTGGTTCAAATAAATGAACTTGAGTTTATTTGATTAATATTTATCAAAACTTACTATATAATTATAATTACTGATAATTCGTAATTAAAATAGTTACTTCTCTATAATAAAATTCTGATAAAGTAAACGATGAAGCAATCAGTTTTATCATTATCTATTAACTGTTTTCATGTTTTTTTTTTCGTATTTCAGATCGGATATTATAATTACTAATAAAATACTGAAATTACTGTTACACCCAAATAAATATTTGTTGAATTTTTCCAGTTTTAAAAAATGCTTTTCTTTCGACAAAAATAACAAGATTATCCTAAGCTGAAAGTAAGCTTTAAATAACTGAACGATATTATTTGGGCTATAAAACCAATTAACTATGAAAGCTACACATTTAAGAGCAGATGTTTGGGAATGGGTATTGTGATCGTGTAGACAATATCTAAGAGCATGGTAAAGCTTGCCAGCTTTGGGTTTGCATTGAGCCAGTTTTCCCTAAACACGCGTACTATGCTACCTTAATATCAAAGAACATAAGTTTTAAGAAAACGAAAATTTCAAACTCTATTCTAACTTTCCAATTTCAAATCCAGTATTTGTACCTGGGATAAAATTATTTTTTATACCTAATGCAATATTGACAATAAAAATATATCCTACAAACAAATTGGAGCTACTTTGTCCATGCCTCGATGGAAAGTCGGCTACCGACTTTGGCCAACAAAAGTTGCCAGTTGTCGTTCGCCGACTCGTCCATTGCAAAAGTCATTTGTCTGCGCTGCGAGTTAATTAAAGCAAAATAGAGCCAGATTTCAGTTTGATCCGGATAAACATTTCATGATTTGGCTGCCTTTACCTTTGAGCCTAAAAAGCTCCAAAATAGTTATGTGTGATATCCATTTGAAATTTGAAGTCAAAATATTTAATCTTTTGCATATTTTAATCTGTTATTTTTCATATCTTCATTTGACCTCTTGTACCGGAAAAGATTGAGCCTGAAAAGATCCAAAATAATTATGGACGTTAAGTAACATCTGTACTCTTGTTGCCTATATTATTTTGTTACCTCCTAGTTATTACTTAATTTATTCTAACATCATGCAAATTTAATTTTACTCTGCGTTTTCGAGCTTTACTTCATTTACATTTGTGTATAGTCTCATTTATATTAAAACTGATTTAATCACTACATCGGCGCTTCAAAAGAAAAGGTTTAAAGTTTAAAATAAACTAATCGATAATCTTTATATCCTCAAAGTAGTTTCAAAGTAATAACGATTACAAGACGATATGCCAGGCAATAAAGCCAACTTTTGTTTCACCTCCCCCGAATTTTGATTATGCCTAGTCTATTTCTTTAACCGCTCCCTTCTCTTCAAACCCGCCGCGTTTTATTAAACTTATATTAAGACTTTTATAAATTTAGTTAAGTATGAAGTCTTAAAGTGTATTTTATATAATTTATTATCTTATTAATGTAGCAAGTAGACATTTCAAAGTATTAAAATCTCATATATTTCCAGCTCAGTTTATTACTGGGTTCTATTTATTTAAGTAAGAAAATTATATTAAGTACATATTGGTGGCGTGTGTTTAAATGTCACAAGATATGTTTCGTAAGTTATTTGAGTTAGAAACATGAAATTTTATATCTAAATATCTCAGGCAATTTGTATATTGACAAAATATTTTAACCTTTATGGAATAATGAGCTGTCACTCATTCCAATATGGTAACTCATCATCTCATAAAAGTTCTGCTTTCGTCGGATGCAGCAGTAAGGATGGCCAGTTTTACCCCTCCCTTGGGACATGAAAATTGTAACTAGATTCGTTATTTGGATATATTTGTTTTGAAGTGAAAATTCTAAAGCAGCGGCACATAGCGAGCAAGTCGGGGAGACGATATGGCATCAGCGGATCGTGAGCTTGTCTTGGCATGTTGTAATGTACTGATTTGTACGAAAAATGTCATATAGTGACTTCCGACAGTCGTCATGATTGCCACGACGGTAGCCCAACCCCGAACTTTGTACTGGAAAGCTGCTGGTACGTAGCAGGCGGGTCGGGAAGGTTTTTGGTATGATGGGAAAACATTTCATTCATTACGTTGGGAATTATTTTGACCTCGATATGTCTAGACCTTCGCGTCTGTACTTTAGAAATTTCGACAAAAATTAAAATACCATCGAATAACTTCGAAACTACTAGTCGAGTGGAATGATCCGATTATTATTCTAACTAGCTTAAAATTATATTCTCTTATAATGTAGAGTCATCGTCGCTAAGGAGATACCCGTGGTGGGGGAGAGCTCGATAGACGGTCGCTAATTTGGGCGTCAGGGGGAATTTCAGTCAGTACAACTCAACACTCACAGGAGCCAAGATGCTGATTTTTGTCTTCAATTATATATATATATATATATATATATATATATATATATATATATATATATATATATATATATATATGTCTATATATATAAATTATATGAGATGTAATCTAAAGTATTTTATTAGTTTTAGTAAGTGAAATATTTCAGATTTTGCCAATATTGTGATTCCGCCCAAAAGCCAACCAGGTATATAAAAGACGCTAAGCTATCATAAGAGAGTCTTGTGCTATCATAAGATTCGCAGCAGCTACGCAGGAATATGCTATTTTTAGAAGACGAGAAGGAGGTACCGTATACGTCAAAATTGCAAAAGTCACATCAGCCACGATTGTGTCCCCTACCATCGCAAGTGATGTTTGGTTTAGGACATACTCACGTCAATCCCTTGACTACGTATTCCGACTAGTTACGGTTCTTTTTAAAATTATTTAATAATTATATTAATTACCAATCAATATACAGTTTTGCGTTATGTTATATCCCTACGTCATGCATGTTTTGCGTCACGTTATATAAGAGGGCGAAATTAATTTATTTCACTCACAACGTTGCTAGACGCATGCAGCCTTGAAATTTTCTGTTTGCTCCATCTGCATCTGTCCTATTAGGGATGCGACTAAAGAACTTCTCGGTTACTCACGATCCATTATTAATTAATGTTATATCGATATAAATTGTTAATTATGTTTAAGAATTACTTGTTAGTGTTTATTTTACGTTTCAAGATTATTTCTGTTTTCTTTGTATTTAAAATGTTGCGCTTTTAAGAAATGAATAAATACTTAAGAAGTAAAACTTAAAAAAAATTAATAGTGTCAGCATTTTTATAAGTCAAACGAGTTAACTTATATTTTTTATCTACGTAAGATTGACATAAGTTATGTGGTACTTTTTTATAGAAATGTCAAAGGGTATCAAATCTGTTATTTAATATCCTTTTGTATTTTTTATGGCTTCGGAAATACATAAAGTTTTATGGGCGCCGAAAGCCTTTGATCGCCCCACTTTTTTCAAGCTGACGCTCACTACTCGCCTCTTTTTACATACCTTGATATTGCTTTATAACGTATAGCCCAGAGCATTTCCAGAAAAATAAAGGATAAATCTTTGAATATTTCATTATATGTGGTTGAGTAGTTTTCAAGATTAGCTTCTAAATGTAAGTAAACAAACTTAGAGGCTTATATTTTAGAATAAATATACAGCATTTATACATCAGATGCCAGTAAGGATAGGAAAACTAAAGTAGTTTAATGTTGATTCTTTAGTATTTGAAAATAGTCAAAAATGTTTTCGTTGTAAATAGTAAATATCTTTAAGTATATTGATAGATTTTTTTATGGATCCGTAACCAAATGACAAAGACTAAAGACAGCGTCTGTTTTGGGGGACGGGAGCGTCCAAAGCGTTTTGCAATATGTCCTGTAACTTGTTAACATCATATGTCCAAAATTTTAAATATTCAGGATGTTAAAAGCATTAATAAGTACTTAATGACATATATGCAACCAAGTAATTTATCTTACGATCTTTTACGGTATCGCTTTAAAATATAGTGTAAGTAAGCAAATTGTACTAATACTCTTAAAACTAAAGAAAAATTACGTGTGTTTTACTAAAGTGTATGTGACTTTTACGGTATCGCTTTAAAATATAGTGTAAGTAAGCAAATTGTACTAATACTCTTAAAACTAAAGAAAAATTACGTGTGTTTTACTAAAGTGTATGTGACTTTTACGGTATCGCTTTAAAATATAGTGTAAGTAAGCAAATTGTACTAATACTCTTAAAACTAAAGAAAAATTACGTGTGTTTTACTAAAGTGTATGTGACTTTTACGGTATCGCTTTAAAATATAGTGTAAGTAAGCAAATTGTACTAATACTCTTAAAACTAAAGAAAAATTACGTGTGTTTTACTAAAGTGTATGTGACTTTTACGGTATCGCTTTAAAATATAGTGTAAGTAAGCAAATTGTACTAATACTCTTAAAACTAAAGAAAAATTACGTGTGTTTTACTAAAGTGTATGTGACTTTTACGGTATCGCTTTAAAATATAGTGTAAGTAAGCAAATTGTACTAATACTCTTAAAACTAAAGAAAAATTACGTGTGTTTTACTAAAGTGTATGTGACTTTTACGGTATCGCTTTAAAATATAGTGTAAGTAAGCAAATTGTACTAATACTCTTAAAACTAAAGAAAAATTACATGTGTTTTACTAAAGTGTATGTGACTACGTACCCATATTAAGTACGTAGCATTCGTATTACACACTCGACGCATTTGGCTGTTTTTTAATATTATTTTTGTGTATGTTTTAGAAAATATATAATCGTAAGTTCTAAAATAAATTAAATATACTTACTACTTATCCCTGGCAAAGGATTAATTACTATCTTTATTTGAGCAAATACTGTTAAAACTAAAGAAAAATTACATGTGTTTTACTAAAGTGTATGTGACTACGTACCCATATTAAATACGTAGCATTCGTATTACACACTCGACGCATTTGGCTGTTTTTTAATATTATTTTTGTGTATGTTTTAGAAAATATATAATCGTAAGTTCTAAAATAAATTAAATATACTTACCACTTATCCCTGGCAAGGGATTAATTAATATCTTTATTTGAGCAAATACTGTTAAAACTTTGCAATATATTTGACTAAAGATTTCTAGGACGCACAGATAATGCACGGATTTCCTAGGACGAACAGATAACGTTAGTTCTTCACAACGTTTTTCAGTGTCATAACGGTGCGATGTAAAACTATTTGAGATTGCTATCTTTATTTGAGCAATTACTGTTATTTTAACTTTGCTATGGATTTGATTAAAGATTTCTGTTTACACGTGACATTTTTTTTGAAGTAGAATTTCTTAGAACGCACAAATAACGTTTGTTTTACACAACGTTTTTCAGTATCATCTTCTAACCGTGCGATGTAAAACCATTTGGAGCAAACTACAACAAGCAAACTAAAAAAGTAAGCAAATCTGACTAGGATTTGAAAATTAAGTTTTGAGAAGTTAGCCTCGGATGACGTTCGTCATTCTGAAATGTACTACGTGTATTATAAAAGTGTAGTATTGGTGAAAAAGGTTGTATAGCTTTAGTACTAATAGATTTATGAACTCGTATATATGCTCTATGTATGTATACGTTCTATGTATTTATTATTAACAATTCTGAATAGTAGCGTTACGCAAACAATTTAATTTTGTTTTAATTGATTTGTCACACGCTTTATTTAAGTAAACTTTTTAATGGCTCGATTACACAACAGAAAATTGTCTTAACAAACCATCTATAATAATTATTAGCAATATAAATCGTTGCACTTTTTGTAGATTTTGCTGTTGTCTACAATGTTTTCGCACATTATTTTGATGTAGTGATTTTACTGTAATGGTTTGAGAGTATAACTTTTTATGGCCCGATTTCACAACATAAAACGGTCGTAACAAACCATCTATAATAATTATTAGCAATATGAAACGATGAACTTTTTGTAGATTTTGATATTGTCTACAATGTATTTTGATGTGATGCTTTAATATAATGGTTTAAAAGTTTGACACAAAAATATTTCTATGGCCCTATTTCGTAATAGAAAATGACTCGCAATAAACCATTTGTAATAATTAGCATTGTAAACCGTTGAACTTTTGTAAATTTTCATGTTGTCTACAATATTTTCGTTAATTGTTTTGTACCTTTATAGTAATGGTTTAAAAGTTTAACTCAAAAATATCTTTATGACCCGATTTCGCAATAGAAAACTGGTCGTAATAAACCATCTGTAATAATTAGCAATGTGAACCGTTGAACTTTTGTAAATTTTCATGTTGTCTACAATGTTTTCGTTAATTGTTTCGTACCTTTATTGTAATAGTTTAAAAGTTTAACTCAAAAATATTTTTATGACCCGATTTCGCTATAGAAGAGGTGTTATAACAAACCATCTGTAATAATTAGCAATAAAACCGTGGAACTTTTTATAGATTTTCCGGTTGCATATAAAAATAATTTTGTAGTATTATTTGAATGTAGCACTTTCAATACAATCTTTCAATACAAGTACTTTTCAATACATTTCCCGTTACTCTTCTAGTATATTCACTTAATTGTTATTTCCCATTGCCCACGTCTTTTAAAATATATTACACATATCCTACGTTTATGCGACACTATAAACTAAGTAATTGTGAAAATTTCATGTCAGTTGGTTAAGATGTTTTATGCCAAACTCCAAAACAGAAAAAACGAATTAAGAAAACTTTCTTCTTTATGAAATTGGTATGATGAATTCCATATTTTAAAACACACCTATCGCAGGACCTGTTTGCGATATTGTAATCATCACATGGACAGAGCAAGAATACGTCTGATGATGGAGATACATTCCATGCAGCCCCTCATCACGAACAATTAACAAATAGTTCAATAAATAACAATATCAAATTTAGTTTATAAAGCCTATTACGAGGCGGACCGACTACCCTCTCATTAGTCTCTGGTCCGGAGGGAAAGCCGCCATTATTCAAACTGTCAGGGAGCATTTTAACCCTCGTGTCGATGGCAAATTTACAATTCCATAATGAGACAGCCAACTAATGAGCTGGTTCAGCATCTGGCCGACGAAGGAGACCGTCTCTATAATGGTATTTATTCGTATTTTATTTTTAGAGTTTTCATTTTGGAACAGAAAAATCATAGGTCTATTAACATATTGGAACTATGAGACTATGGCCGTTTTGACAAATAACTTGTTGCTTGCTACGTTTAAAGATGATGTAAGCTATATAGAAGGGTAGGCTTATATCATTTCGTAGATGGTCGTATATCAATGTTTTTTTGCTCGAGACTGCAGATACGTTCGTATGAAATTGTTGTGATTTTGAATTTTATTGGTCGTTGTAATTTTGAACTTAATTGGTGTTAACTTAATCGGATTATAATTAAATGTTAGACCGAACAAATTGCAGAGTTATTTTCCTATGATATTTCGTATCGTAGCGCTCTACATCGTAGCATATTGTAGTAAGCCACATCATAACAAAGACCGTGTAATCTCACATCGTAGTCCATATATTGTAGGAAGATAATATTGCATACCAACTTATTCACTATATTAATAAGTTACAGTATTATAATAATATAAAATGTGAAATTTGCGGGATCTTTACGTTTCGTAACATTTTAAACATGAAATTGAATATAAAAGCCTACACGCCTTATAACAAAAAACTTTCCTAAATCATACATTTTTCCGCTTTTATTGATTAAAATCACCATATTTTTACTTAAAAAAATTTGTTTTCATAAAAATAACTAAGACTTTTATTTATAGTATAGTCTTTGTTCTTGGTATTCTTAACTAAAAAACGTTTATAATATAAAAATGTTATTTCTGATATAACTTATTAAAGTTGCTTTATGAAGCTTTATATACGTTATCGATAAAAAAATGTTAAATAAATTAATTGGCAAATATTTTAAAATAAAATCGTGCGGTAAACATAATGAACAAACTCACGATTGCCTGCTAACGGCGGGCTCAAGACAGAACCTTACAAGATCCTTCTTTTGCCGCTAACCGCCAGCTCAATTCGCATTTCGAGGACTACATAAAGGGATAGCGAGATGAAGCTGCAAACAAGATAAGGACCACTCGAGATCTACGTCAATCTCTTCTTGCCTCGTCTAATCAACGTTTTATTCGCGCTGCAATCCGCCTCCCAGAGATTCAGTCTCGAGGGAGATGAAGTGAAAGGATGCGCGAAGGCTGAGAGGAACAATTTTGAATATTGCATGTGTACTACTTGTGTCTCTTATCGCAAGGTGGGTGTTATTGGCTTTTTATCAGGGATCTAAGGGTCTTAACTTAGCGTCTTTGTAGACTTTCGTACGCGTGGTGCGACTGTATGGACTAGACGCTGATGGTAATTAAATGTCGTCGGCTGTGTGTTGACTGTGCGTCACTCATTCGAATGAGAAATAAAGTCTTTTTTTATTTTAGCTAAAAATAAAGAAGATGAGAATCTACAAAAATTTAAATTAAGAGAAGTAAAAGTTTAAATTTATTCAAAAATAGTACTTTCACTTAAAGTGTGAAGATAGCGTCTTTGCAATATTTTGGAAATTTTCGAGCTTTTTAAGGTCGTGTCTCTCAAAAGGAAAAACGGAACTCCGTAAGATTGCTCATTAGTCCGCTTCCGTATGTCATAGTATTTTTATTCGAAACTGTTTGACATTTAAATATGATATACTAATAAAACATATTAATCCGCATATATGTCAATAGATAACACTCAGAATTAATTATATGAAAATGTTTAGGGGATGGGACTCCCTCCCATCCCCTAATCGGCAAATGAAATACCCAAAAAAAAAGATGCATAAGAGTTTCCATAATATTTTTTTATAATTTCACATGGCCTATCTTTAGATAGATACTGAAAAAATATGTAAAAAACTATATTTCTCCTTACTTCTGTAATTGCTGAAACTAAAATTACAAAAAAACCCGGATATTTAGAAGCCTACTCATAGGAAAATTAGGCTCAGCTGAACGGTGATCGTAGATTGTATAGTAAGATATTGACGCTAATACATATATATATATATATATATATATATATATATATATATATATATATGTGTGTGTCATTCTACTTAGTATGTTAGGTATTATTAAATATTTATTGCACATTTTGTAAATTTTTTGCATTTATCCATTTGTTTTTAAGTTTACTTTTTACTACACTATGATTTCTTATTCATTAAAATAAAACGTTAAGGAGTTGAATCGTTGCAATTTATTACAATATTGTATATATATATATATATATATATATATATACAGGTTGTCCAGTGGCAGATTTCAATGTTTGAAAAATTGTAAATCTCCCTGATGTAATATCTCGTAAAGCATCTACTTAGGTTTATAACATGGTAAAAAAACAACAACAAAAAAAACTACACCTCTAATACAAAGTAGGTTTATTTTAACTTTATAACAACAAATGCGGATTTAATTTTTTAAAAACCACGTTTTCCAAATGGCGGCCATCGAGTCTGACACACTCTTCCAGTCTAGGACGCATGTTTTCAAAAACGCGTTTGCAGAGCGACTGGGGTATCCTACTGACTTCGGCTCGAATATTTTCTTTAAGTTGTGTCACAGTGCTCGGATTTGTTTTGTAAACAACGGATTTTAAGTATCCCCATAAGAAAAAATCACATGGGCTTAAATCGGGTGACCTAAGTGGCCACGGTACGGTACCGTTTCGGGAAATGTTTTTTTCTGGAAATAACTGCCGCACTGCATTCATGGACACATTAGCAGTGCGAGCTGTGGCCCCGTCCTACTGGAACCATGTGTTTTGGTTGAAGGATGGACTATTCTGTAGTTCTACTCTGAAAAAGTCATTTAATATCTCTCCGAATTCACAGTTACAGTTTAGCCACGTTGATTTTCAAAGAAATAAGGCCCTATGATTGCAGATGCAGACATGGCACACCAGACTGTTACTTTAAGCTTATGTAAATGCTCTTGATGCATTTGTCTTGGGTTGTGGACATCCTAGTAACGAAAGTTCCGCTTATTCACATATCCTCCAATGTGAAAGTGAGCTTCGTCACTAAAGAATATGTTGCCCATCCGGTTAGCAGTACGAAATCTCAACAACATCACCTCCGCGTAAGTTTTTCTTAATTCAAAGTCAAAATCGTGTAAATCTTGAACAATTTGAATTTTATATGGATGGAACTTGAGCTGTTTTTACATTATTACCTGTAAAGTTTATTTCGGAATTCTTAATATCGATGAACGTGTACGCAGTGATAAACGGGGATTTTCAACGACAGAAACCATAACGCGCTCAACATTTTCATCCGTGGCTACCAATGGTGTAGGTCCTGGCCTGGGCGTATTTAATGTTGATCCTGTAGCTCTGAACCTTGCTACCCATGACTGAATGAGGTTGATCGATGGTTCATCACGTAATCGACGAATATTGTAACGATTATTAAATCGACGACGTGCTACAGACAGCGAAAATCCACTCGAAATGTACGCCTCGAAGGCAAAAGCGCGGTGCTCTCCACTCCACTGTTCCATGCCTACTAAAACATCCACACGGCTTGCGCTTCTAACGACGCCCCCCACGCCCCTATTATGTGTTGCGTTCAGAAACTATGTTTGTTCAAACTTTGAAATTTGCCACTGGACGTCCTGCATATATATATGTATTGATTTTTTATTTTAACTCTGCCTTGTCATTATGATATAGGTAGATGCAATGTAGCATGTAGCAAGAATATAATTTTTTTGGACTAACCTAATTTTTTTTAAATATTTTAGCAGAAAATCCCAGATTTTTATGAACGTAATCATGTAAGAAATTATTTAATGGGAGTGCAACGTTTTTTCTTCACATGACTTCTTAACTACATTACAATATAATATGTATATATATATATATATATATATATATATATATATAAACAAGGTATTATATTAAGTTGTATTATGAATGTAGTGAAAATAGAACACGAAGTAAAACCATGGTGTCCATCTAATATATTGTATGTTAATAAAAACTAACGGTTACAGAGCGTCGCATTTCATTTTTTTATTAACATTTGATTATTATATGCATTATACAGAAATCAATTTAATAAGACAGAATTATCTTATTAAATGATGCTTATATCACACTTTTTACGGCAACTAAATTATGTATTTGATAATTTTGATCTCAGGTAAAAAAACAACAAAGTTCCTCGAGCAAAGACCCTGCTTTATGATACTCAATTCTTGTCCTTTCCACCTAGGGCGAACTTTGGTTCTATCTGTTACTCCAACATTAACAATATATTGTTTGTTACAATTTCTAAAATAAGCAATCGCATACCCTGGAAAAGTTGATCTAAAATCAATATATAAAAATGACTCTCTCAACATCCAAACATCCACCCCATCGCATTAAAGAGCCACACATCCACGACAATGCCTGTATCGCGCGTTACACTTGCGCCAAATTATTCTCCCGATAATAAAGTTTTCGCGCAGCGGGCCAACCTCATTTTCCAGCGTCGCTACGCCGAAAAACTGAAAATATAACGAGTTTGTTTTCGCATCAAATTTTCCGAGTACACACGCGAAGCGACTACCGGTACGAAGCGCTGATGTAATATCTCGTAAAGCATCTACTTAGGCTTATAACATGCTTGAATATTCATTAAATTGACGTTCTCCGTCAGTTTCGTTAGTGAATGGTTCGTGCGACGTTTTTCGTTGGCCCGTTTTGCTCGTATTCATTTGATGAATCTGAGTGTGTGGAGTGCTTTTGAGGACGCTTTGCTTGCTTTTCTTTTGGAAGGGAACGAATTTCGTGTTGCTACGTTATTGGTTGAAATTGGCATCAATTGGAAAGTGTATTTTTTCGAATGCATAATAAATAAGATCGTCTACTAAGTGGAGCATTTTATATAATAAGTTAAATGTATTTGGCGTTAATTTTGTAGAAATTCATTATTCACAATTAAATGAAACTATGTGATGTAGTATTATTTCTAATTTCTTTAAGTTCTTTACCACGACCTAGGTTTCGTTGTATTACAACATCTTCAGGTGGGATATTAGATTAACCCACCTGAAGATGTTGTAATATAACGAAACCTAGGTCGTGGTAAAGAAATTAAAGAAAGTAGAAATAATACTACATTACGTAGTATCATTTAATTGTGAAGTTAAATATATTTGGCGTTAATTTTGTAGAAATTCATTATAATTTAATTTTTCAAAATTAAATGAAACTATGTGATGTAGTATTATTTCTATTTTATTGAAATTCTTTATCACGACCTAGGTTTCGTTGTAGGACAACATCTTCAAGTGGGCAATTTGTAATCTTTACAAATAGCGCACCTGAAAATATTGAATACAATGAAACCTGAAGATGTCATATAAAGAAACCTAGGTCGTGGTTAAGAATTTAAATAAAATAGAAATACTACTATATCACGTAATTGTATTTAGTTTTGAAAAATTAAATTATTATAAGTTGAATTAACTATGGACAATTCTCAAAAGGAGAAGTTAGTTGTCGGTTAAATTTAACGAACATTTTTATTAAAAATATGCAAACAAAGAAACTTGAAAATTATGTTAATTTGCAAATTATTATTTTTTGTATTTTAAATATAGTTACGTGAACAGAAAAATAACACATGAGTGCGAATGCATTTCATGAAGATACTTTTTAATTTTTTTAAGTCAATATACTTTGAATATTGAATATATTTGACCTTAATTTCCTAGAAATTCACTACGAAAATATCTTCAAATCGAAAATAACATCAAAAGTATAATAGTTTCATTCATGCCTGTGAAGTTATCCGAAATTTCTGCGTGAAAAAATTTGAAATAGTAAAATAATTCGGGTCGAATTAGAAATCATTCTACGAAAAAGTGCTTATCCAAAAAAAATTACAGTACAATTTTATAAGCCCTTAGTTTGAACTTTTTATGACTTATTTATGTGTGATAACTATTTTTTAAAGTTCTATGTCAGAAAATTATTAATATTTCCAAGGGATACATAATCACTGTAATATATTATCACTTTTCTATGAATTTAAAATCCATCACTGATAACATTCGTAATTCTAGTAGTTCTGTTCCAAGTATCCTTCTTCAGCATTTCTTCAGCCATTTTGTATTCTTTCACAGTTTCAGGACGTCTATCCTTTCAAACTCACTTTCGCGTAGTCTCCTAGTCTCTCCGTCAGAGGAAAATGGAAAATACTAATGTTGTATTCATAACAGTAGCCTATATATGGACTCTACAGACTGCATTTATATTGTCAAAGGAATATTTTAATTATTAGTATTAAACTTTACACGGCTCTTCATTCATAGCAGTTGAGGCAGTTTGAAACTGGAATATTTTTAGGATTTTCCTAACCACAAATTATTTTTCTACCCAATTAAATCATATGGCTAAGATCCCAGTATTATATAAAATATTAACGTATTATGATTAATTTAACTATTGAGTGAGTGGTGATGAATGTAACTTTCTAATGAATTATGTCGTGGCTATAAATTTATCCAAACAAGGGTAACTTTCAATTGATTGACGTGGTGCCGAGATCGTGGTTTTTTGACGTGGATGTGCTTTCGAGTGTCAACGATTTTTTAGGAATCAAGAAACTTTCGAATGAGTGAGAACTTAACTTTGGTTTAATTATAACTTTGATAAATTTGGATGGAGTAAGTGCGAGTTTATTGTGATGAATACGACTAGGATTTTTGAGTTGCTTATATAAATATATTCAAACTTGTTGTAACTTTGGGAGGACGTCACTTACCGTCGTCGCAGAGCTGACCGCCGCGACCAAGCGGGCAGAGACAGCGCGGGCGGCGCGCGTGAACGCAGACGCCGCCGGCGCCACACGGCAGGGCGCAGGCGGCGGCGGCGCGTGGCGTGGAGCGGGGTGCAACCGTTGGTGCGGGCGGTACCTGAGATTAATTAGGCACAACAATATAATACATACAATCAGTACAATATCATACATACAGTACAATATAATACATACAGTAACAATATTATACATACAGTCAAAATAATTATTATTTGAAATCTTAACTAGCAGCTCCGGGCAAACGACGTCAGTTGTCGATTCTTCGGAAGGATTTGCTCTTTGAAAAGGTCTCAAAAGGTCCATTCCCTTTAAAACTAAAGTGAAATTATGTCAATTTTTTCTAATACCTTCGATTAACTATAAAGATGTATGCTATCTAGATTTTGCTAACCAATTATTTAACAAACTAGAAAAACTTAAAAATGTATGTGTGACGTGTTTGACCTTCAAAATTATGATCATATTTCTAAGTTTAGGTTTCGGCTTAAATTGATCCTAATCTTCATATTTTGTCATTACATTACTACATTTTAAACATCCACACATACTCTCTTACTTCAGTGCCAGATTCACTAAATTATCCGTATATGGTCTGAGCTTAAATTTTGAAAATCTGCGAACAATTTTCATTCCTCACCATTGTTCGTTCTTTTATGTACATTCTTTTAGTATTTACGGTGTCAATTTACGGAATCTTAACATTAGAAATAATAAACATATATGTTTTCAAAAGTCGTTGGAAAACTTTATCTATCTTGACTTAACTCGTAATATTTTCCGTCCATTCACACTGTGATTGTTTTCATGCCTTATCCTTTTCTTTTTTCCTACCTACATTTCAAATTTAGGTCTTTCCCTTATATATAGTTTAATAATTGTTTTTTAATTTCAATAAAAATAGTTTTATTCTGTCAAATTTATAATGAAGACAAAATGTGAGAATGCAATTAATTTGTTCAATGGTGGACGCCAAATGATTCTGTCATTAATGTATAACAATGACAGAATCATTTGCAGTCCACCTTTGAACAAATTAATTGCATTACTTGCTTGACTGGAAGATATGATTTTTGAATCAATGAATCCGCCGTATGTTACATTAAATACTAATAAATAAATAAACGAAATCGTAATATTACTAAAATCCAACTCATTCGAGCATTACTGTTCCCCATTTTCCTCTACATCGCAGAGATGTGAGCACTGCGCGAAAGCGAGTTACAGAAGATAGAAGTCCTGAAAATGTGGTGCTGATGAATAATGCTTGAGGTACTGTGGCCTGGGTTCCGTAGAAAGGCACCTATACTACAAGAACTTGCTTTTAACCAGCGTTTGTCTAGTGTCGTAGAAACTCAAGTCGTAAAATCCTTTGGAAACTTGTCGCAGTGTATCAATGATAATATTAAACGCCTAGTGGTACAAGAGATAATGGTATCATCAGACCTTGAGAGAGCACCGACAGCCATTTTCGTTCCCCTAAATGAATATAACCGAAAAAATGGTGTCAGGGAGTAATGACGTCATATTGTGTTGCGCATCACTCATTTACAACACAACTGACCCGTGAGCATGACCACAATTGACACAAGGGTCATGACACCAAGAGTAGTAATAATCCTTGTGTCAATGAGTCATGATCCTTGAGTCATATCAAAACTTCACTATTGTTCCTTTATTTTTTTAAAGAGAGTGTATTCCACAAGTGACTTGCTAAACAAGTTTCTCAACTTTTTCTTTTTTAAGATATGTAAAAAATATATGCTTTGTTCTCCTCAGTAAAAAGAAAATTTTACAAAAAAGATGGTTTTTTGAAATAATAAATAATTAATTTTTGTCTCTAAAGTTTAGTAGTGAAATAAAATTTTACTAAATTTGGTGAAAGTTGTTCAATCGTTAAGGGTTAATGGGTAACAAGCATCTAAATATTATTTTCAGCGTATTAGTAATCAACTCATGCAAAGTTACATAAAACTGCATAAGTTTATTGAAATTTCTAATCAAATTTTAAAAAACAAACAAAATTTTCCATTTTTTCCTTTTCTGAATAGATTAAATACCTGTCATACGAAAGGAGGGGTGATCTTGAGAAATACGTTTTTCCCTTATAACTTCATCTTGCCCGTTCGTCTATCTCAATCTATTATATGTAAACACGTGAGATGATGGCGAAATTTTTTTTACGTATCTTATCGAGTGGGAAATCATTGCTAAGGTCTTTAATGACACTGAGTATTCATTTCAAAACTATGTTTGGAAAATATTAAGTTTTAAAGTAATGTGCTACGGGATCCTTCTTACCTTAAATTTTTTAAGCGTGAATTAGAAAAATCTGAAAAAATGCTAAGTACTTAGTTTCATTCAAATTCAATACTTATAAGCCACATTACATGTACTTTCTGACAAGCATGTGGATGGTTTTTAAAATAAGTATCATAATTTCTTAGGTTGCTTTTAATTTTCAAACAAAGGCAAATTATCTCTTTATATATAATGCCAAACAAATTTATTTTTATAAAACTGAATATTAAAGATTAATTTATGTATATTTTATCGTACAACATGTCACTCTGATGTAAGTAATTGAATGTTTTAAGTACAAGTATGAAGGATTTTTCGTAAATCGTTTATTGTTCGTCTTAATAATGAAACAATACTTTCCTTAATTTTTCTATTCTTAATTTAAGTTTTAGTCTCCTTTCTTATTTCTTACTGTATTAGTATTAAGTGGTACAGTAATAAAAGAGTAATAAACTAGTACAACATTTTTCAAAACTCTCTTGTTATTTACTTGGCATATTTTTTCCCTTCTTTGAATATTTTCTAACACATTAACTTATTGGGCTATTGCTGAACAAATTATAAAAGTTTATGATTTGTTAATTACAATTTTTTAATTATAATAAAAATATTATTGTGGATTTACTTATTGTGAAACTAATTGACATTAAGTAAGTTAAGTTTTAACTCAATTAACGGTGGGTTAAATTTATTTCAAACAGTATTTAGATATTTACTGACCTGGTTAGACATTTTTAATGACCTGATTTAATTGTAACGCTCTAAAGTAGATACTTAACTAAATAGATTATTTCAAACGGGTATTCGCGCGTGTTAGATTTTTTTACGAAATAAAACAGTTGTAATGAACTAAAGAAAATACAAAAACAATTCGTAAAATACGACCACGGGATGTGAGATATTATAAAATTAAATTCCTAACCAGTAATTTTCTATAGGCAAAAATGAATTTGTTTGTTGTGTCACCATTTTTTTCCCTTTTCCACACGAGCAAAATCGTGAATGAGAGCTAATAGGACATAGTTTCAAAATTAAATATCTACTTATTACATTCAAAATGGCACAGTTATTAATTTAAATGATCATGTAATGTATCATCCAATTCATGGTCATTTACACAATTTATGGTGCGTTGCAATTGGGCGGGTATTTGAGACTTCCGTTAATATTATAAATTTCAATATTTTCGTTTGTTTGTTTTTTACAAAGCAACGAATCGCTACCAAATTAGCGTAACGTACTTCGCATGCGTGAAATAAGTGCCGATGCCAAGAAAAGCATATTTGGATGTTTATTGGTCAATCACGCCTAAATGAACATATTTCCATCAAATTTGGTACAGACGTAATTCATAATTAAAATTAATATGTAGGGTACTTTTTTCATATAAGAATAAGAGTAATTTCTGTATGATAATATTCGAAAGTTTTAATTAATAAGAAAACATTTAGATTTAGATGATTCCATGATCTCGACACACAACGTGTTTGTTAAAACGGCAAAACTTTTAATATTATTAACAAAGAGGTTTTATGGTAGTTTCATTGGATATGGTGTGAGTGTGCGTGAGCGCGGGCGCGCGCTTTCTTATACAGTATTTATCGTCAATTCATTAACAGTACAGGTAGTTTTTGAGTTAAGTAATAGTCAAGTTTCAACTTAAGTCGTTTCGAGTTACGTTAAACAATATTTTGACAACAAAATAGCGGCAATTGTTTCTATTTACGTCATATTATAGTCGTTTCAGATTCGGGCAATATAAACCCCTGTGATTCGGGTGTCGGGTTTCGACTTGCAAGGGATCCCTTATGTCACAGAGGGCACGCAGTTTCCGCTCATGATTTGTTTAAAATTTGTTTGATATTATAGAAAATGAATTACTACTATACCGCCTAAACGAAACAGTAATAATGAAGTGCAGAAAAAGTGAGAAAGAAAATAACAATGTAGGTTAAATCTATGATTTTGAAACACAAAGACAGCAGTTTATCCTCTTCATTAATTGGACGTGAATTTAATGTGTCGCACACAGAAAACTATTGTATAGTATAGAAAATATTGAAAAATAAAAAATAAACTTCTTAGAGTTGTAGATTCCGTGTCTCTAAATAGCACCATCGCATGTAAAAAAACGCTTTAATTTATGAGATATTATAACTCTTCCACACTTGGATTCACGATGAAACTCAGCACGAGTTCCTCTTAGTCTCGCTGTCTTTCAAAACAAGACACTAAGTATTATCAATTTACTGCATAATAATCGTAGTGTAAATAGTAATGAAGACACAAACATTTTTTTTGTCAGCCGCGTAACATTCGAGTGCAAGAAGAGGCTGCTAGTCCCGATCATGTGGCTGGTCAGAGTTTTCCCGGCATATTAAAAGAAATCATGGAAAGCGGGGATTTTTCATCGAAACAAATTTTTAGTGCGGATAAAATCGGATTCATCTTGAAAGATTATGCCCACCTGCATTTTTATATCGTAGAGAGAAGTCTATGCCTAGCTTTAAAGTGGCTAAAGATCGCTTAATGATCTTATTGGGATCAAATGTTGAAGACTATCTCAAATTAAAACCACTTTTGCTTTAAAGGTCTGAAAATTAACGAGCTCTTAAAATTACGTCAAGGATAATCTGTCAGGTATTTGATGAGTTAACCTATGGGCATGGGTAACATTGGCTCTTTTTAAAGAATGGTTTATGAAAAATTTCATATCTGAAGTTAAACAGCAATGATTTGAAAATAACTTATAAAGCTTTAGTCCTCCTTATAAAGCTTTAGTCCTCCTGGATAATGCTCTCGGTTATCCCCCGTGTCCTGTCGACATAGATCCCCAAATCAAGGTTATATTTCTGCTTCGAAATATTACATATTTGTTGCAACCAATAACCCGAAGGACATTTTCACAGGTAGTCAAGGCAAATGAAAATGATAGTATGTAACTGAGAGATTTTTGGAAGTGTTACAATACTGCAGTGTGCAAAAATATTGCTGCATAAAAGGCAGACGTAAAACCCATCAATTTGAAAAAAAAGATTAGAGAAAATTATGTCCACACTATGATTTCTTTGTACAAATATTTATTTGTTGTTCTCTCCAATGCTAAATTCTAGGATATATTGTGTGTTGCTATCAATAATCACCATCAATACATGCTTTGAAGACTGGTATCAGAAATAGGGCATAACACGGCCGAGATTTGTGCATGACAATGTCTCCTCGGATCTCCCTATGATAAAACAATACTCGTTTTCGAGTGCATCTCAAACACTTTTTTCTCGTGTGAAATAGTATGTCGTATGAGACTGGTTCCAATATTGTTTTAGCGAGTAAATTGATCAAAATAAGTACCAAACATGCATATAAATTTTATGCTTGACGGTGAAACGTCAAATTTTAAAATTGATGACTTCTGTTCTTCGTTCGATACTTGACATTTTTTCGTCTGCGTATTTGTCTATGTGTACCCTATCTTTAATTTATTTGCATTGAATTTGCTTGGTAGACACCAAAAATATTAGGATTTTATAGTTTTGAAATGATCGATGCACTAAAATACACGATGGGCAACAGTGAACTGATATGCGATTAAAAATATACTTCACCTCGTCCTCTTCCCTACTCAGGCGCCGTGTGTAGCGTATTTCTAATTTTAATCTATCGAAAATCATTAGACTCGTTTCGTTCTTGCCACGTCGACTATGCAGCTTGTAACACACGTGTTAGATTTTGCACGCGTACATGACCCACTTTTCTGCGTTATAAGACGTTATCGCGTCAAAAATATAATCAGGGAACCATAATTCTAACCATATTGCCTATTCAGTCTTTTAACTGTTAACGACATTTGAAATAACAATTCTCTATTGGAATTTAATATCTATATATAATATCCGTTTTTTGAAAAAGGGAAAGTACTTTGAGTCAGTACAGCGGGGTATATAGAAGTAAATCTTTTTGAAGGAAAGTTGGGTCTTGGTGGTTTCATGTGATTACCAATCTCAATAGTTTTTGTCTTCTATGTTGGTTAACTTCGGTTATAAGACAAAAGCTTTTTATCTTTTTAATCTACTTTACACTCATCCGCTATGACTATCTAGATACTTAGGTATTTTAAAACTATATGTTATAAGTTAAATATATTGAAATATGAATACTATATTCGTATCAGAGCACCGCTACGGCGGTTGTGCAACTCATACAAAAAAGAAATGTTGTCTCTTGACATTCTTGCAAATTCACACCCCTACTTTTCGATGTGAAGAACAGGCTCCGTGAAACTCATGCACAGCGTTCTTTGTGAAAATGTCAGAACACAAACTTATTTTGCGTTCATAGAATATTTCAAATAGTTTGTGGTTGTTTTTCCCATGATATGAAATACAATGTTATCAAAGGAAGTTTAATAGCATGGACCTATAAACCCGCATCCATATAAAACATTTGATGGAGAAACTAAAGTAATTTTCAAAGTGAGCAGAGATAGTGATACTTTTATCACTTCTTCATGTGTAATATAAATAATTTGAAATTTAAATAATTTTTATGTCCGTTTTTTTCCGTTATTCACGCATGTATAAATAGAACGATCTAGAGTGAATTAATAATAGAAACAATTATCTTTTCGTCTCGCTCTGACTTCACCTTCCCTTTAAGCTACCCTCGCAATTTCCATATAAATTATTATCGATGGTGATACCAATAAGTCAGCCGTCCGCCAACAAGACGGTTGTACATTTATGTTTAAAAGAGAACACCTCTATTATAAGGCCAAATGGAATTAAATTTTTCTATTGTATTTTCTTTTAGTTAAGTAAGGGCAGTCGATGCTTTATTCGGAGAATTCCGGTCCCTTTAATTATTTAGCATCGCTATTAAAATGTACATCTCATTAGAACTTTAAGAATCTATAATAGAATTTATATTTTACGGAATATGTTTCGTCGATGTTCGCAAAAATAATGGCCTTAATAAAAATAAAAAATTTTCGTCAATAGTAATGACCACGTGGAAAGTTTTTTCATTAACCAGTATTTTTTTTCATTAGCTTTTCGAATTAGTAAGGAAAAATATTTTATTTTTTTGTAAACATAATACTTTTTAAAACTATCAATAAAGTTTTTCTCAAGACCCCTCTTTTCAAATTGATTTCCTCGATTTTCCGAACATTAATAACCTGATATGAAATTTTTCAAATTTCCGTAATAGCAGTGGTTGACCTTAAGTCTGGCACTATTTTACATTTTAGAAATGACTACTTTTAAAACGTACGAAACAGTTGGAATTTTTTTTCAAAATGCCGCGGTGTTGTAATGATTTAATAAAGACGTAAAATCCACATATACAGACTGGGAATCTTTTCACTTTAACCTTAAAATATGATATACTGGTTTAGTCGATGCCAAAGTTATCGATCGAACCAGTATGGCATATTTTTTACTTAGTAGCTGTACCGTGGTTTGTTCCGCGTAGAATGATTTTAATTATGATGGACGGATTTGCAATGATTTTAACTATGATGAACAATTAAACGCTTCCACTTCGTTCGCCAAATGGCATCCATCGTATGGTCAGGAGTCGAAGGTCTGAGATGTTTAAATAATAAAAAAAAACGGTTTCCCTCCATCTTGCAATGTTTAAGCAGTGTTCGTCAACTTTTATTACATTTTTAGGATTCCGTACCTCGAAAAGAGAAATGAAACCCTTGTATGGACACTTATGTGCTGTCTGTTACGGCCGTTTTTCTCAAAAATTGCATAACGTAACCGCATATGCTTCAATAATATTTATATGGAAATAATACTCAGAAATATTCATACAGAAATTTTGGTGGGAGAATTAATTTCTTGAAAGAAAAATTTAGGATTCTATATTTAGCGAACAGTTTCGTTTTAAAGGGTAAGTTAAAATGGTTTCAAAAATATTTTTTATAGTTTTAGGTATTCATATCTTTAGAGATGTACCGAAAATGTGCCAAAAAATATGGTCACCCTTATTTCTGAGATTATTGAACCTTAAATTATGAAAAATGAAGTTTTTGGAAGCGTACGCAAAGTGGAATTGTACAAAGGTTGTAGGAAAACAATAGCGATAACAGTAGACGTTATTTTTTTTAAGTGGGCATCATATTTCACAGGCGTAAAGCCTGTTAAAGATACAGTAGGCAATATATTTACTTTGTGGAAAAGTATATTTGTAAATATTTTAATGGAAATACTACGTGTCCTTAAATGTTTTATAAGTGCCGAAATGTATACGAAACCCTCATAATGTGAGTTCTACTCGTCCTTGATAGTTTATGCTGCTATCCTTGATAGGTTTATTTTATACTGTTATCCTTGATAGGTTCACTTTATACTGCTATTCTTGATAGGTTAATTTTATACTGCTATCCTTTATAGTTTCATTTTATACTGCTATCCTTGATATGTTCATTTTATACTGCTATCCTTGATAGGTTCACTTTATACTGCTATTCTTGATAGGTTAATTTTATACTGCTATCCTTTATAGTTTCATTTTATACTGTTATCCTTGATATGTTCATTTTATACTGCTATCCTTGATAGGTTCACTTTATACTGCTATTCTTGATAGGTTAATTTTAAACTGCTATCCTTTATAGTTTCATTTTATACTGTTATCCTTGATATGTTCATTTTATACTGATATCCTTGATAGGTTCACTTTATACTGCTATTCTTGATAGGTTAATTTTATACTGCTATCCTTGATAGGTTCATTTTATACTGTTATCCTTGATAGGTTCTCTTTATACTGCTATTCTTGATAGGTTAATTTTATACTGCCATCCTTGATAGGTTCATTTTATACTGCTATCCTTGATATGTTCATTTTACACTGATATCTTTGATAGGTTCATTTTATACTGCTATTCTTGATAGGTTAATTTTATACTGCTATCCTTGATAGGTTCATTTTATACTGCTATCCTTGATAGGTTCACTTTATACTGCTATTCTTGATAGGTTAATTTTATACTGCTACCCTTGATAGGTCCATTTTATACTGCTATCCTTGATAGGTTCACATTATACTGCTATCCTTGATAGGTTCGTTTTATGCCCCTATGAATATAGCATAAGACAATTTTAGATCGGACGTTGGTTTCAGAAATGAGTGCGAATGAAGAAATAAAGTTTTCCGATTTATATATCAGTATAAATTAGTATATAATAATGATCTATATCACTACTTTGAAATAAAGAAATGGTACGAGTTGAATCTAATATGGGAAACATATCCTTACAATAACCGTTCAATAATTGATTAAATTAAAAAGCAAAACTCGTGGAAAATGGTATTCTTTCAAACTTATCACAGCGGTGAAAAGTTGAAAATAGGAACGCCTTAAGAATAAAATAGGAGATATTCGTAAAGTAAAGCCACCCTTAACCCTAATTTTTACACATTAAAGGCTTAAAACACGGCAAAATTCCATAAAAAAAAGAACTTCAGTAGATTTCCTCTAAAGATATAAATTAATTTTGAAGCAGAAATATTCAACGTAAATGTCAACATAATATTTACAATCAAAATATCGATACGAAATTTCATATTTGAAATTACTGAATCCAAAAAATAAAATCTGCTAAGTGAACTATTTCTATCGTGTTTATTAAAAAGCTATGAAGCAATCAGGTAAAGTTAGCTCATAAAAAATTATTATACAATCTATTACCCTCCAGATGTAGTCCAACGACTTCTACACCCCTCCAAAGCAACTCAATGAATGACATTATATCCACGCAGCCTCAATTGCTGTGGAGTCCACGATAGATATAATTCAACATGTCATTTTCCTTCACGGAGGTAAACGCAAATGAAATATGTAAACAAACAATAAGGGTACCAACCTTTTGTTCCAGGCTTGGCCCTTGCGTCGTGGGGGCTCTTTCCTGATCAGTGTATTGCCCTTCGGGTAATCTCGATTTGGGATCCGTTATCATGTTTATATCGGACGGGCTCAAACCTTCTGATATAAGACTGTTCAAGCCTTCCATTTCTTTGTACATTTCACCATTGTACGTGTGATTGAAGTCTTTTGTTGAAGTTTTGTGGGCATTGAAGTCTTCTCTGTACGATATGTATTGGGGCAGTCTTGGTGTGGGTGTTACGCGGTAGTTCTCAGTTGTTCGTTTTTCCAGGTAATAATTCTTATTTTCGTCTCTTTCTTCTTCGGCTATTTCATCTTCGACGTCAAATATGTCGTATTTGGAGTCGGCATTGCGATCGGCTTCTTTGGCTGACAGTTTGTTGGTTTTGTTATTGCCTGTCATGGACGGAAGGAGAGATATATCTAGTTCGGCTGAGAACGAGACGTCTTTTTGATAAAGCACGTCCTCTTCTGTGTCGATCATGTTGTCGAGGGAGTTTCGCTCGGTTGAGTTCAGTTCTGGAAGCAAAGAGAAAATAGGCATTATGTAGAGTTAATAAGTAATAACTGCGTTTTGTTTAGAAGTCACGATACATATTGTGTTGTGCATTTCATCATAAATATTATGCACTATAAAAAGAGGTCACGGAAAAGCAAAATTGATAATTAAGTTGGAGCTTTATGTTTCGAATTGATGTAACAACTAGCATTAGCCACGTTCAATTTTTCCCACGGTTTCGACAGCTTTAGGGTTTAGAAATTCAAAGAAAGTTTAGGAATGCTCTATTATTATCTCATCATAATTATATATAACTCGGAAAAAAGACATCTTGTAAGCTTCAGAGCTGAATTATAAGGTAGCTGACTAGTCGTAAAGCGCATCGATTAAAAGGTGCTGTGTTTGGTAAAGCGGTTAGGTTTTTCAACCTTCGTTGTATATAATCGTATACACAGATCACTCGGGCTCTCTATCTACTTATATATTTACTTTATTTGTTTATTTCAAAATTTAATATAGATAATATATACATATAGCGGACTTTTTGCTACGAAAACAAAAACACTAGTAGAAAGATGTCTTACAGCCAAAAAACCCTAGCATAAAGATAAATATATTGTGGTAGACTGCAACAGATTGTGCAATTAACCAAAAGTATGCACACATATATTTATATATGCAAATACATTCTTCCATCCCAAGTCTACATATGACGTGGGATGGAAGAAGAAAATATGGAAGGAAAAAGGAAGTTAGTTATAAGAAGTTACGAGAGGTGTGTCTTTTCTAAATGCGCATATAGAGGGAGCATTTCGCAGGTCTTGGGTGTAACATATTCCATAACTTCGGAGCACATATTGTAAATGAGTATTCATAGAAGGTAGTATGATACTTGAAGCTGAGCTCATTAAAAGCTAAGGTAATAAATTTTGATTTCAGGATAGTGGAAATATTGAAAACACCAAACAGAAGTGAAAAAATCTAAAGATCAGGCCGGTATATAATCGCCAACCGTTGAAGTGAGACCTAAACTTGGAAATGTGATCAAATTTTGCAAGGCCGAAGATATAGCGAATGCATAAATTTTGTATGGACGATATTTTCGATGAGAAAAGATTATGAAGCAAAAAGCAAAATTACATAATGTATATCACAAATATATATATAGTGTGGAATTTTAAGATTTTTAGTAATCTACTAATTGAATATAAAAAACTGAACCAAATGGATATTGTGTTGACATTGTAAAAACTAACGAAGTCTATCGAATAAATTTTCATTTATTTTGCGACGAAATTTTTAAAATATCACTCGTTTATATTTTTTTTGACGCTAAGCTGGCTGAGTTAGAAACAATTTTGAAAATATGAATACATCGATGATTTAAAGCAGTTTTTTACTAGCCCCAATAGATGGCGCTGGACGAAAGTTAACTTGTATTATTAAACTCGTTCTATATAAGTACATTAATAGTCTACGCAAAGTTTAAATAAAAACTAGTGAAAATGAGAAATAAATTCTTAAATGAGACATTTTTTTTTAATTTGTTAATTGTTTACGCAAAATAATTAAACGATTCAACGAAACGATAGTGTTTTATAATTCTAATTAAAATAAAAATAAAAACATTAAGCATTTCGTTCATATTTTTTGTGGCCTTTAAAATTTCAACAGCCTGATTAGCCGCTATTTGTATAAAAGTATACATTGTCATCATTTAATCCCTAACAGTGATTTGGTCATCACTCTTGGAAGGTATTAATAAAATGTTGATGACATTAAAGAAGTCTTTCCGTAATCTAAAATGAAAATAAAAATTTAGTCCTGGAAAAATGTTTATAATCTAATTTTGGGCGCCGTTTTATAGCTCCGAAGGGCTTTAGCTACAGCGTTCGTTGGCTGAGCTCTTTCAGTATATTGATTAAATTTTCTGTAGTCGGGTGTACAAAGCGAAAGTTAAATTGTTTCCATTGGGAGAGACGCGACGATCTTTTCGCTTGGATTATCTCTGTGGGATCTTAGTTTGCTAGGCAGCTTAATTTTGGAAACTTATGAGTTGAATAAGTATTTTGAAGTAAGATGCTTATACACATTATTATATAATTATAGTATGAAATAGTGTCGTCTGTCTTCCAGCCTCTAAACACATATTAGGTTACAGATTAAGACTTAAACCTTACATATGTTATGTAATTTTCTATAAAATTGACGTTGGGGAAGGTGGGAGGAGTGTTGTATTTCCTTATTGTATCTAGGATGTCTTTAACAAGAGCTATTTTGTAGAGTACAACTTTATTTTTTTGATTCAATTTCAATTTTATTCACTTGGAATTTTTATCTATATTCGAAATCCTATCTAATATTACAAATGCAGATATGTATTTAGTTGTCCTTCTTTTACTTCGCTATGAAGCAATAGATTGACTTGATTTTTTGCGCGGATATAGTTGATGCGCTATGGAATAATATGGGCTACTTTTTATCTTGAAAAATTTTATTTCTTTCCTGAAAAGCTAGCTTTTTGAAATGAACAGCACATAGGCTTGGATTCGGTTATCGTATATATGTATTCTACAATCAAAGATAGTTTAGATACACACAGTTTCAATACATTTTAATTTATTTAGTTTTTGTTTTTCTAAATAACTCCCATTTGTGTAGTAGCAGCCATCTCTGTGTTAACTGAATTAATAATTTTAATATTTAAAATCATGAGATTAAACTTTGAACTAACTCAAAGTTAATTTGTGGAATATATATCACTGTCGACAATTTTAGCTTTTATACATGCCAGAGATTATTGATACGATGTAAATATAATACTGTACAAATTTCTTTGTTGGTGTGATGTGGGCTACACAAGAAACTTGCCTAGATACCGGTACGATCAAATGAATTCCACGCCATATGCTTTAAACATGCTTGCATCTAAAATACATCATGGCGATGCTACTTACTGCTTATTTCACACCGGTAAAGTAGTTTGGTGAGTGATATGTCATGATCGAATAGCAGTTATTATCACTAGCAACTTACAATCAAAGTCTTACGAGATCTAAGCAATTTGTTTGGTAAACGGGAGCTGGATAGCTATGACTATTTTATTATATATATATATATATTTAAAGCAAGGAAATATAATTATATATATATATATATATATATATATATATATATTTAAAGCAAGGAAAGAAAAGAATGAAATGCGAGGGGAAAACATAGATGATTGTGTGGTATAAGTATGGATTAAGATATAAATTATTAATCCGACATTGAAACGTGTGTATTTACGGATTATGTGGTGTGCCAGGATCTGACTTACTACGTTATTAATGAGTGTTCAATAAATTATACATTATGGACAAAACTTAAGGGAATTTCGTTCTTTAATTTGAGACTATGTATATAAAGCTATAAATCCTGAGCTGAAGTATAATGGTCTGTTAAGATTATTTCCAAAATTATAGAGAAAGCGTACATGTAGATGGTGCTGTTACGTCTCCCTATCCATTTGAGTTGCGACCTGTACTCAGAAATGTGATCTCTCCGTGATATCTGGCATACCATATAATCCGTGATCAGATTTTCTGAGACCAACGATACCCACTCTGGGTATAAAAGTATTGAAGACGGCTTATCACATTTACGAGATATTCAGTGAGATAACACAAATCCACACCTATGTAATAAGGTAAATCCAGTAGAAATGTATGATGGAGATAAATTTTGTTTTGATATGTATGAAATTTTAAAGTCATTTTAGAGGAATATTGGTTTAGATTGACTTTAGGTGCTGTTAGGACGTTCAAGTTACTAGGCAGCGACAAAAATATATATCTAAGAGGTAATGAATAAGTTTATCGTTATTCTGAGACATCCATCTCTAGACTGCAATACGTAACCAACTTTTCGAAGAAACCATGTCCTCGAGACCACAAAGTATGTACTCAAAAATTACTCGCGTTCAAACAGCTAACTCCTCATGTTGCGCTTCTCTTACGCCTTTCTAATGAAATAAGAAAACTTCACGCGAATAAACCTAAAGTACTTTCCCCGGGGAGAGCGCAGCAGCCTTCAAGAGACCACATAAAGTTTAATGAGCGGTCGCTTTTTGTGATGCTTTCGAGGTCGCGCCGTGAAATGGATTTATTTATTTCTCTTTTATTACATTTGAGGTATCGATTTTTAGTTGTGTTTAAAGTTGTCAGTAGTAAACTCTTAAGTAATTATAATACCAGTCAAAGGAATTAGAAGCAGAAAGTTTAATATTGTAATATTTTGTAACGAAGAAGTTTGATACGGCTGATTTCGGATTCAAATATTCAGGTCGATTTAAAGACCCTTGCAGAGATGCCATTGTAGCTATTTACTATTATTTTGACACAGCTGATTTCGGATACAAATATTCAGGTTGATTTAAACTCACTCCTTGCAGAGATGTGCCATTGTAACCATTTAATAGTATTTTTATACAGCTGATTTCGGATTTAAATATTCAGGTTGCTTTAAATATATAGCAATGTACTTATTGCACAGTTGTGCTGTTGTAATCTTTTACTAGTATTTTGATATAGCTGATTTCGGATTCAAATATTCATGTTGATTTAAATATATAGCATTGTACTCCTGGCACAGATGTGACATTGTAATCTTTTACTAGTATTTTTATACAGCTGGTTTCGGATTCAAATATTCATGTTGATTTTATTATATAGCATTGTACTCCTTGCACAGATGTGACATTGTAATCTTTTACTATTATTTTGATACAGCTGATTTTGGATACAAATATTCAGGTTGATTTAAATATATAATTGCACTCATTGCAGAGATGTGCCATTGTAACCATTTACTAGTATTTTTATACGGCTGATTTCGGATTCAAATATTTATGTTGCTTTTAATATATAGCATTGTACTCCTTGCACAAATGTGCCATTGTAACCGTTTACTAGTATTTTATACAGCTGATTACAAATTCAAATATTTATGTTGATTTTAATATATAGCATTGTACTCCTTACACAGATGTGCCATTGTAATCATTTACTAGCATTTTGATACAGCCGATTTCGGATGCAGATATTCAGGTTGATTTAAATATATTATTGCCCTCCTTGCAGAGATGTGCCATTGTAACCATTTAATAGTATTTTTATACAGCTGATTTCAGATTCAAATATTCAGGTTGATTTAAATATATAGCATTGTACTCCTTGCACAGATGTGCCATTGTAATAATTTACTAGCATTTTGATACAGCTGATTTCGGATGCAGATATCCAGGTTGATTTAAATATATAGCATTGTACTCCTTGCGCAGATATGCCATGGTAATCATTTACTAGTATTTTGATACAGCTGATTTCGGATGCAGATATTCAGGTTGATTTAAATATATCATTGTACTCTTTGCAGAGATGTGCCATTATAGCCATTTACTAGCATTTTTATACAGCTGAAAGCCTTTCAATGTTATTATCGTTTTAATTGAGTTATGACGTATTTTAATTGAAACGTTAGACAATTAACCGTGTCATGTATTTACTTTGATACCTACTTTTTTCTCTCACATAACGTTTCTTTCTTCCTTGCTTCAAATATATGATCGTGTATTTATATATTTTAAACATGTAACTATCAATTGATATAGTCGAATGCTAGTGAAGCATTCAATAAAGTTTTCTAGATGAAGAATAAATATGCAATGAAAGTTTCAATCAATAATTCGCTAGAATAGTTTTCTATCGTTGTTGCATTTCGACATACTTGTCAAACTGTATATGTAGCATAATAGAAGAATTAATATATGTATAAGCCAGAAATGTTGGTTTATATACTTGCAGTAATCTCTGGAATTACATATCTAATTTTAGATATTTGTTCGAAAGATCCTACTTTAAAGATTATAATAGACAGATAGGTATAGGTATATATATATATATATATACATATATAAATATATATATATATATATATATATATATATACATATATATATATATATATATATATATATATATATATATATATATATATATATGTATATATATATATATATATATATATATATATATATATTTATATATGTATATATATATATATATATACCTATACCTATCTGTCTATTATAATCTTTAAAGTAGGATCTTTCGAACAAATATCTAAAATTAGATATGTAATTCCAGAGATTACTGCAAGTATATAAACCAACATTTCTGGCTTATACATATATTAATTCTTCTATTATGCTACATATACAGTTTGACAAGTATGTCGAAATGCAACAACGATAGAAAACTATTCTAGCGAATTATTGATTGAAACTTTCATTGCATATTTATTCTTCATCTAGAAAACTTTATTGAATGCTTCACTAGCATTCGACTATATCAATTGATAGTTACATGTTTAAAATATATAAATACACGATCATATATTTGAAGCAAGGAAGAAAGAAACGTTATGTGAGAGAAAAAAGTAGGTATCAAAGTAAATACATGACACGGTTAATTGTCTAACGTTTCAATTAAAATACGTCATAACTCAATTAAAACGATAATAACATTGAAAGGCTTTCAGCTGTATAAAAATGCTAGTAAATGGCTATAATGGCACATCTCTGCAAAGAGTACAATGATATATTTAAATCAACCTGAATATCTGCATCCGAAATCAGCTGTATCAAAATACTAGTAAATGATTACCATGGCATATCTGCGCAAGGAGTACAATGCTATATATTTAAATCAACCTGGATATCTGCATCCGAAATCAGCTGTATCAAAATGCTAGTAAATTATTACAATGGCACATCTGTGCAAGGAGTACAATGCTATATATTTAAATCAACCTGAATATTTGAATCTGAAATCAGCTGTATAAAAATACTATTAAATGGTTACAATGGCACATCTCTGCAAGGAGGGCAATAATATATTTAAATCAACCTGAATATCTGCATCCGAAATCGGCTGTATCAAAATGCTAGTAAATGATTACAATGGCACATCTGTGTAAGGAGTACAATGCTATATATTAAAATCAACATAAATATTTGAATTTGTAATCAGCTGTATAAAATACTAGTAAACGGTTACAATGGCACATTTGTGCAAGGAGTACAATGCTATATATTAAAAGCAACATAAATATTTGAATCCGAAATCAGCCGTATAAAAATACTAGTAAATGGTTACAATGGCACATCTCTGCAATGAGTGCAATTATATATTTAAATCAACCTGAATATTTGTATCCAAAATCAGCTGTATCAAAATAATAGTAAAAGATTACAATGTCACATCTGTGCAAGGAGTACAATGCTATATAATAAAATCAACATGAATATTTGAATCCGAAACCAGCTGTATAAAAATACTAGTAAAAGATTACAATGTCACATCTGTGCCAGGAGTACAATGCTATATATTTAAATCAACATGAATATTTGAATCCGAAATCAGCTATATCAAAATACTAGTAAAAGATTACAACAGCACAACTGTGCAATAAGTACATTGCTATATATTTAAAGCAACCTGAATATTTAAATCCGAAATCAGCTGTATAAAAATACTATTAAATGGTTACAATGGCACATCTCTGCAAGGAGTGAGTTTAAATCAACCTGAATATTTGTATCCGAAATCAGCTGTGTCAAAATAATAGTAAATAGCTACAATGGCATCTCTGCAAGGGTCTTTAAATCGACCTGAATATTTGAATCCGAAATCAGCCGTATCAAACTTCTTCGTTACAAAATATTACAATATTAAACTTTCTGCTTCTAATTCCTTTGACTGGTATTATAATTACTTAAGAGTTTACTACTGACAACTTTAAACACAACTAAAAATCGATACCTCAAATGTAATAAAAGAGAAATAAATAAATCCATTTCACGGCGCGACCTCGAAAGCATCACAAAAAGCGACCGCTCATTAAACTTTATGTGGTCTCTTGAAGGCTGCTGCGCTCTCCCCGGGGAAAGTACTTTAGGTTTATTCGCGTGAAGTTTTCTTATTTCATTAGAAAGGCGTAAGAGAAGCGCAACATGAGGAGTTAGCTGTTTGAACGCGAGTAATTTTTGAGTACATACTTTGTGGTCTCGAGGACATGGTTTCTTCGAAAAGTTGGTTACGTATTGCAGTCTAGAGATGGATGTCTCAGAATAACGATAAACTTATTCATTACCTCTTAGATTTTTCATTTCGACATACTTGTCAAACTGTATATGTAGCATAATAGAAGAATTAATATATGTATAAGCCAGAAATGTTGGTTTATATACTTGCAGTAATCTCTGGAATTACATATCTAATTTTAGATATTTGTTCGAAAGATCCTACTTTAAAGATTATAATAGACAGATAGGTATAGGTATATATATATATATATACATATATAAATATATATATATATATATATATATATACATATATATATATATATATATATATATATATATATATATATATATATATATACATATTCATCAGTCACACTGCTTATAGGTTCCATATGTAAAAGGTCCAAACGGAAACCTATATTTGCTGAAACGCTGTTCGTCTGTCTTCTAGCGTCGAAACATTTGAAGTTAACACATTAAGGCTTGAACCTTACATAAGTTATGTAATTTTCAAATTTGCGGTTTTCTTTAAAGATGACTTTGGGTGAGGTGGAAGGGGTGTTGTGTTTTCCTTATTTTATCTAGGTGTCTTTAAAAAGAGCTATTTAGTAGAGTACAATTTTATTTTTAAAATTGCCGTTTTAGATTTATATTTTTACCAGATCTATCTCAAAAAGTGTGATACCTAATCACTTGGAATTTCTTATCTGTGTCGAAATCCTAACTAATATTACAAATGCAAATGTGTATTTTTTGTCCTTCTTTTACATCGCTATGAAGCAATAGATTGACGTAATTTGCACGAAGATAATTGATGAGGTATGAATTATATAGGCTAATTTTTATCTTGAAAAATTGTATTTCTTTCGGGAAAAGCTTATATGAAACTGAAAAAAGTATACGAAAGGAATAATGAAGCAACGGAGCAACGGATCGAAGTGATTTTTTGAAATGCTTTATACATAATGTAAAGAACGAGAAAATTGCTACTTTTAATTCTTAATATAGAAGCAATTATTTGTGTTTTCATTGTCATTTATAAAGTACAGAAAATAAAGACTTAGTTTTTCATTTCTCTTAATCAATGTAGATGCATATTTTAATTGTTTCCTATAATTTTTATCCTATCTTTATTTTCTGTACTTTATAAATGACAATGAAAACACAAATAATTGCTTCTATATTAAGAATTAAAAGTAGCAGTTTTCTCGTTCTTTACATTGTGTATAAAGCATTTCAAAAAATCACTTCGATCCGTTGCTCCGTAGCTTCATTATTAAATATTCTTATATATCTTCATTAATAAAAATTTAAAATTATAAATTTTATAATTAAACTTATAAATTTTACATTATAAATTTTATATTAAAATTAAAAAATTTATATTATAATAGCCACGCAAATGAACCTGCTGTGTAAATGATATAGTCACAAAGTAAACATAATTAGTTTACTCTGTATAACTGATGTTAACATGTTGTCAAAGTACTTTGAAAATTTGTTGTTATACTGGAAAAACAGTTCATAGTGAAACAAGTAAACAACCAACTGAGCAAAAATTAAAAAGGATTTCAAAAATTAAAAATTTAGCATCAAGTAATTAATACTAAAGTTATTGATTAATACATTACTGTGATATTGATAATTTTTAGATTTTCATACCTCAAAAGTGAATGTGTAACTTTTTTTTTCGTTGCCCATTTGTTAATATTTTTTAGACTTAACAGTTTTGGAACTTTATGAAGTGAAACCTTCAAATTTGGATCAAGATTATTTTAATATCTATGCAAGAGTTTCCAGACAAATAGTAATGAATTTTAGCTTTTACCAATTTTGCAATAAGTACGTGTTTTATTAAAAACAAAACTTATTAATTACAAGTATGCACCACGGGGGTCCCACACATACATAGATTTATACAAGTATAAACATTTAACGGTATATAGTATTTCTAATGAAAACATTTACAAATATTAAATTTAAATTATTGGGAAAATTTCAAAGATTATAAAATTTGGAATAATCGTTACAGTTTTTGGATAAAATTCTAGTAACGATGTTTTCTTCATAATTTTAACCTTAGCATTTAGACAATATTTTGAGAATATTTTCAACAATATTTTTAGAACTTGTTTACGTAAAATTCTAACAAAATAGTTTTGGAATCTTTATAATTTATTCTTTCAAATGATATAAGTACCATACGATACATGAAATGAAAAAAATATCCAATACTTTATTTGCCCCCCCAACCCCTAAAATTTTCCTGTAAATATTTTTAATGTTTACTATTGAGATATATGTGAGCTGAAATACTCTAGCACTCTGCCAAATTTTTATGAACATTTTCTGGAATATCTCTATACGTCTCTTTCATATAATTCTAATATAAATAGTTTTAAAATTCTTGTTGCCATGGGTGCCAATTTTCAAGGTTCTATGCCAAACAGTTTTTGAGAAAAACAGCTGTGACAGAAGTACGTACAGACGGTTCGCTTGTGAATGATCTTCTAAGGGTATCGTTTTTTTGCTTTTGAGGGACTGAACCCTAAAAACTAAAGTTTTAGTTATTTTAGTTTATACCACAGACCATCTTTTTAGAGATACGGTAAAGAAAGTTCTTTTATGAATTAATACTACAGATGTAAGAAATTAATTTATAATACATATACAGAATTTATTGCAAAAACTCAGTTGCGAATCAAAAGCACCGAAGAAAAAATAAAAAAAATATTGCAACTTCTTTCGCATTACTTCCCATCTACAAGATACGAAGAAAAGAAACTTAAGAGTCGATCGGTTGGAAATAGTGTCTCGCAGAGGCAGTTCAGCAAGATATTACTTTTTATTAAGAGAAAACTATCTATGAATCGAAATACCTAACAGCAGCGTCCAGCGTCAATTGTTATACAGTATCCAGAATTTTATCGAAATTTGATATTTTTTATTTAAAAAACACCTGTGAAGGTGAAGTATATCTCGTGAGGGTTCCGGTCACATTTAGGTACTTATGAACCTTTAAGGTTACATATTATTTCTAGTAAACTATTCACAAATATCATTTTTTCATAATTTAGATGTATTGCCTATTATACTTTTGACCGATGTAAAATCATGGCGTGTATTTAAATAATATTGTTTCTCACTATCTAAATATGTAAATATAATGCCTATTAAACTTTTGACAAATGTAAAATCATGGTTTGTATTTAAATAATATTGTTTCTCACTATGTAAATATATTGCCTATTATACTTTTGACAGATGTGAAATCATGGCGTGTATTTAAATAATATTGTTTCTCACTATCTAAATATGTAAATATAATGCCTATTATACTTTTGACAAATGTAAAATCATGGTGTGTATTTAAATAATATTGTTTCTCACTATATAAATATATAAATATAATGCCTATTATACTTTTGACAAAAGTAAAATCATGGTGTGTATTTAAATAATATTGTTGCTGACTATCTAAATACGTAAATATAATGCCTATTATACTTTTGACGGATGTAAAATCATGGTGTGTATTTAAATAATATTGTTTCTCACTATGTAAATATGTAAATATATTGCCAATTATACTTTTGACAGATGTAAAATCATGGCGCGTATTTAAATAATATTGTTTCTCACTATCTAAATATGTAAATATAATGCCTATTATACTTTTGACAGATGTAAAATCATGGTGTGTATTTAAATAATATTGTTTCTCACTATCTAAATATGTAAATATAATGCCTATTATACTTTTGACAGATGTAAAATCATGGTGTGCATTTAAATAATATTGTTTCTCACTATGTAAATATATTGCCTATTATACTTTTGACAGATGTAAAATCATGGTGCGTATTTAAATAATATTGTTTCTCCCTATCTAAATATGTAAATATAGTGCCTATTATACTTTTGACAGATGTAAAATCATGGTGTGTATTTAAATAATATTGTTTCTCACTATCTAAATATGTAAATATAATGCCTATTATATTTTTGACAGATGTAAAATTATGGCGCGTATTTAAATAATATTGTTTTTCACTATCTAAATATGTAAATATAACGCCTATTATACTTTTGACAGATATAAAATCATGGTGCGTATTTAAATAATATTGTTTCTCACTATGTAAATATGTAAATATTATATTGTAAATATGTAAATATATAATATGTAAATATTATAATAATATTGTTTCTCACTATGTAAATGTGTAAATATTATAATTAGCCTATTATACTGTTGACAGATGTAAAATCATAGGGCATTTAAATAATACTGTTTCTCACTATGCAAATATGTAAATATATTACCCAGTATGTATTTCATAAAAATACCATATACACATTAATAAAAACGTATTTTTGTAGTTAATTACGTCAATTGTATTGAGTTTCTAAGAACTTTCTGCGAACCCAAGTATTATAAGTTGGTACTATTGCTCGGAAACTAGTAGGGACTACATAACCGTGATAATTTTTCTTTCAATTTATTTATATATGCAACTATTGTTAATACTTTTCGGGTAGTAAAAAATAACAGTTTACCTGATAGGATAACTCCAACGAAAATGTCCTCTTTAAAGTCTAATATTTCGTAAATGGATGCCTGTATCCAAAAAGTGTTCCTGACATAACTCCAATATTTAAAAAAAATCATTTTGTTGTTGAAACCTATACAATGGGTTTTCGAAAAACGACTTGCATCCATTTTACATGTAGAAAAGGTACCTTAAAATATTTTCTAAAAGGTTTACTTTCATTAATTTGTAGGTGTTATAAATACGTATAACCAAGTCACATTTCTAGTTTTTACCATTAGTAGTCTGCGATTCAAACGGCTTTGATATACAGACGTATATACAGGCACAAAGAAGGACATGGCAAAACTATAAGTGTTCTTAATTTAGCTACGAAATTAATTAGTAATGTATTTACACATATATGTAAAATACGAGCAATAATGGGTACCTATGCTCTAATATGATGCACGTGTGTAGCCTATTCAAATTAAAAGTCAACTGAACAGAGCAAAGAGCGTTTCGTGTATACTTGGCTAATGCGCGACACGGGTTAGGGGTGGGGGAACTCCCCACTCGACTCCCCGCGGCTTTGTACGTCGCGATTCGCGTTACTCTCGAGAATTGATGATATGAAATTTTGTTTTTGTTTCTATTCAGCGCCACCTCAACGTATTAACATGAAACAAAATGCAAGTCACTTCCAGTAAAAAACTACATTGTTTCATTCATACAGTATTAGTAATTTTAGCTTTTATTCAGTTAACGTGTAGTAAATTTCGTAAATTTTTAAAAAATAACTAATTTCTTAAAATTGGGAATAATATTGGACACTAAAAACTGACGCATAGCTCTAAATAAAAAGATATGTAGATGCAAGACCTATTTATCTAAAATCGTCACTAGTAAGTAAAAACAAAAGACAACCTTTTCCTTTTTGTGATATTAGCTAAAGCAGGGTTTCCCAACCTTTTTTTTGTTGACGCTCCCCGGACTATATATTATATTTTCATATATTCTTTGATTTAGTAAATGAAATAAAAATGGTAATTGAAGTTTTTAAATACACAAACTTACCTTTTAACAGTGAGACACAATAATTTTACACACTCAAACTGATTTTTCAACAAAAAATGTACACCAAAAGGTCAAATTTTTTGCAAGTTTGTGGTAATAATAGTGAATATGATATTTAATTTCATTAATTTTATGCATGCAAATTAAACATTACATTGTAATGTTATTTATTAATGTTGTTTGTATATTTTTTTGTTTTTTCTTTCTAAAATGCAAACGCTTTCCGCCTCCCTTGACATCTCTCTATGCCCCCCTTGGGAGGCGCGCCCCACTGGTTGGGAACTCTTGAGCTAAATAATTAAAAGATTGCCAATAACGACTGTTCCATAAAAAAAGAGAAAGGAAAAAAAATACAAACAGGTATTCTAATTTATGGACGGCTACATTTTTCTCACGTGGCTTATTTCCCAAACACCCAATATGGCACCGAAAATGAATGAATAATAAACGTAACAAGGAAACAGATAAAAGCCATTACAATCTACCCCGGCGCTATTTACGCCGAGTTCAGCTTCTCTTTTATTCCCTGTATGTAGCGATGCTCTCTTCAGACGCTTCAGACTTAATAATGGCTAAATAAAATTTATTTAATGACGAGGCCTCGAAATAAAATCCATTTAAAGGCGGGACTCGGAGCGAAGCACAAGAAGCGACCGCTCATTAAAGTTTACGGGACCTTTGAAGGCCTCCCCTCATCTCGGCGGGGGAATGCTTTAGGTTAATTCCTATGAACTTTTTCTTAGATAATTAGGAAGGTGTTCGGGCGGACGTAGCGAAAGGCCTTAGCAGCGGAATCTTGGAGGCGAGTTTTAAGTTGACTTTCTTTTTGAACACATTTAGAGGTGTTGATTTATTAATTTATTTATCGATTTGCGTCTAATTTTGCCGATGGTGAATCTCGTACGTGGTTAAAATTGTTTATTGTTTCTTTATGTTTCCGTTAATAATGGATGTACGAATAAGAACGGCGTTATTGGTTTTTGAGGTTGAGAGAAAACTAGTGCGGAAAATATTCTATAGACTAGCTGTAAACTGTGAAATATCATCGATACGTTTAATACTGAAAACGTATTGATGACATTTTTTATAACTTTTCTCTCAATCTTGTAATATAAATGTATACTAATCAATTAAGTAATAATTATTTTTTCCCGTTTGATATAGGTACATAAGCCGTCTAAACTATATATGTAGATAAAGTTGCACAAAGAAATAAAATACAATTAGAATTAAAACAACCAAATCGGTTTCTAGTGGAAGTGAAATAGATGACGCTGTATTATTTCGCGAAAATAATTTTTAATGGATTTTTTTCGCCAATCCCAGAGTGATTTTTATGATAATGTAATACAATTTTTTTTGTTCTTCGTGCATTTTTTTCATTATTAGGTTTTTCTTAACATTGTAAATAATGTATACCTAGACAAGCCTTTCCGACTGGTGCTTGTTATCAGCTTTATTGTAATTTATAGAGATAAAGTCATAAGCTTATCCCTGTAAATGTCTCACCATATAATTTTAGGGTCAACTTCGGGCAAAGATCCGTAGATCAAATGTATAGAGAGGAATTAAAATCTATGAGGAACATATATAGGAATATCACGGGTTAAAATATCCTCATTTTTCGAGACATAAATCAGAAAAGAAACGTTAATGTGATTTGGCTATTTTGAACCAATGAATGATAAGCAATTTACAAAAAAAAGTATATCTCAAATGTGGTGTCTAAAAATTGTGGTAACTCAATTGTGCTCCGTAGTATGGCAGAAACTATTCCGAAAAATTTAAGATGAAAGTTAAGTCCCTAATATTAAATTTAAGTGAACTTACATATTCACATATATCTATACTAATATGAAAAATGGAATTAGTTGTTTATTTGTTTGTTTGCCATAATCTCTAGAACTACACGTCCAATTTCAAAAATTGTTATTGTGTTAGGAAGCCAATACCTTGAGGAAGATTATAGGTTATATATCATCACACTACGGTATATAGGAGCAGAGCAATGATAAAAAATATGATAGAGGTCGAAGAACAAAGCTTAAATGATGCTAGATAGGGAGAAATTGGCTTATTTGTTTGACCCTCGAGCAGAGAAATATCAGCAGAGAAATAAAATGAACTGACGGAATTATATAGATATACGATTAAAATGCTTGAGAATAATATAAAATGTTATTATTTTATTTGTGTACATGGTGAGGAAAATCTAGTTATTGACGTAAGACTTCGGTGACGACAATACTATAAACACGAAAATTATTTTATTGACTTTTTCTGCAAAAGAATCTAGCTGTTGACCGAAGACCTAATACTACCACTGACAGTCTTAAATGCAACAACGACGTCACGCGTTATCAAACCTTCTTCAAATTATCATGTCTAGTCCGGTAGGAAATAGTCCATAACGAAAGTTATTTAGTTTCAGCTAATTTAATAAATTTGTGTGTTCATATTTTAGTTTATGATAATAATTTAAATAAAAAATTGTAATTATTTTCGAATCCAGTGCCTCTTATTATTATCTATACATGTTTATATAAAATACGTATGTCTGTCGCTCTGTCTCTTCACTTGTAATTTGGTAGAGAAATTTTGATGGGGTTTTCACTATCTGATACTATTTGTTTAATAATCTATTATGTCAGAAATATAAGTCTAGATGCTGAGGTTACATAGCTATGTTAATATTTGTGACGCGCATTATTGAATACACACTGACACGGAGGCTACGGATGTCCAGACAACGGCTGCGATACGGGGAGTGGAAGAAGTTAATCGTTGAAGTTATAGACATTATAATTTTTTTGCTAGCAGAACCATGGGGAAAAGTTAGTAATTTAATAATATTCACTTACATAAAATCATAGGAATACTATCGTCTCTCCTGCCCACAACAGATTTACTGGAGATGTCGTTAATAATAACTCATATCGGTACCAAGTTAGTAGCTCAGGAGGGAGATAATGTTAGCGGGGAATAGAAAAGATAATCCTCAGTTTCGCTCTCGCTCGTTGTTTTTGTACACGTGTGAGCAAGAGAAAAAGTGGTATAAGAATTATTTGCATATCGAATTATTTGAATTTTGTGATAAACGTTTTTAAAGCGCGAGAGTATTTTTTTCTTCCAGTAGATGTACGTTGCAGGGGTTCCATTTTTTATTTAGAGGTACGGAACCCTAAAAATAACATTAAGTAATGAAATCACTCAGGATTAATTTAATAAAAGAATCGTTTAATATCAGTTTGCTTTCAATTAGATGAAGGAAAACATTGAAAGACAATTTTTTGGTAAAAAAACGCTTGTATTCCTTTGGCTTGATGTAATTTTCCTTTCAGTTGTCGTCGTTATATTGAAACGCTCTGTAGAATAAAGAAATAATGGTAAGGCATAATACCATTTAATATCGATTGAACAAATTAGCACTGTTTCAAAAGTAAAGAGCAACGAAGGAAGTCGAACAACGCTGGGTGCATTTTTGACTTAAACTTTTAAACCATTACACTCGTAGCTATGTTAAAGAAACACATTACGACACATGAAAATCTACGAAAAAGTGGCATCGCATATTTTTCTAATTATTATACATTATTTCTTATGACCCGTTTTCATTTCATAGTGTTCCATTTGAAATTTTTGTATAGGGGAAACCGGGTATGGCTGTCTCACTGGTTGGTTGTCTCAACGGCTATAACGAAAATTAAACAAACGAATGAGTTTATCGAACGGCGTTGAGTGATCATGTGTGTAATTCACTTTAGTCTGCTTCCAATTGCCGTAGCAGAGATACGTGCAATTGTTTTTTTTGTACAACAAAAGTAATTTTTAGTCATTTGTGCCGAGTCATGTAAGTATACTTAAATTTTAATTAGTAATATAACTTTTCTTGTAGATAAGATGGTAGACATGTGATTTATGAATTTGCTAAATGATTTTTTATATAAACGTGGAATTAAATTTATTTTCGGTTGTTATATTCTAAAATGTGCTTTGAGGTAGGTAAAATACACGGGGCTTGGTAGTCACATGTGACTACCAGCCGTAAGTCACAAAATGTCAAAGGTTTTTCGGATAACTAGAAATTAGTAATTAAATTATATAGTTTTCAACCACATGATTTATAGAATGTGGATGAAACTGGGGTAAGTACGGTGCAAAAACCAATCAAAGGCAGTACCTTTGATCCTCGACAAAGATTTACGCAAGTCGGCGCAATTACCTCAGCTGAAAGGGGCTCTCTAGTGACCTTAGCTCCTGCTATTTCGGGAACTGGCAATTCAGTTTCAACAATTTTTATTTTTCCGCGGGTGCATTTTAAGGACCATTTTATAAGACAGGCCAATCGGTTGCAAAGGAGGAAGTAATCCATCTGATTGGACGATAGAAGAGCTGTTTTGTCAATTTCTTGATACATTTCCATGATCACGTAAAATCAACTAAAGGTAAATCGAGTCTCTTGCTGTTAGACAATCATGACCCTCACCTTTCTATTGAATGGCTAGACTTTTCAAAGGAAAATGGTATAGTACTGCTATCGTTTTCACCTCACTGTGACCACCACCTACAACCGTTGGACAGGTTGGTTTATGGACCTTTGAAAAAATAAATTAACAACGCAATGGATCAAAAGATGGTTAATCATCTATGACAACATATGACAATATACAAAATGTCGGGTATAATTGCTCAAGCTTTTACGTTGGTAGCAACTTTGTCGAATATTCTCAAAGGGTCAAAATCTGAGGCATTCGTCCTTTTAATCGAGACATATTCCAAGTCATCTGTCACAGATAGACCACTAAATACTATTTCTGATGAATAAATCCTTCATAATAATGCAAAGAACCAAACCGATAATTTTGAATTTAATTATCGGCCAGTACCTGAAGATAATAACACTGGGCCTAACAACCTCGCAGTGATTCTACATGATACCGAAGATTTAGGTAGTAGGGCTATTGGCTCAAAATGATAACCTAGGCCTTAATGCTCATACAATTATATCCCAAGGTTTGACAGGTTCCTCAATGCCAGACCAACCGCTGTAGCATTCAGCTGCAAAGGAACCTATGTCGATCACTAGCTCTGATTCAAGTACTTCAACCAGTTCTCTGATAGTATCACCGCAGGTTTTGAATGCTCTGCCAAAAGCACCACGCAGGACGCAATAAGTTAACAGAACGATAGATAAATACAGGTTAACAGAACGAATATACACCGGAAAAGAAGAAAAATTTAGAAGAGAAGAAATAGGATCAAGAAGTGATAAAGAAGGTATCGAAACGTGTGTATAGTGAGAATGAGGAAAACAAAAGGGTTTCTAAAAGATAGAAAATTAAAAAGCAGTTAGCTACGATGAACATGAGAAAGAGGATGAAGAGTTTTGCTTGTTCTGTTTTTCTCCATATTCTGCTAGTAAGTCTAGGAAAGTCTCCCAAAATTGTAATTCTGAATATTCAGACTGATTTTTTAGACTTTCATTAGGTTAGGTATTTTTTAATAAAAATGTTACTGACGTCCAAAGAAATTAATGATTGATTAATAATAATTTTGTTTTTCGTTAACGGAAGTCCGTTTTCTTTGTTACAAATTAATCGCATAAAGCGAATATTATGTTTTCTATTCTTTGTTATTTATGTTTTCAATTTAAAATATAAGACATACCTCGTTCTTATTTGTATGCAATTAGTTAAATACAAAAATTCTTCATTGATAATAATAACTCAATTGATTTAAACAATTTTTTCTTTTTATATTCCTACTTACTTTAGTATGTGTCAACCTACCCCCAATACTGTGACAACCATCCCTGATACGGGATTAAAAGTCATATTTCTTCACAAAAATTATGATATTTCCTCAATGGATATTGTCACAGAAATGACTCTTATTGATTTTTAAACTGCTTTAAAAACACTATCCGTTGATGTTTAAATGTCGCTAAACGAAAAATATAGTCACTAAAATGCGAAAGCTATAACGTGGCTTCCAACCCCGGTATCCCCTACGCGTGTAAATAATAATGAATCTATTATTTATATAGGTGATTCTGTCTATTAAACTGGGTAGAAAATGTTAAGGCACTGTATGACAATTCTCAACTGGGTCTGAAGAAGTCATTGTTAAGAATTTAAATAAAAAATTAATTTGTTCACAAAAACACGTTTCAAATATGCTTAGCTTTATGCACATAATCACTTGTTTGAATAATATACATTTTTTTTCTTATTTTCCTGTAAAAAAATTTCTATGCATCAAAATGAACAGAAAATGTTGAGGAATTGTATGACATTTCTCAACTATTCTTGTAAAAACTATTATCAAATTTGCGCTTCAAACTAAAAGGAAAAATTAAATTTGTTTTGTGAAATGCTCCAAACACACTGTGTACATTTATACAGCATCTATCACTTCACATTTTCAAGTTCAATTTTTTTAATTATCAGTCTTGGATTAGGCTCTGAGAATCTTTCCCATTTTCCTTGTACACACAATAGCCTTTTCGAATTTTACTTTATTTACATTTGTTTTTAAATCTTGACATAGATACGATTCTTACATTCGGAACGTAAAGTTTTAAAAGTCATATAAAGAGTTTTTCTCATTTTCATCTCTTCACTTATTTTCTTTTTTCCCATTAATTTTCTTGTCTGTTTCCTTTCACCTTGTCATCGTATTGCATAGGGAAGTATTCTCTTTATTATTAATATTTTCGTCTTTTTATATTAATATTAGCTTTCGCCCGCGACTCGCTCACGTAGATTTTTCATTTATGCGGCAGAGTTTTTCTCCAATAATAACGTTTTTGTTTCAAAGTTCCACTGAAACGGATAAAAATATTTTATATCTTAGATTGAACTTTGTTCCGAATCACTGTATTAATCTTGATAACTTCCATTCACCAGTTTTAAGAACGCACGTTCGACCTTACTGCTCTAGCTTTAATATTTGAATTTCAAATTCCGTAGGCAAAATTTGACAAAAAAGTTTTTCGTGTTTTAATCAGTACCTTAACCATTATCCCAAGAAAAAATTAATTTAAATCGGTTTACTAGTTTATCCCCCTAGGGTTGGAACCCTAATTAGATTTATTAGACTGTACTAGACCGGTGAAATTTCTTTTTAAATAGATCCAATAGTTTTAAGGTGGTCCTAGAACAAATATGCAGAAAAGAATTGTAAAAAAAAAATACTGAAAAGAATTGTAAAAAAAATCCCTATGGGTATGAATATACCTATGTTACAGGTTTGTATGAGTATTGAAAAGGGAAGGACACGAACCTGGGTAGATCGATTTATTTCACATTGTTGTAGAATAGTCTAAAGGTTAATGAATTCACGAAACAAAGGCGCGCACTTGTCAAAAACAACAACAAAGTTGGTTAAAAATTTGCCTTGCTGTCTAAAGGTCGAAACGCACTATAGTTATGAGACACTGCGTGAAGCGACTTGGTGTGACACCACGGATGATAATTTGTAAGAGAAATGTCAATGCGAGAGCTGGCTGTAAAAAGTCGAGCTGATATAACTTCGACGGATCATGATAGAACTGAGGGAAGTTGACAATTAAATGTCCCTACCCCCAATACAGAAAATTTCTTTACTTATGTATATACACCATTGAGTATACTATACCGCAATACCCATTGAATTTTGTTTCAAATAATTTGTGATGACGTATACATTTGTACCACTTTCAAACATGTCAGGAACAAAGTGACTACTTCTGATGTGTGTAATAACGCTTAAAAACATTTTATCCTTTAGCTTTATAGAATCTAATTTTACCATAAATTCTTGGACCATTTATATTACATGACTTAAATGCACTGGAGCACGCAATTGGAGCGATCGGCTTGCTTCCTGAAGAAAATGGAAAAGCGACGCATCGTGTCGTGCAGTTGTCATGTCCTTTGAATTTAACTGTCGTCGTGTCCTAGTGGATGCACTATTCTGCTATGAGTTTTCAGGCAATGTAAATTTTACGTAATTTTTACGTTTTTACGTAATTTAAAATAAAAAATTTTACGTGTTTTTTTGTTTCTAATTTTTAAATTTTTTTTTAATATAGTTAAATAATATAAAATAATAATGACGAGAAATACGTGGATATTATACAGACCGTGTTCGCCTATGACTGTTTTTAGAATGTCATTTTTAAGAATTAAATAGAAAAAAAATACGAATTTAATATCATCGATATGTAACATGCACAAGTTTATAGTAAATACTATTGTAAAAAAAATTCACAGTACTGTTATTAGTTGAATATTCTTGTTAATAATCTTTTATAATATAACCCAACATTTGATCTGTGACTGTTTTTAGAACCTCATTTTTAAGAATTAAATAGAAAAAAATACGAATTTAATATCATCGATATGTAACATGCACAAGTTTATAGTAAATACTATTGTAAAAAAATTCACAGTACTGTTATTAGTTGAATATACTTGTTAATAATCTGTTATAATATAACCCAACATTTTAATTCTAAATCAATAAAAATACGAAAACATCATACGCTAGAAATGAACCCACGTCTTCAAAATCATAGTTGGCTAGCGTCTTTATTAGGCTAGCGATACAATTAATCAGATCGGAGAATTTTTAATACTCATAGTAACATTTAAACATCCTAGCAGGATTTTCCTTTAAAAAGTTATATACTTCAAGTTACGTACCCTTTAAGGTATATCATAGATGCAATGAATTAGGATAAAATAAGCAAAAAAACAACCCAAGTATAAGTCGAACAAGGGATGTGTTACAAAGAAACCCTTTTTAGATGGGGTGATAGTAAATTTTTTTTATACTTACGAATAGACTAAAGTTCATTTAGTTTTCTGTTGATAAGACTGAAGGTATATAAACATTCTGCAAAATCAGAAGTAAGATGGCCAGCTACAATTTGAAATAAAAAATAAAATACTTTTGGGTTTGAACGTAATTTTTTCATCATGTAGGACCCCCGTGAACATAACATGTTATACAGGGATTGTTCTCGTGAAAGTACTTCTTTTGTTTATAGTTTTAGCCTCCTAGCCTGTTGACATTTTTCAAAGGGAATTCTGATAGGGCCATTCTAAATTTGAAATGCAAGTTTTCTCGGGTTTTTGAGAATATAGTTTTTGTTCAAGCTATATTACAATTATGACAAGATTGGAGCATGTTTAGAAGAATATGAGTCCCTGGAAAATGATCGGGAAATTGGTTTGAATTTGGTTTCTCTTCAAATGGGTAACAAGTTCAAATGAATTTTGTTACATTTTTCCGCATAAACGTATATTCCAATAAATATATATTAATATATATTTGCCATCAGTATTTTAGCACTTGATTCATTTATTTACTCTTAAACTAATCTAACTTAAAAATATATTTTGTAAACTTATTGCTACATGAGCAATCTCTTCCACTCAGCCAAAACATCAGAAATTGAGAATTTAGTATGGTGGAAGTCTGCGATAGGCCGTCAATGAGACGTCATTGAGACATTATTTGAACAAGGAAGAAGAGATTAGAGTAGTGATAGGGAAATAAGATGAGCATATTTTCTCAGACGACCTTTGAAAATACAAATCGATTATGCGTTTAATGTCAGAATCAAGTTTGTTCCAGAGTTTGGCAGCATCTACAGTGAACGAGCACTCGTAGTAGGTGGTGTCATGTTTTAGGAATAAGATGAATGAGGATGAATTCATAATGTAATACAAGGCCATGCAACCCTATCCTACAAGGATTCTTCAACATACTGAAGATAAATATAGCAAATTACGCCGAACATATATTAGGTCATTCCATTCAAACTTGCGCATATATTTTTCTCCTAATATAAATACATTAGGTTTCCTAATATAAATACATTTAATTTCCTTTTAATATAAATACAATCATAAGTATTATTCATGTTTTTCAATTACAGTAGTCCACTTATCTTGTAGCCTTCGAACCTCTTGGAATATGCCTCTTTCGTTTCCTTCGTGAATTTCCACTTGCAGTGCCCTGCACAGATTTGACCACTCGTCGAAGTGACGGCCGCTCAGTGCACGTTTTAAACTGGGAAAACAACCATAATCCGGGCTAATTATATCAGGAGAGTACTGTGGCTGATCCCAAATCAATGCCTGGTTCTCGGACAAAAACTCCGGAATTGAATGAGGTCTAGTGTCATCATGCAGAAGTACAACTAATTAATTTATTACGATCCATTTAAAATATATGTTAAATATGTGTTGACAGATAAACGCCCTTATGTTCACTAAAGAATTACCAAACATAATTATCAATATTTCGCGCAACCTGTCAAAATAGGAACCGAACATGCGCATGTCTGAATGGAATGACCTAATATTAAATATAAACCTTCCATCCAGTTAAGACGTGACCCACATACATAGTCGATAGATATTTTGAAGTCGTTTTAATTTATTTAACCGTATAATTATACTAAGTTCTCTTATTCTTTATTTAACTGGAAAATATTGATTAGGTAGTAATGATTTAAGTACTTTTGAACAACCGTTATTCTACATAAAAAATATGTGAAAAAATTATGTTAAACTATGATGTCTACAAAAAAATCAGAATACTTATATTAATGGATAATTATAATTAAAGATTTTTTTGTTAAGCATTTTTGTCAAAAAAACTAGGCCATACAGAATCGTACGGCCTACTCTACAAAAGTCCGAAATAAATAAATAAATTATTGAGAATATCCGTAATAAATAAAATAGTAAACGGTTATTATCAAAACAGAGTTATTACAATAAAGAGTAGTCTCGGTCTCTTTTTGCTCGAGAAAAGTCGGGATAGTTCGTTTTAAATATTATTTGGTCGAATTTAGGTCAAAGGATTAAATAACATGTGCAAAAGAGTCTACAATTTATTATTCTAGAAACCTCTGAAGAATTTTCCTAGAAACCTCGTAATAAAATATTTTGATCCCTCTCAGTCGCATCTAATTTTTCCCATTTTTCTATAAATGAGTCCGATGAACAGTCATAGTTAATTAGGCCAACTTCGAAATATAAATGAATAACTATAAAAATGCAGATACTATGATTATAAAACATTTTAAATGATGAATATTAATGACCTTGTGCATATGGGATAAAAATAACAATTAACAATTCAACCTCAGAATATGAACTCAGAAGAAATAATTATTTCGATATAGTATTTACTGACGAATCATTAAATAACGGTTCTCAAATTTATTATAGTTATATTTTTTGTTTTTGGCCATTTCAATGTACAAAAAACACTATAAATTAGATTTGAAATATAGAATATATTTGGCATTAATTTTGTGGAAATTCATTATTCACAATTAAATGAAACTACGTGATGTAGTATTATTTCTACTTTCTTTAAGTTCTTTACCACGATCTAGGTTTCGTTCTATTAAAACATTTTCAGGAGGCAATTAGCAAAGATAAGTAAAGAAGATTAGTAAAGAACTTAAAGAAAGTAGAAATAATACTATATCACGTAGTCTTATTTAATTGTGGATTAGAAATATAAATACATCAAAATAATTGGAGTCGTTTTTCAAGCGTTATACTGGTCACAGTGATTATACTGGCCCACGCTGTAAGGTCCACGGACCTTAAAAGACATACACGAGTAGATACAAAGGGAAATAAAATAATAGGATTAATCCAGTATAGAATTTTTCACCAGTGTCCTGTGTGTAAAATTAATAATATCCATTTTAATATTCCATAATGCTATTTCAAAAAATTAGGAATACGGCACACAGTGATAATAGTCTCACAGTGATTATATTGTCCTATGCCGTAAGACTCACGGTCCTTAAAAGATATACACGAGCAGATACAAAGAGAAATAAAATAATAGGATTAATCCAGTATAAAAAGTTTTCACCAGTGTACTGCGTGTAAAATTAATAATAGCCATTTTCATATACCATAATACTATTTCAAAAAATTAGGAATACGGCAGTGATAACAGTCTCACAGTGATTATATCGTCCCATGCTATAAGATTCACGGACCTTAATATATATACACGAGCAGATACAAAGGGAAATAAAATAAATAGGATTAAATCGCTTTAAAATCTTACAATTTCATTGGAGAACACTTCAAGTCTCTAGGGTGCTTCGAAACAAAGTAACGAGCTTTCGGTTTCGTTATTATCTACTCTATTATATTTTAATATCGTCGCCCCTTTAGTTCGCGCTGTTGATTGATCTTTTGTCAGTCTTATTGCTTGCACCCCGTCATCCTTACAAGTTTTAAGTTAATGAGATTAAAATATATTAGGAGACACGGCGATGTCTTTGTTCTTCTTTCGGGTTTTTGTTGAGTGTCGGTGAAATAAAAAATGTCTTAGAGGGGCAATAGGGATTATTTGTTTCAGATTAATTAATTTATTCGTCTTACACTTGCATAACTGTTTGTAGATTGTAGAGAAATGTCATCTACCAAATTTCGGTTAAATAAATTAGAACGCCTTCAAAATGTATGTATTAAATGGAATCTGTAATAGTTAGCATTTTACACCCTTAAACTGCCTCGTAGATTTTTACATTGTTTACAATATCTTGGTAAAATATTTTAATTTAGAGCTTTAAATAATTAGCATATGTAGCATCGAAAATACATCGATTCATTTCAGTTAAATCGTTATTTTACATTTTTTTAAAACGTGTGAGCACACATTCCAAAAAATATTATATCTTTATTTATCGAGTCGCTACAAGGTATACAATGGTGAAAATTTCACAATAGGATAAATCGTTGTTAATATAATCATGCACAGCACAGTATATTTTAAGGTATTTTAACATTTAAACTATCAGACGCATGTGAAAAACTATGTAACAATTTTAAAACTGTGTTTCATTTAAATCGGTAATTGAGATAATTATATCTTATTATTATGTATCTATTGATAAATACTTAATAAATAACTTTACTATTAGTTGTTCATCCTCGCTGGGATGATCGTGATACGAATGAAGGGATGACTGACGAGACAATCTGACGATACGACTGAGAGAGATCAAAATATGTTATTATGACTCTTCAGAAGTTTCCACGACAGTAGATATCTGTATTTTCCATAAGTATATTTACTATACCCGATATTTTTTTGGTCCTTTGCACTAAGTTATCAAATGTCTTCTTTGCATTCATTGAAATTGTAGATAATAGAACCAAAATACAAAGTTCTATACTACTTGAAAATATGTGTGCGATTTAATTAGACTCTTCTGATTCATTTTAAATATTTTACTTTATTTTTTTAGACGGAGAGATCGAATTAGAAACTTATTATCTTTTCGACATGCGTGGGGATGCTTCACCCATTTGTTAGCTTATGAAAGGAGTCATCAGTCATCAGACAACATGTTTTTATAATACTACTCTGAGGCTATTTCTATAATAATCTGGGCATACATTTATAGGGATTTATTAAAGTGAGAGAATGTCTTTCTGTCTAATTTCATCTTATGTTATAAAATTAGAAGGGGTCACTACGTTCATTTGAACGATAGTTCTATTCACATAGAGTATATCTATTTTCAAGAAATTTAAGAATATCTATTTTCAAGAATATCTATTTTCAAGAAATCTATTTTCAAGAAATTTCTCAGTAACTTGCCCCACTTTACAGTGTCGAGAACTTTACAGAATATCTATCTTTACAGAATATCTAAACTTTCAAGAATATCTATTTTCAAGAAATTTCTCAGTAACTTGCCCTCTTTACAGTGTCGAGAACTTTACAGAATATCTATCTTTACAGAATATCTAAACTTTCAAGAATATCTATTTTCAAGAAATTTCTCAGTAACTTGCTCCTCTTTACAATGTCGAGAACTTTACTCAAATTCAATAAGTAAACGTGAAGAATATATTTAATTTTCTAGCTTTTGCCTATTATTAACGTTAATATGTGTATTTGTGCTCACATGTCCCTTTATGTTACGTAACCTTATTTAGGATTTAGTTGTACCCTAACTTTTACGAAGTCCTGTTTAGCTTATTTAGGAGTGAAGTCTTTCGACATATATGCTTGCAGCCTGATAGATAATGTGCAAAAGTATGTGAACCAACAAAAAAACAAAAATGCAGAGAATGTTTTACAGAAGAGGAATTTCATAAATATAAACTTATAGGGTTTGCCAATGAGTACATTCGATGCTGTTTATTTCCAGTAATTGTAAATAAAAACATAGATTTGCGTGCCAAGTTTTGGCACTATGAATACATTAATATATCCAGCGTAATACTATAAATAACTACGTTTGTACTGATACGATCAAACTATGTCACTGAATTATGTTTTACTGCAGTATTATAAAGCATACCTAAATAAATTTCATTTCGATAAACTCATAATGGAGGTTATATTAAATTGCGTATAACACCAAAAAAATGGACCTGCAAATCGAGAGGTTGGTAATTAATTGAATGGACGCGAAACGCTCACACGGCGTGTCAATTATTCGAAGATGAAAAATCGAATGAGCGAGAGCGGGGACTTAATCGCCAATCAGTTTTGAATCATGAAATCTGGATCAATAAGCTCGTTGACCTGATTCGCTGTGGAAAATTGCGTGGCCTCAATAATTTTACGTATCACGTAAAAAAGTTATCATGCCCGTCTCGAAACGGCCAGTAAGGAAAATAGACTAAAAATTAAATTAGTAAAAAATAAAGAAAGAAAAGTACATTTTTAGAAAATAATTCTTCGAAAGTATAGTCTAAAAACACCTTTTACTTTATGATAATTTTGTGTTTGATAGATATAAGCGATACGTTAGAAGTAGAATGGTTAGCAACTTTAACGGTAAGACTTTAAATAGAAGATAGTAAAATAATTTCTTTTCATTTTCTGTTAACAAAAGAAATGATTAAATTTATGGTTATTTCGATTATATGTCATAGTCATAGTGTTATTCGATATAAGTATATAAAACACTCTCAATCACGACAATTTGTACAAAATAAATCCAAAAATATATTCAAAGGTACAAAAACAAATCAAAATAACAAAAAACAAATAAAAATATAAAACAAATAATTGGTGGTGTACCTGTGAGTCAGGAACATGCGTCACAAATAAATCAGTAATTAGAATAATTTGTTTCTATTTCATATTATTTTCTATGAATTGGTCTCTGTCATAATCTGTTCTAAACAAATGCGTTATAAATAACTTCACCACAAGATATTTAATAACAATGTATGAAATATAGGAGATTGTTTCATTTTTAATTTCTCAAATGCTTATGTCTGATATTTTTTCTTAGTCAAATAGTTTTGGCGCTTTAAGGTACTTGTTGTAAAGTAAGTGACTTTCTAGAGTACTTTAGGTCATGACAATAATATATCTTGCCATTTTCCTTCCCTGATCACTATTTGCGATATTATGAGGACAACCTGTGATTGAACGGTTCATAACAGATTTTTAAGCTCTTCACTGCCAACCACATGGCTGTTGACTTCCTGCACGTCCTTAAATTTCCAAAATCAATTGAAAAATAAACTTACAAAGATACCAAAAGATTTTTTGTAAGAAATTTCACGAGATGTAGCTGAAAATATTCAAGAAAATTTGATCAAAAACCCATTGGAAGCACAAACATGAAACTTATCGCACATGTATTTCAGAAGTAAATACTCAGAATTATTTATATGAAAATATTGACGGGCCAAAGTTTTTAATTAATTGAAAATTGTTTGTTTTGTCATTTGACAAATCAATTGAAAGATCATTTTTTCTTTGAAACTCCTCTCCCCTCTATGCGTATTCCAAAATCATTTCCTTTATAATTTTATGTTATGTATTTCTAGAATTATTGTTTAACATTTCTATAAAATATGATCTCTTCTCTATCTCCAAAAGTGATAAAGTCAAAATTGTACAAAAATGCAGTCATTAGAAATTTATTTGAATTATACAGGAAAACTACAGCACTGATTCTAAATTTTCTAATTTTCGAGCTATTCTCGTTATTTCTACAGCCGGGAAAGATATTTTAATCAATAAAATAATATTAATATTCCTAAATGGTGTAACAGAAATATCATGTACGATTAACTGTTTATATGCGCTTAAGTGTGAAGAGTAACCTTATAGTGTTGTAGTTAAAGATTTTATTCAATACTAGCTGTATCTATGACTTTGTTCGCGTGTAATTTGGCAAAAAAAATCTCTTATATGTTGTTTATGGGTATATTCTATTACCATACCAAATTTTATTAAAATCCGTCCAGTAGATTTTGCGGGATATCCGCTCAAATTAACGTACATAGACGAAGATTGTAAAAAAGTTTTTTTGGGTTCTGCTATCATTCTATACGCTGAATCAATCACTTTTTAATAATATTTTCAATGTGCAGAATTCACTGTATTACAATTGTTCTATATATATATATATATATATATATATATATATATATATATATAGATTTGCAGCAGTGTATAGCTAGTTATTTAAGATCAGAATAAAATTTTATCGCTTCAAGAAATTGAAATTATGGTATAAAAGTTATTGTTTCGTGCTGTTGCTTAGTATTAAGCATATTAAGAACATATTTGATGAACTGGATTAGATTTCTAATTAAAAAAGGAATAATAAACGTCTTTTCAATACATATCTTAAAATACATACTGAAATATTTGCTTATATTTATTAAACTGAATGTAAAAGAAATTTTTCTTATCTGTAATAAATTATATAAATTTTATTAAAAAAATATTACATTTTTAAACCTTTTCACTTAGTAATTGATTGATCTTTGTTAATTACTTGTTAGAGTCGATCTTTTTATGAGGAAAAAATTTAAATGGTATTAACGATAAAATTAAATATAACTTGTGGGAAGTCATAATAGCGAATGTCTGAATGATAACTTTTTAATTTTAGATTATTTGGTGGTCAATATAGAGGTAAAAGAAAATGTTAATTGAAGTTTTATATATATTTGTAATATATTGTAATAATGGATATTTTTTATTAAATCGTATATCTATAGGAAACAATTTTACGTATTGATGCATGTCGACGCTAGTACATTCAAAATTACACCCTTTTAAATATTTAGAAATACGGTTGTAGAAATTTTAATCATAAGCTGAAAATAACCTATTTTATTAATGTAAAAAAATATTTATTATGATAAAAGAGACAAAAATGGAAAAACGTGGCGAGAATCATCATGCAAATCTATATTTTCGAACAACTGTGAAGGAAGATTTGGTCAAATAACTTTACGATTTTTATTCGTATACTGGATTGGGTTCAAATCTGAAGACGGCCTTATTTTTGTTTCAAAACAGCTTTGTAGCAATTAAAAATTAATAAAATATTTTTCATCCATATTTTTCAAAAAAAAATTAAAACTTTTCTTACTAATTTTCTTGATTCAAGAAGGACTTGTTTTATCATTCATATTTTATATACATAACACATTTTACACTCGCTTCAACAATCATCATATTAGAAGAAGTCAAATTTAAATCTAAATTATTAATATGATAGAGGTTATTGTGCGCAATGCATAAGTTACCTGTACCAAATTATATTATATTAGTACAACTGAGGCATTTTAATACTGTGCATACAATTCTGGTGCATTTTATTAAGTTATGGATAATTTCGTAAGCGATTTTGGTTTTCTTGAAATTCTGCGGACCTTACATACATTCGTTATCGATAAAAGGAAAGAAGATGGTACTAGAAATTTTAGTGTTTTATCACAACTTAATCAATATAAAAATTGCTTGTCATTTTTCAGCGTAACATTATAACTTAAAAGAATATAACATTATAAAATAGAAGAAAACTATTTGTAGTTATTATAAAGGTAAAGAAGATGAAAAAAAATGTTTGCTTTGTTTCTATGAAAGGTTCTTTTAAACTTACATTTTTCTACATTATAAAACTTAAATTCATGAAACAATTCGTAAAGCTTTACCAAAAGGAGAAAATATCTTCAAATTACTTTAACCAAAATTATCTGGCCTTTATTAAACAAAACTCAACGAAGGAAAAGAAAACCATATCCGGGTATGTTATATGAAAACTGAAAAAATGCCATTACCGAGGGAGTAATGACCACTTCAGGTGGCTTCGCCATGAATATAATAAATTCAGCTATTATGTGAATCTGAAAGTTCCGTTTTTAGACTAATACCAAGTACACAATTAAATGAAACTACGTGATCTAGGATTATTTCTACATCACGTAGTTCTACATCATCTACTATCTTTCTTTAAGTTCTTTACCACGACCGTTTTGTTGTGTAACGTCTTCAGGTGGGCTATTAGCAAAGATTAACTCTTAGGAACTTCCAACAGCATTTCACAAAATAATAGTGGAAACCGGGTTTGTGCGGGTTTTCCAACTGCTTACGTTAAGGAGTTTATTGTAGGGGAGCAGTGTAGTTTTTATTATACTTTCGAAAGTTATACGATATACAAGTACTTTAGTGAGGGTAATAAATTAAATTGATGTTATTCTATGAGGTTATACAATGCAAATGTTCCGGTGTATGTAATAAAATTAAATGAATAATTATTCTCAGTAAAATATTTATACAATAGCAAGGTATCTGATATTTAAAACAATGTTATACCACTAATTATACATATCTCCCGTTTTATTAATTAATTAATTAATTAATTAATTAATTTATTTATTTATTTTTTTATTTTTTTATTTAATTAGACGTGTAGCGGGGTTGAAACGATTTGAGGTGTATTGCAGTATCAATGTTGTCTAACTATATTATGTCTAGGAGATATTAAGTATGAGGGTGATGATATTATATTTAGTTATTCGTTTAATATATTAACGTTGGTGTCTCTTTTATGTTTGTTTATTTCTAATATTTCTAAGATATTAAGTTTATTGCTTTTGTATTTATTTGTAATATATAGGGAGCATTGTCGGTATGAGGGTTATGGTTATTTTCAATGAGGTGTTTTGAAAATTAGATTTGTCTTGTTTGTTATTTCGCCAGCTGGTAATGTGTTCTTTGTACACATTGGCAATGTGTTCTTTGTACACTTAGTGAAGAAACTCTTAACTTAATGCATTCTGCCCCTTATCCTTCATCTCCTTTTTTTTTTGCAAATATTTTCCATTTACTTAGAGGCACCACTGAACTCTTCATGCATCGAACTATGAATTGTTCACGTAGGATATAACAGAACTGGAAAATAATGTTTCGCTTTTTCTCTTCTCGATAGTATTGATTAAAATAATTTACTACAGTATTATATACAAAATTATGGTTTGTTATTTAAATTGAGGATAAAAGTAAAATAATTTCAGGATCTGTCAGGACAGACAATTTTTAAGATAATTTAATTTATTTATGTAGTACTTTGTTCTGAGCGCCATTTCAATAGATCCGGCAACGACATAGGTTCAACAATGCAATTTTGATAGTTGGCATACTTATTGAAAAAAAAATTTAATAATGCATTTCTGTTAAAAGAGAGTTTTTCATAAAAAAATAGTTTCATACATTCCTTCGCATATATGATCTATGAATCACATAATATGTGAACTAGGGGGTGGTGATCACACGGGTCTCCGATTGGTGACAATGTTTGTGAATCCAAATAGCGATGAATACAAAAATATACAGTGACATCTTGCGGTAGCTACATGTGGCGATGAACAAAGCGTCTACGCAACCACACCTACAAAACTCGGATGAGCCTGTTCTCAAACAACTATCAGAAAAGCTTTACTGCGCATAAATATATTATACATAAGTTATTTAATATTCTATGCCTTGGATATTAATTAAATAATAAGGGTGTTATAATCATTGTATTGTTTCAAGATTAATGTAAATTTTAAACACTAATGATGTAAAACATAATTGTTGGTTCTTGCGATATTACAAACATGTTTATTGCTAAAATGGAATCCGTAATAGTTGGAAAATAATACTGACACGTATGTATTAAGTCTTGTTATGTTTTGAAGAATGTAATATATTTTAAAATAATGTGATTATAAAAATAATATTCCATATGACCATTGGATTTTAGTAAAAAGGAATTTTTACTGTTATTTGAAACAAAACTTAAAGTAAGCAATGTTTTAGTTTTTGGCGGTTTTTGTTTTAGCTTAAAAAGTTTATCATATAAATACAGTTTTGTTACACAATTCACGTCATAGAGGGAGACTCAAATTTAAAAGTCGCGACAATAGAGGCTGATTTAAAAAACTTTAATACACTTGAATGAAGCAAATTGAAAATTTGATGTTTCAAGCCAAGCTTGCGATTATTTAAGTCATAATAAATGGAACAGGATAACAATAGTTCCCTTAACAAGTGACCAAGACTGCGACAACAAAATTAGTTCAACCTGTACCTTGTAGGGTACCTATGAATAGACGTCGACCAGGAGAGTTACAAAGGCTTTTGTTGAATACTTACAAATACAATAATTATGATAACGATACTTATAAGGAATTTGACCGAACTATTAATAGAAAAAAATATTGGTTAAAAGTTTTAAACGTATTGTAATAAGAGGCAAGAGAGGTCGCGGAGTATCAATTTTGTTTAGTTCGGATGTTCAAAGAGATATCGAATTATTAAAATATATCAGATGCAAGTACATATCTGAGAATAATGGGGTTTTATTTGCAAAGCCCGGCTATGAGAATCCATTACGTGGCTATAAAGTTTTAGAAAAATATGCAAAGTCCTGTGAGCTACAACCTTGAAACTATTTCAGATAGTGATTGGGTGTATTCCTCAGTAGTAAAACGGTTTTTTAAAATTGAATTCCTAAATGATATTGCGAGCGATATTTATAGTTATTACAAACTTTGTTTGTCGTAAATGTTCCTCCAAATGGAAGAGAGAAAGAAGGGGGTTTATATGTTTATAGTTTAAGGTTATTTACATGCTTACATTGTTTGCTTACACAACTGAATTTGTCATATAAACATCAGTTACGAATGTATAATTTTGAAACAACACATGCATTCATGAATTTTATTATAATTACTTGAAGGAAGATATACATTAAAGCCAACTTCTTTGGGGTTCGGAGTGTTGAAGAACGACGAAGGTGGAAGACCGGCGAAGTCTTAACTCGTGAACGAGGTTTATCTACTGAACAAAAAGATTCAGCAGCTCAGATAGAAGTCTAGAAAATTGCAGAAACCTGACGTGGTAATTTGGAAAGTATAAAAATTAATAAAGTAAAACAAAATGTTAAAACGTATGTTATCACAAGAATCGTATACTTTATTTGAACACAAATTCCTTATATTTAAATTGTTAATACTCTTATCAGCGTCATAGATTATTGCTAGACACAGTTGTTGCAACTACAGTTGGTTGTTCTGTAAAGTTGTTAATTATTTGTTCATAAAATATTTTAACTATAGTAGACAACCAGAAAAATAATAATTTGAGTACATCATATTCACAATTTAAATATTTCATTAATCGGAATTTAATTTTCTTAAAACTTATTAAAAATATAGCCCCTTGTGTGATGAAATTGAGAGTAGAATAAAATATTTCCTGTACCTTGTATTATACTTCAAATAATCAAGTAGTCAAATCAAATTATCGATTCCGATGTAGTATTTTTATTTCATATGTATTCGCCAGAGTTGGGCAGTCTTGACACAACCTGCAGAAAAAATCTATCCAAAATAATTCAAGTTATACTGATAGAATATTATTAATATTTATGTGGATGCATGATTAAAGCAAATATTTGGTATTGTATGATTTTGTTAATATTATATCAATTTAAAAAAAAAAATAAGATTGTGAACAAAATCATTTTTTGGCTGTGCCGGTCCCTGCTAACTCTCTCTAGAAATATGTTGAGTATGCACAATATGTGTATATGTAGTGTTATTATATTGACATATACACAATAGTTGTATATGTAGTGTTATTGTATTGACATATACACAATAGGTGTATATGTAGTGTTATGTATTGACATATACACAATAGGTGTATATGTAGTGTTATTGTATTGACATATACACAATAGGTGTATATGTAGTATTATTGTATTGACATATACACAATAGGTATATATGTAGTGTTATTGTATTGACATATACACAATAGGTGTATATGTAGTATTATTGTATTGACATATACACAATAGGTGTATATGTAGTGTTATTGTATTGACATATACACAATATGTGTATATGTAGTGTTATGTATTGACATATACACAATAGATGTATATGTAGTGTTATTGTATTGACATATACACAATATGTGTATATGTAGTGTTATGTATTGACATATACACAATAGGTATATATGTAGTGTTATTGTATTGACATATTCACAATATGTGTATATGTAGTGTTCTGTATTGACATATACACAATAGGTGTATATGTAGTGTTATTGTATTGACATATACACAATATGTGTATATGTAGTGTTATGTATTGACATATACACAATAGGTGTATATGTAGTGTTATTGTATTGACATATACACAATAGGTGTATATGTAGTGTTATTGTATTGACATATACACAATAGGTGTATATGTAGTGTTATGTATTGACATATACACACTAGGTGTATATATAGTGTTATTGTATTACATTTTTACTAAATTTTATCCCATATCCTTAACCTAATCATTTTCTCTTCCTTTCCAATCCCGGAGGAAGGTACCCACCATGTTCCCTTGGTTTCCACTGATTAGTAACACTAAAATGTGACATTTTGAAACATATCGTGTTACGGAATATCACTTGTTGTTGGCCAAGTGTGGGGTTTTAATAAAAGTTTGAAAATCTACCTCATGCTCTAATATATATTTCTATAATCATGTCGGCCTTTGTGTATGTTTTTGTTTGTTTTCAGATGTACGCATTATTCACAGTCGTTTATGTAATTAAAACCTAGTGATGCCAGAGAGTTACTTACATAAATTTTCTTGAAATATATTTTAAAACTAATGATATTTTAATATCTCAAACTGTATACTAATGTTATTTTAACAATTGTTTGTTGTGAAATATTTTTGTTACAAAAGTGTTAATTATTAATATTTATATTAAAAATTTATTTAATAATATAAATAAAAATAAAAAGCACATTTTTCTTTGGTAAAGCCATTTATGAGCAATAAAGAGTAAGACATTACGCCATCTATGAGCATTATTAATGATTACGCATGGCACACTTGGTAGGGGGGGGTGTTGAGTCGGGGAGAGAGAGGAGTCACTTTGACAGCGTCTGTGAATCCAAAGTTTGTATTAAAAATTATGACGCCTTTTTATGGGTTGGTATGCGTAGTGTCCATTCTATACATCTGTGTTCTGCGATGCGATTAATTTAATAAAATGGGATAACTATTCAGATGAACGGCGTTGTTAGAGATACGAAATCATGAAAAGGAAAATATTTTATATTTTACGAACAAAACGAATGATCAGAAAAAAATAGTTCAACAATGACGCCATAAAATAATGTTGAACACAAAATAATTTAATCCAGACATAAAATAAAATTGTAACGCAGTGAATTCCGTATTTGGAAAATATTTTAAGAAGAGTGATTGATTTAGCGTAATGAATAATAATAGAAGCCAGAAATCCTGGTTCAGAATTTTTATCTTTCTGTATATTAATTTGTTCGTGAGTCACGCGAAATCTACTGGATGGATTTTGATGAAGTTTGGTACCAGGTTTGGTACACTAACTTACGCCTAGTGATTTAGCAAAATAACCAGTAATCAAAAACATGTTTATTTGCCTATAATTTCACTTTTTTATTGAATAAAAATGCTTATAAAACCTTATGTTATCCTGCGTTAAGTTTTTTTCTGTGTTACACGGCAAATTCCGAATTGACTTTAACGGACTATTGAAAGTTTAAAAAATATTATGTAACAATTTCAGTATTTGTTTTAAAGTTACCTGTGAACTACCTGCAGACTAGGGAAATAAAATGTAAACAACCCCTAATATTGGGCGTTAAAGGCATTCTAAACGTGGATACTGGTAGTAATTTTACGGATTTGTGGAAATGAACATTTTCCGATTGTCACTGTTTTTTTATTTTTTTTATTAAAAAAAATAACATTTAATTTTCTGCTATGGGTAAAATAATCAACGTGACGGAAAGCCATATGGAACGCTTATCAATATTGTAACCTTGTGGAAGGCTACCTCGTTCATAATATCGCGTACAATTTTTCACATATGCTGGAAATTGATATTATTTCGTTTACATTTAGTTTTCTTAAATTAGACAATAAAGCGATATATTATATGGTTACTAATACAATAAAAATAAAAAACTGTCTTTTTTATTGGTCTGTTGATTTTTTCTCGTTTTATGCTCAAACAACTTAAGGCATTCCTATGAAATTTAGTACATAGATAATATATATTTTACATTAAAAGAAATTAAAAGTTCTCGACGACATATATCTGTGGCCAACAGATAAAACACAATAAGCGTTTTAATAATAGATACCACTGTTATTGTTGAGTATCGTATTCATGTATGAATGAAAACTTGTGAATATACAGGTAAATAAATTTCACTGTTGGCAAATTAATTTATTTAGTTACAAAAGTACTTTTGATAATATATAATAATGATATTCTTAATTAATTACTTAGAAATGTAATCATTTACCCTTGTATATATTTCGGTGGCACTAGCGTATTTCCACCGGCGTGGGGGGGGGGTTCTGGCGGGTGGAGCGTTTGCGTATGTGTATCAAGTGAAAAGTTACGGGATCTGTTTAAAAATCACCCGAGAGAAGAAGAAGCCACGGGCAAAGGGTGCTCATAAATAAATTTGAGTGTCTTGTAAATTTTCTTTAATGGCAAAATACTGCTCTGACGATATTGCAAAACATTCATGAATTGTATTTCGGATACATCAGTATTAATAAAGTGGTTTTATTTTTATTTACGTTCATTATCCTATGCACCGAAGCAGAATGTGAGTAATGCTTCTCTTACGGACGTAAGTACCAATTATTGCTCAATGACGCAATTTATTGCTTGAACTTTTTCATTTGAAAGTTTTAGAAAATACGTGACGTTAAGTTAAATCTAATTAAACGGACGCTAGTAGTAACTCTTTAAGTACGATACAATATATTACCTGAATAACTCGAGTGATTTGAGTAAATGTAGCATTGTTTTTTTTCATTTTTTAAAAGTGATATAACATAATTACTTTACGCTGCATTTGCGCTGATGGACGCTAATTTTTGGAAGATTAAATGTTGCTAGTTTTGACTTGTACGTTACAATAAAGTTTGGCGATTAAAGTATTTTTATATGTATTACATTCCTGAGTAAAATGAGATAACTGCTTTGCAGTTATTCTATTTTTTTTTGGGAACAAATTCATTTCAAATATCATAGAAATGAGTATCAAACAAACGATCTTTATTGAACCCTGTCCAATGAGTGTTCGTTACTAGTTTAAGATGTGTAACTCAATATTTTTTTCAGCTGCAGATGACGTTAACGAAACTTCATATTACACCATGTATCATGAAAAAACTGAGAGTAAAAAAAGGTATAAAATATATATAATGACCTTTCATGTACTGAAAATTGTTACTAGTGGAGTAATTGTATTTTTTTTATTAACTGGGATATTTTTAATATACTTTATACCAGTATAGGCACGTAAGGGGATCTCACAATCGACGTATATGAAAGAACGTAAACAATGTATTACGCCAAAGACGTAAAATTAATGCAAAATAAATGCTGTCGAAATAGAAACACGGGGAAATAAGCTTCAGCTGATGAAGTTTAATTGTGAACAAGAAGGTGCGATCTTAGATCCTACTCAGGTAAAAATAAAAAATTATTTCTATTTTTCTTAGAAATACTATTGGCATTATAATGTTTTTATGATTTTATGACATATCAAGGAATTGACATACACACGGTGTCAAAGAATAAAAAGTTTCATCTAGTGTTAATCACAATTCACTGTGCAAACATGCGCGGGCACACAAACACACACACACACGCTGTGTCGAAGAATAAAAAGCTTCATCAAGCATTCAACAACAATTCACGTTACTAAAAAGCGCGTACACACATACACTGTGTTGAGGAATGAAAAGCTTCATCAAGCATTTAATCACAATTCACTTTGCAAACACACGCGGGCACACAAATACACACACTGTGTCGAAGAATGAAAAGCTTCATCAACCATTCAATAACAATTCACTTTGCAAACACACGCACACACACATGCACTGTGTCAAATAATGAAAAGCTTCATCTAGGATTTAATCACAATTCACTCTGCAAATACACGCGGGCACACAAAAACACACAGTCACAATTAATTTTGCATACACACACACATGCGTGCACGCGCGCATGCTGTTTTGTAATTAAAAAAACTTTTTCGAATTTCTACGTTTTTAACAGGGCATGTAATATTAGATATTTTATAAGAGAGTATGAATATTTTTAAGACACCTTCACGGAGTTAACGTAAATACAGCGTTGATATCGCAGGTATATTTGTCATCTATATCCAATATGAGACAATATTCCTCCAACTATATTTAGTCTATATATTTGGTCGTAAAAAAAAATAAGGAAAACATTTACGGAAGCTACCAATGAGCGATTTAATAACGCGTGCCAACCTAATACAGACATGATATTGTGTGGAGCCGCAAACCATAACAAATAGTATGGCCAAGAAGGACAATAGTGATGGGCTGAGAATCGATGTTTCTATGCTTTCGCAGACAGACTAAAACGGTCCATTAGTTTTAAAATTGGCGGCATAAAGCTTATAAAAAATCGTTTTACGATAAAATATATAAATGAAACATCATTAAAAAGAACTTTTTAAAACATTAAATAAAATTGTGACCAAGGATTTTGAGTATAAAAAACGCCTGAAATTTGGTTCCAACTGAAGTTACGTATTATAATTCAAATCTTTTGTATGTATTCGATCACAAAAATCTCTATCTAATTTTGGTGAATATTCTTGGAGAAATATTTGATTCCACATTTTAAGTTTGGTTTATGAACGAAAATTTCGCTAATTAGTTATTAAATAATAATATTTTTTAATATGTAGACACATACATTATTCAGTAGAATATCGTATAACAAAATTAACCGCATCAGTGAAAGATTAAAAAATTTCTATTAGAAGGCACCACGCCTTTCCGGTTGATGCCAGACATTGAGATTTTCTATTGTTTAGAGTGAAAAAATATATCAGAACTGTTCTATGAATTATACTTTTAACCGATAATTATTCATGAATGGAAAAAATATGTAATTTTTTGATTTAATTAATTATTCTTTCAACAAAGTTTTAGCTTAATTATTTAAAAAGCACAATCTTGTATGCATAAGTTTTTCTTGATATTACGGAAGAACACCTATGTCCATATAGTTTTGAAAATTTGACGTAAAACATATTCGGTTTTATGGAAATTACCATTTTATTAAATTAAAATCTTATATTGAAAATAGTATATAGAATATATTTACTTGGGTATTTATTTACCCAAATTTAATTCTTCTGAATCTTATTAGATATAATCGAATAAAACGTTGTGTTAAAGGCATGCAAGATAAAATAAAAAATTCTGTAAGGACAAAGTGATATTTTGTTTCCACAAAATTTTCTAAATAAAAGAAATATTTATTAATCACACAACATTAAATGAGTATCCTACACAAATTATGTAATTGTTTACCCCACGGTACATCTGATAAGAAAGAAATATATTTTTACAGTTTTTAGTGTCCATATACATACATACGTTAAGATTCATAGCCATGGCAAACAGAAATATATGAACATAAAACTATCAATAGATTTAATTTCAATAGCGGTGAACATCACTAGAAGGAAGTCTCGGCAGACGGAAGGGAGGGACAGGCGACGGCCGGTCGTTCAACTCACCTCCCTTTTGTTGGCAAATACGATTTTCCGAGTAATCGCGCGAGTGAACTGTTTACGAGCGAAATCGCTCGCGATGGGCGTCGCGTCGCTCGCATCCTTTTCGGCATGTTGCTATGGTGATCGAATAGTGTAATTGTGCGGTCTTGATCTGTATTCGTTTATTTATCAGAAATTGTAAACACATATTTTAAGCCTATGTAATCTATGTGCTCATTTCGTCATCAAAACAGTTCGAGTTTAAAAGACGCTTGAATCACAAAAACATCATTTGTCTAATATCATTGCACACTTCGCATGTGCTTCATCATTGACTAAGCGCGCCAGGGTAGAAATTTGACGTTAGAACTAATTATAACTCGGGTAATATTTCAAGTTCTAAACTTTTAATATATTTTTTTAAAGAGGATACTTTCGTTTAAAATGACTCTTTAAATATTATGATAAAATTTGTCTTCGATAAATAAAACACATCTGCGACCATTGGTCCGTACATATGAGGACACGTTACACTTCGCAATTCTTGACCAACTTTGGTGATTCTTTTTTCTACCAACTGATTAACTATAAGGGTAGAAGCTTATTAATTTTCACAAGAGTTCGTCAAATAGTTCATTTTTTAAGCTATTTTCTTTCTCGGCAACTGTACTCGGTTTCGTGAGCCTACTCTCTGCTCCCTGCTACTTTTAACATTTCAAATAACCATTTCAAAAAACGACAAGTTTGTTTTGTTTGTCTTCAAATGCGCAGTTATGGTGACAGTTATTTATTAAACACAGATCCCTGCTTTGGCTTCGTCAGAGTGACAATAGGAACAAAGTAGGAAAATATATCGCCTATCGTCAAAGCTAGACGCAAGGTGTGAAACATTATTATAATTCATAAGAGTTGAACATATTTCTAATCGTAGTTTGTAAAGTACTTTTACAGTTACGTACATATTTAATTGTATATCTAATTAAAAATCGTCTGGCCAGTTTCCTGTAGTTTCCCAGACATATTGATCGTACAGAAAAATACAATTTGTGTCCCTTTTTTATTGAAGTAAAAACATTTTTTGCTAGGGTAAGTTGGGTTTGTGTACTGACAATGATCTTATAATTACATGGGGAAACTTAAAAGAGAGAGAGATAGATAGATAGATAAATATACATTTAAAGGAACGGAAACCAGGTAACCTCACTTTTAATTGGAGAGTGATTAACAATCTCCCATTTCACTCCCTTTTTTTGTATCAAAGTCATGCAGTTTTTGCTTTTTTTCGAATGGCAAATAAATAATATTTTGTTTATATAAATTTCATTGTCATGAGAAACGTATGCAATCGTGAAAGAATGCATCCAAATTATCTGAATGACCGCGCCTATCAAACTAAAGTGCGATGTTGCATTTGTTATTATCTAAGTAAATTGTTAAAGCAAATTAATTGCCTTTTGGAAATATGTGGCTGTAGTTAGTTTAAAGCTTGAATTATTAGGTGCAAATAATCAATGACTTCACAAACATTTCATTAATGAAAATAATTATAATGAAATGTTGTTTTTAGCTAGTTGTATTTGTGTAAAAGTTTATTACCCATTAGGGGTTTTTCAAGGATTTAACTGAGGAACTTCGTATTTGTGTATATTCAGTCACTCGGAACTAATAGAAAGCAAGAGACTCCATTACGGCAACACGAAAACAACGAACATTGCCACATCTCAAGAGAGTTAAATAGAGGAAATAGTTAGACGTCGGAACAAAAGATGAAGGCGTTGTATTTCCACTCAACAAACGATCTTAATACAAGCATGACTGAACGTTTTCAATGGCAACATGTAACTGGTCTTATTACGCGCTGCCCAGTAATTATGTGGTTTCGAAATAATTGGGTGCGTGATACTTTCATTATCGGTAAGGACCAGACGAATTCGAGTATATCGAGGCGTTTTTTGGAAATTACAATGTTGAGTTAAATCTCTTGAAGCACTTTTGTATTTTTGGTTTATTGCTGTTCTTGTTACACCTTTACTAAGCGAAGCGCATGAGGTATTAAGTATTTTTTATTATTGCTCAAAATCCAATAATGATCAACCAGTTTGTTGCATGTAGAATACTAATAAAGAATTCCTAATCTGAAAAGAGTTTTGTATGCATTTGATATTTGAGGAAGGAGAGATCAGCAGAGCACCGCCCTGTGGGTTATGGCTAGTCTTTCGTCCCTCAGTATTCTATTCAGTGAATAGAGTATTCTATTGCATGCTCAAAAAAGAGCACGAGTAGCGTAATAAACAAAGTATTGACCGTCGTGTAAGGAGAGTGATGTTTTTATATCATGATAGCTGCTCGTTCTATTTGTGCTTCTTTATATAATTATTTAGGCTTAGTGGATTTATAAAAAATCTGGAATAGGTGTTTTCCATCTTAAAGTGTAAATACAAATGTTCACATCTGTAACTTTTATTATTTTGTAATTATCATACAATCGTTTACCTCCATTTTTCAAAGAAATGGGTATTAAGCAATCATGCTATTTATGTAGTTGCGAGATATGTGTTATTTTGAACATAATGTGCCATATTTGACTTGTGACATTTGTTTTGGCGATAATCAATTTATGGATATGAATATTTCTTGGATAGTAATGAAGATGTTTTTCTCTCTTTCCATGATAAAGCTTTTGTTCAGTAGTGGTACAATGTCAGGATATTTATTCTTATGTTTAATCTGCGAGGAAACCATTAAGTTGAAAGTCTTATTTTTTAAAATCCTTTTTGTGGATTAAAAACTGTTAGCCTGTCGTACTTCCTCTCACATGAGTCGGTGATTTTTATTATGGTATTCCGGGACAGCTTTCTTGCTTCGCTTATAAGATGACGTTCTTACGTGTGTTTTCACGTCTGACGAAAATATGTATCCGGGAAACTGAATCAAGATTATGTGCTCACCTCAAAGCTCCACTTAAACAATAATAAATTTAGTGCATTAATTTAGATTTGGCCACATCTTATCAACAATTGAAAAAAAGATGAACTAAATACGTGTTTACTCATAATGTTCTGAAATGACATTGATGCCACTTCTCACTCATTTTTAGAGTAAATTATAATCTAATGTGGCTGTTTGATCTGGAGAAAATACGAAGGCGCAGCAAAATCCCACGCGTGTAATAACCTAGATGTATATGGTGTTACTACTTACAATAAATACCTCAGCCACGTCCACACAAAACTAATTTCCATTCGAAAAATACAGGGCGACACCATAAGTAACAACTTAAACTGAACTTTGTATTACATTTTAACTACATTCTTTAGATTATGGAGAATTCTGGTATCAAGCTGTTTTGCCTGGAGGATATTTTATAAACTAGAAGTTCAGTTAAGTGTCCGTTAAAACTTTTGTCTCAAAAAATAAACTTTAACTCGCATTCTATAATGTTATAGATGAAAAGTCGTGACTGGTTGAAATAATTTATTTGTTGTCTCGCCTTTGTTATTTTAGAACCCATTTTCCATTAGTTTCAAATTTATAATTCGGGTAATTTACGGTCCCGGACAGTTAAAAAAAAACTAAATTTCATTATTGTGTTATTGTATAACGTGAACTAAAATATTGCTTTTGAAAATAATACATTATTTTTTTGTATTTCCTTAAATTATTAGGGGTTTTCCACTATTGCAGCCTGCGTTCATTGTTAGCCTGCAAAATGTTGTAGATTATTTTAGTTAATCTGTCGGGAAAAGCGATATTAACTCGGAAAGACAATCATTCATGAGGTGAATTAAAAAAGAGGAAGGGGAAGAAGCCTGATATTTTGGTTCACCAAATCCCTACCAATTTCAAAACTAACCATGAAATTTGAAACTTAATAAACCAAATTTAATAAAAATAACTGAAAATTAAAAAAAATCAGCTAATGGAATTTCAACCTCATTTCTAAACCATATTTTGAAAAACGATTTATACAAAAGTAAAATTTCGATCGAAATGAGTTCCAAATAACTTGACTATTGTACGTAAGAATAAACATCTGGTCAATCAAAGTAAGGTTTGTCATGGAAAGTGATAAATATATCGTCAGTATGACCAAAAAATTGCAAGCGTAACCAAAAGCAAGCAGATGACTTTCACTTACGGTTACCAAGGAATTTGGCTTTTCTCTGAATTAATTTTGGCTTTTTGCAGAAATAGAACATAACCATTAACGAAAATTGATCTGACTTGTTTATTTGTACATTTTGCACGTCGATCACATTAGGAATATTGTAACCATCGTATAAAGAACGTTGTGACCGATATGCTACGTTAGATACAGAATAATTCACTTATTACGGTTTGTTTTTAATGTAAAAATTAAAATGTTTCTACTCGCTGTCCACGCATAAGGAGAGTGTTTTGTCCGCTCTTGAAGATTTTTCTGCATTAGTTATCTAGCAAATTTGATAGTTGAACAGATGCGGTGACTTGATTGGTACGACAGATTAACCAGGGAGTTAGAAATTATTTATAGACCCCACGAATATGATGTTATGCATACCGCCGAAGACAGGAACATCTAGCCAACGTTATGGGAGAGAAAGTTTTCCTTAGTTGAAATAAGGTAAAAATGACTAGCATAAATATATCATCACAATGCAATTGAAAAAGCACAGTGTCTTCAGAAATGGCTATCGTACAGATTAGAATTATAGCCTTTCTTCTTCTCCTTTATTATAATAGGCCACCTAGTACATAATATCAAGGTTGATTGAGTTTTATCTTATGTGTCTTTATAAGGTTAATCTTATCTTATGTATGTACATAAGGTTACGTAACGTAAACAAAATTAAAATATCAATGTCGCGAGCAATAAAATAAACCTCATCACGACAGTATGCTTGAGTACTAAATCTACTAACTGAACAAGGTACACTCTGCACTAATAGAATTCCTTTTATGGGCAAATTGAATCCAGTCAGAGATACTCGACAGTGATCCCAAAGAAGTAATTTAAAAATGATTTCAAGAATGTTAAAGATATACAAAATTCACAGTGATATATAAAATTCAGAAGAGGGCGCTTCAAAGGAAAAATAGTTTTTAAATGTCGAGGTAAAATTTTATTTTAAAAGGTCGAAATTATTTTCTGGTGAATGTCAGTTTAAATGAAGTAGGAAACAATTCTGTGTGAAGTTTTATATATTTAATGGCTGTGGTAGCATCGTCGTATTTTTATATTAAAAATACTTTTTGGTAGTGACATTTTGCTGACATTCTAATTCAGCGAAATTTACTTTAGTTTCATTCAATGAATCTTCAAAATAATAGAGTGTTGAAAGTTTTGTAATTTTAAATTTTATTTAATCCAGTAAAACGACCAAGTCGAAACATATTTTAATTTATCGATGAAAGTTGGCCGAAATAATTTTAATTGAGAGATCTTATTAAATATTTTCCCTATATTTTTTAATTTGTTCTAATTTATGGTTAAAAAATAGAGAGAGAAAATGACAATACACGTCAGTTTGAGGTTTAATATTTCGCAAATAGACATTAAAATGAAGCTGAACTCTAACGGAATTCTTAAATTTAAAATAATTATAAATTAAACCTCAGTTTTATTACGAAAGACCTGTCTAATGATACCCACTCGATGGGATGTCCGAAAAAAATTGTTCGCTTCTACTTTCAACTTTTGCTGAGAGGTAGATAATAAATTAGTAGATAACATTTTATTACATGTCAGTTTAGATAAAGGTTTCTACCTTCTGAAGCACAATAGGTTTAAAATAGCCCTTTCTGAAGCAACGTAGGTTTAAAATTATAGACATGTGTGGCTTGAGAGACGAATGGACATGATGGAGATATAAGGGAGGTATTTGACTGCGAAATCCTGAAATAGCTTGAAATCCTAGGAGCAATTTCTTATAATTAAAATAATTTCTGAAAATAAGTATCGAAAGTATTATTTTTAATGTTTCATCGTAGATTTAATTGGATACACACAGAGAAGTCATTGCTGTTTTTTTTAAATATAGGTTTAATTTAATGACAATAAAAAGGACTATGTTAAAGCAGAAAATGAGCTTGCAATTAATGGCACCATTTGTCCATTAAAGACCAGTGAAACAAGTTTACTGACTGTGGACCTCATATGAAAATTTTTCCAATTTAGTTTGATTTCAATTATAATCAAATTCCAAGCGCAGTATCAAAAGAGGGCTTTGTTTTTTATGGTTTAGCACCATTTATTATAAATTAATCAGCACCAATTTATTATAAATTAATCGACAAATCGATTTAAGTTTCTTTTGTTTATTTTAGCCGTGTTTTTTGGAGGTTATGTGTATTTTTTTTAAATTACTAGCCATATTAATATACAATAATTAAGAAGTGTAGGTTCTACTCTATATTTACGAATTTCTTTTTGAATTGGTTTTATTTTATTGCAAGCAATTCTTATGTAGTGAATATTTGAAAATAAACCTTTTTAATTGAGAGTAGAATCTGGGGTTTCTTACACGTTTAGGTATGGATAAAAGTTTGAACATTTCATTGTCAAGGAATATTGGTATAGGGTTTCATTAATTACATTTATTATGGATTATATATTTCACAGGCGCAAGACAAGTAACTTGATAAGTCAAATAAAACTACTTAAACTGACTATTTATATAATATACAAGGAAACTTGAAAGAAAATTGTACATAGTTTTTGTTATACATTAACACCCAAACACCAATCGCAATTCTTGTGACATCGTTTCATGCGACGGTGCTATCGTTCGCGATCCGGCAGTGGTTGAAGCTTTCTTTCAGTACTTCCGGTCAATATACAGACCGAATTTTCCTCAACGTAACTTTTCATTGGCGGCGTCTTGATACCATGGGGGAGCTGCGCAAAACCATCAGATCCTATTGGCATCTTCAATCCGAAGAAGTAAATAGGATCTGATGGTTTTGCGTGGTTATACATTCAAAGCAAGCGCTGATGTTTTCATTGAACCTTTGAAATATATATTTTTTATGACATTGTCAACTGGTGTCTATTCCTCATGATGGAAATTTACTCGGGTAACGCCCGAATCTAGGGGCGTCAATGTTTCTGCAGTAACTAATTTTCAACCATTTGCGATCCTCTCTGCAGCAGCTAAATTGTTAGACCTCTCGTTACATTGCAACATTTATTTAAGCCATAGAAATCCGATTTGTGACAAGCTATAGAAGTGACGAGTACCACATACTTCCTAATAAACGTTCTACAGTCACGAATCTCACTTATTTCGTCGACCATATCTCCTATCAGGTTGATCTCGGTTTTTAAGTCGGAGTTGCTTATTTCAACAACTAAAAAGTTTTTGATTGCATGGATAATGACATTCTATTAAACCACCTTAGCAAAGTTGGTCTCTGTCTTAGAAACGTAAGAGTTAAAACTAAAGAAACGTAAGAGTTGAAACTCTTATGTTTCTTTTCTTCGCATCTTGCAGACAGAAAGCAATATATTTCTCGCGATAAGAAGTCAATCAGGATTTAAATCTCGGGCTATTATTTTTTATTATCTTTGAAAATAATATCGGTATTGTAGTTAAAACTGCATATTGCCTTTTGTTTGCGGATAACATGAAGTTTTTCTTCATGCTATTTTAGAAGTAGAGTAGATTGAAAATTGATGCAACATGATATCGACGCTGTTTTCGAGTGGAGCGATAGTAGCGGTCTGCGGCTCAGTTAAAGCAAATGCTCTGTGTTGAACTGCAGTTAAGTGTACGCTCTTAACGAGTACGGAATATATAAGTAGCGAGATGCTTATACCGATGTATTGAAGTCGTTGATTTAGGCGTTCAATTCGATTCACGACTGACTTTTAGTGGTTATTTGGCGGACGTTGCAAAAGTCATTCAAAAGACTTGAATTTGTGTTGTGTAATTCTAAGAACTTCCTGTGTATTTTTATAATTAAACAAATTTATATATTTCCAGCTCAGCTATTTATAACCTACATGAAACTGAATTCGGTTTGAGGATGTAACATGTCCAAAAACCGTTCCTTCGATATTTATACATGAGACGATATGATCAATTCTTTTTTCTATTTCATTTTTTATTTTTTCTTGAGTATGTTGGATTACCATATTGTGAAGGACAGAAAAAAAGAAGAGATTTTATAGTTACAAAAGAACCACATACTTCGTAATAAACGTTCACGAACGAATTCATTGAAAAAATCTCGCTCTTCGTAACTAAAACTACCAGTGCTCAAGTAGTCATCATCTTTTTACCATATCGAGTCGCATCTAGAATAGAGTTGTATTGAGATTCTCTGCTTTTCCAGAGATTCTGCATGTGATCCGAGGAATATTCTGTAAAGCTAGAAAATTTATTAAGGGTGCATTTTCCATCGAAAAGCTAAACAGTAGTTTGGAAAAATGAAACTCGACGAGAGGCGACGACAGCCACTTGACTGTTGAATGCTTCCATAATTGTTCTGCGGCATCCTCGTGCTGAATTACGGAATATAAAAATTAAATTTATGATCATTCCATCCATTAACAAAATGTTGGAATCATTAAATGGAATAGGCCTACCAGGCAAAGGTAGGAGTAATGGAATAAATGCAAAGATGACTTCTGTGTATTTTAATGTATATGATGTTAATATTATACGAAGCTGTGCATGTTTTTGTTATTTTTAATCTGATAACTACAAAATGAATCAATAATCGTGAATGGCGCTTGCATGTCGGCAGTTTCTTTTCTAAATACGTTAAGTTTTAAAAAATCTCGCTCTTCGTAATGGTAGGTGGGTTTTGTACATACTTAAATTTTATTGATAGGTGAGTTTTGCTCATACTTAACTATTATTGATAGGTGAGTTTTGTTCAAATTTAACTTTTATTGGTAGGTGGGTTTTGTTCATACTTAGGTACTCATAAAAGTTTAAACATTTAAGTAGTTTTATTAAACTACCAAACGTTAATTATTATTTTTTCATATTTAAATAATTTACAGCTGTAAAAACAATTGAAAAGAAGATTTCTGTTATGTTGCATTAAGTATCAAACTAAAATTTAGTGTTAGTTATTAAGCCAATAAGTAAGCTCAAATTATATCCATAGATTTGAAAGAAATGTTTATAATTAAACTTAAAATGTTTTTCTCGACGACGTATTGTGCGCATATCTTTTTCGTCATCACTTTTGCACGTCATAAAGATAATTTCCATTTTTTTGTTTATTTGAAATCGGCGTTGGCTTTTCTTTATTATTTTGCATTGTGAACATTTTATTTATATAGTTTACGTAGATGACTTACGTTAATAGCATATGGCATATTGAAATTCCATAAAAATTTTATTTCAAACTGTTTGATTTAATCGCAACTTACATTTATTGAAAACATTGTAGTCGTATGAGGAATAGGGTATATGCATATGGCTTTGAAATTATTTGAAAAACTTATGCATATAGGTTTTGGTATTAGGGTCGAAAATTGCGTGTTAAGGTGCACGTACACAGTGGGCGAAATTCCGCTGCCATGAATAATATTGGCATAAGCTTTAATCTTTCTCTAAAATGAAATCAAACATAGCAGGGCCATGTTTATTTTCAGCTGAGTAATTAAACTTTCAAATCATTTCGACAGAAAATTCACTCATTTGCGCAAAATTGCTTCCCCATACTCAGCAAAGATTAAAACAAAATTCAGGCCAAAAATTCCAATTTTAAATGAACACCCCATATTGTGAACAAACAAATTATGTACCTTACAAATTATGTATTCCTAAATACATATGAAGATATGAATGAATGAATGTTTTAAATGTATCTGATTCTCCTTTTATTTCTAAAGGTCTGAATATTTTTATTGAAAATTATTACTGTAATCTTTATAATTAGTTACAAATAAATAAATGTTAAAAGATTACAAGAGTAAAGTAGTAAGTTTCCTCGAACTCATTGTCAGATATAAGAAAACGGGGGCATGCGCCATTGCGGTGAAAACGAAGCTGTGTATGGTAAGGATTGCACATTTGCCGACTTGGAGGCCAATGTTCGCATTTGGGTATTGTGGTACGTTGCGGCTGTAATTATATGATCGACTTTAATATTTATTCATTTCCTCTTCAGCCGTGAATAGCCAAACGCAACCAAATACGGAGAGAGAGAGCGACTTTAAAAAAAAACAATTAAATTGAGGTTCAAGTACGTGGGATTGAATCGTGTTTAAATCGGAAAAGTGTTTTTGAAGGAAAACTTCTTTAGCACAACTTGAGAGTAACGCAGATATTTTTTCGGATGGAAGTAATGGTAAGTAAAATTTATAGTTTGCTTATGGAGTTTCCGGTAATTGAAAGCATCGACCGACTATAGAATTTCGTGAGAATATGTGTTATACACACAGGTTTACTTGAATTTATTCCTATTCTACTTTTATAAAGTTTAATACTTAATAATTATTTTGTTTGAAAGAGCATACCAGCGAGTTGGTTCCATAAAAATATGGTGCTGATCTGATGATTATGTCTGGTAATGAACAATGGAACTCCTCACTATAAGGTAGTAAATCAACCCTTAAGTCACATATATGCTTCTGATAATAGTTACTTTGTAAAATAACTACACTATCGACCAGGTCAGGGCAGGATGATGAATCCTGTAGGTGAATAATGAAACTTCTTAACGAATGGTAGTAAATCAGTTGTGATTCAAAATATCTGCTACTGGTATTCGTTATTTTGCAAAATAACTTCACCATCGACCAGGTCAGGGTCTGATGAGAAGTTCTGGTGATGAACAATGGAACTTCTTAACGGATGGTAGTAAATAAACCATGGTTCAAGATATTTGTATGATCTACCTGTAGGTAGTTCTTACTTTCCAAAATAACTACACCATCGATAAGGTCAGATGATGAGTTCAGGAGATTAAAAATGAAATTCCTTAACGGATGATAGAAAATCAACCATGATTCAAAATATTTGCTACTGATAGCTGTCACAAAATAACTAAGCCGTCGACCAGGTCAAGTTTTTATGAGAGTTCTCGAGATGAATAATGTAACTCCTTAACGAAGTTAGTAAATCAACCGTCATTCAAGGTATTTCCTACTGGTAGTTATTTCAAGAAATTTCGCAAATTTGCAAGATAGATCTTATGTTTCTCTTTTTAGTTGTCATAAAACTCTAGTTTCCTATTTAAATTATAATAATAATTAAAATAACTTATTTGTAATACTCGAGGATGGTTTTTTATTACTCACTGTAAATTATATTATCAACAAACGCTATTAACTTTCAAAATAACATATTTATTTTAATTTTATTTATTTTTGGTAATACCTGCCACAACCGTCAAAGAAGTTTTACTTCGACCACGCTAAAATGTCACCCGCACACATAATTTTTTTCCGCGTTACACGTTTTATTAAGATAGATTATAAAGAGTCATTACAGCATTAGAAGATAAAGAGCGATTACAGTTATTACTTATTATCCGTTGTATTTAAACAGAAAATTTATCTGGTAGTATAAATACCTTTAGTTATACCTCCAGACAAATTTTACCGAACATTAGTTTTATCATATCTTTGAACCTCGAGGTAACACAAGTTTATAATAAAATGAGCGACGTGGCCAAAATTTCACCAAACAAAACTTTCGTTACAATGAAGCAGTACGTGAGTCGTGCTAACAAAAATATGGCACAATCATATTTTTAACACTAAATTGATAAAGTTTGTATTATGTCACAAACATTGGATGAGGTTGCATTAAGAGTAGCAGACTTATCCAAGTTAAAATTGAAAATAATTACCTCTAAAATAGACATCTATATCCGTCACAGAACGTAACTACAGCAAAAGGTATAAAGATCATGTTTCCTTATTGCACGCTCGCGGTCTGTCAGTAACTTTGTAGGGTAGGAAAAAATAAATTTTTGCTTTTGTCACCGGGAATAATTTTCCGATTACAACTAAATATATTAGGTACTCTGGACCAATATGAATAGTTTCAAGCAATTAGTTTTCTTTATTTGTATAGGACATGGGTTTAAATTTTTCGTTGGCATAACTCAAGGGCAGAATGGATTTCCGAGCCTGTCATTTTGTTTGTTCTTCTAGACAAGGCCAAATAAATAAGTATTTAGTCAATCTGATGCTACCTACAAATTTTAAAACCATTTGAAGCGCTATATACCTACGTATATACATATATACCGACATATACTAATATGATTTATGCTCATCTGCTAGCATTTCCTTTGAAAACACCTTGCTTCCCTTACTTTCATTGATTATCTCGTGGACGTCAATATTGGCACCTTTTGATAAAAGTACAAATGGAAAATATTTTAGGTTTTATCTTTTATGTTCTTTTAGCGAGAAAAGGAGAGAGAGAGAGCGATATGGAGGAGAAGCGGAGAATTGAACGGATAATAATAAATATTTCAAAATGAATTATTAGCTATTCGTAATTTGGTAACAGGCTATATTCTATTTGAAAGTGTTCCAAGCACTTAACTGCTGAACTTCATGTTTGTCGATATTCAGTAACTTAGTAAAAAGTGAAAACAAGTTAGTTTATTGCGGCAACAAGACAACACGAGTATTTTCACGTGTCAAGAGAGTTAAATAGAGGGAATAGTTAAACATTACGACAAAGGGCAAAGGCATTGTATTTCTGCTTAACAAATAAGTTTCTCAGAAGAACCTTTTCAACCGGGTATGGCACCATGTAACTATCCCCTTTATTACGCGCTGCCCACTAATGACGCGGTGTCGAAAACAATTCGTAGCGGGATACTTTCTTGGCTGGCAATGAGTGGACGAATTCGAGTCTATCAAAAGGTTTTTGGTCAATTACAATTTTGAGATAAATTTCTCGAAACACTGTAAAGGGGTAAATTACATATTGCCATTGAACTACTGCAGTAGGTACCTATTTTTTGTATATTATTTTTATTAATGAATACATACAATACAACAAAGATGAACCTGTTTACTGTGTTTTGAGCGACAATAAAGAATGCCTCATTCGAGCAGAGATTTCTCTGAGGAGAGGTTTCTATACATTTTATATTGAATCCTTGAAAATGGACATGGAACAAAGTACTCTATGGCATACTCATGTATGGCAAGGGATATTTAGTTTTATGCTGTTAGCTGGTCACATTCTTCTGTACTCGGGCAAGAAGAAAACGTCACTGCATTTTGTTTCACTTTGCTTTTTTAAATAATTATTTATGCTTAGCCTTTTTCCAAATATGTGTGAACAATGTTTTATTTTCTTTCTGTTAGAGTCAAAATACAAATTTTCATGTTTATAACTTTATTTCTAAATTTCCATAGAGTATTTCATTACTAGTTATGCACCTTTGGAAATTGGATTTCGAAAAATCCTTTCGTAAAGAGCACTTAGAAGCAGAGAGAAACCTTCCTATCAAATTAAAGGTTTGTAGGCGTTATAGTATTGGAGTATTTGTAAAGAGTATTTGAGTGAGTGGCATTTGACTCTTGCATATTTATAGATTGTTACTTCGATTATAAACAGATGTAATTGGCTCTAATTTGTCATTTTAGGTGTAGTGTTAAAATTATCCACAATATCACAATCCACGACCATTCTGGTAAGAGTATCCGACCGAAGATTTCTTAGGGAGTCAGCGCTCTAGGTCATGAAATTCTAAACGCCACTTACTGGTGAAACAAAACTGATAGCTTGAATATATCATACTACCAGTTGTTTTTCATTAGAGCCAGTAAATTTAAAGCCACTAAAAATCTTAAATATTTTCTCTTCGAAACAATCTTCCAATATTATCTTAAAAACATTCCTTTCTGCGACCTCACCCGCGTGGTAGTGAGAAAATGTAAAAAACTTTTTTTTTCAAAGAAGTAGACAAAATTGTCAATCAGGTCAGTTATGCAGCAGGGAGGTAAATATTATTTATGTACCAGATTTGATTTTTGACATTTGTTGTGGTACAGAGCGCTGTGCTGCGTGAATTCTACACTAAAATAATTAAAACCATTAACTGGGATACAATTGCGATGAATCACTCTGTTGATGAAAAACTCACTGTTTTCAATAGTTGTGTCACTAAACTGCTCGATAAACATGCTCCCCTAAAACTCGTCAAAATTAAGCGGAGAGCTGCACCTTGGCTAAACGATTCTATTAGAAAAATGATGGCCAAATGTGATCACGTTAAAACTAAGTATAAGACTGATCCCAGCCCAAATCACTGGGAGAATTTTAGAGTGCTTAGAAATAAATGTTCTCAATTGTGTCGAAATGCCAAAAACACTATATTTCTGCATCAATACGTGATTGTACTCCTAATAATATTTTGAAGTTTTTGGGTACTCTAGGCATTAGAAAATCTTCTACCACTTCGGGGAGATGGCGATTGGATATCGACCAGTTAAATTCGCATTTTTCTACGCCACCCACGGTAACTGAACCAGCTGTTAAGTCTGCAACTATGAACGGTATCTCGTCTTCATCCGTTTCTAATGAATATCAATTTACACTAAGGGATACCTGTGAGTCCGAAGTTAAAGCTAATCTTTTTGCGATAAAATCGAAATCCATGGGATTTGATGGCTTAAATATTAGTGCTCTTAAACCAATAATAGATATCGTGACTGCGGTCATCGCTGATATTTATAATACCTCTTTGAAAACTGCTGTCTTCCCTTTGGAATGGAAAAAAGCCTATATTGTGTCCGTACCTAAAATTTTATTACCTACGCAACCCAAGGATTTTCGGCCCATATCTATCCTACCGCTACTATCTAAAGTCTTTGAACGTATTGTTCATGGTCCACTTGTTACTTTCTTCAATGCCCTTAAGTCTCTAAATCCACTTCAATCTGGTTTTAAAGCTGGCCATAGTACCTCAACTGCCCTTGTCAAGGTTACTGATGATATACGCTTGGCTATGGATAATACACAAGTCACTGTCCTCGTTCTTCTTGATTTCAGCAGTGCGTTCAACTCTGTTGACTTCGATATACTTCTTGCCCGCTTGAAATATCTTAATATATCCCAACATTCACTTGAGTGGTTTGGTTCATATCTTCATGGACGCAGGCAATGTGTTAAGTTGTCAGATACGTATTCTGAGTGGACTGATCTTACAGCTGGTGTACCTCAAGGTGGAGTTCTATCTCCTCTCCTCTTCTCAGTGTTTATTGATGATGCTGTTAAAAACATTTCTAGCAATTATCATCTCTATGCTGATGACCTACAAATCTATGCGCACTCGAACCTCCATTCCTTATCAAAAACCATCGACATCCTTAATCGAGATCTCGCTTCAATTGGTCAGTGGGCACATGAAATGGGTCTTTTGGTTAACCCAAGTAAGTCACAAGCTATCATCATCGGTAGTCAAAGACTGACTTCTAAAGTAAACCTACTTAGTTTACCGAAATTAGTGCTAAATAGTACAATAATACCATACACGTCAACTGTTAAAAACCTGGGCCTCCTGATCGATCAAAATAATAATTGGCGGCCTCAAGTAAATGATGTTAGTCGTCGTGTTTTCAACAGGATACACTCTTTGAAACGTCTTCAAAATTTTCTACCGTCTAAAACGAAAATCTACCTTTGTCAAACACTTTTATTACCATTAATCGATAATGGAGACGTGTGCTATCCTGATCTAAATGATGAATATTTGTGCAAGTTGGAACGTCTTCAAAATTTATGCATTCGGTATATCTTCGGCCTCAGAAAATATGTTAGTCGTCGTGTTTTCTGATCTGTGATCACATTTCTGAATACAGGTCACTTTCAAATGGCTGAAGATCCGTGATCGACGCCCACTTCATATACTTACACTTCTTTTTAACATATTAAAAAATCATCATAGCCCAAATTATCTTAGTGGCAAATTTAAAGATTTGTCTGCTCACGGCCTTGGGTTGCGATCTGAAAGTTCACATACCCTACTTATTCCTAAACATACCTCTACCACTTACGAAAAATCCTTCACTGTCCAAACAGCAAAAATTTGGAATCACCTCTATCCTGACATCAGGAAAATCACGTCTATAAATATTTTCAAAGATCGAGTGAAAAAAATCCTGCATCTCCTGAAACCTTTTCCTTTGTGTCCTCGCCCTTTGCTGTCTTTCCCATCCCAAATAATGTCAATATTTTGTTTTCTTTTTTAATTTACTTTTGTATTTTTTTTGTCTAATGTGCTATGAAGAATTTTCATTGTAAAATCTCTTACAGTCTACCAACTAAATTTCAATACAAATTGTTATGGTTGACTGGAAGAGATTGCTCATGCAGCAATAAGTCCGCCATATGTACTGTACATAAAAAGTTAATAAATAAATAAATAAAATAAAATACTGTGCAAAAATTCACCCATGAATTTGGCATTTATATATATTACAGGGAATATATTTTAGTACATTTGAAAATTGTATTATTAGCAGCGTGTTCAATTTTTCGTATGTGGACATATTTGTTACCATTTATGTTCACTGCTATGCACCTTTAAAGGAACCCCGTAATTATTTATAACCTATTATATTACCTAACTACATTACAATGAAATAGGTTATATATATATATATATATATATATATATATATATATATATATATATGTTATACGCAAAATTTAATTGAAATTCGTGGAGCATTTCAGCGTCAAATAAAGGCACAGAAACAAAAAATATCGAGCCGTAATGGGACGCCTGGCAGATGTGAAACATTTAAATTTTTGTTTACCATAACTTTTATTATTACTGTAAACCGTATTTTAAATTAATAAACACTTTTATCGTTTTAAGATAGTTTAATCCAATACGGCTAAATATAGAAGTAAAGTTGTAAACGTTAGTAAATAAAAAACAATGTCGATACACTAATACAAACGTAAAGTAGCATGTGTGTAGTGTAGTAGAGAAGGAAGCGTTAAGTCGGAAAGCCGACAAAGCGCTAAGCTGGCCGAATTAAGCCGTAAAGAGTCGACAAGACACGAAACTGCCCGAATAGTAAGAAGCGATGTGCCATCAGAACGTTTTAATTCCCATTCAAACGCGTTATTATACGTGTCAAATTAATAAATGGAAAAAAATTATCTTTCATTACATGTCATTAACATATAGTTCATTAAACAACAACTTAATTTACGAAAGGCGTTGCAAATATTATACACATTTTTATTAAATAAAATGTCAAATCTACTATAGAAAGTCTCTTTAAATTTTTCGATGTAGTACGCCTACACTTCCTGGAAAATTTGTTTCTATTGTTTTCTATTCAGCTGCCGAATTTGCTGGGTAATTGCAACAGAAAACTTTTCTATAGTTATAGAATATTTTACCTACGCGTAGACAGCGCATGGAGGCATTCTGACTTTGCCCTCTTTCGCAATGGATACGAGGCGTAGTTTAATAGACTGTAGGATATGTATAATGCAGCATATCGGTCAAAAAGTTTGCATTATGAAGGCAAATGTAAAGTTTAATTCACATAGGCGAACGCACATGCTTTTGCATGCGTGCGTTCATTTTTGTGCATTACTTGCGCGCATGCAGTTTTTGCTCTGCACGTGCACTGTGGGTACGCTGCGCGGGGTTGTTCGTGTGCTCTTCTCACTCCTCCCTTAGTATTGTCGGTAGTGAAGGAAGGATTCATTTTTCGTAATAATGGAATGAAACAAGGAGATGAATTTATGTTTAATTGAAAATCATAAACTGTTTCGAATTTTGTAGGATTCTAACGATGTTAATCATAGTTGATAGAAACAAATGAATCGTTTAGTCATTTATTTTAGTACACGAATAGAGCGTGACTCCACGCGTGTAGTTGACGTGCTGATAACATATATACGCAAGCTTGGTTTGCGTCGTTGCACAGTTTGCCGATGCGTACGCATCTTACGAGTAAACAATTCAGATCGGCTTTTGTTGAGTTTTCTCTTCTATTTCCTAATAAAGCTGGAATATTACGTTTTCTCTAATATATAATTATATAAGTGATATACGTAGACAGCATAAAAGTTTATACTAATAAAATATATTTTAATTACCAATATCAAAAAAATCGACATTATATTAATAGCGAATGAATACAAGAAAAAGTTTTACAATATCTGAACAGTCATTTTGCTTTGTTTACAGATATTTTCCTTTGAAATAGAATGGAGTATAGATTTATGTGTTGTTACTACGTACAAAATGTGGCAGACGTGTCAACAGAAAACTAATTTCCATTCAGTAAATATAGGCCGACATAGCAAATGTTAACTTATATTGTGAATATATTTTAACTATATTCACTAAATTGTGTAGAATTCTAATAAAAAGCTGTTTTCTCTGGAGGATATCTTTCAAAACGAAAGTTTTACAAGTGTTTATTAAAACTTTTGGCTCAAAAAATACATTGTAAACTTGCATTATAAAATAAAACAGAAAACTAATTTCCACTCAGTAAATATAGGCCAACATGGCAAATATCAACTTATATTGTGAACATATTTTAACTATATTCACTAAATTATGTAGAATTCTAGTAAAAAACTGTTTTCTCTGGAGGATATCTTTCAAACCGAAAATTTTACAAGTGTTTATTAAAACTTTTGCCTCAAAAAATACATTGTAAACTTGCATTATAAAATAAAACAGAAAACTAATTTCCATTCAATAAATATAGCCCGACATGGCAAATATCAACATACATTGTGAACATATTTTAACTGTATTCACTAAATTATGTAGAATTCTAGTCAAAAGCTGTTTTCTCTGGAGGATATCTTTCAAACCGAAAATTTTACAAGTGTTTATTAAAACTTTTGCCTCAAAAAATACATTGGAAACTAGTGTTTATAAATATCATGGATAAAAATTCGGATTGGCGCAATTTACTTATTTTCGGTTTTGCCTTTATTGTGTTGGAGCCAATTTATATTGGTTTCAAATTCATAGTTCGAGTTATTTATGGTTCCGGATTGTACGGAGTTAATGCGAAATATTGTTTTCGAAAATTGTACATTATATTTCATATTGTGATATAATATTATAGCCTTTCACTTACATTGCAATCAACGTTATTCACCATTTGCCTGCAAAATGTTCTAAATTACTAGAAAGAGCAGTAATAACCCGAAAAGACTAACAGCTATTCATGAGATGAAAGGAAAAAAACGAGGTGAATGCCTAATATTTTGGTCCCATCATTTAATGTTAATACCACCATTCATAATATTACGTAAATTGCCGAAACAAGGATCTGTTGGCGAAACAATTGAAAATCTTTCCATATAAGTAAAGACCTTTAGTATTGAGGAACTCGCCTTTAGGGGAAAAATATTAGAATAAGTATGTTATTACGATGCAACTGAAGAAGCACAGTGTCTTTATGAAAAAACTACCGTTCAGATTAGGCTGCAGTTTAGATTTTTTCAGAGAAATTAGGTCATTTATTCTCCTTGTTGGTTGTAAAAGGCTACTTATCATTAAACTGGAGGTTGATGGAGTATTGTCTGTACCTGAAGATAAGGTTAGGTAACGTTTTGTAAGGCAATCAAAAATAAATGGTAAATACCGTCGAGTAATGGAAGACGCATTTTCACTACAATACTCATGGATACAAAATCTGCTAACTGAAAGCGAGACACACTTGTACTAATTTACTTCTTTTTATGGGCAAAATTGAATCTAGTCAGCAAAAGTTGGCAGTTTTTTTGCCTTTCTTTAATTGAGTGCACACAGAGTAGCAATTGCCGACTTTCTTAAATGTAGTTTTTCCAAAATCGGATTTCGACCAACGTAATTAGTCCACCCACCCTCCAATTCAGTAAACTGGTTGTTGATCTTAAGCGAGAATTTTTCCCATAACAATTAATTATCAAGTGACGGCTTTATATTTTGTAGTTTCTCACATAATTTAATACAGTTTTATTTATTTTAACTGGTTTTAAACATTTACAAGCATATTTTGGATATTTGTGTTTTAGTATCACTATTTACTAAATTATTTCATCTTGATTATTTTCATATTTCTTTATCCTGATATAGATTTCTTACCAAGAATTGATATATTAAAAAACGATATTATACAGCTTCAAGGACGAGGCACATTAAAAGAATTAAAATTAAATTTGTATCGTTTCTAAATGATCACGTAATTTTACTGCAGATAAAATTGCATCACAATCGGTGTTTAATTGAAAGAGAACGTGTCGATATTTCAGTTCCTATAATTATTTATGTTACGTGTAAACTTTTAATTAAGAATATGGGAGAATTAAACATACTTAGGTAGTTAAGTTTACACATTTAAAGATAAAGAGTGTATTTATTAAACATTTACAAACGTTAATTATTACTTTTCGCCACGTCATATATTACAAAGCTTTTAAAAAAATTATTTTCACTTAAACGATATTTCAAAGTTAAACTTACAGTTTTTTGCCAAGCCGATAAATAAGCTCGAACCACAATTCACAAATTTGAAAGAAATATTTCTAATTAAAATGTTTTTCTTGACGGTGTATACTGTATGCATAAACACGGTACAGCTTTTTTGTCGTCACTTTTGCATGACATAAAGTTACACCTCATTTTTTTGGTTAATTTGGAGTCCGCTCTGGTTTTAGCTTATTATTTTGCATAGTTTGGGCGAATTTTACGCGTAGAGTTTATTTAAGTGACTTACATTAATTGTGTACAGCAAATTGAAATTTAATTATATTTTGTTCTGAATCATTTAATTAATTTTTGCAACTTACATTTATTGCCTGTAGGATAAATAGACTTGATATTTCGTTCGAAAGCCGTGGGTTAAGATGCGCGTGTGCAGTTCGCGAAGTGCTACTTCCAGGAATATCGGAATGCAGCGGCTTTTTTCTATTTTTAGCCTAATCATTGACATTTGAAGGTACTTCGATAGGAAATGTCACTAATTTTGGCGTAATTGCCTCTCCATACCCTACATTGATTAAACAAAAAAACGTTTTTAAATAAACACTTCTATTGTGATTATTAACTTTATGAATTACCTGTTCGTTAATGTATATGAAGATGAATGTAAGAATGTTTTAAATGTATTTGGATCTACTTTTCTTTGCATACAGTCCAAAGGTTTTTATTTACAATTGTTACTTTAACCTTTATCATTAGACACAAATAAATAAATGTTATAAGACGACAAGGGCTAAGCGATGTGTTCGGTTGAAATCTTTGTAAGAAATAAGGAAAACGAGGACATGCGTTATTGTGGAGGAAACGAAGTTGTTTGCAATGTAGGCCGCACATTTGTCAACTTGAAGGTCGATGTCCGGATTCAGTATTGTGATATGTTTTGGATATAATTGTATGATAGAATTCCAATATTTATTAATTTCCTTTTCCGCCGGAAATGGCGAAACGCAACCAATATGGAAAGTAGGTGTCTAGAAAAAGTTTAAGGGTTTGCATCGTGTTTAAATCGGAAAAATATTTTTCTAAGTCACATGTTTTGTAACTGAAGTTTTCGACTTAATACTACCGATCGAGTAGTAGAGTAGTATACCTTTCTCAAGTAGCTGTTTTTAACTAAAGATGTTATGATTAACACTCAATATGAATAGAGATAAATGGTTATTTAGCAAATGTGCTATTTAAGAGTTAGAGGTACATTAAAATACGATATGGTGGCATTGGAAGGGTATTACCAGCGATGTATGTTAGCTACAACCCTGTATTTTATTTATTTAATTCGATTATATCTGCCTTATCTTCGTTCTAGTATTATTTAAATACATCGCAACATTAGAAGGACAATTACTCTTGAAAATGGCAAATTTTGGAAAATAAAGTTTAAGGTTTTAATATTCCACATGTTATAGACAAATATACCTGTATATACTTACACATTTAATACAAAGGTATATTAAATATATACTTAGACAACATAAAGATCATTTTATTAAAATAATACCCCACGGTTTTAGCCGCCTAGATTTACCTTAATTATGCTGCCCCTCGCGGTCATTGAAGTCCTTCCTTGTATACAGGCGAGAATACAGGGATCAGTCAATATAAAAGCTGACTTCTTTCTACTTTACACTCTTAAACAGTTTTCCACGACGTCTGTTAATATTTTTATGATTACTCTGTCCCTCTCAGTATGATGATTTATAGGCTTTACTATTTATTCCTCAAAGTATGAAATATCTAACACAAAACAAATTTTTGGGATAGGACGTATAGCATGGCGATGAGCGCGAACAAACAAATAAATGAACAAACTTTTCTGCTTTATTTATTAGTATAAATAAGTCAGTTTTGTGGTATTATAGTACGGAATATGAACTTTGTTGTAACATTAATTTTTCCGTCCCTTTGAAACTCGAGGTAACCGAAGTTTGACATAATAAAATGAGTTGTTTGACAAAAATTCCAGCAAATAGAACTGTACTTAAAATGGGGCAATGTGTAAGCAATAATAAAAATATGATAATTTTTCTTTAGTTTTTGTAAATTATAGATTTAAAATTTTTGGTAGCGTAACTCTAAGAGCTGATTTTTGAATGCGGAAAATAAAGAAAAACCATATCTAATCGGATGCTTCCTTCAGATTTTATAAGAAATTAAAGGGCACATACATACATACATACATATTCACAGCTTCTGATATAATTCATGCCTATCCGCTAACAGTCCCTTTCAAAACGTCCTTCTTCCCTTAGTCTCATTGTTTCCCTCCAGTTTAGGACACTGATGAAAGTAAACGTGGATTTTTAAAATTTTATTTTTTATACTACGGCCGCGGTCTCTTTGCATGCGAAGCAATAAAACCTGTTTCTTATATGGATTTGTATGTCGGTTACACGCTATCGTATTAAAAAAATACCTAGCCAGTAAAACAATTAAATAATTGTCTCCGTGGAGTAACAATAGGAATACTGATGACAAATAACGTTATTCAAGTTTTTATAGTTGGCCCTCATCTATTATAATCAGCCTACGTCAGCGTCTAGGGTTGACGACATACAAAAATGACTGCAGAATCATAAATATATATGCATATTCGAATGCTGATCTAAGAGAAGAACTTTTGCAAAAGATACATTTGTATAAATCTGAAAAGGATTATTATTTAGACCAATTGACAAAGCAACATGGCCATGAAGCTGTTCGTTTGGCCACTGCGAATATAACCCTATATAATTAGTGTGAGTGCATGTAAAGAGAGAAGTAGCAATGAAGAACAAAAAATTTAAAACAGTAAATATCGAGAAATTACTCTATCAAACCATTGCAAATGTCTCAAAAGAAAATTGGGAAAACTGTATTCGATATGCAGAAGCCTTACGAGACGAAAACTTAGGAAAGTTAATATATCCCACAGACTGTCGTTATTAAATATGGATTCTGATAACGATTTTGGATATAATCGATATAATTAGTAATTAATTTTTTGGTGTGTGTATGACTTTCTCACATCTTCGTCATGTAGGCCATGGACACATTAGCAATGGCCTGATGGAGTATATTCACTTGTCTCTTTACTTGCGTCCACACCAAGTCTTATATTGGCATTAATAGTTAGTAATTAATTAGTTAATAGTAAATATTAATCACTTAACTTGTTATAGTTATTTCATGAATTAGTTATTAATGTTTACTTAGTCTAATGTTTATTAAAATATTTGTAGGTTTTTTCTAAATGCGTATTATAATGTTTATTTAATAATGTTAGTTAATTACCTCTTTATGTCTCTATATTTTATGCCTACGAAGATTAAAGATATTTAAATTATATTGTTTGAGTTTAATGTTGTACGTAATGTAATGCTGTACGTGTATTTTGTATTTTGTAATGTTGTACGTGTATTTTGTACGTGGATATACATTACGGCATGAGCGTTATGCATCACTAGTCGTTTCCATAAGATCTGTGAGTATGTAAGAAAGATAGCGCAGAATGCTCCGTTTTGCTCACACGTTTTATTGCTGCGCAAGCAAGGAGACGGTGACAGTAGTAAAATTTCTTTTAAAACGAAACAGAGAAAAAAAGAAACAGAGAGAGAGAGAGAGAGAGACAGAAAGAGAGAGAGGACCTTAAGCATTTAAAAGCGTTGAATTAGTAGGTAAATTAAAACAACTTCAAGGATATGCAATTAATGGAAATAAATATTTTAAACGACATTTTTAAAAGTCTGTTACCAATTTGCGACTATTCGAGGACTTAAATGTAGAACTTCATATTTGTTGATATTAAGTCACTTGGAACAAATAGAAAACAACCGAGTCTGTTGCCGCAACAGGATAACACGGGTATTTTCACGTCTCAAGAGAGTTAAATAAAGGGAATAGTTAGACGTTACGACAAAGGACGAAGGCATTATATTCTCACTCAACAAGCGAGTATGACTGAACGTTTTCAATAGCAACATGTAACTAGCCCTCTTATTACGCGCTGCTCGGTAATTATGTGGTGTTGAAAACAATTCGTCGTGGAATAGTTCTATTGTCCATACAAAATGGAGGAATTTGAGTCAATAAAGGCGTTTTTGTCAATTAAAATGTTGCGCTAAATTACTTGAAGCGCTTTCGTACTTCTGGTATATTATTGCTACTGTTGAATACCCTTTACTAATATATAATACTATATATATTATATACTAAATATGTATATAATATATATATATATATATATATATATATATATATATATATATATATATAATATTCTTTCTAGATAGAGTGCTCTACAGCATATGTAAAGTAGTGCAATAATGAATACGAAATATGAACAGCCTGTAAGACAAGTAATGTTTTTTTTTATATCATGTTAGCTGCCTATCTCATTTGTGTTCCGAGAAAAAAGAAATCTGACTGTATTTTGTTTTATTTCATTTTTTTCATACAAAAATTATTTACGATTTTCCAAACACGCTGAAATGGACGTTTCTTTATTTCTATTTGAGAGTCTAACTGCAAGTTTTTCATTTTTCAAATTTTAATTATTTGGATATTTCCTATTCTAGACTCTACTCTTTGTACTGAGCCAGTCAGTGAATGGTATTTGACTTTCACATATATTTATTGCCTTATGGATATACGAATGGTTCTAATCTGTCTTCGGTGAAATAAAATTTAGAATTTTTTGAAAGTGTTTCACAATAGCGCAATGAATGGAATGTAAAAAAAACATTGCAAAAGCGGCAATACTATCCGAGAACAAAGATATTGAGGGTGTATGGTAGCACCTCAACATCTGTATGAATCACGAACACTCTAGTAACTATCCATCTGAACGAGTCATAATGGTCCGTTACTCATGAAAATCTATGTTTATTCTGATGAATAAACATTTGTAGTTTGCATGTCTCATATTATAAGTCCAGTAAAATTAAATGTTGATAAAAAATAGAAACGCAAATAGGTCAAATCTTCTATGAGTACTGTTAAAATTGTTTATGTTTATGTTAAACTGTACTGTTAAGTGGCGGATAACATTTCTGAAGTATAGTTTCTGTACATCGGCATTTAATCTGACGTCATCTATCGGTCAATTTATATAAATATTTCCAAAAGCAATATAATGTGTTATCTTTTGAATATAGATATAAACAATAATGTTTACTTAACAAATGTACAGTCTATTAATTTTATAGATAAATATACCAAAGATACTTCGAAAATAATTCATATACTAAATGAAATATTGGTTCTGTTTCGGCACAATGTTTTTCATTCTTTCGGTGTAGTGCTTCTACTTTTCAATTGCTGATTTCCATATTCCCAGAATTTTTTTTACCAGTATGGTCACTATTTCTGTTCAGGTTGCTATTCTACTAAGGTAGAAAAATATACCTTTTATGCGTGACTGCGCGTGGAGACATTCTAACTTTTATTCGTTTTACAAGTGGTAATCTAGTCGACTATATGGTGTGTATGAAGTGCATATCGTTTACAGTATTTTCGATATGAATGCATGAATTACGGTGAAAAATTTAGGAGCGAACAAATTAAATCGATTAATATATATATATATATATATATATATATATATATATATATATATATATACACACACACACACACAAACACACATATATATATATATATATATATATATATATATATATATATATTTATTAAAAAAAAGATTATGACGCCACTGTTACACTTTTGTCCATAATGATCCACAGCGCTGAAAAGTGAATACTCACGACCGTCCTGATCTATACATTTAAAGTGGTTCAGAGAGCGATGGAATGCTTGTAGTATCTCTGAAGGATAAAATAAGACTTGACAGAGAACCAAACTAGTCGACTTAGCGCTTGAGATCATCAAATTGGGCAGTTCACATTTGCCGAAGAACCCACAACCGATAGTACTCCCTACCCAGATGGATTAATGATTTAAAAAGTCGACGGGAATGGTTGGATGCAGAGTACTGTGTGTGGTTGTGCCCTTTAGCAAAGACCTATGTCCAGCACAGGTAGATAATAATGATGATAAAGTTAGACATGTTCCACTTGTCACGATTATTTCTTATAAATGTTATTGTAAGCAAAAGTCATTGGCTTGATTTTTATCACGTTAGTTAAAATTTCTTGGCTGATACTGAAGGTGTACCTCTCACTTTCAATGGTAAACCTTAATTCCAATACTGGCGCAATGTTCAGATGTTTATTATTATATTCTAAATATATTTTGTTTCTAATTTTCTTTTTAAAATAAGGATTACACGATGATCTTCATTACGAGAGTTTGAAATAAGTTTCATATTTCAGCCATAAGTCGAGGCTCTTTGCCTTTTTGATCGTAAATCTTTCACGAAAATATATATCCCAACGGGGAACTAAATCACGGTCTATTATATGCTCACCACAAAATTTCACTTAAAGCGCGGTAAGTTTCTTATTTAGAAATTCTATATCAAGTTAAGATCTAAAATACTTGATCTTCAACGGTCACAGTAGCTAAGAAGCTTGCAGACGTTAGTACTGTCGCTTACTTCAATAAAATTAATAACTATTTTATTAATTTGAACAAGACACGTGCTCACTCCTCATGTATTAAAATGCAACTGACACAATTTCTCTCTTATTTCATAGCAAGTTGTTTCGCAATATAATTCTTTGAAATGGAAAAACTTTAATTACATTACAATGGTCACACAGGGGTAAAGACTATCATAGCCTCTTCGAAATACCTCTATGTGTGTTCAGCGATTTTTGATCGTTTTAATGTTATCATCTTTTTTGTATTTTTTCACCCGAACTCACAGACTAGACAAAATGTTTCTTTGTGACATGAATAATTGTGATATAACTAAATTTTTTCATCAACTAGCTGACCAATTGGCCTGTTTGGCATCAAAATATTTACTTACATACATCTTAACATGGCGCCGAAAAATTATCGGAAAAACGAGATATTCGAAATACTAAAATAAAAAAATATATATACATACACTAATATATATACACTAAAAAAATATATACACTTTAGAAAAAGTTCGCATAACTTTTTTTTAATGTAATAGTAAGTGAACAATTATAACTTTTATATGTAATTAACAAAAATAATAAAGAAACGTTATTAAAGGAATGATTAAAACTAAAAGAAAATTGTCGGAAATGTATTTATACGTTTATGTAATTTTTTAAATTGTTTCTTCGGTTTTCCTCAGATTTCTTTCCAATCCTTCCAAGTTGCTAGTTTCATTGAGTTCGTTAACTTCTTATGGTATGTGGACATGAAAAACTTAATTAGACTTAAGACGGAGACCACAGAAGTTAAACTATTAGTCCACCAAAACGTATCCTTTTCCATTTTCTTGGGGAATCTTTCATTTAGTTGTAAATATTTTCTTACATGGTGACAGGATGCACCATCGTTTCAGTATATTATACTTCTACACATCTGTTTTTTAGAAACTCAGCTAAATTTTCTCTTAATATATAAAGCAATATGAAAGGAGTTAATTAGCTGTCTATTTAGTACAATAACCAAACCAAAGATTTACACTATATTGTTCTTGGAAATTGGAAATTAGTGCCATAATGTTAAATGGAAATTTTTACATTTTTCTCTTGGTTTAACATTTTCTGGTAAAATAATCGTTTTTCATAATCTTCTGGTGCCAATTATTGAATTTTAGTGATGTGGTATGAGTGATATCTCTCTCTCTGGAGTATGGTATCTATTTCAGAAGTTAGGGCTCCAGTTCGGCATTTCTACTATTTTGACTTGTCTATGAGTCTCTTCCATTATGCTCTCTTAAGACAATACCTCAGATTGAGGCCCATCTCTAGATTCTACATATGTCCTATACAGTTTTTCTTCATCCATATCTTGCTTAACCATAATATTAATGCATTTATGCTTAGTAACCTGCTAAAAATAGTGAAGAATACGTCAATCTGGGAAAGGCGTCACGATTTTCTCTTTTAAATAAAAATATCAAAACGTTAAGCAATAAAATATTTTGTTATAAACGATAAAATAAGTGTAATGTAATGACTTCGGATTGTTCGGGCAGCACAAGTAGTAATACTTTAAGAAGTTGCGACTACATAATTTCGTTACTCTTTATGATAAATGAGGCTAAAATTTGATTATATTCTTCCTCAATTTTTGTTCAGATGTTACCTTGTAAAGATAGCAATGTCATGTTTCTTGTTCAAAAAACTGATGAATAGCGTATAAAATCGTATATAGAACATATAGAAATAAATTTTATTTATCCTAACAAGACGACCAAGTACGTGTCGAAACACGTGTAGGTAGGGCTCCTGAATTGCCTATTCTGTTCAATTTCTTGAAAGAAGTTGCTAAAATAATTTTAATGAAATAAATTTTAATAAAAAATTCTAATGAAATATTTTTTCCTGTTATACTTTAATGTTTTTATGCACTTAATAGAGTTACATACTTCCAGCTAAAAAATAACCTTAATAGGATCACTCACATTTCCGTTCGTTAGTTCGTCTGTCACAGATAATGTAGAAACTTGAAATTTGGTATATAAATACATCTTATTAACCCACATAGTTTGCACTAGCTGATTATTTTAATATATAAAATAATCAAAGAGGAGGTAAATATAGTATTCAAGATTTTTTTAAAAGATTTTGTTAAGAAGAGTACAAAAATATTTCATTCTTTTAAATTATATATATCAAAAGATATACTAAAAAATATTTGAGCTATTTTTAATCAGTATAGCTAGTCGTGGTGTGTAGAGTTGTTTTGCAATTCTTAAAATTAAAATCATTTTAGGAAATAAATAATTCAATCATTTTTTAAAATATTTTTAGCGTAATGTTAATTGTTTTTAGGATTAGCGTAGTGTTTTTAGGATTTCATTTAATATTGATAAAGATGGACATTAAGACAGAAATTAGATTAATATAACTGATTGCCCATTAACCCCCTCTCCCTCCCAAAAAAAAAAACAATGCGTTGATTGTTACCGAATGAGAATTTATTATCAAGAAGCGTTTTTTGTTACATGGACATTATTTTTTGTTATTATTGTTTTTTTACACATAATTTAATTTTTTAGGAAGTGATTTGTTATATGGACATGCTATAACTAAGACGAAAGTTAGCTTTCAAGGTTTTTCTTATACATTTTCAAGCTTGTTTATTATAGTATTATTTAATATTTCTACTAGACTATTTATAAATATTTATATTGTTTATAAAATGTAAATACTAAATAATTAAATTATAGAGTTACTTCAAAGATGTACGAAAAATAACTTGATTGCCTTTATTTCTTTAATTTATTAATACAATACTTACCAAATGCAATTTCTTTATCGTCAGCATAACTGTATAAAAAGTTAAAGAGGGAAAGAGGCCTGGATGGCAACACAGTAGCCTCAGATACTCATATCTCGTTAAGGAAATGCCGTATCAAAAAACGATACTGGACTTTTTCAGTGACAATTAATATAAAAAAACAACCGATGGGAGCCGCGGGAAAAACAATTTTCATTTTCAAATTCGATATAGGGAGAAGTAGAAAAAAATGGGGTGTGGCTGTGTCATGGACACGGCCGTGTGTACGTGAATACGTCTATGTAACGCATAATTTCAACCGCCCCAGTTGCAGATGTACTGGCACCGTCATTGATCTGCTCGACCGCATTCATTCTTTTACGTTCCCGGTACTACTTGACTCGGTCATATGGTGTTTTATTATTACCATTCGATTGTTCTTGAGAAGCCCTTTCCAACCGTATACGATCTCTGTATTTGGTTTTCGCTTTTCAACGCATATAGGCCGACATTATATATTTTTGATATATTTTTTTATTCTAACACCTTATTATATTCACTGTCACTACATTAAAATAATGTTTTATATAAAATCGATAGATGTTGATAACAGCTGACGATTAAAACTTAAACGAACATCGTAGCTTTTCCGAATCAAAAGTTATACTAATTGCAAATCTCGATACACAGCAAAATAACCTCAAAATGGCGGCGCTTCCCCCTCCATTGCACGCGATGCGTCACTGTTGTCGCTTATCGTAATGAATTATTTGGTCCTTTAGCTATCCAGTGGTATAATTTAATTTTTGATATTCGAAACTGCAACGCCAAACTCTATCCCCCGATTTTGTTATCATTAGGTTTTTGGATTGCCTCCGTATGGTAGCAAATTTAAAGTTGTATTCACGTCAAAAAATGAAAAATATATTTGGTTTAGTATCTATGTGGTCACGTAATTAAACTACAGCTTTTTGTAAAATTACATCATAATCGGTCTTAAAATGACAAAGTTAAGATGCCGTGCATGCGGGCATACAAAACAAGAGGTCGAAATTACTATGCAATTTTTGCCGTATTTGTGTTTATGATGAGGCTATTTCATACTTTTGAAAAAATACTCATTAGTCATATTTTTTTCGTTGCAAGTGTATAATGGAAAAAAATGGAATTATTCCAGGGAGTTTTTTATTTAAATTTTTGCTTCTGAAATAATTTCAATTCGCGAAATCGATATAATTTTTTTTAAAATAATTTTTAACGTTAAGAGTTAAGTATTTTTGTGGGTAATTACGATATTGCATGTAAATGTGTCGACTGTTAGCCGAACAATATTCTGTACAAAGCTAGCTAATTTATTAAAGCCAAATTTTATCTCGCAAGATAACAATACGCTCGCCAAATAAAACTCGACGAATGCTTGTGGACACACGCTAAATGTTGAACGCTTCCATAATTGTTCTGCAGCAACTCCAAGCCCAGTTGCGGAATATTAAAATGAAACTTCCAGGATTATTCAGCCCATTAACAAAATTTGGGATCATTTAACTGAATAGGCCTCCCAGGCCGGCGAGGAATGGAAGGAGTGATGGAATAAATGCGAGGATAACTCGAATTTGTTATTTTTATCCTGGAACATATCCTCGTTATGTTTTTGGAATGCTGTTGCGTAATGTATTGTGCATGATGTAAATGTTATATTAAGTTTTGTGTGTCTGTGGTATTTTTAACATTATGAGTATAAAAAAAGAGAAATTGTGTGTCAATGGATAGTTCCATTTCCATATTTATTTAAATTATAATATATTACGACTTAACACAGTAGTCATTTTTTTCTACTTCATGCGAGCGGCCTATCGGTAACTATCTAATATATGGAAAAAAAAATTTTCTAACGTTTACTTCCGGTGATAATTTCGGATTACAACAATGGGTATCACACACCAATTAGTTTTTTTCCCATGTTTTATAGGACATAGCTTTAATGTAAGAATGAAACATATTCCCGAACTCGGAAAATATTTTTTTTTTTGTGGGGAAAAAAAATAGACCTTGCAAAAAAAATCCGTCAGTCAATCGGATGCTCCCTTTCTGTCTTATAGGCCTTTGAAAGTTCGTATACCTACGGACGTACGTGGGTACATACATACGTCCCCGCAGACTATGATATTGTTTATTCATCCGCTAATAATTCTTTTGGAAATATCCTTAGTCCCTTGCTTTCATTGAATCCCTCCCGGATAGCAATACTTTCAACTTTTGATGAAAGAAAAAATTGAGTATTTTAGATTTTACTTTTAATTTTTATAGAATTGGAAAGAGGGTGAAAGAGACATGAGGCGAGAGTGATAGGGTCAAATGAATATGTTAACAGTCGAGGGAAAATACAATTGAATTAGGTGGTCATAGTCATTCACCATGCCGTTTAAATGAAGGTAGGGTATGATGGTTATTTTTATCTGGTTAATGCGAATTAATTAATTTGACAAATATATTTTTATAACAAAATTTAAGCCTTGGATTATTAAGTGTATATCATCAACGACTTCAAAAATATGTAATTAATGGAAATAAATATTCAAATAAATGTAATTTCAAGCCTGCTCTTTAGCTAGTCGTAATTGCGAATAGTCCATTATCTATTTGCGACTTTTTTAAGAGTTACTGTGGAAATTCCTATCTGTTGATATTCAGTCGCTCGGATCAAATAGAAAGCCTATTAAAGCCACATGACAACGTGAACATTTTCACGAGTTAAATAAAAATAATAGACGTTATGACAAGGGACGAAGGCATCATATTTCCACTCAACAAATTAGCTTAGAAAAATGACTGAACTTTTTCAATAACAATATGTAGTTGGTCCTTATACTAAACTCTGCCCAGTAATTACACCCAGTGATATCGAAAACATTCCGTAGCAGTATACTTTCAATGTCGCAAATAAATAGATAAAATCGGGTACGCGAAAAAAGTTATGTGTAATGTTTTTTTGCACTCAATTAAAAAAAAAAAGGAATGTTTTACGTTTTATTTCAATGACAATTTATTCTTTTGTGGTCAACGAACGAGCGTCTTTTTTTGTCCGACACTTTTCCCGAACACCGTGTATATCTCAAGGGAAAACTAAACTACGGTCGATTGCCTGCTTCCAAAAAGCTTTAGCTAAAGCACGATCAATTTCTATTAGATACTTAACATTTCTGTGTCAATGCAAGATCTTTGTCCTTCCACTGTTGCGTTTCTCAAAGAACTTGCAGATGTCATTTCTGTTGTTGATTTTAGTAGAGTGGAAGGTGGAATTAGTTACAGTGTTAAAATGTGACTTATGTGACTTCCTACTTCTGTTAGGAGGAAATTGTAATACTATGTAGTGCTTCGTTTCAGAAAAAAATGATTACATAGATGTAGAAAAATCCCACGTTATAGAAACTTATCCTACATTTCATTTCAAAAGTGAATGCTGTAAAATAATAAAAGAAAAACAATTTGGCTCTTAATTTATGGTGGGCACAAATATATACTCGATCAATCGAAGATTCACGAAACTTACTGTTTTTCACCCATAATGTTATTAAATAATTTATTATAATAAAATATAAATTTATAAACTGCCGTGTTAAATAATGTTATAAATGTCTATATTATGCTATTCACATGAATTTTTGAATTTGTGTATGGAAAATCCCTTGCTCTCGATTATACCAAAGTGAAAAATATTCGATACTCCGGTAGGTATAAAGTCTTTATCTAAATATACTATTCGGTAAATATAATTTACATTACAATGCGTTGGAGTGAAAAACATGTAGTTCCTCTTTTTAGACTGTCAGTCCTCAGTCAGAAAGAAAATTTGAAGGGCAATGTGTTAGTATTATTATTGGTATAAGTTTAATTAAGCAAAGTGAAATTTTCGCTTTTTTTTAATTGAAAAAAAAATAGGTCGTGGTCCCAATTGTTTTATTACAACAAAATTGCTTGAAAAGATTTTTGCTCGCTATGGAAATTCCATTTTTTAATTTCTAAAGTACTTATTTAATAATTTCACATTAAATTTTAAATTAGATACACTCAATAAGTTTACAAATAGAAATATAATGTATAATAGAATAAAAGTTAAATAAGAATGAAATAAAATAGAATGACCAATTAGCATTTTTTTAAATTGATTCTGTTTCTAAGTTTTTTAAGCAACAATTATATTTGTAATTTTTTTTAAAAGTTTCCTATCCATACTCATAGTCTAAGTTACGTTTATAATATATATATATATATATATATATATATATATATATATATATATATATATATAAAGTATAAAGGTGTAAGCCAATCTAAATATCTAATAAATCCATATTAAGTTGTTAAATAGAATACAAGTAAAAAGTCCAATATGCCTGAACTCATTTTGCTTTATTTGCAAACATTTTTTTTGTAACAGAGTGTAGTACAGATACATTTATTATATGCAATGTATGTCAGCCTATACAAAACTAATTTTCATTTGGAAAATACGGGGCGACATCGTAAATATCAACTTAAACTCAAGTTTTTATTACATATCCTCTAAATTATGCAGAACTCTATTATCAGGATGTTTCGTCTGAAGGATATTTTACAGGCTAGAAGATCTACAAAATTTACACTTAAACTTTTGTATCAAAAATTTATAGCTAGGGTTTTTTATGGCACCGAAAAATAAAGTTTCTTTATTGCAAAGTCCTCACTTTGCAATAAAGAAACTTAATTTTTCTAATATTGAATATATTTGGCGTTCATTTTGTAGAAATTCATTACTCACAATTAAATGAAACTACGTGATGTAGTATTATTTCTACTTTCTTTAATTTGTTTACCACGACCTTAGTTTCGTTGTATTACAAAGAATCTTTGCTAATATCCCATCTGAAGATGTTGTAATACAACGAAACCTAGGTCGTGGTAAAGAAATTAAAGAAAGTAGAAATAATACTACATCACGTAGTTTCATTTAATTGTGATTAATTTTTCTAGTTAATTGAAAAAATTGCATTCGAAAATTATAAATTATTTTTTTTGAGTTGTGATCACATATTGGAAATTTTCTACCATTGCAAGCAAGACCAATCACCATTTTTCTGAAAAAAAGGTCTAAGGTATTTCAAGCAAATAGCTAAAAAGAGCGATAATAACATAGAAAGACTAAAAGTCATTCGCGAAGTGAAAGGAAAATGGGAATGGAGCCTCACGATATTTTTACCATTCAGAATATCAGGCTGACCGCCGAAGATAGGAACTCTGGGCGTAACATTTGAAAACCTTTCCAAAGATGAAGTAACGACCTTCAGCATTAAAGAATATAACATGAGGATACAATTATTATAATAAGTATATGGTTACAATGCAATTTTAAAAGCATAGCGTCTTCACAAATGGCTGTTGTTTAGATTAGAATCAGAGATTGTGTTGTTAGAGAAAATACGGTCCTTTTTGTTAGTTATAATAAGGAGATATATCTAGTACAACATATATAATTATTAAATTTCTAGTAATATAATGTAGTATATAATACCGAGGACTGAGTCTTGAATGAGTCTTTTCTGAATACATAAGGTTATGAAACATTTCGGTAAAGTAACCAAAATTAAAAGGCCAATGAGCTGGAACAATCAAATGAATGCTTCGTCATGGCATTGAAAGTGAGGCACACTTTACAGACTTATTTTTTATAGGCAAAACTAAATCGAGTCAGCAAAGTTCAACAGTAATCTTAAAAAAGTAATTTTAAAATGCTTTCAAGAATGTCAGCGTCGTAGACAGTGATATATAAAAATTTGATGGCTGCGCTTCAAAGCAGAATACTTTTTAAAATGTGGTTGTAAATTAAAAAAATCTTATTTGAAAATATTAAAATTATTCTCTGGAAAATGACAGTTTCGACGAAGTAAGAAAATATTCTGCTTGAAGTTAAATAAGCTTGGCAACATCAAAATACATTTATTTTCATAATATGTTTAGATTGTAATTTAACGAAATTTACTTTATATTAGCTTTCACTTAATAAATCTTCAAAATGGAATGAAGAAGTTTAAGAAATATTGTGATTGAAACATGATATTGAATTCTATTTAGAATACCTAGCAAAAACGACAGAGTAGATGTTAAAATACACATAGAGTAGAATTGCGGAATTGTTTATATCTCTTGAATTTCCTGATATAACTTGACTAAATAACTTTAATCGAAAATTTTAATAAAATTTTTTTAAGTCCATAGTTCAACAATTAGAGGTACATATAACATCACTTTGGATCTCAATATTTTGTAAATGGGATTTTAAGACTAGTATCATTTTAAAACCGCGTTTAGGAAATATTTTGTAATGGGAATTAAAAATGAAAAAAAAAATGTTCAATAAAACCATAATTTAATTTGGAAATACATATTTAATATAATTAAGTATCGCTAAATAAATATTTAAACTTAACGGACTACTTAATGGAAACTAACCAACTTAATGAAATTTTTCAAAACATACTTTTTGCTCCCACTTTACATTATTGAGGAAATGGATATATCAGTCTCTTTTCAATATTTTGTTGCCCATCAGTTGAAATATCCATCTGAACCATAAACTTACAACATTAAATGCATATAGATTCAAAACTAAAGAAATGCGAACCTTGAGAGTTGAATAAACATGACAAAATTATTAAAATATGGAGACTTGAAAAAACAGCTTGGAATATGGTTCCAAGAACCATTTCTCATGATTAAAACGTTTTCGAGAAACAAGTTATAAAGCATTTTTTAAAAACGAATATTATTATTTCTATAGAATGCTCACAGAGAAGAAATAGCTTTTTCTTTTAACTACTGCTAACATAATAATGATAGAAAGTGATAAACCAAAAAGCTATCGATTTAGGTAATTAATTACTAACTAAACCCCAATAAAAATAATCAGTTGATTTGTCTGTAGGAGAATTTTTCGACTTTAATTTGGTTTTGATGAAAATTGGCTTCCAGAAGGCGGCTATGTTTTTTGTAGTTGATAACACACTTTACGATAGTTTCCTCTTTCTGTCTATTTCGCTAGATAGTTGTGATTTGTAGGGTTTTAATGCATTTTTAAAATAAGTAACACTGTTGGCATACGACAGCTTATTATTAATAAACTTGTATACGTTTATTGGTCAGTTCCATGTTTTTTTTTAGTATTGTTAGGCCTTATATAGTGGAAATAAGAACTTAAACCTCTTCAGTGACAATGGGACTAGCACTTCCATACTGAAGTACATGTGTAATTTTTTTTATTTTCTAAGTATACGATAAGCATCTGTTAAGTAATGAGACTTACTAAATAGCTCACCTTTATTTATTAGCAATATTTATATTTAAGGGACAATCCCTTACTATGTACTCCTTTTTTGCATTAATATTTTGCTATCCTCTTGTTTTCCACCGGTCGAAGGTATTGAGAAAATCGATTTCTATCAGCTGTTTCAACACTTCCGCTATTTTCTTCATTATATCAACTGTCTCGAAATGGGTTAAACACTAATTCAACTTTTGGAAACAGAAAGAAAGCCGCATAGTGCTAAAGCGAGTGAATATGGAGAGGGTTTCAATGCAGTAAAGGCTTGTCAGTCGAAACCTGTTATGCAGATAGTACTGTGTGATTATCTGCTGATAATACATTGATATTTTTTTCCTCACCACTTTTGCGTATCATAAAGTTACCACAATTTTTTTGTCTAATTTTAAGTCGGTCTGACTTTAGCTTATTATAAGTCTGCACAACTTTTATACCTATAGTTTATGGAGGTAATTTACGGCTTGTATACGGCTAGTATATGGCATATGGAAATTTATTCATTTTTATAAGTCATTTAATTTATTTGCAATTTACATTTATTGAACGCAGGGTAGTGGTACAAGAAACAGGACATATACTACTTTGGAATTATTTAAATATCTCGTGCAAACAGATCTGACGTTCGGATCTGACGAAACAATATCAGACACTAGTACAGACTTTCGTTGTTTCTCTTTAAAAGGAGACAAATATAGCGGCCGTTTATCTATTATTAGCCCAGCAATAGAAGTTTAAAATTGATTAGACAGAAAACATAGTTTAGTTGGGTGTAGTTACCTTCCCTATTTAGAACATCGATTAAAAAAAACATTTTCACAATTAAATGGAAACTACGTGATGTGGTATTATTTCTACTTTATTTAAGTTCTTTACCACGACCTAGGTCTCGTTGTATTACAACATCTGGGTGTATTACAACAACAGGTGGGCTATTAGCAAAGATCTTCTATATCTTCGATATCTTTGCTAATACAATGAAACCTAGGTTGTGGTAAAGAACTTAAAGAAAGTAGAAATAATACTACATCACGTAGTTTCATTTAATTGTGAATAATGAATTTCTACAAAATTAAGGCCAAATATATTCAATAAACATTTTCACGTCAAAAATTCTACTTTTAAATAAATATTTATGGCGATTATTAAGCTTATAAACTATATATTACTAAATATGTATAAAGATGAACATATGAATATTTTTAATGAATTTAGTTCTTCTTTTTCTTCTAAACGGTCTAAATGTTTTCATCAACAATTATTGATTTAATTTTTGTCATCAAATACAAATAAACGAATGTTATAAGACAACAAGGGCAAAGCGGTACGTTTGGTCGAAATCCTTGTAAAAAATAAGAAAAACGAGGGCATACGCCATTGTGCAAGAAACGAAATTGTGTACAATGCGGACCGCACATTTGTCAACTTGGAGGCCGATGTCCGGATCCGGTATTGTGATACTTTTCGGATGTAATTGTATGATCGAGTTCCAATATTTATTCATTTCCTTTTTCTCTATGAATGGCCGAACGCGACCAATAGGGAGAGTACGCGTTTATCAAAAAGCAATTAGATTGAGGTTCAAGGGCGTGAGTTTGAGTCGTGTTTAAATCGGAAAAATGTTTTTCTGCGTCACACGTTTTATAATCGAAATTTTCGCCTTAATACTGTCGATCAAGTGACATTACCAATTCTGAATAGTTGTTTTTAGGCAATGATATTATGATTAGACTAAATATAAATAGCGACTGTAATTATTACATACCATTCGTAATATTTAAGCATTACAGGATAGAGTTACATTACAAAATAGTTACCACGATTGGGCTGTATTGTAAATTGTTCACTAGCGCTGAGACTAGTATTGACAATTAAATATAAATTGTTTCTTAACTTGTTAAATTAATTCGATTATATGTACGTTATCTTCATTCTAGTATTATTTATATACACATATATATATATATATATATATATATATATATATATATATATATATATATATATATATATATATATATATATATATATCGTCACTTCAGGAAGAAAGTGACGCTATCAATGATCATAAATTTTGTAAATCTTTTTTAAAAAATTGGGCAATATGTGAACCACGCTAATAAAAATTTGACGCGTTTTTAACTTAATGCTTAGCAAATCAGCCTCGTATAATATTACAATTATGCTACATCTAACCATTTGGCGTCAAGAGTCAATTCGAGTTATAATAGGAAAGAATAAACTCTAAAGTTGTCAAACAACGTAACCATAGCCACGATTTTAATGCAGTCATTATCTTCCTCTACTGTACGTGCGCACCTTGCCAGGAATTAACCTGGATAAAACATTAATTTCACTTCCGATAATACTTTTCGATTAGAACAAAAACAGTACGTAACATCTATAGGATGACATAAATAGTTTCAGTCCAATTAATTTTTCTTCATTTTTAATAAACCATGGGTTTAAGTTTTTCGGTGGCGTAACTTAAGGGCGGAACGGATTTCCAAGCAAAGAAATTTATTGTTTTCTTCGTTCCACTGATCACTATCAAAAGTCTTTAGTCAATCGGATGGTCCCTTTAAATTCCATAAGCCTTTGAAAGGGCATATAGATATGTATTAATCACATCGTAAAAACTCTGGTATACTTGCTCATTCACTAACGTTTTCCTTTGTAAAAAACATCCTACTTTCATTAATTTATTTACCCCCTTCTGAATGCTAACTCAAAACTTTTATCTTTTGAGGAAAGTACAAATGGAATATTTTAATAGCTTCTTTTTAATTTTTTAGACATATTTCAATCACAAATACAATTAGAATTTGTCTGACTAGTTTTTAATGTTCAGACATATTTATCGTAAACAAAATTACCTGGCTTTTATCTCCTCTCTCTCTTATTTGTTTCTTTATTTAACTTCTTTTGTCATGGTAGAGTATGTTGGGTGGAGTTAAATGAATGCATATGCAATAGAAAAAGAAAGAAAGAGAATGCAATCTAATTACACAAATGACCATGCCTATTAAATAAAAGCAGAATATATATGATTTTGTCTAAATAATTTATTAACGTAACACATTTTGAAAATAGGTTTTTAATAATTATGTTTTGTATTACTAGATATAAATTTTTAACTACTTCACAAATAAAAATAATTCTTTTCGTAGTTACAAACGTATTTTAGGCATTTCGTATTAGTATAATAATTTACTAAATATTTGCCATTCTTTCTAGGACTTAAATGAAGAACTTCTTATTTGTTGATACTCAGTCACTTGGAATAAACAGAAAACAAGCAAGTGTTTTACGGCATGAACATAAATATTGTTCCATCTCAAGATAGTTAAATAGAGGTAATAGTTAGCAGTTACCACAAAGGACGAAAGCATTGTATTTCAACTCAACAAACGAGTATAATACGAGGATTACTGAACGTTTTCAATGGAAACATGTAACTGGCCCTCTCATTACGCTCTGCCCAGTGTGTGGTGAAGAAAACAATTCGTCGGGATACTCCCATTGTTGGTTAGGAGTATTTAAATTCTCTGTTTCCTTCGTTATGTACGAGTATGTAATTGTTTATTAAGAAACGAGTAGTTTCAATTTGTGTAAGTTTAGTAAGGCGTAGTTTTTCAATTAAACTTTTCAGTTAGATTTCTTGGGTAAATTTCGTACTGTTGGTATATTGTACAAATGATTTATATCAGGTGAAGTGTTGAGATGAGATATATCTATTATTGTTTAATACCAAGTTTCCTCTATAAAACCAGCTAATGGTTGTTATCATAATGATATTGAATGTAAGACTTATTTCACTAGTACCACTTAGATCTTAGTATCGTTTTGCCTACAGCTTTGCTCATTCGAATCTCTTTCTTTATATAAACGATTCGAACTTCGAACAAACAAAGTTTACGCACCCCTCGTAAATTGAACCTAGAAATGAGATAATAAGGACGAAACGGATCTTTCAAACTTAAAATCTATCTAATCGTTTTTGTGTAATGTATGTACCTGAATAAAAATAGAAAGATGGATAAAATCAAACAAGGCCGATTTATTCTCTGTACTTTATGTCTTTTGAGCGCATTCTCCGAGGATTAAGTCTTAAAATAAAAAAAAATTAAAACTTAATGTCTTTTTAGGTGTATAAATATGGAACATTGGAAGAAATGAACAGAAAAGAGATTCTATGGATGTACCATAGAATACTGGGTAGTAATCTATAGCAAGCCCCGGTTAGTTTAGAGGGTTGTATTCATAAATGTAACAGTCGATGGTTGTAGTAAACAAAATACAGATGGCTACAATGCAACTAATTTTTGTATTTATATCATATAGCTACTTAGAATTTGCGTAAAAATATGAGTAATTCACAACTAACTTCCAATAAAAAAGTTTCATACATATTCAAAATTATTAGTCATTCTCTAGGTTACGAAATTTTAATAGCAGATGTAGGAGTTTGAGTGTCCCACACTAAGGTTTTTATATCGTTAGGTTTAATGTCATCTTAGGTAACATTAAGTCATAAAAAGGCTAATATTTATAAAGAGTTTTCTTTTATTGGCATCACAAGTTTTTTTTATGATTGCTCCTAAAAATATAAGTTTTAAAATATTCTGACATTTTTTTGTTTGATCCTTTATTATGCAAAAATAATTTATTTTTCAATTCCTCATCGATAGATATTTTTAAACTTTCAATTATCTTAAACAAAGACAACAAAAAAACTAAAAAAAACACTAAATTATCAGTACAATCTATATTTATTTCTACGAAATAACACTCACAAAACTGAATACTTAAATCTGAATAAGGTGTTCCTAATCGCGGCATCGCATTGTATATCCCACCTCAATCTCATCTCTGTGCACGCATTCTATACTAGGTACCAAATTATAGCATCCGTAATAACAAATTATAAGCAGAAATTACAATTTTGTCTTTTTCTAAACGATACATTTTCTGAATTATTGAGAAAATAAAATGTATTGACTTCTTTTGTTTCGCGCATATCTAATCCACAACACAATATTTGATTTTCGATTTGTCGTTGCGTTGCACACTTGTGTTAATTTGTTTTTTATGGTTCCGTACCTCTGAAAGAAAAACGGTAATCTTAGACGTCACATGTCTGCCTGGCAGCGGATTTTATCAGAAATCGTCTGACGTACAAACTTGGAACTTGGTAAATAAAGATATCATATTAACCCGCATATTTTACAGTATTTAATAGTAGAAATGTCGATAGGAATGTTTCGCATAATAATGTAACCATGTTATTTAGGTATTTCTAGAAACGGTCATATATGTCCGGAGTAGTATTTTGTTCGAATCTCGAAATTATTTTTTTAAATTAAAATAAATAAACAAATTCTTTAGCCCAATTTATGACGTTAAATGTAGCATAAAAAGAATTTTTTTTTTTGCAAACTATCGTGCATTTCTATCTCATTCTCGTTATTTATTGAACAAACAATACTTTAAACTGAACCTCACAAATAAAATCCCTGGGGAGTATAATCTGGAAATCTAGGTATTTACGGCACTGGTCTATCGCCTCTGTCGTTGAAATAATAGTCAATAAAATACAAGGCAATTTCTATGAAGACAATCAAACAAGAGAACTCGATACATGAAGCAGCACGCGATAAAGGATAGCTACACAATAACACATCTCTAATTAATTACCGTTAACAAACCACATCAACGCATGTTGATGTCAATTGTGGGCACGAGGGTGGCACGACACTCCATCATTCAGTGCAGTATACAATATATCAATGAAACTTTTACAAATATTGGTAATATTTTTCACCAGGTATTGCATAGCATATTTGCCATCCCATAGCACATAAACGTATAGCCTAGCATATCTACCATAGACGTAAATAAGATATGTCTTTAATTTAATAACGTAAGTTGATCGAAGTAATTTATGTTAAAATATTTACTAAATGTGTAACGTTTTGCTTATTTTAGAAGCGATAAGTAATTGAATGTAATTCATAGAAAAAAACATTATTTAAGTAATTATAGGGTAATACATAAAACAATAATTACGTAGAGACAAAGTAAACGTATTTTAACACCATACAAATCGTTTGACATTTTTAGCTTCATATTTTATAGCATGTTTAACTTAAATTTTATAGAGTTTGAAAAACGTAAAAACCAAAAATATTGCAAACCCCTAGACAGACAAATTACTGTTTAATCTATCGTATAAGTGCTTAAAATATGTACCAAACATTCATCATCAATTCGTCTTGTACATTCATCCCTATAAATTCATCATCAGGCTATAAGTTTTCAAACGAGTATTGACTGGTTTATTTCTAGTTTACACTTTTAATAATAAAATAATTGTCAACCTCAGCGATAAAAAAAATATTACGTCATTATAAATATTAAATTTCATACTACAAAATCTTGGAATAAGAATTTGTATGAAAAAAGGCCAAGTTTCCATTTTATTAATATATCAATGCTGTTACTAATCAATGCTGTTTAATTAAATAAAAGAGTTAATAAAAAAGTAGTTAATAACAATTTCAAATCAAGAACAAAAAACAAGTGATCATCTTTACTGAATAAAAGGTTCAAAAGTCATGTCTGATCAGGCACACCATTCCTAACAGACCTAAAGTATAAATATGTTCTCTTTCTTTAGTATAATTATGTTCTATAGATTAAGAAGTATTCTGGTATTAAATTCTTTTGCCTTAAGGATATCTTATAAACGAGAAGTTCTACGGAGCGTAGATATCCATTAAAACTTTTGTCTCAAAACTGTATTTTCCGTTTTAACTCGCTTTCTAAAATTCGGGGAAATTCGTGACTGGCACAATCTATCTATTTTTTGTTCTTCCTTTATGGTTTTAGAGTTCATTTAACATTAACTGTAGATTTATAGCTTGAGTGTCAGTGGTCCCGGATAGCATTCTAGAAACTACTAAGTTTTATTATTGCAAAATGTGGAGTAAGTGCAAAATATTACTTTTGAAAGTAATAAAATAAAATATGTATATTTAAATAAATTACTGGAATTCCTTTGTTATTACTCTGCTATTCTTAAGGTATTACTCTGCTATTACCCTATTTGTCTGCAAAAGTCTTTAGAATATTTCTGTCAAATTATTAGCAAGAGTTGTTATAACTTGAAAATATTAATGATTACTCGTGTGGTGGAAAGGAAATAATAGTGGGGTGTCGCTTGCCATATTGATTCTATCAAAGCTGTTCCAGTCCTGATACTATTATTTATGATACCATACTAACTCCTGAAAATGAGAACTGCTAGTGAGAAAATTTACACGAATATGGTTAGAAGAGGGCAAAGCGATTAAAATAGTTAAATTGCAATTGAAAGAGAACGAAAGAAAGAAAAAGTCGTATGAATTAACAACATAGATAGGTATTATATCAGATAAAATAGGTCCATTTTTGTCCAATTCTTCTTGACCAACAAAGATAATCTGGAGTTACGGTATTTTGGTTCAATTTCTTCTAAAATAAGAGGCTAGCTGGTATTCCATATTCCCTAATATTCCTAATTGGTTGAGCTATAAAATATAAGAAGAATATGTCGCAGATATTTGAAAAGGTTTAAGTTGGCAACTAAAATTAGTAATCAAACGGATGTTTCATTATGACAATACACATGGGTACACAATCTACTAACTGAAAATGAGCGTCAATATACATTTTTATATTTCCCGCTTTATATCTGCTCTTCTTCTATGAACGATAACGTCCCAATTTGACCTAAAATCTTCCTATAAATATAGATTTTCTAATGAGGAAAATTTTCGAATTCGGATGTGTGGTTCTGTAGATCAGCGCGAACTATCAAAACAAAATGAAAAGCCTTTTTCATTGTATATTAGCATAGACAGAAGTTTTTCCTCTGTGGTAATTTTTGTGGTTTCCGTGGATTTCAAACATGATTTGTTTGTATCTTAAAACTATATTGACGAGATAAAAGTAACTTATATTGAACTTTAAGTTAAATTGTTGAAGCTATTTGAACAAGTTTATGCTGATGATAGAATATCAAGTTCTCCAGAGAACTGTCGATCAAAACAAAATGTAGCCCAGATTTTAACATGACTCTCAAGTATCATCGCAATAAAAACAATTTGGAGACTAATTCTCGCAAAGGAGTCGCTGTAACATAAAATGTGTCAAAATTCCTCTAAGATTTCATTACAAATGGTATTAAACTAAAGGAGCTGTAATCTGCGGACGAATAGCCAAACATATAGATACGACGAAATTATAAAGACTTCGTTTTTGCTTATGGCTATGAAATGCTACTCCCTTCTAATTGCTGCGACAATAGCAATTAGAAGGGAGTTAACGAACAATTGTGTGTTTTGCGCACGTGAAATCGCACTTGAATTGGTCGGACTTGAAGAAATCAATTTTTCAATTTATTCTTTTGCTTATTTGCACCCAATACTTGCAGGCAGCTAGATGTCTTTGCAGCTGTTTTGGGGTTATTACCCTGAGCGGTGTTGAATAATGTGCGCAAGGATTATGTGTACGAAAAAATGACAAAGAATTATGAATGTTATTTTAATTTTCTGAAAAAAGTCATCTTTTACCTATTTTTCAGTCAACGAATAACGTCTTTCTTTGTGCGACACTTATTCCAGACACCGTATATGTATATGTATATATATATATATATATATATATATATATATATATATATATATATATATATGTATAATAATTATTATTATTACTGTAAATAATTATGCTGAATATTTACCGAGCAATATTGTATATAAAACCCACCAATTCATAAAAGGTACATTTTTTTCTCGAAAAGCTAAACAATGTGTATTGTTGCCAAATGAAACTCGATGAGGGCGATGACCGCCAGTGGACAAACCTAAACGTTGAACGCTTCCATAATCGTTCTGCAGCATCACCGAGTCGAGTTGCGGAATATGAAAATGAAACATTCATGTTCATTCCGCCCATTAACAAAATGTTGGAATCATTAAATGGAATAGGCCTCCCGGCGCTAGAATGGAAGGAGTGATGGAATAAATCTGGGGACGACTCAAATTAGTTATTTTCGTCTTGGGACGCGTCCCTTTATAGTTCTCGTTATGTTTTTTAAGATTGCAATATATTTTGCTGAGTATGTTATAAATTGTGCATTACTATTTATCTGTTTTTTACTTAAAACGTATACGTGAACAATTTCACGCATAGGGGTCTAAAGCACTAGAAACCATGAAATTATGACAGGGGATGGACAGGAAAAAAATAAAAAGTTTGTTTGTTTTTCTACTAAACCCAATCGGAGTTATCTTTTAACATCAATACTAAAAATATTTGTTTACAAATAACTCGCGTCACCGTTTGTTCCATCACCAAAAGCTGATGTGTTATTATCGAATCAAAACTAGAGTTGCCAATCGGAAGATAGAAAATATTGGACTAATAATTAATATTTATAATCATATATCATAAAAAGATAAGAATTTTGATCAAAACTACATAAAATACGGAAAAGAATTAAATCAAAGCACGAAGACGGTCATAACGTCGTTTTAATTTGGATTCGTTTGTAGTACCACTTATTCTTTGAACTCCTTCGACGATTGCTTGCAAAATGAAGACAGAAAAAACTTCATTTTATCGAGGCCACAATTTTGTCACCTTTGATTCAATACCTAGAGTTTTATCTTTTTATCTACAGTTTTTTTTTATTTACTAATGTAATATATGAGCATGTTGTCGAAGATTCCATTCGATGACTATTGAATCGAGTGTTCTGGAAGCCACTGGTAAGTTCGAAGCCAAAAGGATATGCCACGCGCGTGCAGTAGAATGTTAGCAGATTATTAACGACAATTATAGTGATATTGTTTTTTGACAATTCATTGATTTCTATGATAATTTTGTATTGTAGGTGTTATTTTAAGATATTTTCGTTTTTGTATATTGCTCGTTAATTAGTTCTGTTCAGTAGAATTTTTCTCATTTTAAGTGTTAAAAATACATCCATTACTTCGAGGAACTCCACAGAGTAATGGTTTTACTTAAAAATATAGTCAGGTTGGTTATTCCATATTCAGCCACTGTCCTAATTAGTATTATTTTTTTAGATGTTCATATCGGATGAAATTTGAAAAATGGTTTTCTCTATTTCTCAATCTCTTGAAAAGTTTCCTAATACTTTTAGTACCCGATTTCTGGCAACATTTTGAGATACCAACGTCGCTCGACACGAGTCAAAATTTTATATAATAAAACTATAGACCGTAACTCTGTTACACATGGATTTGTTATAGACAACTAAAAACGTCCTGAAATATCTATCCGCTAACATCACAACTCTTAGTAGCCGAATCTAATTTTAGACCGGTAAAATCTCCTCTCTTATTGAGATTTATGAATAAAACTTAGCGGCCGGCGCTAAACTTGTAGGCGTTCTAATTTAATGAACCGACGTGAAATCCTGTTGGGATTAGTAATTTTTCTAAGTGCTGCAATTGTTATAAATTCCCGTCATCCCTCTAAACTTTTCCTCTAATTAAGACGTACGGCTAAGTCTATTAGATAAATCTTTCATACTATTTACGTCCAACGCGTATAGCATATTACGTAACATTATTTACCGTATATTGGCGTAGTAAAAACACGTATATCATATTAGGTAACATTATTTACCGTATATTAGCGTAGATTATATACAAAATGATCCTGAAACCAATATGGTGCACAACTGTGGGGAAGTGCTTGCTACTCCAATTTAAACATAATGCAAAGGCTGCAAAATAGTATGCTAAGAACCATTTCCAATGCACCATGGTTCATCACCAATACAGAGATCCACGAAGCTCTGAAAATAACAACAATTAAGGAGGAGTTAAAATTAATAGGGCATAAATATAAGACACGGCTGGAAAACCACCCAAATGAATTAGCTACTGCGTTAGCAACCATCTCCTACAATATACGACTGAAACGCCATGATATAATTGGTGACAGATGGTGAAGGATGAGGTATCTCCTGCTGAGGAGCTCCTTGGAAATGATAAAACGACATAGAACAAATCTGCTTATAGTTCGGAACTGATTGCAAATAAACACAAAAAAAAATTAGGGTAGATAACGCATATATCATATTAACGTAGATAACGCGTATATTACCGTATATTAACGTAGATAACGCGATAACGTAGATAACACGATAACGTAGATAACGCGATAACGTAGATAACGCGTATATTAACGTAGATAACGCGTATATCATATTACGTAACATTATTTACCGTATATTAACGTAGATAAATCTTTTGTATTATTTACATCTTTTCCTCTAATTAAGACGTACGGCTAACTCTATTAGATAAACCTTTTGTATTATTTAACTCTAACGCATATATCATATTAAGTAACATTATTTGCCGTATATTAGCGTAGTTATCATTTATGGATATAACATTTTGCTAGAAGAACTGTAAAATAAGTAAAATATAGTCGAATCAAAATCTTTGAGAAGCGTATGGAAAACAATCTTTGAGTAATATATATATACAAATTAACAAAAAAGAGAAAGATATAAATTGAGAAAAGTATGATAAAAATATTAAAGTCAAAGCTATGAAAGCATAAGTGATTTGTCATCATATATCGATCAAAATTGAGCTTGCGTGCTCGTATATAGCAGTCCTTATCGAGTAAATGCATATAATTTATTTAGTGAAGTAATAACACTGACATTTGAAAAACACTCTTAACTGAGATAACAGTAGCTTGTAAGTTAGCTTGAACTTTACGTCGAATCGTTGTAATAACCGCAACAATTTCTATTCATTAGTCTTGAGTCTATGCACTCAATTTTTATTACGTGATCGCCAGTAATTGAATGTCAAGTTCCTCAGAGAATTTTCGCAAGGACTAAAGATACCATAGATTTAACATGAATCATCATCCGAACCAAAGTTCCATTCATGTATGACCAGTAATTTTTGCATTATGCTCTACTAAAGAACAAAAAAAAACTATTTAAAAAGTAGTTTTCATTTGTATTCATTTAACATACCTTAATTTTCCAAAAATATACTTGTACAAACGCTCGAACGATTTTGCTCGAAGGATTTCGTCCCTAGCTGCTGATTGGTTATAATTTTCTGATTGCTGATTGGTTTATAATTTTCTTCAGTAACTGGTGATTTTTCTACGGTTTCAGAATTTTCGTGGCTTAGGGGTTTTGAATATCTTCACTATAAAATGTAAATGAGGCATTAAGACGTATTGAACTATTTGAACAAGTAGATTATGAGCCGTTTATATTTAAAAATCTCATAAAAACCGGCTGCTTAGAATTTAGAACTTATTGAGTGAGGAAAATTTAAAGTGTATAATAATGGTAGATGTGTGTACGGAAATATGATATATATATATATATATATATATATATATATATATATATTTCTTTTTTTTTGCTACCAAAAGCTTAATGTAAAACTCTGGACAGGTTTTCTTTGGAGAATAATAAATTGTCGGATTAACAAAATTGTTGTAATCTACAGCAATACCAAAACAATAGCACTCCTCCACACACCAACACATGTCAATGTTATTATTTGAAAACAACTTCACTAAATTAATTATATGCATTTGTTCTATAAGGTCTGTAATATGTGAGCACACGAGCTCAATTTTGAAATGTGGTAAATTGTAAAGTTAACGTTCACATTACTAAAATTTGTATTTTACTAAAAAGTGACCGGTTGTGGAGTGGTTTTGATGACCTAATGGAAAGTGATCTTGATGCTTATCCTGCTGTTAAAAAATGTATGATTAGTGTTCTGTTTGGACGAATAAATCATGAAGTGCGTGTGCGTGATCAGTGAACGATAAATGGTAAAGTTAGAATCCTCATAAATTCTATCATATTCGCCTTTCAGTCTGTCTATTTAAATATCATAGCATCATTCCTTTTAGTTCAATAATGCTTGTAATGAAATTTTAAAGGAAGAAATAAAATATAAATATAGAAGAATTATATGAAAGAATTACATTTTTTTGCTAAAATCTGAGGGGAGTATCTGATTGACATCATGTCGCACTATTGAAAATCGAGGTCTGTTTCGAATCAAAAATCGATAACTTTTTTATTTCTAAAGATTATTGTTGTGAAATTTTCCACAAATATAATAGGTGTATGTATAAGTTTTTTGGTTTTTTGGTAAAAAATAAACGCGTAATTTTCAAAACTAACACAACAGAACAGAAAAAGACAGAAAAACTGTTTATCTTTTGCGGCAAACCATTCGTCAAGCCATTTTCCAACTTCGTCGAAAGTGCTGAAGTGCTGCTGCTGTGTCTTTCACTAGTTTTGCTGTGTGAGACGGCGCATTGTCATGTAACAAAATCACTTTGCCATGTCTTTTGGCCCATTCCGGTCGTCTTTCGATTAATGCGTGGTTTAAATTAATCATTTGTTCACGACAGCGTTGTGTATTAACGGTTTCGCCGGGCTTCAAGAGTTACAATTTGATACAAAAATGATTTCCTTTCTTGGCTTTGAAGCAGCATTTCACAAGAGACTTTGCGATGTTCCATTTGACGTTCATTCAAATTGTTTGGGATCCATTTACCGAGTTTATTGATCTTTCTCATTGCTCGTAAACGTCTGCTGATTATTTCTTGTGATACATATAATACTTCAGCTAATTTCCATTGAGTTTGAGTTGGGTCATCATCCAATAACTCCTGCAATTGCTCGTCTTCGCATTTTTGTGGTCTACCAAAGCACTCACTGTCTTTCACATTGAAATCACCACTTTTAAATTGTCGAAACTATGTCTCACATATTCTAATCGATAGAGCGTATTCACCATATGTTTTTACCAGCAAACGATGACTTTCAACAGCCTTTTTCTTTTAATTAAATAAGAAAAGCAATGCGTACTGCAAATGTTCCTTTTCAGGCACAAAACTCGACATGATCACTGAACGATAAAACAAAGACGCTAGTTTTTGGCGGACTCAACTTGTGTGTGTTTGTAGTTTTATGTCAGACAAACAAAATGACGTATGTGTCAAATTAATACGCTACGTACTTTTTGCTGGCACCATCTCTTAGTTAAACCGGAAAAAAACGTATGCATACACCCATATATAAGGTTTCAAATGTAATGAATTTAAATAAAATTAATTTTAATATACTATATTAACAATCAAAGTTAATTTCAAAATTATCAAAAATATATTTTTATATCTACTTGAGCTTTTAAAACTATTTAAAATATGTACAAAATCTTATTGTCAAATCCCAAAATATAAATCAATATGAAAAAATAAAAAATATAGCGCTATTGGTTAAATTATTACTTGATTTTTAAATAAATAATTGTAGGAAATATTTTTAAAAAATATTGAATATTAAATAAACTAGTATAATTGTTTTTCTTGAAAAATTATATATTTAAATAGATTATTTACATACCCTGTTATTATACTTGGAAAACTTCGGGATCTGTTAATTATTCGTTCACTTTCAGGAGGTCTAGGGTATCCTCATCAAGTTCCTTCACATATTGAATATATTTGGCGTTAATTTTGTAGAAATTCATTATTCACAATTAAATGAAACTACGTGATGTAGTATTATTTCTACTTTCTTTAATTTCTTTACTACGACCTAGGTTTCGTTGTATTACAACATCTTCAGGTGGGATATTAGCAAAGATAAGATAGATTACTACATCACGTAGTTTCATTTAATTGTGAAGTTCCTTCACTTTTTTAATACGGTTTTCTAATGCTGGTTACGTACGGATCTGAAGTATAAAAAAGAGTATGAAACTCTAATCTTGTGGCTGATCGGGAGGACTTTCTAGCATAATGTAGGCGAAATTATTTGTGATCCTTATTACGGGATTCTTGTGCGTCTTCTGAAAGGTGACCAACAGGAAGCAACTGAAAAATGCTGTATGATACTGGTTGCATGAATCAACATTTTGTGAACCGAAGATGGCATGTAGTACCATTCATGATTACTCATATAAATCCTGGCAGTTTCCATAGCATAACTACCAACTTTTACAGCATTTATCATCACATTTGATAAATTAGCCTGCAGAATTATAAAAAGTCGTTTAATCAAATTAATATCTATTCCTGTAATATCAGCAGAGCAGCTTGCGTTGTAAATCTTCTGATAGTATTACAGTCATTAGTATTACCACTTCCTTGTCGTGGTTGGTCAATAATAAATCCAAACCCGTCACTAGAAGGTTTTTGTACCAGGGTTTTCTTTTCTTGTTTTAGCCGTTTCTTTTCTTCTCTGTTAGCTGACCAAGTTCGATCAAGATTATAGGAAATACGTAGTATCATTTCCGTGCAACGAATCCAGGCATGCAATGTAGACAGTCTGAATTGATAAAAATCATCATTTTCAGACCTAGCTGTCACTTTAGTCAAATCGTTCATTTGGCATGGAGTAGCCCCACATATTGTATATGTGGAACCAGAAGGTGTATTCGTCAATACCTGAGCTACTTTACCACCTATCATAGTAAGAAAGAGTTCATGCTTTATTTGCATGGCCTTACATTCTTTATTAATTAATATTGGGCTCAAAGAATTTATTTGGCACTTTAGTACATCCACAATGTCTACATTTTTTCGGAAGTTTCTTTGCTAGATATAGGCCAACAAAAACGAACAGAAGAACAAAACGAATAGGGCACTGAATTTTACCAGACTACATCGCCTGTTAGTTCTTTAGTTAATTTAATAGACACTAAAGAAGTGACAAACAAATTTGCATCAGAAATATGTTCACTCTTCTGGAAGTTTCTGTTTGTACTGGCTTTGTCCAGATGAGCCATCACATCCCTATTTACTGTATAGAAATAAATCTTTCGATCCCTTTCCATACACGGAATCTATTTTTATAATTCTTGCTGCAGCGTGATCCAAAAATCTTGAAGTTTAACTATTTTTGTAGCTGTGTTTGTGATTTCTATTGCTGAAGGTGGTGGATAGCAGGTTTATTTGATTGAATCTACTTTGTAATATCATGGAAATATAAAACAGTTTCCTTCATATTAACCCGCATATTTAGAAGTAATTAATGTTGGAAAAATCAATAGAGATACTTTACGTTATTATGTATTATGTTATTTGGGCACCACTATTTAATGTAATGCATGCATCGGGGAGTACTGGGTACAAATCACGAAATTAATATTTTTGGATTTTTAGACAAAATCTCAGAAACGGAATCTCAGAAATAAAAATCCAGCTGAATAGAATTTGGAAATCTTGGTGATCAAAAAGCTGATCCGTTACTCTCGCTGGATCTGGCGACTTTTGTACCACTCTATCGATTAACTACGGTTACATTTATATTCTCAGTTTGTATGTATATATGTATAAGATATATACGTAGTGTATACAAGTTTTTGCCTGTTGCTTCACTTGTGTTAAAAAAACTGGGATTAATCAGAAGCAAGCAGTAATTGGTTTCATTTTATAGCAAACTAGCTCTAACAGGGTTCCGTATATACTTTGATATGCACAACAGTTTAAACGTTTAAGGGTACGATAAATTTCAATTAAAATTTTACAAATAGTAATATTATTTTAAAATGAAGTATCATTGTATACAGAAGGTAGGTAACATCTTAGTTTGAATAGAAAAGAAAAAAGAAAGCGAGATAGGCAATGGCACCTCTAGCCATCTCAATTCATGTATTGTTCTTGTCGCTCAGTTAAGTTATGTCATTAAGTGATGTAATTTATTAGGTTAATAAAAATGCTTTCTACTATTCAAGGGTAAAGGCATTTTTATTCAAAATCCTCATTGCAAAAGTGATTTCACAATGAGCTCCTTTGGTATTAAAATAGAAATAGCCTTCGTCATAAAATGAGATATGTACGTCATACCATTTTAAAATTACACTAAATACTTTTTTTTAAGATAAAGGGCCGATGTAATTTAGTATGTTTTTTATTTCATAAACGGTCAAAGGATAGTGACGTCAATTTGAAATGCGTAACAGTATTGAAACATGTTTGGTTGCTGTTAAAACCATAGTCCTTCAGTATATAGCGTATCTGCCACAGCCGTAAGTAAGATAATCGATTACTTATATCTTTTTAATTTATTCATGCAAGTCGATAGAAATAGCGATTTGAAATACTAAATCTGTGATAAGCAATTTTTATTTTAATTCGAATTTTCCTCCACAATTAAATGCTAAATTTGCTTATAGCCCACCCGAAGATGTTATAATACAACGAAACCGAGACCGTGACAAAGAAATTAAAGAAAGTAGAATTAAATCTATATCTCGTTGTTTCATTTAATTGTGAACAATGAACTTCTAAAAAATTAAACGCCAAATATGTTCAATATTCGAATTTTCCTGTCTGACTTTTGTTCAACTCAGGGCAAACACTCATGTATTGCTGTTCTTTGAACTGGAAAAAATTTCATTTAGGTAATTATGGGGGAAAATACAAAAATATCTCAACCTCATTGATGAAATATTTTTTCACTTTATTATAAAAATTAAATTTTATATTACAAAATCCTGGAATAAGAACTTCTTTAATACACAATTTCAAGTTTCCTTTCTATTTATGTGTCGATAGTCTTACTAATAAATACTGTATTAATAATAATTGATTTGATTGAAGGCTGATTAACATTTTTTTGTTCATTGGATGTTTCATAGTTCAAAGCAGATTAAAAATAGCAAATTAAATACATGTTTTATGTAACTATATATACGTCAATCTCGACTGTACAAACCCATTATAATTTACATATAGAAATCATAAGTACTAACTAAAACTGAAATAAATACTGTATTAATAATAATTGATTACAATTAAACATTTAAAAAAAGGCTTATTAACATTTTTTTGTTCATTGGATGTTTCATATTTCAAAGCAGATTAAAAATTGCAAATTAAATACATGTTTTATTTAACTATATATACGTCAATCGCGACTGTACAAACCCATTATAATTTACGTATAGAAATCATAAGTACTAACTAAAACTGAGTCTTATTTTTAGCATACTTTAACAACGTTCTCTGAATTAAGGAGAATTCTGGCACTAAACTTTTTTACCTTAAGGATATCTACGGAACTACAAGTTCTACAAAGCGTAGGTATCCATTAAAACTTTTGTCTCAAAAAATATATTTCCCATTTTAACCCGCATTCTAAATTGGATGAAAATTCGTGACTGGCACAATTTATATAGTTTTGCCCTTCCTTTATTTTTTTAGAGTTTATTTAACATAAGTTTTATATTTATAGCCCGATTGTCGTTGGTCCCGGATAGCGCTATAAAAAACTGTTAAGTGTTATTTTTACAAAATGTAGAGTCAATGTAAAAAATTGCTTTTGAAAGATATACAATATACTGTTAATATTTCGATAAATTATTAGAAGTCCTTTGCTTGTAAACCTGTATATAACTTGCCCGGAAAATCTGTACAATATTTCAGTCAAATTCTTAGAAGAAGTTCTAGTGTTATGAATAAACGTAGCTTAGCAATAAATTATATTATTTTTCTCAAAGGCCTTTATGGACTTTGTAATATTTAAGACAAATTTAAATCTGGTGTGTGGTTTCAAATAATAGTACGAATAAACCAATGAAGCAAACAAAAAACTTTCCATGTGGGTTTTCTAACAAAGCAGATGTACAGATCCAGAGATTAATGAAAACTAACAAATAAATAAACTTTTCCGTATTATATGTTAGTTTATATAGGCACTCTTCCGGTAGAACAATTTCCGTTGTTTTGTGAGTTTTAAACATAACTTATATAAGAACTTATATTTACATTTAAGCTGAATCGTGGAAAAGATTTTATCAATTTTTATTCAACAATTCTTAAGCTCACGTATCCGGCTCTTTTAGTATCAGCGCTTATAATAGAATTCAAGAATAAGCGGTCAAATGAAAATATAGTCTAGATTTTAACTTGAATCTCAAATATCAGCGCAGTAAAGACATTTTGCAAAATATTGTAGAGACTAATTCACGTAAAGAAGATGCACTAACAAAGAGTATGGCTACATATTTTAAAAGAACTTTGATGACATTACATTTCTTGAGATACGATTTGATGTCTTCATGTAATTCAACTACGTCTCCTCCAAGATTTTGTCATAAATGGTATTAAAGTGAAGGAGCTATGCTGCTACGATTTACTGACAGACAGGCGAATAGAGAGAAAAGACGAAATTATAAAGACTCCGTTTTTACCATTTGGTTATGAAACACTTAAAATATTCCTTAAGTTTACGACATTATAATTTACTTAAATACTTTGATTACAATTAAATGAAACTACGTGATGTAATATTATTTCTACTTTCTTTAAGTTCTTTACCACGACCTTGATTTCGTTGTATTACAATTCGATTGGGTAATTAGCAAAGATCTTTGCTAATATCCCATCTGAAGATGTTGTAATACAACGAAACCTAGGTGGTGGTAAAGAAATTAAAGAAAGTAGAAATAATATTACATCACGTAGTTTCATTTAATTGTGAACAATGAATTTCTACAAATTAACGCCAAATATATTCAATAAATACTTTGAATTAATGCATTTTTTTCTACATAGCAAATGCATAAAAGAAAATAACGGAATATTTGAAGTGATTTTCGTATTTGACTTGGAGAAATCCATTTTTGAAGTTTTTTTTGGTTTAGAACATGAAAAACTTATCATAGATACATACGAGTATATTGTTAATAATTGTGCTGAATATCAACCGAGCAGTATTCCGCACAAAGCTCGACAATTAAGGGCAAATTTTCTTTTGAAAAGCTTGACAATAAGCTCGCCAAATGAAACTCAACAGGGGCGACGACCGCCAGTGGACAAATGTTAAACGTTGAACGCTTCCATAATTGTTCCTCAACATCCCCGTGCAGAGATGTGGAATATGAAAATGAAACTTTCATGATTACTCAGGCTATTAACAAAATGTCGGGATCATTAAATGGAATAGGCCTCCCAGGCCGGCGCTGGAATGGAGGGAGTGATGGAGTAAATGCGACTGGAATTAGTTATTTTTGTCCTGGGACACGTTTTTATATTTTCCCGTAATGTATTTCTAAAGTTACAATGTATTTTGCTGGTTGTGATATAAATTGTACATCAAGATTTGTGTATACTTTTTAGTTTTTAACACTGTGAAAAATCGTTAAACGTGAGTCTAATTTACATATCGACGATTCCGTGCCTGAACCTATTAAAAAATCGGATAGATAAGTATATATCGGAAAAGACATAAAGTATAGTTTCGTATTTGACTTCATCTTTGTATTTATAGCCCGATTGTTAGATACTACTTCTTTTTCATTTACGTTGTTGCATATGCCACGCCTTTCGAATCCTGAAGGATGATGTTTGTCAATAATTGGCGATTTTCGATTACGGTTTAAGCATATTCGAAAGTCAAGCGTTGGTTCTGGTGATATTTTCTATATGATATATAATCAATATATAGGATGTTTTCATAATTTTATATAACTTTTTTATCATACAAAAGTGATGAAAGTTTTCACTTTTGAAATTTTTAGAGCGTTGAATAGTTTTTATTCTATTACAAAACTTTTACTGTATTAAATTTGCAATAAAAAATTTATATATTTAATAAAAGAGAATTTTAACTATTTCTCTTTTATTAAATATATACATTTTTTATTGCAAATTGAATACAGTAAAAGTTATAAAATATCATATATGGCAAAGTGGAAAAATACAATACAAACGAAAAATTGTAGAAAATGCTGGAATTAATTTTTTTTTTGGTTTCTTTTAATATCCCAGGTTGAGAAATTAGAGAGAGGATCGCCACATTGCATCTAATTTAAAAACCTCTTAAAATCCGCACGAATGGAACTCGCATTACGCGTATGACATAAATATTTATACATTTATGAACATTTAATGGTACATCATATTTATATTAAAATATTTACTAAATTACTATTTTTTTTAGTCTAAAAATATTGCCTACTGTAACTTTTTCCTACCTCCCATTATGCTAATTTTCAAGCCTTGTAAATCGACCGGAAGTAACCTATAGCTTTTAATGACGGTATAAATGAAAAAAAATACGCTTCAAAGTGCCATAGCTTTTTTTGCGTGACCCAAAAAACTTTTTACAGCAATGTAAAACCATAGTCCTCAGTATACAATAATTTCAACTTGATTCTTAAATTTCGTTTCTGAGAAAAAGGACTTTGGTAAACAGATGGGTAAACAGAAGGACAAGAAAGTGATTCTATAAGGGTTCTGTTTTTTTTATTTTGAGGAACAGAAACCAAAAAAAGTTTTGATTTTTCAAACCTTGTTACATTTTAAATGATATCCCAATGTCAAAATTATACTGGCTAAATTTTACGCACACAGGACTAAAGCCGTAGAAACGTGAAGTTGTGACAGACGGATGAATTTATAAGTGTTTCTCATTTCACCATGGAAGCCTAAAAACAACACGATGCTATCTTTTAACAATAACACTGACAATATTTGTTTCTATATAATTTGCATCATTAGTTACAGCATCGCCAAAAACCAAAGTGTTATTATCGAATCAAAAATGGTGTTACCAATGAAAATATTGTATTAATTAATTAATAATAATTATTGTAAATCATTAAAAAAAACGAGCAATTTTGACCAAACCTGATCAAAACTACATAAAATATGGAAGAGAATTAAATTAGGGCATGTAGGCGCTTATACCTTCGATTGCATTTGGGTTCGTTTGTTATTGTACTTATTTTTACATCTCCTTCAATAATTGTTTGCAAAATGAAAAAAGAAAACGATATTATCCTATCGAGGTCAAAACTTGAATACGTTTGACAAGATACGGTTTGCAAATATTTGAGAATATGCTCGAAGATTCCATTCGATGGCAATTCCGTCAAACGTTCTAGAAATCAGTGGCAAGTGCGCAGCTAAAGGAATAAGTCACACAAATTGACTTAAAAGATGGCTGTACCCTTATTGTCGTTGTTATGGTGATATCGTTGTCTTGACATTTTGCGATTTGCATTAAAATTTTTATTATAAGTTACTTTTGATTATACTTGTTGCTTGTCAATTAGTTTTGTTCAATAAATTCTTGTTAATTTAAGTGCTAAAAATACAGTTTTTAATTCGGAAAACTCTATATAGCTATGGGTTTACATAATAATACAGAAAAGTTGAACATTCCATGTTTAGTTCATGTTGTAATAAAAGTAAATTCTTTAGATATACGAATAGAATTAAATTTGTAAAATGTTTTATTTTATTCTTCAACCTCCTAAAAAGTCTTAGCAACACTTTATTATTGAATTTCTGGCATTAATTTAATACAAAAACATCTTTCGACTTGAGTCAAAAGTTAAAATCCATAGAGCACAACTATATTAGATACAGATTTGTCAAATACAAGGCTAAAAACGTCGTGATATATTTACCCGCTTACATCAAAAGTAAGTTCTTAGTAGTTTTATCTAATTTTAGATTGTGAAAGATGTAATCTGCTTCTTTTTTATTGAGATTTATGAATAAAACTCAACGGCGGATGCTAAACTTTTAGGCGCTCTAATTTAATGAACTGACTTGAATCCTGTGGGGATGAATAATTTTCTTAAGTGCTTCAGTCATAATAAATTGTCATCATCTCTTTAAACTTTGCCACTAATTCAAACGTACTGTTAACTTTATTAGATAAAATTGTTATATTATTTACATACAACGTGGATAGTATTCTGTGTAACTTCATTTATCGTGCATCGGCGTGGTTTTCATTTATGGATACAAGTTTTAGGCAAAAGACTGTAACATAAGTGAAAATAAAAAGTCTTTGATTGCTATAGTAACAAGTGAATAAAAAAGAAAATAATGCAAATAGGCAAAAGTGGGCAAGAAGTGTTGTAGCATTCCTCAACCCTTGACGAGTAAATGCACATAATTTATGCAGAGGATTCTTTCTTCATAATAATATTTGTATCTCAAAAATATCCTTAATTCAGATAAAAGTAATTTATAAGTTAGCTTGATCTTTTAAACGAATCGCTGGGAGTGTCTTAACACCCGAGTCAAAGTTCTATTTACGTCTGAACAGTAATTGTTACGTTATGCTCTAGCAAGCAACTTTAAGAAAGCTCTGAAAAAGTTGTTTGGACTCGGACAATTTTGTAGGAAAATTGTTGCATACGCCACGCCGCTCGAATCCTGGAGGATGCTGTTCATAAATAATTGGCGATTTTCGATTATGGTTTAAGCATCTTCGAGAATCAAGCGTTGGTTCTGGAGACCTTTTCTATATAATATATAATCAATATATAGGATGTGGTCATAGTTTTTACATGACATTTTTATCATATAAAAGTGATGAATGTTTTCACTTTTGAAATTTTTATAGCGTTTTGTAGTTTTTATTCTATTACAATGCTACTAATTTTCAACTATTTCTCTTTCATTGAATATATATATTTTTATTATAAATTTAGTACAGTGAAAATGATAAAATATCATAGGTGGCAAAGTGGAAATTTTTTTTTTCATTTTACTTCGTTTAGTCTTCAGATTCAAATAACGTTGAGGTGTCTATTGAATATTTAAAAGGCGATATTTCAACAAAAAATTAGTTATAATTTAACGATAGGATCATTAAACTGTTGACATGTGTCCATTATTGTGTATTTACCATTTTGATAAAACAGTTGGTCAATGAGGTACTGAGATGTTTCGTTGTGTTTGAACGAGCAGATTATGAGCTGTTTATAATTAAAAGTCTGTGAAGTACTGTTGTTAAGAATTGATATATTGTTGAATAAGTGTAATTTTAAGTGTATAGTAATGATGAATGTGTTTAAGGAACCCTACCAAACTACTATATATCCTACCAAAAACTTAATTGTTAAAACGCCCAGGCCAAGTTTCCCTTCCTGGACGATAAAATGTTGGAGTACGAAAATTGTTGAATTCCACGATATCAAAATCAAAAGCATTCCTCTACATGTCAAAAATAAAAAAGGATAAATTGTAAAGTTTTGTGTTCATAAAACTTTACAATTTTGCTTTTCAAAAAAGCTTTACAAATTTGTACTTGTCAAATTTCATGGCGCTAGAATTCTTAGAAGTGACCTAAAATATTTAAGTGTTTTATTTAGAATTTAAGTGTTTCTTTAATGTTACATATTTATTTCAAATAGGAACTTTGCTCTAGCGTGGTCAAAAGTAGCTTGAAACGGTTGGTGTAAATAATAGCTTCAATTCGTTTCGATATATCAATTAAAGATGCCTGTTATAACTGTATATGTGGGAACGCTTTATTACACTCCGCATATTGCTGCTGAAATATGTAAACGAACAGAGCTATATTTGGTAGAATGGATTGTAAGCCATTTGTATTGATTGACACTTCCGCTTAAAATTATGGACTTGCTGAATAACAGTCAGTTTGTCTTGAAAAAAGATAAACACGAATAAAAATATACATTTCAGTAAAAAAGGTATTTTAGTACTGTTGGATGTGGCAAGGTGTTTTAAATGTTTATCCTGCTACTCACATATGTGGGTGAATAAAGTTTTATCCAATTTATAAGCAGCACAATGGCTTGAATGATACGCTTGCGACCAACGAAGAGAAGGCCGGTTCGAACGTTACTCAAGCCTAATAAATAATTTCCGCTCTATTTACCTAACGTTCCGCGCAACCTATGGTATAATTGTTATTGTTCCCTAATTAGTTATAACTATTAAATTTTCGGAGAAATCTAATTGATACATGTAAAAATTGTAATGCTTTTTGCTAGAAAACTATAAACATTAAAAAACCAAGTATACTAGCGTGGAACATATTCAATAACTGGCAAGCGCAATCTCTCCTACAAACAACTACAACCACCGTGGCGTCACTGTGGTATGTTGGGTTGATCACAAGGCATACTGCTTTTGACTGCGTGGCGCACTGCGGTGACATGTATTTAATTCCCAGTCGCTCATCGTGCGAGGCTGGACTGGTATTCTGGGTAGCTGTAAGATATTGCTCTCGCAGCCATAAATCCATCATGTGTATCATTTAGATACATTAAAATACATAAATGTACAAATAATGAATAAATAAACAACGTAACAAGTATATAACATTATTAATCTAGTAGGTCTTAAAAATCGATAAGGAATCAAGGAGAGAGAAAGAGAGAGAGAGAGAGAGAGAGAGAGAGAGACAATATATAAGGGAGTGAGTTACGTGAGGGATTTTGATTTATAAATTATATCAGCGGCCGTGACAATATTATTGGGGACTCGTGTCCAATCTTTCCCTAAATTATTGAAGGTACATTTTATACATTCACATTTAGTTGATTTCGTTATATAATTTTATAGAAGATAAAAGTTTCTTCATCGAAAACAGATCTGTATGATTTAGTCTTGTTAACCAGAAAAGTGATGATGACCGAAAACTCACATGGTGATATCTACGACGGTAATGTTAGTATATTACCATAACCGATTCCGCACTCACAAAATACGAAACTTTGTGTTCTGTGGGTCCTGTCCGCAATAACCTATAGCGCTGACAAGTGAGTGTCCACTCACGGCTAGCCTGACCCATAAATTTTAAGTCGACTTAATAAGCGATGGAACGAGCTGTGTTCAGGGAATTTTTAAGAGATAATAGCCGAAATTAAGTAGTCTGACGGAGAACCAAAGTGGATGACATAGCACTAAACATAAGCAGATTGTAGTGATAAGGGGCAGATATAGTTTATAATACCTCTTTGAAAACTGCTGTCTTCCCTTTGAAATGGAAAAAAGCCTATATTGTGCCCGTACCTAAAATTATATTACCTATACAACCCAAGGATTTTCGGCCCATATCTATCCTACCACTTCTATCTAAAGTATTTGAATTGTATTATTCATGGTCAACTTGTTACTTTCTTCAATGCTCATAAGTCTCTAAATCCACTTCAATCTGGCTTTAAAGCTGGCCACAGTACCTCAACTGCCCTTGTTAAGGTTGCTGATGATATACACTTGGCTATGGATAATACACAAGCCACTGTCCTTGTGCCTCTTGATTTCAGCAATGCGTTCAATTCTGTTGACTTCGATATTCTTCTTGCCCGCTTGAAATATCTTAATATGTCCCAACATTCACTTGAGTGGTTTAGTTCATATCTTCATGGACGCAGTCAATGTGTTAAGTTGTCAGATACGTATTCTGAGTGGACTGATCTTACAGCTGGTGTACCTCAAGATGGAGTTCTATCTCCTCTCCTCTTCTCAGTATTTATTGATGATGTTGTTAAAAACATTTCTAGCAATTATCATCTCTATGCTGAAGATCTACAAATCTATGCGCACTCGAACCTCCATTCCCTATCAAAAACCATCGACATCCTTAATCGAGATCTTGCTTTAATTGGTCAGTGGGCTCATGAAATGGGTCTTTTGGTTAACCCACGTAAGTCACAAGCCATCATCATCGGTAGTCAAAGACTGACTTCTAAAGTAAACCTACCTAGTTTACAGAAATTAGTGCTAAATAGTACAATAATACCATACAAAAAATATAATCAAAATCTTAATTGGCGGCCTCAAGTAAATGGTGTTAGTCGTCGTGTTTTGAAAATCTTCGTGTTTTCAAAAACGTCTTCAAAATTTTCTACCGACTAAAACGAAAATCTACCTTTGTCAAACACTTTTATTACCATTAATGGATTATGGAGAAATGTGCTATCCTGATCTTAATGAAGAATATTTATGCAAGTTGGAACGTCTTCAAAATTTATGCATTCGGTATATTTTCGGCCTCAGAAAATATGATCATATTCCTGAATACAGGTCACTTCTCAAATGGCTGACGATCCGTGATCGACGCCAACTTCACGTACTTACACTTCTTTTTAAAGTACACTTCTTTTCTTCTTTTACACTTCTTTTTATATTAAAAAATCCTCATAGTCCAAATTAACTTAGTGGCAAATTTAAAGATTCGTCTGCTCACGGCCTTGGGCTGCGATCTGAAAGTTCACACCCTACTTATTCCTAAATATACCTCTACCACTTACGAAAAATCCTTCACTGTCCAAGCAGCAAAAATTTGGAATCACATGGATCCTGACAACCACGTCTCTAAATATTATCAAAGATCGAATGAAAAAGTCCTGCAAATCCTGAAACAATTTCCTTTGTATCCTTGCCCTTTCCTGTCTTTCCCACCCCAAATCATGTCAATATTTTGTTTTCTTTTTTAATTTAATTTTATATTTTTTTTGTCTAATGTGCTATAAAGAATTTTCAGTGTAAAATCACTTACGGTCTATCAACTTATTTTCAATACAAATTGTTATGGTTGACTGTAAGAGATTGCTCATGTGGCAATATGTATGTATATGTACTATACATATAAAGTTAATAATAAATACAGTTGCCGTAGGAACGACAACCGACGGGGTGGACGACTTTTCGAGTGGAGACCATGAACCTTGTAGCGCAGTGTGAAACGCACTCTAGCCAGGTGAACTGACGACCTAAAAACTTCGGCGGGAAGTGGTCGAGTGCAGATGTATAAAAACCATGTCTGGTCAAGCGCGTTGGGAAATATCTACGTCCAGCAGTGGATAGTTGTCGGTCAGTTAACTTATGCTATTGAGGGATGATTTTATTAGGTTAATAAAAACGCCGTTTACTATTCAAGGATAAATGTTTTTAATATATTCGAAATCCTATTTTCTGGCGTTATTTCACAAAGTGTTACTTTTGTATTGAAATGGATTCCTTTTCCTAAAATGAAAAGAGTAAATATCATACAAATAACATTACATTAAATACATATTTTTTAAAGGCAAAGGGCCTATTTAATATAGTAAATTTTTTTATCTCATAAACGGTCAAAGTTTTGGTGATGTTAATTTTAAATCCGGAAGACTATTAGAAACATTTTTGGTTGCTATTATTAGCACAGCATGACATTATATATCATATCTGCTACAGGTTTCGGTAAGAAAATTTATTATTTGTATCTTTTTAATTTATTCATGCGTGTCGATAGAAATAGTGCAATAAAATACTAAAACTGTCATAAAAAAATAATCTGTTTTTATTTTATTTCAAATTTTTCTATCTGACTTTTGCTCATTTCAGGAGCAAATGCTTATTTATTGTAGTTCTTGGAACTGAAAAAATGTCATTTAAGTGATTATGGAGTAAAATACAAAAAAAATTCCAAATCGCATCGATCAAAGACTCTTCCACGTTAATATATAATTAAATTTTATGTTACAAAATCCTGGAATAAAAATTTCTCTACTAAATAACTTCTAGTCTCTTTTTTGTTTATGTGCCGATAGTCGTACTGATAAACAATATTTATACATTTCTATTTTTGGACAAAAGTAAATAATAGATAACAATTTAAAATAAAAAAAACAAAAAAACCGCAGATTAAATACATGTTTTATGTAACTGCATAGACAACAGCAGCAACTATACAAATTTATTATAATCTACGTAGAGAATTCACAAGGTGATATCATAGGTACCAACTAAACCTGAGTTTTATTTTTAGTATATTCCAACAACGTTCTCTGAATTAAGGAGGATTTTGGCATAAAGTTCTTTTGTCTTGAGAGTATCTCAAAAACTAAGTGTTCTACAAAATGTAGGTACTCAGTAAAACCTTTGTCTCAAAAAATATATTTCCCTTTAAACCCTCCATTTTAACCCGCATTCTAAAATGAATCGAAATTCGTGACTGGCACAATTTATTTATTTTTTGTTCCCTCTCTATACGTTTGGAGTTCATTTAAAATTAGGTTTATATTTATAGCCCTATTGTCGATGGTTCTGAATAGCGCTATAAAAAAATGTTATGTTTTAATATTACAAAGTGTAGAGTTAGTATAAATTATGGCTATATAACAGTTTACTAAGTTATATAGTAAACTGTTAATATTTCGATAAATTATTAGAAATCCTTTCTTCTTTAAGTCTTGAAATGTCTAGAATATTTCAATAAAATTCTTAGAAAGAGTTCTGCCGCTATGAAAAATCGTAGCTTAGTAATAAATTATCTATAATCTTTCTGAAAGTTATGGCCTTTATAATATGAAAGAAAAATTTAAATCAGATAGTAGCACGAACAAACAAACAAAGCTAACAAAAAACTTTTAGATTTATCACCGCTATGCATTATAGTGTCATGATTTAAAGCCTACATCTTCCTTTTAATGGGTTTTCTAACAAAGCCTATGGTACGTATGGTGCCGAGCATTAATGAAAATCAACAAATAAAAAAACAGACATTCCGGTATTATATGTTAGCAATATAGGTGCTCTTCCAATAGGACAATTTCTGTGGTTTTGAAAACATAATTTGTTTGGTGTGTTGAAAACTTGTTTGCGCCTTAAAACTATTTTAATTGGTAAAAAAAAGACTTATATTGACATTGAATTCCGGAAACGATCTTAACAATTTTTATTCAACAATTCTTAAGTTTCTTTCGGCATTCGGTTCTTACAGTGTGAACGCTGATAATAGAATTAAAATTAATCAGATGACAATCAACCTAATTAAAAGATAGTCTAGACTTTAGCTTGAACTTCAAGTATCATCATACACTCTGTAAAATATATTCGAAACTAATTCTCACATAGGACGCGCCGTAACAAAGACATGACTAAACATTTTTGATTTCATTTTTACTTTTCACGAAATACAATTTGATATGTTCACGTAATTCAACTATATCTCCACTAAGATTTTGTGATAAATGGTATTAAACTGAAGAAGGTGCTATGCTACAACTTGTTGACAGACAGTCGAAGAGATAGAAACGACGAAATTGTAAAGACTCCTTTTTTGCCATATGTTTATAAAACGCTCAAATTTTCCTTTAAGTTTATGACGTTATATTTTCATAATTGACTAGTTAAAACATTTTAAATTAATGTTTTTCTCTTTAATAATTATTTTGGATTTCATACTTGAAATGGAGAAATTCATACTGAATTTGGATTTCATACTTGAATTGGAGAAATTCGTTATTAATTTGGATTTCGTACTCGAATTGGAGAAAATCGTAATTAATTTGGATTTCATATTTGAATTGGAGAAATTAGTAATTAATTTGGATTTCATACTTGAATTGGAGAAATTCGTAATTAATTTGGATTTCATGCTTGAATTGGAGAAATTCGTAATTAATTTGGATTTCATACTTATATTGGATAAATTCGTAATTAATTTGGATTTCATGCTTGAATTGGAGAAATTCGTAATTAATTTGGATTTCATACTTATATTGGATAAATTCGTAATTAATTTGGATTTCATACTTGAATTGGAGAAATTCGTAATTAATTTGGATTTCATATTTGAATTGGAGAAATTAGTAATTAATTTGGATTTCGTACTTGAATTGGAGAAATTAGTAATTAATTTGGATTTCATGCTTGAATTGGAGAAATTCGTAATTAATTTGGATTTCATACTTATATTGGATAAATTCGTAATTAATTTGGATTTCATACTTGAATTGGAGAAATTGATTTTTAATTTTTTTTTTCTTTAGAAGTGAAAAAAAAAATTGTTTATAGATAGATACGAGTATATTGTTAATAAATGTGGTGAATATCAGCGGAGCAGTATTCTCTATAAAGCTCGCCAATACATTAAGGGTACATTTTCTCTTGAAAAGCTTGACAATATGCTCGCCAAATGAAACTCGACAAGGGCGACGACGACGAAAAAAGCTAAACGTTGAACATTTTGATAATTGTTCCGCAGCATCCCCATGCCAAGATGTGGAATATGAAAATGAAACTTTCATGATTACTCGGGCTATTAACAAAATGTCGGGATCATTAAATGGAATAGGCCTCCCAGGCTGGCGTTGGAATGGAGAGAGTGATGGAATAAATGCGACTCGAATTAGTTATTTTTATCCCGGGACGCGTTTCTTTGTTGTCCTCGTTATTTATGTATTTTTAAGGTTGTAATGTATTTTACCGGGTATGATATACATTGTACATCAAAGTTTATCTAGTCGTATTTTGGTAGTTTTTAATATGGTGATTGTGAAAAATCGGTAAGCGTGAGTCTAATTTACACGCCGATCGTTCCATGCCTGAACTTATGCGTATTAAAAAACGACTAAGTGCATATGAGAATAGAAATAGAGTTTCGTAAATAACTACATTTTTTTAGATTGTCGGTGCAAGTTAATTAAAACGATTCTCGTTGAAAGATTGAATAGAATGCTATAATTTATTTTTTTATATTTTTTTTATATCGAGAACTGAGGAATTAGAGAAGGGATCGCCACATGGCATCTAACTTATGAAATCTATCAAGCATGAGAAGAATATGCACTACAAGGATTGCGTCAACAATTTATAAACATTTAATTATACATAATATTAAAAAAAACCTTAAACAGGCATTTCTAGCACTAGAAAGAGAGGCCAAAAAAATGTACCTCTCAATAAACCTGACTAAAACCAAATACATGCAATTTGTGACCAACTCTGACGCCTCCGCGTATTTTAAATGGGTGATTACAAATTTGAAAGGATGAATTCCTTCATCTACTTTGGATCTGAAATCAACACCGACAACGATTTGGCTCCAGAACTGAGGAGACGAACAACTGCAGCCAACAGATACTTTCATGGACTAAGAAGATTTCTGAAATCCAATAATATCACAAGAAACACTAAACTACTGTCATATAATAATTTAATCAGATCGGTACGTACATATGTATCTCAAATGTGAACATTATCCCAAACTGGTGAAAAAACCCTTGCAAATTTCGAACAAAAAATTCTCAGATGCATCTTTGGTGGGTTCTTTGACAATGAGTTTTGCAGAAGGAGAAGTAATACCGAATTTTATTGCTTATTTAAAGACCCAGATATAATACAATTTATAAAAATTTAACATATGAAGTGGACCGGATTTATGATTAGAATGAAAGAAGATGGAACGACGAAACGTGTTTCTGCTCAAGCCAACTGGTTCAAGAGGAAGAGGAAAAATTATACGGGCGGACTGCCTGCAAAGTGTTTTTGACGCTCTCAACATAACAAACTGCAAAACTCTGGCGCCCAGAAGTAGGGCTTGGAACAGTCTGTCTGAGAAGGCCTGGCCCCCCGCTGAGGACTATCGAGCTACTGATAATGGTGAATATTTCTATTAAACTATTTACAAAATAAATTTTGTTCATTACCTTAATATATTGTCCATTTTTACGGGCACATGTAGAACTCCCATTATGATAACTTTTAAAACTGTAAATCGACCGAAATTATCTCATTGTTTGATGACGGTATAAATAACAAAAAGTGCTTCAAAGGGCCACTGTTAAGATATTACAAAAACCCTAGACAGATTTTGTTTCAAGAATAATAAATTGTTGCTAAAATAAAAAAAAACACTTCTCTACACACCATATGTTTGGTAATGGGGTAAATTGTAAAAATGAAACATTTGAACATGCCAAATTTCATGGTGTTAGAATCATTAGAAGTGACCTAAAGAATTTGATTGCCTGTGAATGCAAGTAGGTTAGCGAGTACCAAATTTAAGTATTTTATTAGGTCTGTAGCTTATTGTCTCTTTAATGTTACATATTTATTTCAAATAGGACCTTTGCTGTGGTGGTGTCAAAAGTGGCTTGAAAAGGTTGGCTTAAATAGTGTATTCAATGCATCTTAGGCACATCAATTAAAGATGAGTGTTTGATGTGGGAAAGCGATCTTGTCGATCTTGTCGAATTGAGTTCTGTTTAGACGAATGGGTTATGAGTCATTTGTATTGAAATGTCTCATAATTTACTTCCGCTTAAAATTTTGGAATTGCTGAATAACGCTCAGCTGAAGTCTTTAAAAGGAAAAATATGAATTAAAAATATGCATTTCGATAAAAAAGGCATTTCAGTATTATTGGTTATGGCAAGGTGTTTATCCTGCTACTGACGTATGTGGGTGAATAAAGTTTTATCCAATTGATAAATTTAGCAGCACATTGATTCGAAAGATAGGTTTGCGACCAATGAAGAGGAAGCCAGTTAGAATGTCATTCAAACCAAATAAACAAATTTGCCGATGGTTTATTTGCTATTTTTCATTAATTAGCTACATTGAATAAATTTTAGGAGTAATCTAGTTGACAGATATTGTGAAAAGTATAATGTTTTTTGCTAGAAGATCTCTTAATCACCAACAACAAAACAAGTATCTAACATTATTACTGTAGTAGATCTTAAATGATTTATAATAAATCAGAGAAAGAGAGACAGAGAGAGAGAGAGAGAGAGAGAGAGTCAGTAATTGGTAGATAGAAAGGAGTGAGTTACATAATGGATTTGGATCCGTAAGTTATATTAGGCAACATGACTAGATTTGCTGTCCAAGATTAATCATTTTCAAAGTTATTGAAGGTATATTTCGTAAATTAATATTTAGTTGATTCCGTTATACAATTTTATAGAAGGTAAATGTTTCTTCACTGTAATATCTGTATAATTTAATTGAGTTAATCAGAAACATGACGATATCCGAAACCTATCATGATAATATCGACGAGGGTAACGTTAGGTACATTACCGCAGCCGATTGCGGGGTCGCAAAAGACGAAACTTTATAAGCAGTGTGTTCTGCCCATAATGACTTACGGTGCTGACACGTGGACAATTACGGCTGGCGGCTTGGTCCATAAATTTTAAGTCACTTAGCGAACGATAGCACAAGCTGTGTTTCAAGAATCTTTAAAGGATAAAATCCGAAATGAGGCACTCCGACGGGTCGAAGTGGTTGATATTGCAATAAATTGAAGTCACATTGGACAAAATATAGTTGCCGAGAACCGGCAACAGATGGGATGGAAGAGTTTTCGAGTAGAAACCCCGAAACTAGAAGCGCAATGCCTCACCCTAGCCAGACGGAGACTTACCCTAGCCAGACGGAGTAACGACCTAAAAACGTCTATGGGGAGTGGTTGAATGTGGAAGTAGAAGAACCACGTTAAGTGGCGCACCTTAGGAACTATCTATCTCCAGCGGTGGATAGTTAAACGCCGATTGCGATGATAATGAATGAAGATATAATTATTTTTATTTTAGATTCATACAGTAAAAATCACATGTCAGATATTTAGTCAGACCCACTTGTAAATATCAATGGATCACGATATTAATTCAGACATTGTGATTTTGAAAATACATTTTAAACCATGAATACATTAATAACATTATTGAGCATAGGATAAAGATGGAGATAATAATATAATTTGATAATAATAATGATATAATTTCAGGTTTGCTGACCTAACATTAAATAATTTTGAACTTTGAAATGTCTTTTGTATAACACAACTCACTAAATATAAAATATTTATGCTTTGGAAAACAAAAACAGCTAACAATAAATGGTGAAAATGAAACCCTCATAATTTTCATCGTATCCACTTTTCGGTCTGTCCATATACGTTTCGGTCTTTCCATATAAGTATCACAGACAGTCTATACATATATGTTTCGGTCTGTCCATATAAGTATCATAAACGTTTTTTTTTCCTTATATCAGAAAATCACTGGTAGATCGCGCGTATCTATAGCACACGTATTATTTTACTAAAAGCTTAAAAAATATTTTTTTTAGTTTCAGGAATTGTCACAAAATTGAAACTCGTGGAGATGCTTTTTCGAATTCCGTACTTTAAAGGAAAAACAAAACTCATCATCACTCATGTGTCCTTTTACCTGACAGAGGATTTTTTCAAAAAGAGTTTGAAGTAGAAACTTGAAATTTGGCAAATTAATAGTTCATATAAACCCACATATTTACAGTATTTAACGTTGGAAAATTTTGTATTTACATTTTAGTAGATTATGTAACATGCTATTTCGGGTATTTCTAGTAGAGAGTACTGCGTTCCAATCATAACATTATTCTTTTTTTCTATTTCTAGACTAAAATAGAACATAAAAATCCTTTCGTCTGAAGTGTTATCTTAGTAATAGGGTGAAAAATAATTCAATTTCTCTTTGCATGCTCTCACTCATTTCTATGTCACTCTCGCTGGTTTTAGAACAAATAATACCCTTAACTGAATCCCACAAATAAAAACCCTGCGGAATAAAATCTGGAGATCTAGATGGATATAGCACTGATCCATCACTTTTGCTAGATCTAGCAACTTCCTTAGTATGACGATAAAATAGACACACAGGTCACGACTGAAATGTGACCGCCAGTCATAGTACCGGAATCACATGGCTCGATTAAAGTTCAATAGAAGCTCTACGAGCAAGGCTTCCACGAAATGCTTCAGAAATTGAAGGTATGTCAGTCCATGCTTTCGCAAATAACATTATCTCTAATTTCAATCCTGTGATTTTTCCAAAATTAACGGTTTTAGCTACTGTGTAATATTAATACTTTTTGCTTGTCGTATATCACTCTGATCTCCGATTCACTACTGTCATATTGGTCTTCCGGGTTTGTGTGCATATCAATAGATAAAACATATACTGAGTTTTTACTAGTGTTTATCTGTTGCTTCACTTGTGTTGAAAAATATTGGATTGATCAGAAGCAAACAGTAACTGGACAAGTTTTCGTATATACTTGGATATATTTAAAAGTTTAAATGTTTAATCGTACATTACATATCAATTAAAGGTTTACAAATAATAATTTGAAAACGAAGTATCATTGTATACAGAGGGTAACGCCTTATTTCAATTAACAAAAAAAAAACACAAAGCGAAATAGCAAATGGTATCTCTATCTATTTTGTTTCGTGTGTTGCCCTTATCACTTAGTTAACTCATGCCATTAAGCGACGCTATTTATTGGGTCAATAAAAAAAGCTATGTACTATTGAAGGGTAAAGGCATTTTTGTTCGAAATCCTAATTACTGGAGAAATTTCACAATGAGCTCCTTTTGTATCAAATAGAAATATCTTTTTTTTCATGAAATGAAAAGATTATGTAATACAATTTTAAAATTATACTAAACGAACGTTTTTTAAAATAAAAGACCAATTCAACGTAGTACATTTTTTATCTCATGAACTGTCAAAGTTGGTGATGTCAATTTGAAACCCGCAACAGTATAGGAAAAATCTTTGGTTGCTGGTAACAACATACTACTTCAGTACACAGCATATCTGCCACAGCCGTAATTAAGATAATTGATTACTTATATATTTTTAATTTATTCATGCAAGTCGATAGAAATAGTGATTTGAAACACTAAATCTGTAATAAGCAATTAATCGGTTTTTATTTTATTTCAAATATTTCTGCTCATTTCAGGAGTAAATACTTATTTATTGTAGTTCTTTTTAACTGAAAAAATGTAATTTAACTGATTATGGGGGAAGGTACAAAACAAAAAGTTTTATGTTACGAAATCCTGGTATAAGAAATGCTTTAATATACAAGTCAACTTCAAGTTTTCTTTCTATTTATTTGTCGATAGTCTTAAAGATGATACTAGATACTTTAGTCATTTCAAATAATTAATAACAATTTTAAATAAAAAAAATTAAAACCGTTTAATAATATTTTTGGTTAATCGAATATTATCTAATTAAAAGAGCAGATTAAAAACAGGTTTTTTGTAACTACATATACGTCTGCCGCGATTATATAAATCTTTTAAAATCTACGTACAAAAATTACAAGGCGAAATCATAAGTACCAACTAAAACTGAGTCTTATTTTTAGTATATTCCGACAACGTTCTCTGAATTAAGGAGGTTTCTGGTTAGTACCAGATCGCCGCCTTGAGGATATTTTAACAATTGGAAGTTCTACAAAGCGTAAATATCCATTCAAACTTTTGTCTCAAAAATATAATTTCCATTTTAACTCGCATTCCATAGTAAATGTAAATTCATCACTGGCACAATTTATCTATTTTTTGTGCTTCCTTTAATCTTTTAAAGTTCATTTAACATTAGTTTAAGATTTATGGCCCGAGTGTAAATGGTCCCGGATAGCGCCAAAAAATTGTTAAGTTTTAAAATGAAATTATTGTAAAATATAGCTTTTGAAAGTTATATAGTAAAGTGTTAATATTTCGATAAATTATTAGAAATCCTTTGCTGGCAGGGCTGTTCATAATTTGTCTTGAAATGTTTGTAGAATATTTCAAAGGAATTCTTAGAAAGAGCTCTACCGCTATGAATAATCGAAGCTTAGTATTAAATTACCTATAATCTTTCTGAAAGTATGGGCTTTCTAACATAAAACAAAAAAATTAATCCAATGTGTGGTTTCAGATAGTAGAGTGAACAAACAAATAAAGCTAACAAAAAAATTTCGGGTTTATTACTGCTCTGTCTCTATAAATTGTACAATCATGATTTAAAGGCTATATCTTCCTTTAAATATGGGTTTTCTAACAAAGTTTATGGTATTTATATATAATAAACATACGTTTCCCTATTATATATTAGCTTATATAGATGCTCTTCCGATAGGACAATTTTTGTGTTTTTGTCAAACGTATCCAGTTTGCATCTTAAAACTATTTTGACTGAGATAAACTGGAATAACTTATATTGACATTTAATCTGAACCATGGAAATTATCTTAACTATTTTTATCCAACAATTCTGGAACTCGCGCATTCAGTTCTTACGATATGAACGTTGATATAATTCACATTTTTCAGAGAACAATCGGTTAAATTAAAAGGTAGTCTAGACTTTAATTTGAATCTCAAGTACCATCGCAGTAAAAACACTGCAAAATATTTTAGACACTAATTCTCGTAGAGAAGTTGCGCTAACAAAAAATACGACTACATATTTTCTATTTCATTTTAAAAGAACTTTTAATGATATCACATTTCATGATATACGATTTGATGTATTCGCGTAATTTAACTACGTCTTATTTAAAATTTCATCATAAATGGTATTAAACTGAGAGTATGCCAAAAAAATGAGCCGTCACGGGACGCCTGGCAGATGTGACACATCGTGTTCGTACAAGTAATATGCATAAAAGACAAGATTATTACAGGAACTAAATATAGCATAATGAAAAAATAAAGTATTACGAATTTCTTACATAAAATGGTGACTTTATTTAATAAACTTTTATTTACAATTAATATAAAAATAATAAAGCACAGGTTATGTGTACCGTAGTAAACAACAGCGTCGAACTGAGTGAGGACGAGGTCGCGTAGTAGCATCACATTGCGCATGGCGACACGTCGCCATACCGTACACTCTATTAGATATAGACTATATATATATATATATATATATACCTTAGTATAGCGTGGCGACCCGTCGCCACGGCAAGCATCGCCACGCCAACGATCCGGTTTATACCTGCGCCTATAGATGTTTCACATCAAAAGATAGAAATGACGATATTGTAAAGATTTCGTTCTTTATATTTACGACATTATAATTTCATGAATGCCTATTTAAAACACTTTAAATTAATACGCTTTTTCCTACATAGCAAATTGATAAAGAAAATACACGAATATTTGAGTTCTTGAAAAAATCGATTTCCTCAATTATTTTTTTCGCTTTAGAAGTAAAAAAACTTTTTATAGATACGTACGAGTAATTCTTGAATAATTGTGCTGAATATCAGCCGATCAGTATTCTCCATAAAGCTCGCCAATTCATTAAGGTCACATTTTCTTTTGAAAAGCTTGACAATACGCTCACCAAATGAAACTCAACAGGGGCGCGACCGCCAGCGGACGAACGCTAAATGTTGAACGCTTCCATAATTGTTCCGCAGCATCCCCGTGCAGAGATGTGGAATATGGAAATGGGACTTTCATTATTACTCAGGCTATTAACAAAATGTCGGGATCATTAAATGGAATAGGCCTCCCAGACCGGTGCTGGAATGAAAAGAGTGATGGAATAAATGCGACTCGAATTAGTTATTTTTGTCCTAGAACGCGTTGCTTTATTGTCCCCGTTAAGTACTTTTAAGGTTGCAATGTATTTTGCTGGGCATGATATAAATTATACATCAATGTTTGTCTGTTCGTGGTAGTTTTTAACAAGCTAAATGTGTGTCTAACTTACATATCGCCGTTCCATGCCTAAACTTATGTAAGTTAAAATATCCGATAACTGCATTTCGGAATAGGCATGAAAGGAGAATTTCGTAGATAACTGCATTTTCAAAATTGTCGGTGCAAGTTAACCAAAATAATTCTTATCAAAGGATTGAATAAAATGTTAGAATTATTGTTTTCTCATTTTTCTTCATATTGAGAATAGATTATGAGAGGAGATGAGGTACATTGAGAGTAGATTGCATCTAATTTAAAAAATCTTTGGCAGACGGATTGACGGACGAGCGGACAGACAACGAAGTGATCATATAACAATTCTACATTTTGAGAAATGCAAATGAAAAAAAGGCTATTATGTTGATGTTAAAATATTAAAACGTATGACCAAATAAGTTTTACTTTTTGGTCTATAATTTTTCATCCTTTTCCGATTGTAAATATTTTAAAATTTTATTGATTCCATTTGCGTCGAACGTTCTGGAAGCTACTGGCGAGTTTGCAGCCAAAAGGATAAGTGTGTTCATTAAAAAGATGACTGCCGCGTTATTGTCGCTCTTATGGTGATGTTGTTTTGACAGTTCGCTATTTGTGTAGTAATTATGTATTGCACGTTTTATTTTAAGATCCTTTTTGTTTTTGTATGTTGTTCATGAATTAGCTTTGTGCAATAAATTATTTCCAATTTAACTCTTAATTGTGTCGTTATTTGGAGGAATTTTATACAACAATGGACTCACTTGACAGTATAATAAACTTGATAATCCTTGTTCTGCTTATGGCGTAATGAATGTAAATTGTTTAGATGTTCAAAGTGTAACGTAAATTATAAATTTACTTCTTTTATTTCTCAAACTCCCGAAAAGTATTTTTAACATTTTTAAATACTCAATTTCTAGCAACAATTTAAGGTACAAAGGTCATTTGACACGAGTTAGGACTTTATAAATTCATAGAGCATAATTATATTAGATATAGATTTGCCACAGGCAACGCAAAAGACATTTTGAAACGTCTATCCTCTAACATTAAAAGCAAACTCATAGCAGCCGCTTCTAATTTAAACCGTGAAAGGTAAAATCTCCTCTCTTATTGAGATTTATGAATAAAACTTAGCGGCCGGCGCTAAACTTGTAGGCGCTCTAATTTAATGAACCGACGTGAAATCCTGTTGGGATGAGTAATTTTTTTAAGTGCTGTAATCGTAATAAATTTTCATCGTCTCTCTAAACTTTGCCTCTAATTCAGACGTACGGCTAACTCTATTAGGTAAAATTGTTATATTATTTACATCCAACGCGTATGGTGTCTGTGTAACTTTACTTATGGGATATTTAGCTTTAAAGATAGAATATTGAATATATTTAGCGTTAATTTTATAGAAATTAATTATTCACAATTAAATGAAACTACGTGATGTAGTATTATTTCTACTTTCTTTATTTTCTTTACCACGACCCATGTTTCGTTGTATTACATCTTCAGGTGAGTTATTAGCAAAGATTGATCTTTATGAATGAATAAAGTTGATATTAGCAAAGATTAATATTTGCTAATAATCCACCTGAAGATGTTGTAATACAACGAAACCTAGGTTGTGGTAAGAAAAAGAGGAGAAGAGAAGAGAGGAAAAAGGAAGTAGAAATACGTAGTTTCATTTAATTGGGATTAAGGATAGAAGCTTTTGGTAGAAAAAAATTGAAATAGTCGAAACAAAATGTTTGCGAGGCGTTTAAGAAAAGTATTTGAGTGATATGGGACCAATTTAATAAATAAGGTTATAATGCAAACTCAAAAAAATGTGATTAAAATATTAAATAATAAATAATTATAATGGAAAATTGTCATAAGTGATTTGTCATAAGATCGATCCAAAATGAGATTGAACGTAATCATCCTTGCTCATCCTTAATAATTATCCGTAATCATCCTTGCTCCAAGGCTGACGTGCATGTAGAAAAATGAATATTTTGGAAATTGGGGCGGGTTGAGATCAACGTACATTCAACCTCTTACACGCCTAAATTTCCTAAAAATGTATACAAATTAATACAATATTATTGTTCCAATAATATCTCTTTTTCTGATTATTTATCTTTTTAACAGATAAATTTATTTTATTTTCTTTCACATTATGTAAACGTCTCATCTTCATCGCGAAATGAGGTTAAAACACTTATACAGAAGGTAAAAGTTTACAATTTCTCAGAAGACAATTGTTCTTTAACCATAACATTTAACATTTTCTTGTACTTATTCTATTTTTAAAGGAGTTGGTCAATTAGATACTGGGATGTCCATATTGAAATATCTCGTAAAATTCTTCTGTTTAAAATTCAGGAGTTGCTGAATGACGGCAGTTTTATGTCGCATGTTAAATACGCATGTTAGAACTTTTGAATGTGTCGAACTTATTTTACTGTTAGTCTTGCTACTGACCTATATGCATGAATACAGTTGGTTTTATCCAATTTATAAATTTAGCAGTGCAATGGCTCAATCAACGCGTATGCGGTCAATAAAGAAGTAGTTTTTGAATGTCATTCTGGTGTAATAAATGGATGAGAAGAAAGTACCACGCAAACTTTCTATCGATTTAGTCAAGGCATCCAATGGCCCCTCCGTAGATTTGATATTGTTAATTAGTTAGCTACATTTAAATAAAGTTTCGGAGAAATCTGATTGATAGATTTAATTAGAAGTGTAATGCTTTTTATTTATTAATTTTTTTTCAAAATTTTACTTCTTGGAAAGCTATGTACGATGCCGCGCTACTTTGAGACAAAGCAAGTACAATCTCTCATAGTCAACTTTTATGTAATAAGCACAGAAATCCGAGAGATAGAAAGAGAGCGAGGCAGAGAGAGAGGAGTATATTTATAATGACGATTGAAGTAGATAAGGATAACTATATGCAAGTTATATTAGATACAGCGACGAGATTTTCTATCAAATTTTCATTATTTTCAAAGTCTTTGAGAATACATTTTGTATATTTATACCTATTTAACTTTGGATATAGTTTTACAGAAGGCAAAGAATAGAATGTTAACCTTTATGTTTTTCAATCCTTCGTATCCTTTTTGTTTTTAGTCGCGTAAAGTACAAAAAAGTAATGATGGACAAAAGCAAAATTATAATTATCTTGGATTAATATTATTAAAGAGACCTGCGAAAATGAGCCTGGCGTTAGAGAAATAGTTTGAATCAATAAAAAAGTTAATATTTTTCAGAACATAAAAAATTCAATAATTCCGCGATCGAAGAGCAAAAAACAAAAGTTACGAAAAAATAATATTACGTAGGGATCGTATGAAAGAGTTATTTAAAAAGAAATTAAAAATATTCTCTCAGAATTTTAATTGGCTTCAGAAAAATGTATCTCTTCTTATTTCTGATATTACAGAAACAAAAATCAAGAAAAAAACATGGTTGATATGATCTGAGTAAAAGATTACAGGAAAATTGTAGCGATTAAGGTAGGACTTATAATTATGTGATATGAGTCACATTTTTACGCCTTTGAAAGGCAGGCTATGCAATAAAATTACGTAGTCCATAATTAATATTTGCAAGTATTTTAATAGAAATATCATGTACTCTTAAATGTTTACATATACCTCAGTGAATAGGGGACAATTGTAGTGTTAATTTTACTTGAAAGTTTTTTGTAATTTTTCGGCGAAGCTATGTTATAAATAAATTTCGTAACTAGCTGTTTCGACGTGACTTCGTTTGCATCGAATGCTGTAAAAGAAATATCTACAACCTCCAGATAAAAAGTATCCTATATGTTGCTCGGGAGTATGAACTATTACAAAACCGTTTCACTAAAATCCAAGCAGTAGATTTTTCGTGATTGAAGAACAAATAAACACAAAGACAGTCAGATAAAAATTCTGAAAACAGGTTTTCTTGCTTCTAATATAATTCTATATGTTAAATTATTTACTCTTTTCAAAATATTTTCTATATACAGAATTTACTCGGCTACAATTTTATTATATGTATAGATTACATAATTATGGATTACGCTGCCAGTGTTGCTTTTAAAATATATTGCTATAAATCTCTTAATTCTCTTTGAGTTACATTATAATACTGAATCATTATACTCAATATTAATGGTCGGAAATATATATTTGGTTTTTCCCTATTGATAAGAATTCAATCATCCAAAAATTAAGAAACAAGGAAAACCCTTCAAAGAACAAACAAAGACCCAAACTACTTTTTTTATGAAATTACAAAAGTTATTTATCATCGTAATAGTTAATATTTCATAAGCTCCGACTAAAGCGTGCTTTATTGATTAAAAGTTGTAAGTTGGGAAAGTCAACGACTTACGGAAGTTGAGCGGAGACGGGAGGGGGGAAACAGGAAATGTTTTCCAGCGGACGGGAGCTCGGTGGCGCGCGATTGGTGTCCGTCGGTGTTATTAGAGTCTGAAGAACGTTTTCGTCTCTTGATCTAGGATTTGCGGGTGAGTGTTGCTGATTGTGGAGCACTAAATTAGTTTTGAATTGTGGTAAAACATTTTCAATGTGATGAGAAAACTAGTAACGGAAAAGAAAATGCTTTCACAAAGGTAATAAAGTCATATTTGTGTATATGTTGTTTTTCTCCTCTTATCTATTTCAATCTTCCACAACATTACGATTACAACTTCTCGTGCTTTGGTTGACTGGAAAAGACTGCTCATGTGGCCATAAGTTCGCTAAATATAGACGGATAAAAAAGAAAGAAAATATATATTACTCTTATTTTCAAAGTTTTAAGTGTTTAAATGACACGAAAAAGGATATCAGCCGTCGCTTTCCCCGCAACAGATTATGCTTAAGCCATACTATTATTATCGAAGTCTTTTAAAGCTAGATTCAAATAAAATTAATAAAAATAGTTTTCTTGTTCACCTTAGCAAAAATAATATTTATATATTGCTATAAAAACAACCGATTTTGCTTTGAACCGAATATAATTAAAATAAATGAACTAAAATTATTTTAATTTTAGATTTTACTCGTTTTTTGTTCACCTCTCGTAGTGAGCATTTTTTCATATTACTACGAAAATACCAATTTTATTTCGAATTTAAATACCATTGAGGTAATAGAAATAAAATCTTTTTTTTTTAATTTTCGTTGCAATTCAATTTGTATGAAGATGACCAGAAACAATTATAATGAAACTTTTCGTTCTAAATATTTTTCCCGGAAGTTCAGATATCAATAACTATGGGAAAGCGTATCAGTATTAGTACATCAAAATTGGGGACATTTTGATATTTATTGAAAAGGTTATTCAGCCCTTTACTTAACAAAATAATAGGCAAAACTAAAGTTGCGTCTGTATAGACTCTTCAAGTTTTATGCTTTTTTATATTAAACAGCCCCATTAGCTTGCTTATAAAAAATAGCTTAATTAGTAAAAACTTTCCCTAAAAATACTATTCAATTTGTTACGTAATACATAGTCGTACAGTGAAAGTTCAAACGGCGAATTTCTAAGCGGCCCGTCGATAAAGAAGGACGATACGAGACCGGAAGCCTTCCCTCGATGTGATTAGAAGTCTCACGCAACCTCACGAAAGACTCGCAACCCTATTCTACTATGGTAACCATAATTTGCTTTGACAGTTTTTTTTTATTTTAGCACGTATATTTTGAAGCATTAATAGAGGACGAAATCGCTTTGTTTTCTAAATCGTATTCACCTGTTTAGAATATATATATATATATATATATATATATATATATATATATATATATATATATATATATATATATATATAAACATATATATATATATATAAATATATATATATATATATATATATATATAAATATATATATAAACAGGTGAATACGATTTAGAAAACAAAGCGATTTCGTCCTCTATTAATGCTTCAAATATCTATATATATATATATATATATATATATATATATATATATATATATATATATATATATATTAAAAATGAGTTTTTGTATTATCTATAGAACAGTTGCAAACGGTTTTATTGCCTCAAAACATTTTTGAAAAGAACCATTTTTTCGACGAACTGTTTTTTTTCAATGAATAGTCAAAACGCATAAATTAAATTACAGCAATAATGCTTATAAATATTAACACTAATTCTAAAATATATTACTTATTGTAAATATTTACAAAAATGTTTGGCAGTTTGCAAAGTAAAAAAAAACTAGCGGAAGCGGAAAATCTGAAATCAGTTGACAATTGAACTAAAAATCCGTTTGTAAAAGAAATATTTCAACACAGAACATTCATTCAACACAGCAGAGCGCAATAACGAATGAATGTCCAAAATAATCCATAAGCGAACCAGTTTAGCAACTAAATTAGTTTTGAATGGAAACTACAAGACTGATAACCGAAACCAATTTGTAAAACAGTTCGGCGCTTGCTTGTTTGCTTGCGCAAGCGATGATCAAAGTTTTTGGTGACCAGTTGGTAATTAAATAATCATCTGATGATATTCCAAAACTCAAAATAAAAACCTTTTTTTGAGACATGGAAACCAGTTCATTTTTGTACGGTAAACTGTTTTTAACAGTTTAAAAAAATGATTGTAATGAAACTTTAGAGAAGAATATAAAAACAATTGAAATTTTTTTTTTAAGTTTTTAGGATTTCTTACCTCAGGAGGGAGTTTTTCCACCAAACATCCTTGGTGGAAAAACAAAATCCAGGTGTCAGTTTGGCATAGGCGTTCTCACAAATGCCTTGACGTAGAGGCTTAAAACTTGGCATAGTAATGAAGCATAATAAACAGTACAAACCTCAACAGAATTTAATACTCAAAAATATTCATATGGACATTTTAGGCGAAAAATTATTTATTTGAAAAAGAAACGAACATTTTATATGTTAGATGGAAAATCGTTTCATAGTGCTAGGATAAAATGTTTCAAATTTTTTTTTCATATTATGGTTATAACATCTTCAGAGATATGCAGAAAAATATGCAAACAGATTTATTCCCCGTCCCTTTATTTCCCAGTCTAAGAAACCTAAAGTTATGAAAAAAACAGGTAATAGAAAGCTACGCAAAAGGTTGTAGGAAAACAATAGCGAGATTCTAGACGTCATAATTTTTTAAATATTTCGCGATGCTTTTACGCCTGTGAAAGATGTTGTAGGCATTTATCATGGGGTATTTACCATGTGAAAAAATTATATTTATAAACAGTTTAATTGGAATTCCATGTATCCTTAAATATTTATAAGTGTCTAAATGTGTACGGAAGATTCGTAGTGCGAGTTTTACTCATACTTGTCAGGTTTTTCAGAAAAAGCAACATTTGCAGCAGCGACATGCAATAGTAACCGTCATTTATCAGTAGTAAATAAAGAAATGTAGTCACTAGTCATATTGCCCTCAATACCATAATGCCCTGTAAATATTTGCTTTGGCACTTGCTTTTTATTTTGTACAGTGGACCTCTGTGTGATAGGTTGCCAAATAGCCTTTTTATCAGTATATGTTCAGTATATGGTGACTTTATTATTATTGTGCCTAAATAATAACCTCCACAAACCTACTTTTTCGTAATTCCAGAATAGTTTCTACAAGTTCTTCTTGCAAATATATTTTCAATCTTTTTTATAATCCAGTATTACTTCCACATATATATATATATATATATATATATATATATATATATATATTTATATATATAACATACAGAGAACTTAAATATTGTACATGGATTACGATCCATGTACAATACTTAGGTTATGGTCACCCTATCAGAAGCCTTGGTGCAACTATCCAATACAGCGTCGAATACGGCTCTACGACTTCCAGCACGAACATTCCGCGGCTACACATTTCTTTTCGGATTAAGTAATTTCGTGCTCCCCTAAGTCAGTTACATGGTGCGACTGTTATGGATTAATTTAATATTCATAATTTATATATTATAAATGATAGCTAGAGATGTTATATTTATAAATATTTTCGGAATATACGTTTTAACTAGATTCCACCATCGGTTAAACTCGCGTAGAGTTTCCATTAAAGTAATGGGATTTGGAAACTAACGACGCTACTGCAATAACTCTATAAATAATACTGAAACTCGAGCAATAACTCCGTAATGCTATAGCTGCAGCAATAACTCTGTAAATAATACTGAAACTACAACAATAACTCTGTAAATAATACTAAAATGGTTAAACGAGGTTCCTTACTCAGTCATACAAATTATATGCATGCCAAAAGAGAATACGCCCGCCTCTAGAAGAGCATCGTATCAAAAGTGATTGTGCTTCAATAAAACTTAATTTATTTTATTATATTTAGTCAATATATTGAAATAATAAAAATCATTCTTAGTTTACACTTTGAGTATAATTTGGTATAATAAATAATTATTAACATTTAAAAATACGCCAACTTTACTAAATAATCGCTATAAAGCTTTCCGACTAACAAATATCTTATACGACTATGGTACGTTTCCTCGATCCGTCGTGAAGATAATGATGAACAAATTGTGTAAGAGAAAAAATTACATACAATATAAACCATGAACATGTTTTGTTTATAAATTTAATAAACGATTATACCTATTATTAGAAACGCTTTACTCAATACTAACGTTGTACTTTTGTATATTTGCTTTTGTTGTCATTGTAGATTTAGCCTTTTCTTTAGGTTATATTATGAAGTGAGGCGTATTGGGCTCATACAGTGATGGCTACACTTTTTTATACTAATATTAAAAAAATTAAAACACAATTCTAAAAAAAAACCTAAACTTTTACACGAACGAACTGCCAAAATATGTATTTCCGTGACACCACTATCTTGTACTATTTACCGCACTGCTTTACTTATCCATTTAGTGACCTTTTATTTCTATTACTAAATATAGTCTACATAATGTGGGTTAGGTTATAGTTAAGAAAGGATGATTTTTGGCATTTACTGAAAGAAAAGTTATGAATAACCGACAGGAACTTTGAGAGAAAATTACTTAAAAACCTTTCAACGTATTTGTCATAAAATGGATTCTTGGAAAACAGGAAGTTGGACAAGATACTTTTTCTGTTAATTATTAAGTTTCATCTACATAATTGGGTTACGTCATAATAAATAAAACACTTTATTTTTTATATTTACTTGATCAATGTTCAATTTGGAAAAATACGATATACTAGGAGGCATACACCTATGTTGGTGATTGCATCCTTGGTCGTAGTTAATTTTAAATTAATTTTGCATCCTTGGTCGTAATAATTTTAATACATAGAGCCCGGTATGAAGTTTCATGACGAGTAATATCAGAAGTTGGGAGCGTACGAAATTCAGAGCGTTAAAAAAAGTGAACCGTTAGATGGTCTCTCCGCGCACCTTTAGAGTGAGATATCAATATGTTCATTTGGCATTTTCTTATGGCGTAATCGCAATGATGGAGTGTGACACACATATTGGCATTTTCTTATGGCATAATAGCAATGACGGAGTGTAACACACATAGTTTAGTGTCGTTCGCTTATATTAAGATGTAACCATTAAATGTCATCATATGTAAATATTTGGTGTCTTCAATCCTACAATTAAAAAGTCTATTTTAATTTTAACTTCTTAGACTGACTAAATGTTTTTCATTTTGTAGTATAATATTGTTCATTTATATTTTACTTTATGTATTGTTAGTAACTTTTGTTTTTAACCCTTTCATTATCTTCTATTACCTCAAATATAAATATTAGCGTTCCCGAACATAAATTGTTTACCATACCCTCTTAGGGACAGATTTTGTTAGGCACTTCACTATCCTACACAAGCAATTTCCAAGAAGTTTTAACATATTTAATGTTTAACTATTTGTTGGGTCTATTGTTATGTTTCAATAAATATAATTGCTTAGTATATAGTCGTGGTTAATTATACGTATATGCAAATTTAGTATACATTTTTATGAACTTATTGGCTTACCAGGACCATATAATATTATAAGTATATAAAGTAAAACAGAAATAAGAACTTGAATAGTCGATTTAGAAAATCATACTGGAAAACTCTAAAATTTTTCAAAAACCACTTTATAAGAAATATATCGATAAGTTGCTTACGAAAATTCTTAATTTTTTCATACATTTTCTTGCACTGACTTTGAATTAATACACCGGTTTAGTTATATTTTCCTTTAAAATGCCTGTGGGCTCACTTGCCGTTTTCCATTAAAAATAATATTATTTATGCTTCTAAATCGTGGTTTTTAGTAATTAGGATTCAAATTGCGGATAGTCATAATTTTGTCATATCCGTCCTTCCAATTATTAGTCTATCTTTCACAGTCCCACGTGATTTTATAATTTTAGACCTATTTGGATGGAATTTTGCAGAAAGATTTATATTGATTAAGATTCAGATGCAGATTATAATAATATTGCAATAAAATATTTAAAACATTTATTTAGTATGTATTCATGCACCAGATCAAGGCCGGTATCAGTACATACGTCTTCTGCAAAAAAAGGTTGGCTGTTTAGTCGACATGCTCGTATATGTTGGGCGTGACTACGTCTATAATAAAAGGAATATAAGTATATAAATGGTTAAAGAAAATTTTCTTCAAAATGTCCAAAGATCGCTTACAGTTAGTTTAAAATTTTATTAATATTCGCTATGATTCTATTAATAATTAATTCGGGGAACCCATCATTCATACAAAGTTAATATTTACATAGAAAATTATTTTTTTATGATAGTTGGTATTATATGTTTTTAGATACAGAGAAAATACGAAAAAATATGTGAAACTCTTCTTTGTTTCCGAAATAACTTAACAGGTTTTTAGAATAGTTTGTAAGAAAACTATTGTCAAAAATTGATATGTTAAAATTTCTGAAATATGCACTATGTATTTAGGCCTATGAAAAATATAGTTAGCTTAGTTTATGTTTTCCTGTATTCACTGTTTCTCAAAAACCATGCGACATAGAAACTTTTAGTTTTGCGTAGTAGAAAGAAGATAGCAAAAACGGTTATAAAAATATATCCTTATTGGTTGAGTGATTGATTTTTACTCTCATGGAAAAACTCATGGACGTGACTTAACCACGCGTTCTAGTGGCGTGGACGTGACTTAACCACGCGTTCTAGTGGCGTGGACGTGACTTAACCACGCGTTCTAGTGGCACGGACAAAGTCATCCGCCCCCCACGCGCCTACCGCTGGTGGAGATTACAACATCCCATGAAAGAAAATTGCCCAATAAACAACAATGAACTAAAACGTCATCTATTGACGCATGGCACGTAATTTGAAAGGTAAATGCACAAATGCGTGATCTGTTGAGAATTGTAATAATAGTGAGCTAAATATCGAAAATATAATGCCTAGTATCGATTAAAAAGTAACGTATTTTCCGAAACGTATTTTTCATTTCTTCCAAGTTTGAATATGTAGTTATGCAAAAAAAAATGTTTTTATTCCTCAATTTTAATTCTTTAATAAAAAATAATCCTTTCGTCTTTATTTCTATGCACATACATCAATTAAATTTTTCCTTATTCTGTAACTTGTTTCTGAAAAATTTCGTCACAATCGATCTTGAATTGAAAGACCTATGATATTTCACCACAATCGATCTTGAATTGACAGACCTATGATGTTTTACCACAATCGATCTTGAATTGAAAGACCTATGATATTTCACCACAATCGATCTTGAATTGACAGACCTATGATGTTTTACCACAATCGATCTTGAATTGACAGACCTATGATGTTTTACCACAATCGATCTTGAATTTAAAGAGCTATGATATTTCACTACAATCGATTTTGACGTTAATCATGTAATGAAGTAAAAAAAAAACAAAGATTATTTCCTCCATTAATGCAGACCCTAGCATTATGGAGAAAATAATCATTGTTTTATTTTCTGCAGTATTTCAACTGAAACGTATTCGTATTCGTAACCCTTTTTCTGGCGTAATCACTTGTTAGCGACGATTTTTCAAAAAGCCTTGTAATTAATAAAATTTGTTACAATATAAATGTAAAAGAAAAATAAACTACGTATACATATTTTCTTTATCGATAGCCACAGAAACGTTAAACGTCAGAAATTTGCTGGAAAAGTAATTAACGCAATTAAGCTTTAATTACACGCTGGCAGCCGAATTAACGCAAGTGTTGGCGAATAATTGAGATTAAAAAGTTTAAATTAAGAAATTAAATGTCAATATAAGCGGTGCTTTACAAGAAATTGTATAAATACGAACTGTCAAACGCAATACTGGGTCATTCTCTTTTGGGAAGAAGGAAAAGAGACTCGTTAACTTTTCTTTCGATTAAACGTGAAATGTATTTTTAATATTTTCTTTAACAGGATATAGTCGAAGTATGGATGAAATATTTCAATATTTATTCAATAAAAATAACCAATATTTCTATTTTTAAAAGCCAGAAAAATGCGTGTCGAAATACGATTAATGTTTCGTAGTCATCTATGTCTCTCGAAATCGATGATGAAAATTAAGAAAATAAAATTAATGGTAACCTTTAATCAAACGCTGGACATAGATTTTTTCAAATTTTCCCAAGTTATGGTTGAAAGTTAACAGGAGGGGAGGGGAGTGGTAGATTGTATACCATTTTGTAACTTTATATGTCATATTAGCCCTCACATACATCAACAGCTAAAATTCTAAAATATTTTTTTAAATTATTCAGTACTCTGTATCTTTGTTTCCGTATATGTGGTGTTGGGTATTGTTTGAAAGGGTAAGTTATGGAGGTCTAAAAATATTTTTGCATAATATTTGGTATTATCTTCAGATATACAAAAAATATGCAATAAATATGACCCTCTCACCCCCATTGGAGGGGAATTACACAAATTCCAAAAAACTTAACTTAAGTTTCATAAGTTGGAATTTTCAGAATTCATGAGACAAAAAATTATATTTTTAGATAGATATACATATATATATATATATATATATATATATATATATATATATATATATATATATATATGAATTACAACAGGAAATATTCACTCTACAACTAAACATTTATATTAAAGTAAACTTTATTTTTACGTCCAAAGAAGGAGTCAAATGACTATACTTTGATTCGACCAGCCAATTACAGATAATCCTGTTTTCATTTTCATTTCATTTGATATTCGACAAATGTTGTATACAATTCCTTGTATTTAATGTCAACGATTTATTTTTCGCCTTCACAATCATGCTTAACATAAACTTGTGCAAATGGAACTAGATGAGCTTGATGTGAAAAGTTTGTGTCCCGCGGGTGAGAAGAACGAGGACCGGACGAGGAATAAGAAATGGGAAAGCTCTCACTTGTTTTAGACCGCATTGCAAATTATAAACAAAAATTGTGCCAGAAAATCCCTATTGGATTATTATGAATTTGATTTATGATAACGTATATTGCTTATATTATAGATAACCGCAGGTCATTGGGCGACTCCCAATTACTCGTGGTTACTCGCAATGAATTACAAATAAATTTTTCTTCCTTTCATCTAAAAATCTTTTTAAAGTGAAAACTTCTTTAAGTGCACTGAGGAGTAAACGAAACTGAGCCGTTATGCCCTAGTTCGTGACGCTGAATCTGCTAAGCTCAGCTCTCTTTGTCATCGTCAAGTGAACTACTTTTTTTGGCGCACCATGCGTACTTTTCTCAAAATGTAAAGTGAAATACTTTTTAGGCACTTTTTAAAATATTTAATTAAATTTGAAACTAAAATATTTATAAACTATTTCAGTTTCCATAAACTTCCTGTTCTATTCTTACGGGTAAACTCGGCTCCTTTCGGTATCGGCCAAGCGAGTGCACTGTCTAACACGGAGTGCACCGTGTCAATAATTACATTTAGTTAATATTTTATTTGAGTATAATTTATTATAATACACCTATGTTATTGTATATAATCAGTGTAATAATGCAAGTACTCAAAAACAAAATTTTAAACACTAGATACAACTAGTGTTTAAAATTTTGTTTGAGAGTAGTTTGATATAATACACGTATGTTAGAGTATTTCAAAATAAAAATCTTGCCTGCTTTTCCGAACTAATATCCACCATATAACATCAATACAGTTATTAGTATTATATATATATATATATATATATATATATATATATATATATATGTATATGTATATATATATATTTTTTTTTTTTTAATTAAAAGTTTTCACTTCACACGTGTGGTAATAAGTACAACCAGAATTTTTATGCATTTTTATTGTTTTTAATCATAGATATACATACTAGTAACACGCGAGAATTTCCTGATGAAATTTTTCACTGGCGTGGGGGGGATGTTTCCTTTAGAAAAATATTTTTTGTTTACTCACACGGAATTGATCTTCCTATTTCTTTTCATGGTGCGTAGCTTACATTAATAATACACTGAATTAGGTCGATGAGTGGACCGATCCCGGGGACACTTCAACACCAGAAATGGAGTAAGTCCCGAACATCCCGTCACTTTACAAAAATCAGTTCAATATACTGGTCTCGCGAAGCGGGATCTATCAGATATTAAGCTGATAAGAATGGATACTCCCTTTATAAAAAATATGTTTTTAAAAAGGTCGTGGCTGGAAGGAAAGAGTATGCATAACAGATGACATAAGACTAGTAACAGGCGATGCACAGCATCAGCCCGTCTAAAAATCTGTCAAGTACGAGTGGAATTGTACTACGAGGGTTCTGTATACATTTGGGCATTTAAACACATTTAATGGTATATTATATTCCTATAAAACAATTTAGAAAATTTTAATTTTTTAGAATGAAAATGTGTTGCTTACTATGTCTTTCACAAGCTAATATTAAAATAAAATATTTTTTTTATGTGACATAACTACAAATTAACCATTTTTAGATTTTTCCTTTACTTGCGCTGGGAGACCTTGCTTCATAGCAAACTTCATGATTCTAGGTCAATTAGAGGTATCCTGTAGGTTTTGATTTATTTGCAAGTGTCAAAATAAGCAGCTTAAATGACCGTATTTTTAGAGTTCTTCTTGATTACGTTGACTTAGCAGTTTGATTGTTTTAAAGCTCCAAGGAATCGAAAACCTAAATATTTCATATTAATTTTAATTTGATAGCTCCACACGTTCCTGGGAAAAAGAGTCTTGACAGACCGACAGATGGACAACGAATTGATCCCGTAAGGGTCCCTTTTTTCCTTTTGAGGTACGGAGTCCTAAAACAATAGTTTTAAAATTTGAACAAAAGGAAGTCTTCCTTCGTATTACCGGTCACAGTCCAATTAATACTAACAAATGTATATGTAATTCTATTTATTATTTGTCTAACTTTCACCCAATAACATACAAAACCTATTTAACCAGCCTTTCTTCAGCCAATAGAGCAAGCTATGAAATACTACGGATCGTCTTCATTTTCTTTTAAAACGTATTATCTAAGGAAAAAATTGATTTATAGGTATTCTGGGAAAGATTAACATCGTAGATTGACTCTACGATGTTAGCTATTGTAGCGAAAATTGTAGCTACCTCCCGGAATAAATTTAAAGCTCATAACTAAAAATTCGTTTCCAAGAAAATCTAAAGTAGACTTTTTAGTGAAACCACAATTCAGGAAAATCTCGATTCAGTTATTTTGTAAACGAGATCAATGAAGATATCGTGAACACGACGAATAATTTGCCAGGGATTTGCATCGAGGGTGTTGACGTTAATAAAGTATTAGCTTCTCATTCTCTAGAATTATCTGATGAGTATTTCATGGAGTGAGAATAACAAAGACAGAATGAAGGTCAAGAGGAATTGGGTTCTTCCATCATCAACATTAAATAATTGACTTATTTCAAAGAAATTAATCAAAACTTTTAACCGCATTCACGCTGCATTGTAAATGTTTGAATTAAAGGTCTCAACTGAGTTTTGAAGTTAATAATATTTCTGTCGCCTACTAATTTAAAAAAACAATTCATAAACCTAACAAAAAAAGCGTTTAGAAGATTTTTGAAAAATAAAAAACAATAATTTGAAAGATAACGAAATTGTTTACGACAATTAGTATTTTATTTAAATATTATGTCACTGCATCAATACGTGCGTTTTTAGGATTCCGTACCTCAAAAGTATTAAAGGGTCCCTTATAGGATCACTTCGTTGTCCGTCTGTCGGTCTGTCAAGACCCTTTTTCTCAGGAATACCGGGAAGTATCAAGTTAAAATTAATTAAATAAAAAAAATCAAGCTTCTAAGTCAACGCAATTAAGAAGAACTCTAAAAATACGGCCATTTATGTCGTACCTATAGGGTACTTTCTGTTGATATAGAATCATGTAATTTGGCAAAAACCGAAGGTCTCATATCACAAGTAAAAGGAAATACCAAAAATCGTTAATTTGTAGTAATATCACATAAAAAAATATTTTTTAAATATGCGCATGTGAAAGATATAGCATTAATAAATTTTGATTGTAAAAAATTAAAATTTTGTAAATAGTTTGAAAGGATTAAACCCTGGTAGTGCGAATTCCACTTACGAATGACAGGTTTTTTGTTTCTTGACCATGTCATTTTCATAAATAAAATTGGTTAAGTTTTTAATAACGTCCTGTTTTTTTGCGTCTGAGAACCTAACCACATGCTTTTATAAAATTAATTCAAAATGTATCTCGTTTTACGTCATTCCTTAATATCATAGCATATAACCTCACTAAATGCGACAATTTTCTATAAATAGACTTCTACATTATGACTGGTGATATTTATTAGAACATAATTTCAAACGTTTTACACAATCGAGCAATAATTCTCATTGAACATATAAAAAAATGTAAGATTTAAACACTATACATATACATATTTATTTATATTACACTATACATATACAACACTACACATATTTCTTTCAAGTGAAAATTATCGACAAATACCAGCAACATCACATAATGTTAAAATATTTCACATTTATCTCACAAATGTTCACTATTACATATTAACAACATTCATGCCTAAAAGTCAGTTTGAAGTGAGATAAACATACCTTTTTCTACATTAATGCATTCCCCGGGAGTTATTGAAATTTTCATCTTTTACTAAAATGGTTCGCGATCTATAGGAAAAACCCAGTGACAAGTGGTAACATCCACTCAAGACTTATTGGAGCTATGCAAAGCTATCTTTGTTACACTTGCGGATATATTTAATTGAAAAATTAATTTCGGACGTTTTTTTAATCACGTCCTGGACGAGGCAACAAAACATACGATTCTCTAACAAACGAAACAGCCTGTACGCCAGGAGTTGTAGAGCACATATATCAAACAGCCTTAAGCGAGAATATGCGTGCGTTAAATCGCGTCCGCATCGCTCCCTGAATAATTCATGGCCACATTTCGAACGGGCACGTGGCGTTTTTTATTCAAGTTTTATCGCCGTCAAAATATAGTCACGGACGACGCAATTATTGCCTTTCGCTACCACCCCGCGTTGCGTCGGGCTGGAAGAAATTCCGATGGAACTGGCGAGAAGAGTTGGGTTATAAAATAACCAATTCATCAACTTCAGTTAATAACAATCCCAACTGTCTTGTTTCATTCGTAGTAGGAATCATAATGTGGAAATAAGTGAATTCTCACTAGGAGGGTTCCCTGATAAGGATATACTTACAAAAATGTAAACATTTGAGGCTATGTAATGGTTTTATTAAACTTTTTGCGAATGTTAATGTAATTTTTCATTATAAAATATATTACCTAGCTTGTCTTGTACGGGTGTAAGTAAATTGTGAATTTGTTAAAAAATATTTTGGTTTTATTACTCATAAATTTTTCATAATTCAAATTAGTTATTCTTTAGTACACAAGATATGAGAAATATCCAAAAAAAAGTATATGCATCACAACTCTTTACGTAACTGTTTTGAGATAGACCTGGTAACAGAATGGGTCTAAAAATGGTAATTATTAGTGGACATGAAATCGTTATTTTTTAGTGAAAAAAATACAAAAGAAAAGATTTTTCATTTACTGTAAGAGTTATTCAAAGAACCTCAAAAGGTGATTTGAAAAAAAAATCAGATCACCTTTATAAATTTTAATCCCTATACTAAATATTAAGCGACTTATTATACATGAAACTGTATATAATACACGATTTTTAAGTTTCTGTATGTAAAGGTATAAGGTAAATTGGCAAAAAGATTGAAGAGAGAGAATAAAGCCAAAAATGGTATAAGTTATATAACTTTCATTCTATAACTCAACATTCGAAACGATCTTGAAGTGAAGTTTCTCTACGCGTGGTATTCACGTAACAGATCTAGTTAACGTCACGAAAATATGAGACGGGTATAAAGCATGGTCTATAGAAACTACAAGACTCTTGCCAATAGAGACGGACAAATAAAGGATACAACTGAAACTAAAAGTGTCCGTTTTTATTATTTGGCTACATGGTCCTAAAAATTCACAAAAAAAGAAAATTATTTTCTAGGTGGAAGGAGTGAAATATCCAAAAGCTCTTTACGAAATTTCGTTATTAACAATATTTAAAATACAAAAGATGAAATATATATGTGATTTTAACCAATTCAATTATCATCAATAGACAGATTTTTTTTGTCTTTTGCTCAAATTGCTGGTATAATCATTTATTTTAAATGAATTATAAATATATTTTTTCCCTAAAATCACACAGTATGATAATAAAAACTTTATTAAAATTTGCTATAGTTTTTATGTCAAGTGATTTCGAACAAACTTTTACTTTAGGGATCCTATTTCTACAGTTTTGGAAATTTCAAAAAATTCCGTTAGCAGTTTTGTTTAACGGGTGTTTAAACAAATTAAAAAAAGACACAAACATTTGAAAAACTAATGATTTATATTCTATATTAACAGATCAATGTGTAAATATTAACGGACTAATGTGCATAAATTCAGACCAATGTACGTACAATTTTTCACACCGAAGGAAACACATGTACAAAGAGTGAAAGCAATTTTTTTCGCACATCCCATATAGTGGGTTGCCATTGGATAAATCCTTTTATTGACTCCTTATATTGAATATATAATTAAATAGAATTTATATTTGCAATAGTTCATTTTTAATTCCATTCGGGGAAAAATATCCTTTGATTTTTACAATCATATACATTTACAGTCGCCGAATTAACTTATTCGAAAACATTTTTAAGTAGGTTTTTTTTAATTTTGACTGTCGTATTATATGCGTATAACTTAATTATAAAACTGAATCTTAAATTACAAATTATATCATAACAATGAATGAAATTATATCATGAAAGATCTGTAGCTTTATCTGCGTTAAAACATAAATATAAGTGTGACAAAAATAAATCAGAATTTATCTATAATTGAGACGAATAATTTAATAAACAATCTAAGTCAAATTGTGTGACGAGGATCTCGTTCAAGATTTTACTTCCTGATTAATTGATACGCACGTGAAGAATCATGTTACCCATGGCAATTAAAAGATTCACAATTAAATTAAACTAGGTGGTGTAGTATTATTTCTTTAAGTTCTTTACCACGACATAAGTTTCATTGTATTACAACATGTTCAGGTGGGCTATTATATACACCACTATGTGGGGTAGGGTGGAAAATCTTTTTACTAAAAGCCTAAAGAACTTAAAGAAAGTAGAAATAATACTACAACACCTAGTTTCATTTAATTGTGAATAATGCATTTCTACAAAATTAAAGCCAAATATATTAAATAATAGAAAGATTAATAATTAATCAAGCCTTAGTTGAATGTGCGCGACGAGGACATCGTGCAATATTTTACTTATCGATTTATTGATACACAAGTATAAAATCATGTTAATCGTGGCAATTAAAAGATTAATTATTAGTCAAGCCCTGGTCGAATTTGTGTAACGAGAGCCTCATTCAAAATTTGACTTATCAATTTATTGCTACGCACGTATGGAATCATGTTAAACATGACAATTAAAATATTAATTATTGGCAAAGCCCTAGTTGAATTTGTGTAACGAGGATTTTACTTATCAATTTATTGATGTGTACATATGAAATCATGTTAATATGATATGATATGAAACTATGTCGATTAAAAAGTTAATATTGGATAATAGCATAGAATATGAAGAAGTTATATATTTATTACAAAAAATAAATTGTGGAAAATTTGGCAACGGTCATCGGCGTCAGAATATTTTTGGGTTTTTCAGTTCAGTGGCTTGTGAGAGAAGACACCGAAGATATTTGGGAAGTTTTTCAGAGATAAATGGGAATAAACATTTTGCAATATGTGTATTTTTGTTTTGAGATATGTGCATACTCGTCAGTAACATTTTTATTATTTTTCTTAAATGTTTACAACGTTAAATTATAAAAATCAAAGTCGTGATCTACAAGAACACATATGGAAGTATTATGGGAGAGGTTCCATTTTTATTTACAGTTGCGCAAAACTCTAAAAAATTACTTTACAAAAGATAGGGCTCTGCGATTCAAATTTAGCAAATATATTTTTTCCCTTGCTAACGCTCTTTTTTGAATTTGATTTACTTTCAAAGATATTAATATCCGATAAAAATAATTCTTTAATTTCCGGTTTAACTCAAATATCCGCTCAGCGCTCAATCTCACAGAGTATCATCAATGTAAGAGATGAAAAATTTCGACACAGTCTTGGAAAACTTGGCGAATACTTTTTTCACTATCATACTGAATATGATATGCATAACTTGATTGGCGTCGATTTGGCGTCGAATTCTAACATATTTTCTATAAATATGTTACTCGAATATAAGATTTTCAATATTTTGTAAAGATTGATAGTATAGTGGAATGCTAATTCTAATGCACACGCTATTAAATTACAATATCAATTAAATACTAAACTTGACTTATTTCGAATCTTTAAAAAAAAATTAATTAATAAATTTAAGTAATTTTTATCAACATTCCTTCCCTAGACTACAGAGGGATTTTGCGTGAGAGGGAAATATCCTCAAGATTGCAACCGTTTAATGGGGTTCGCGTTCCGATTTACAGATAGCGATCAATCAATCGTGGGTATCCCTCAGGGCATACTTCCATCTACCCTCCTCTACGCCTTCGTGCCTCGGGTCTAACGATCAAGCAAAGTGTTCTAGGACCCTCCATGACATCATGGAGTAGCCGAGTTTAATTATCTGTTTGGTATTTTTTGTGTGCATATAGCTACCTGTATACTTTTTGGTCTGGTAATATGTGATCCTATTTCTAAGCTTAGCTCGCATATTAAGTAGGCGACTGACACAATCTAGATATTCTTCTTTCTCCTCTCTAACATTTTGAAGAATTCCTCGCATTTTCCCTTATCTTAGTCGTGCGTATTGCGATAAGAAAAACAAGTTTCCATTTTCTGTTATCCTAAGCGCAGTGCCTTTCTCTGTAAAAATATTTTCAATGTATATATTCTGCCCATCTCTGAAATGAATTGAATCCACATTTTCCGACACGTGCTGGATTTTGTGTCAAAAAAATTATCTCTATATTTTTTTCCTGTATCGAATTTTATTGCTTTTCTTGTGTGTTTTTTATCAATTCTCTATTATAAATGAATTGAAATTTATATTGTAAGCTGAGAAATAATTTATGATATTAGAATATAAGACGATTTAACGTTACACGACATACGATGCTAATTTGGTGCCATCTATAGGCTTATTTCTGTAAGTATTTCATAATACTATTTATAACATTAATTGAAAAGGATATTTTAATGTTCCTGTTTTTTTATTTCTAAAACCTGAAAGAATATACTTAAGCCATAAAACGATGTTAATTTTCTTTTGTTTATTATAAAAAGCCCAAAATTAATTTATTATATTAATAGTTTATTTCAGATTTTCACACTACTTATGAAATAACAATTTTTGATTCTTTCAGGAATCGAGCTGCACCTTGTGTATACTGAAATAACCAAACAAACAAAATATAATAAACACTATTGGCATTCGTCGTTATCCATATGGAAATTTACTTCAGTTAAATGTTCGCAAAAAGGGTTATCTGTATTTTATTTCTTCGATGCGTGCGGGGGTAAGTAGGTGTTTGAAATCGAATTTTCGGATGCCAACTCCACCCATTTGGTCTCCTCTTTTAAAAGAAGAGATGTATTTTTTGTTATATCTGGTTAATTGTAAATATGTGTAAATTAAGTAAACAATTTTTGTGAGACATTTTTGTAAGGAATCAAGTTATTAGTATTTAGTAGACCGAGATTTAAAAGTGCTATAACGTCATTATTATAAAATTCAGAGAATGACATATCAGTACTGTTTTACAGAGAATTTGAAGATGAGAATGATGATCGAGTTTTTATATAAATGATTTCTATACGTATATGGATATTAAGCGCTTCAACAAGAGAAAAATCAAAGGAATGTAATGAAAATTTATTGTGAAAAGTGTTCATAATTTCACTGTGATCATAACATGAATTTAAAATTATTCATAATTTAAAATACTTCATTAATTCTACGTGAACATTTTGGTTCGCTGTCTTCTAAAAAAATGTACACAAATTTTTCGCCAGATTTGCTGTTATCAAGATCAAATAAAGTCGTAAAGCAATAAATTTATAAATTTTTTTAAAAATTATTATATTAGGCTTTAAAATTCTTTTAAATTACTACACGTGGGGGGGGGGTGGCGTTTGAATAATATTTCAGGATAATAATTTCTGTGAATATACGTCGTCAGAAATAATATCCTCTGTCTATTTAAAATAATATGTTAGACGTTTAAGCACAAAGTTACTTTTAATTGTAATGTCTTATAGACTTTCTAAGTTAATTTTTAATTCTGTTCTTTATGAGATTTTACAAAACATAATATAGGTTGCTTTTAAAGTGTTGTGTAAGAAATAGCTCACTTAATATTTTTAAGTGTGTTAAATAAGTTTTAAGTAATGGCAATTAGTACTTCTGCACTCGATGTCTTTGTGTATATTGTCTAAATTACAGAATAGCAAACAACATTCAAATAACACAATTATTCGAATGTAAGTTTTGAAATAAATGAAACAAATGAAAACTCAGTATCGATAGATAAATGTTACATAAGTATTAGTCAATAATATATTTGCTGATCAATTTTATAATAAAGTTTATAGTATGAGTTTTCCGTAAATTGATCAAGTGCTTCGTTATAGCTAAAAAAATTATCATCTCTAATTAAGAAATCACTTAAAATAAGCTGTTTATTGAATATATTTAGCGTTAATTTTGTAGAAATTCATTATTCACAATTAAATGAAACTACGTGATGTAGTATTATTTCTACTTTCTTTAAGTGCTTTACCACGACCTAGGTTTTGTTGTATTACAATTTAATCCCACCTGACGATGTTGTGATACAACGAAACCTAGATTGTGGTAAAGAACTTAAAGAAAGTAGAAATAATACCAAACTAGCGTGACCCGTGCGAAGTCTTCGCATTATTTATTCTATTATGAAGCTCAGATGACAGATCAAACAAATATTTTACTAAAATTGACATATAGAGGCGCAAGTATCAAAAGCATTGAGCTAAAGCGCCACTTTATTTATACGTGAGTGGATTTGAAATTAAACAAAAATTTTACCGACCGTCAATCATATTGACGTTGAGCCGTTAGATGGCAGCATTACTGTTTTGTGTATATAATTTTAATAATTAATTAATTTGCAAAAACAATAGCAATAATATATTTTTTAGTTGTGGATGCCGGTAGAGCAAGCAATTATCTATAAAATGATATATAATTTATGTGGATTAGTTGTGAGGTTTTTTCTAAAAAGGGAGAGTAACATCTTAACCTTAGCCTTAAAAAAGTATTGTTTTCCAATACTTTTTTAACGATAAAACTTTTATTCTGGAGTTTACAGAATTATCTACAAATGTACTGTCACGGAAAGTCCGTGCAAGAGATTGCAGAATTTTTGAGACAAACTATATCGGTCTACAATGTCTCCATGTATGTATCATATCCATGTACATATCAAGAAATCTTTAAAAAAATAATGATAAATTATACATTTGAACCTTTGCCTTGTATCAATATAACTAATAATAAAAACTAAAACAAAATCCGTTGAGTAATTACTGTGAAAATTGCGTACATACACACAGTTAGAGGCGATAGGGAACTTTGTTTTATAATATGTACTAATGATCTGCATGTACTGTAGTATATTGTAATCGGCGACAATGATCAAGGTAAGATCTCAGTTAGTAATATGTACAAGTTTCAGTCATATTATTCGTCGTTATCCCCATAAATTAATTGGAATACCAAATCTTAAGAAATATGGAAAATGTAAAAATGGCTTGTTTGTTTGGGACTTAATAGTCTTTGACATATGAATTGATCTTTCCAAATTGTATATACTTATAAGTGTTACGAGCTAAAATGTAGAATAGTTTTTACCTTGTGCAGAATGACAATGAAGTAAAAATTTGGTTGAGTAAAATTCGTTTTAAATGCCTAGATGAGGAATTTATTTTTAAAAGTGCCTTTATTTATATCCAAAAAACGTTTCTTAACTAACAAACGGATATAGACAATATGAAAATGTTGGTTTGTGGTTCGACCTCCGCAGCCTCGTGAATCTATAAAACATGCTTGCTCTTTTTGCCGCCAATCGCCGTGCCGAGTAGACATTACCGAGCTCCGTACTGACGGTACCATGACTTTGTGATAGCTTGTAGATTCGATCCTGTTGCTAAGAAGAATTAAGAATACGGGATGGCGTGTCGGCTCGACAGGTCGTTTGGTGTCATTTACTGGGAGACTAACGACGCAAAGAAAGCGTTATTATTTTCTTTTTCGAACAGTTTCATAGGATTTTATTATTTAGTTGGTGGTATAATATGTACAACCACAATCTTGAAGAAACATACAGATCCTTAAGGAATAATAAATAACGTTTCTAAGCATCCCACCAGACGGCACGTCTGCTACTTTGTTTAAGTAAGCAAATTTTTTTTCGAAAACTCGGTTACTTTTGATTTTGATTGAAATTACTATATTTATATATATTTCCACGAAGCATTATTATTTTTATATCAATTTCTGCGGACGAGGTCATAAGTCACAGGTAGTGATTACACATATATTGAAAGTGACTTACGTTGTTTAGACATGTCAGTTGGTTCAATTTAATGTTGGCATTTTGATAATTCCAAACAACAAATTTTAAATGAACAATTTTCTTTACCAAAATTTTGTCAAATAATAATACAATCTATGTTTGTATTTTTGAAGCAAATCTTTGAGTGCTCAAATATGATTTTATTCAATAATAAATTTATTGAATGTTTACTGACTCCAATAGGAATTAAATATAAGATGTAGAAATTTTCAAGTATGTGCTTAAACACTGCGTTGACGGTGCGATGTTAATGAATTTGCGTAAATAATTTGGTTTACTGTGACTTAATTTTCTCGGAATCGTTGAAATAAAGGCAATAAGTACCTCGAAACCTTTTCTGTAAACACCTAGAAATCGTTCACCAATTTATGAGCACGAAGCCGGGTAACACAACTTGTATGGTATATTTCTGTATATAAATAGGTACATACATACTTTATACACACCCTATTGTCTAGAGTGGGCCACTAAACGGCCGGAACTAAAGCAGACCGTAGGAAGCTAACATTCTTCACAAGGCGATCCTCTTCTAATTGCGATCTCGATATTCACGGAATTCCCAACCGTCGGGTCCCGGCCTTAATTGAATATCCGCGCTGCGAGGCTGTGATAGCGGACTGTGATTTAATTAACGTCGTATTGATATGCATATTTGTACGGGTGGCTATTTTAGAAATAGATGGCCTTGTTGGATATGAAATTGAGATTGAATATTGTTACGAAATTCTGTCTTTATTTATATATTTATTAGCTTTTTTATCGAAATAGTAGATGAGTAGTAAAGCTGATACTCGTACATTTTGCTATAAGTAGTATATGATCTTTTCGGAGATGGAATTGGGATGAAATGTTTCTATATATTTATATATTTATGAGCTTTCTTACCGAAATAGTAAGTATGTGATGAAGCCGATACTCACACGTCTTATTTTTAGAAGTAGCTGGCCTTGCTGGAGATCAAATTGAGATAGAATATTGATACAAAGTTCTCTATCTATTTATTTATATATTACCAGATTTTTTGTTAATATAGAATATGAGAAGTGAAACCGATATTCGTACGTTTCATAGTCAATGACGTAATATTAAATATTACAAATCCTCTTATGAAATGAAAAAAAAATGGCGCAGGTAGCACTCAAAGTCAAAAAAGCACGTATGTAAAAGGGATAGTTATGAGGAAAGATGTTGCAAGGCAACTTTATCTCTACGAGACCACTTTCGGGGCACTAATGACATGTTATAATGACATTGCTCATAGCAGTCGAGTGATTATAAGATACTGGCTTAAAAATATTATGCTTAACAAATTTTTTGTTTTCTTTATAGTAAAAAAATAAAGGTTTCCCGATGCCAAAAGGCGGAAATGCAGTGGCGGTATGGTGTGCGGATAAGAATGCAGCGCTTGGTATTTTTAGTTTTTTATTTATATATAGTTATAGAGATCATGACGAGACAATTAATAAATTCAATAACATTGTAATACTCAACGATGGCACATTTCAAAGAGTGAATGCACATTTCAAAGAGTCATCACAAACATATGGAAACCTAGCGCGATCGGAGTCAGGTGGGCATTTAATTACCATGGGGAAGCGGAGATTTTTAATAAAATTCGATTCTAGATGCCAATACAGCAGAAAATAATGACTGTGTCTGCTCAGGAAGTTCCCATGTACGAAGAGGGAGAGTTTCCCAAGAAAATAGGGTGCAAAATATTTTCATTATATAATCGGAAAATAACTTTCATCAATTAAACTTTTCTTTCATGTTAAGTGTAAAATTGGTGGGAAATAGAAAAAAGAATTAGCCAAGCTGGCGCATGTTCAAATATCGATGAAGCGTCTTTTGGAAACGTTCGACCATCAGGTTGTATTTATGTCATGTGTGCGTCAAATAATTGAGCTGGCTTCTAAGTTACTTTGCATTAAGATCACATATAATAAATTAATAGAGGAAACATACCGGAAGACCCTAGTATTACACAACTTAAATCAAATCCAAGCCTTTTCGCCATATCCGCCAAATAACAAGAAAATTTAGACGCGAATCGAATTTAATTTCTAAATTGATTACATCAATACGTTGGTATTTGGAGCTTCTTGCGACTATAGTTCATTAAAGAGTATTATATTCAAATACAATTGAAAAATTGTTATTAAAAAATAAAACAAAATTTAAGAGAAAAGAATACCGATTAACACAGGGCCTCCAAAAACACTCCTTAAAGGAATTTGGAAAATACCGTAAAATTCGTTGTTCTTGTTTTTACTTTTTTACCCAGTCGAGTTTTTCTTTTGTTTAATAATGTTTTTATGGGATACAGTGTATGTTTTATATGCCGAAATATATATTTTTGAAATGATTGAATTTTATATTGCTATCATATTAATATAACAATAATGTTATTTTCCTTTTGCCATAAATGCCAGCATATGTTTGTAATAACATGTTAAAATGAATTCTAAACCATGAAAATGATACTTTGATAATTTTGTGACACCTTTACCCTCTTAATTAATAAGCACATGAAATTTTCGACGTAGTGTTTTGGAATAGTTTAAATTATTCGCAATATTAATTAGACAAAAAAATCGACGTTATCATGTTTGTAGAAAACAAAATTGAAGTTTTTAGGTTTGTAGCAAACAAAATCAATCTTTCTATTTTTATACAAAACAAATTCAACGTTATTATATACGATTTAGTAACAAGGAGGCAGGCAGACAATCACACAAACACATACTAAATACATATGTCCGATCCGTTACGATAGGAGTAAAATATTGGTCTAACACATCCACTTTCATCCTTCGCGCTCCAAACGCGAATTAGGACCGGCATGGATAATAACATCATTAGAGTCGTGGAATTCAAAGGGTTAAATAAAATAACGTAAAACGTAAAAATTGTACGTGAATAATACCAAGGGACATTACAAATAGAAAGTATATTCTCTATTTACGTATGCTTGTTTGCTTAACACCGGATCGACTAAATCGATTTTGATTCGCTACTCACTGTCGTGTGGGGAATAGGTTGTGATAGCTTTTACCTTACCTATACTTACAAAAGGAAATTCAAGTATATACTTATATTAGACTCATTGGTGCCCTTCGATGGACAGAAACGTAGAAGAGCGAGGTTTAGTTTATATACTTATATTTGCGAATAATTCCGGTGTCACTATATACATGTTCAAGTACAGAATAAGACTTGAATTTTGTTCACGGGAAAAAGCTTTTTACGCGACTGCGCAAAAAGGAGTGTTTTAGTATTTATGTTTCATTTATTAACCTAATTTCCCCGATTTTTATAACCTAATTTCCCTTTCTCATTCTCCCGAAATTAGGTAATTATTCCGAATAACATATGCTATATCACATATTGAGAATAAAAGTGATTTAATTCAAAAACATATTTTTTTGGGAAACTGCGCATTACGTTCTAAAATTTTGTGGAAACTGCGCATTATGTTCTAAAATTTTGTGGAAACTGGCCATTACGTACTAAAATTATATGAAAATTGCGCATTACGTTCTAAAATTTTGTAGAAACTGTGCATTACGTTCTAAAATGTTATGAAAATTGCGCATTATCTTCTAAAATTTTGTGGAAACTGTGCATTACGTTCTAAAATGTTACGTAAGCATTTCGGCATGGAATGCTATTAGTTTAATAGAGCATGATATGTACTTACACATTAACTTTTCTTTAATAACCTACAGTTTGTGGAGAATTTTTCCTTGGGCCTTTTCATTCCATTAACTCAGTTTCCCATTTCTTTTAATGAAACAGTGGGGCTGTTTCATTCTGGGGCGTGACATGACGTTAAATCAAAATTAAAATAACCTCCAATAATATTTAAATATGTAATACGAAAAAATGTCTATAATAAAACCTACTGAGTGCAGTATCATAATCAAGAACTCGTGTAGAGGATTCTAAAAATATTTAATATAATGTAAGTATTTATTACAAGACGAAAAGATAGAAATAATAAATTATAATTAAGTGAATGCCAAATAACCATTATGTTAAATTTAAATGAGTAACGTCTTTCTGTCGAGCTCATAACTTCTATGAAAGGCCTTCCAAACTTCCAACAATGAATATCAATTTCCTTGTGATGTGTATGATGTATTAAAGTTTAAATTTGAGAAAAGTATATTATTTGGATTTGAGTCTACTGTGACTCTTTGTTTTTCATTTCAATTATTACTTTTCATTACAATTATAACCTTTCATCTTAATTTCTTTCGCACACACCACTGTGCGAAAGAAATTAAGATGAAAGGTTTCAATTATTGTAATCATTTTAATAAAGAGGATGAGGAAAGTTAGCAATACCTTCGAATGTAAAAGTTAGTAGCATTTTTCTAACAGAAACAAAGTATGCCTTTGAAATAAAATAAACTAGCTGTACAGGTATGCTTCAATTAATTTCTCACGAGACGATATCCTGTATAGACATGCTTACTTATTATTTCGCTGTAAAATAGTATTAGTTAATTGTATTGTTGAGATCATAAAATAATTATAATCTGCATTGCTTGGCACATAAAGCACTAATGGTTGAAGCGTTTGTGCACCAGTTTTGCTACTGGACTGTAAAACGGATACACAGGTATTTTTTCTCTTTGTGTTTTTTATACTTTATTATTGCTTAGGATAAATTGTCATTAAAATTTCAGTGTATGTTTTCTTGACCATTACATTTATTTTGACGTTCGAAAGTCAAAAGTGAAATCTGTGAAAATTTAAATATTTTTTATAGGATTTTACAGACGCTTTTTTCCTAATCTTATCCTACTATCTCTCCGCCTATTTATTACAAGTTTACAGTTTCTACAAATTTGGACCTATCCGCATATTATTTTATAAGTCATTGTTTCGGAACGAGATTTATTAATATAATTATAATTATATATATACCTGTATACTGGGTGTCCAGTGGCAGATTTCAATGTTTGAAAAATTGTAAAAAAAAACTACACCTCTAATACAAAGTAGGTTTATTTTAACTTTATAACAACAAATGCGGATTTCATTTTTTAAAAACCACGTTTTCCAAATGGCTGCCATCGAGTCTGACACACTCTTCGAGTCTAGCACGCATGTTTTCAAAAACGCATTTGCAGAGTGACTGGGGTATCCTACTGACTTCGGCTCGAATATTTTCTTTAAGTTGTGTCACAGTGCTCGGATTTGTTTTGTAAACAACGGATTTTAATGGTGTAGGTCCTGGCCTGGGCCTATTTAATGTTGATCTTGTAGCTCTGAACTTTGCTACCCATGACTGAATGAGGTTGATCGATGGTCCATCACGTAATCGACGAATACTGTAACGATTATTAAATCGACGGCGTGCTACAGACAGCGAAAATCCACTCGAAATGTACGCCTCGACGGCAAAAGCGCGGTGCTCTGTGTTCGGTGCGGTGTTTCATGGCTACTAAAAGATCCGCACCGCTTGCGCTTCTAACGACGCCCTCCGTGCCCCTCTTATGTGTTGCGTTCAGAAACTATGTTTGTTCAAACTTTGAAATCTGCCACTGGACAGCCTATATTAATAAATTTATTAATATATATATGAATAAATTTATTAATTTAAGTTCATAATTAAATTTATTAATTGAAATAGGGGCGCATTTTTGTGCATTTTGTCGATAAATTGTCATTAAATAGGACTTATGAAACGAAAAGTGATTGTCGATGGAAAAAATCCTTAATTGAAGCCTCGTTTGGAAAGTATTAAGTTTCAAGATGGCTTATGATGTAGTCCCCTTCCATGCTTATAATTTATTAAATAACTTTTATTGAAATTTATTATGGCATGTTGTATTAATAACTTATGTTTAAAACTCACCTAAATACTTTTAATGTACTTCACATTAATATTCTATCAGGAGTCACACACATTCCATTCTAGTGTCTTAATCTGTGATAGACTCCAAATTATTATCCATGTCTCATCTTGAAATACTTCAGACCCACACTCTTCTTCTACATCAGTTTCTCTCATTTCTCCTTCTATGTTCTCTCCTACATCCGATAGTTCTGCTCCAATTATGTTTTACCTCTTCATACTAAATTAATAGAATTTTAAATTATTTTATTTTAAATAGACAACTATTGGTTTATGGTCACTATTTTCTAGTTGGAAATAGATTTGACTAAAATTTTGTCAGAATTATAGGTCGTAAGTTCAAAGTTTATAATTAAATGGTTGCAATCAAAATTTAACTAACTTTAGAAAAACATGTTTAGCATCGGCGAAATAAAATACGATATCTTAATGTTGTATTTTATGTTGTGTACAAACTTGTTTGGTGATGTTTTGTTATTAACATTTTATCGTAAAATTTATGCACAATTTTTAATCACTCTCCCCTTTATTTATTTTTTCTTTCTTTGAATTGAGAAAAATCAATCGGATTTGGCTTTTTTTTCGAATACGTACTCCATATTTTTATTGGTATTTACATTTGACCTTTCAAATATACAATCAATATAAATTAGTATTTAATCTTCGCAATGGAAAATTAGCTGCGTAACCCCTATACCAAAGAGTGCCTCCACTCGGAAGTAATTAGCTCCCAATCGATTGCGATCCTTTCCGCGCCGACAAAGTTATTCGATTTTGTTTTTCATCGTAACATCTGTTCGAACTATAGAGGTCGCACTCGTAATGAGCAACTTCGATTTGTACTGGTCGTTAACTTTGGTCGTTAACCTTGTATGCTTTATCGACTATGTACATCAGGTTGACCTTCGGTTTCAGGTCGATGTTTGCGTTGTTGCTTTTAGGTCGATGTTGCGTTGTTGCTTTTAAGGTTTCGATTGTATAGATAGAGATATGTTATAGAACCGTTTTGATAAGCCTGGATTTTACTTTAACTTATAGATTTCTTTTTTTTATAAATTGCTAACGTAAAAAAATTCATACAAATTGGAAAATTCATATTTAGATTACATTCCATACGACAAAAGTTAGCTAGAATTCGTATCTTACGAAATTTGAAAACTACGTTCTAACATTTATTCGCGGACTGATGAAACCTTTTTTTGATTGTCAGAGGTATAATAGATTGTAATTTGTTACATCACTACATTTGTCGACGTTCCATTACCGAGTAGCGAAGCAAATGGCTTACGGTTCAACACAAAAAACATTCAGTATTCAACTACAGACGAGCTCGTACCTCTATAGAGTTCAGACATTCTATTACAAGAGACCGAGGCATATTTCTGCCGAGTACAAAGATACTGTACCGGTTTAATTAAATTATTGATTTAGGAGACAGGTTCAATTTTCGCTTGGATTTTTGTAGTAATTTATGTGGCAAGAAATATTTTTGGAATCTTCGTTTGAGAAGGCTTCAGATTAAATGTGGAAAATCAATTTTTTAGAGATTTTCCGTAAGTCTTTTCAGGCAACTGGCTTTGTAGATCATAAGTGCGACGCTGGTTAGAAGTCAGTTTAATTATTTAGAACCTACACGAGATTAAGTACAGTCTAATAACTACAGATATCCAAAAATATGTTCTTCCATGAGCTTGGAGCCTTATGATTACTTTTCTATTTTCTACAATATAATTCTTCAGAATAAAGTTCACAAAATGTAAACACCGAAGATCCGCCCAGACCACTGAATTTTTTTTTGAGAACCTTACCATTAGCCCTTTCAAACTATATCCACCCACATTATATGAAATGTCAATTTTTTTTTTAAATACTAAATAATTATTTTTGATTTTTAGTTTCTATGTTAAGTTGTCTCGGAGAATATACTATTTGACATTAAAAATTCTCTATCGACATTTCTATTAATTTAATTACATTGATTTTTACCTACGAATATTAACGGCCAAATTTAATGGTTTGAATAATTCGAAAACTAACCCTAGTAATGAACCAGCCTTGAGGTAGTTCATTTATTATTTACATGATCAATAAAAGGCGATACCATCAGCTAGTATTGATCGTCTTTAATAAAAGTAAAGCGAACTTCTTTGATGGCGTATCACAATATAAAGTGTAATCAAAACAAAATTTTCAGTGCTTCGATGTGAAACAAAACTCTTGTCTTTAATTCTTTGGTGTTCATTCGCTTCTTAGAGAACCATTGTCAATATCAAATTTAGACGGGATGTTTCAATGGAACAATTAAATAAATAAAGCAAGAGAATAACAATTTTAAAAAACTATAGAAAATGCTAATACAACTACAATATAGAGAGGGATACAAAATACGTATATGTAAAAATACAAACAAACATAAACACCGAAATAAACACATGTATGAATTTAGAAGGTCCTAGATTTTGATTTTATGACTAATTCTAGAATTGCAACTCACAAAAAGGATCTAATATTAATAGGTAGGTGGATTTTACATTCTAATAATTTATAAATGAAGGAAATTTATTATTTAATGGGCATGCCCTAATGAGATGATTTAGATTACCCTCGCCAGATCCATAATTGCAGATCGGAGATTCTCTTGTACGCAACTTAGCCGAGTAAGAATAGAACAAGGTCCCAAACGTATGCGAAATACCACTGAGGTATCCTTTCGCGAAAAAAGCGTATTTTGAGCCATGTTTCTCACGCTCTCTCTAATCAGAAATAAAAAACCGGGCACGAGAAACGGAAGGAGATCTTCAATGAAGTTAAGGGTGAAATATGAACCCCGTTCCAGACGAGGAACCGAGCATTTGCGTTGATTATTTCATTACCTACTATACCGTGGTGACTAGATCCGTCTCTCCAAATCAAGCATAAGCTGATTGATCTGGAGATTCAGGAGGTTACAGTTCATGGAAAAAAATTCAGGAGGTTACAGTTCATGGAAAAAAATTAGGAGGAGGGAGGGTAAAGAACTGGAGAAGTCAAAGAATATAAGGAGTTTGTTGTATATAAAAAAATTAAACTGTAAAGTTTTGACGTTTCTTTTTTCGTTATGTTTGCAGCAAGCGCTAAACGTCTTTTATTGTCTGCCAGGATAATTACGTCAAACCTATTTCTTATTGTTTGAATGGAAACAATTTTTTGTTAGATAAGTTCAAAATGTATGTCAATTTTTCTTTACTAATATTTTAAATAAGAAAGCTTATTTATTTATCACTTTGTTAACTAATAACTCTGCAACTAAACGAAGAATTTAACACGCGTGCAGTTCATCTAACCGAATGATACACAGATCATCACTTGCAGTCGTATTTATATCACGAAAAACCAGTTGGGATATTAATTACACAATTACATCTAAACAGCTGAACAAATTTTCATAAATCCTTTTGTAAATATATTTTATAATTCAAATTAACATGGGATATTCTTTAACTTGAGAAATATTTTAATTCCTACAAAATAAATTGTGGCATTTTTTATTTAATATCAAAAATTTACACGATTGACTTTTTCTGTTGACTCTGACTCTGACTTTGACTGACGATTGATTTTTTGCCAATGAAAAGCCGAAATGAAAGAAAATTTAATAAATTTCAAAAATAATTTACGGAGAATAAAAATACATTTGTATGTAGCAAATAAAAAGAAAAGGTTCTCAAAAATTAGGTACTTGATATACATATATAGGTACATATTTGGAGTTTATACCACATAGATGGAGTCATTATGTAGCTACAGATAAGTCATAATGAATTATTATCAGTTTCAAGGGTTTATATAACCAGAAGCTAGCTTAATTAAATTTTTTTAACAAACTGCATCGCGATTTACTTGGGCATAATCTGCACTGTACCAGATGTCCACGAAATAGCATAAAAATATAAGATTTGCTGTGTCGTTTTGTTTTGTATTCGATACATAGCTTCCGTTAATGACAAATTAATACTCACAATTATATATATATATATATATTCGGTCTTTTATTATGTTTTTTAGATAAAACAATCTCTTTGATCCACTGAATTACTTTACCTTTATATTCAAAATCACCAAAAAATGAAGAGACACATGTTAACCAAGCTATTGATGCACAATGTCCATGCACACGCAATCGATTCCTTTTGCTCTAATTTGGTTGTTTGACAAAGAGATTTGTGATTTGTTTAATAATACCGTTTTACTGACGATGTTCTACATACCACTGTTCAAGAAAAAAAACAGACCGCTTTATCGCCTTGATTAATCATGCCATATTTCTCAGTCCGTCAAAATTGAAGGTCTCTTTCGCTCTTATTTTGCACTCTTTGTTTTCTTGGCAAACTAGTCATGCCGAACGATATAATTTAAAAACGGTGAGTAATTGCAATCAACTACCATAACATACGTCGGCATAATCAAGGATAGGCAGAGGTAGAATTCGATAAATCTGTGTTTTAGTTTGAAACGATAGAGAACTTTGAAACGGTTTAAAGAAAAGTATTTTGAAGAATATCTTACAACAAGCATCATTCACTTGAGGAAGCCTCGTAAGAAGTTATCAAATTAGTACACCAAGTTTTTTACAGCTGAAGAGAAATGGATAAAATAAACTTTAATGAACTGCTTTGGTGAATCAACTGTACCATTTCTTCTTCTGATTTACTTTCGACAGAAATTTCTGACTACCAATAATGCTAGTCTGTGGTTTATTTGGATCCAATGTCGGTCCGTATATCAATGCGGAAAAGAATGTTATCGCCCCTGCGATGAGACTAAATATTATAACGTGTATTGTTAAAAATATTACATGCAATTTTATCTTATAAGATTTAATCCAAATATTAACTCCCGTTATTGAAAGTTCCTGCGTCACCTATAAGATCCAACGATATAATTACTGTCTAGATTGACTGCTTGAAACTGTTTTGACCGACACAGCTTATAGTGTAACCGTGTGACAGTCTATTTGCGTATCACAGTGATTTTATTTAACTGTACTCTATCTGTACACCGAAGATATATATATATATATATATATATATATATATATATATATATATATATATATGAATATATATATATATATATATATACATATATATATATATATATATATATACGAAAATTCGCATCGAAACCGTTTGCCAGATGAATCCAGTTCAACTTCCATTCTGCTAAAAGTAACAAACCATGAGCTTAATATCAGAAATTTAGCATCAAATTTGCAAAAACAAAAATTACACTAACTTTTTTTATTTAAATAAACATAAGACACTAAAACTACGATTGCTGTACAAATTTCTGGATGCAAATAAAGAACGTTTAATTAATAACATCTAGTTTTATTTTTTGTTCATTACATCACTAAGTCAAGATTCTTTGCCAGCACGTCATGACCACATTATTATTTGTTTTGTAAAATATGACACGTTCGCCAATAAAGGTTCGCTACACCTATAACAATATGTAAGTCGAAATTCCTTGTACACTCCATCCTTATCTCTTCCCTATCCCTAATGTGTTGTTGTTTTGCTTTTGTTTTATTTAATTTTATATTATCGCTCCAATTAATTCGGTGTTTTTGATATTTATACCTTTTGTAAATGTCCTTATTTTGTTTTGTAAGTCACTTGATTCATGATAGTTTTTGTACGAGATTTCTCTTGAAGCGATAAGTCCGCTACTGTATATTTATTTTGTTTTCTAAGCCTGGAGTAAAGTTTTATAGATAAGGAAATATTTTTTCATCCTATTTAATATTTTAGTAATTTAATTCTTGAAACCGATCAAATGTAAAGTATTATTTATTTATTCATCGAAGGCATTTCTATAAGAAATTTGCAATGCACAAATTTCGTATTTTCTTAATTTTCAGATATATAGCCTAAAAAAATCAAATACTAAAATATTGACATATTTAATAGTAAAAATATTATCACATCATTCCAAGAATTTTATTTCAAATTATCGATTATTTAAAAAGTTGCAACCCGATGATCAATGGTCATCAGGAAAAATCCTTGGTGATGGAAATGAAAAAAAGAAAACTTGATCATAGTAGGGCCGTATGATTTAATTAATTTTAACGATTTTGCAAAATTGTTATATTTTTCAAAACATAACTCATGTTTTGAAAAATATAAAAACTAAAAAGTTTTATGAAATATTTAAAATGTTGCTAACAATTCGGTTATATAATTTCAACTGAAAGCTATCTTAAAATAATAAACAAAATAGTTTGTAAACTATTATGTTTATTCTTTTAAGATAATTTTCAATTGACATTATGTAACCAAATTTTTCGCAAAAATAATATCAATGTTTTATTTTTAATTTTTTAATTTTCTAAATCACTAGTTTCCAATATTTTATAATTAATTATTAATATGATTACACTCTACTGCTATTATTTTTATTTCTCTAATCAGTTTACTGTTCTTACATTTAAATGACCAAAACAAAATCCATTTAAAAAGATTATCGATTTGTACATTTTTATGACTTTTTCTGTAATTTGTATTGTTCATATTATTATGCTTTTGTAATTTATTTTATAAGTCATAGAATTTAATACAAACGTTAATTATTTGTAATACTTAAAAATAACTTCATAATTATAACTTCATAAATAGGGAAAAATATATGAATGTTGGCATAAACGTGCCCCGTTTCAGTCGCCTGATTTATTGTAGACCTATTCCAACATATTTTCCAACGTGAACATTTTATAAACAAGCTAAAGAGAAATGATGCCAGAAAATAAATGTCAAGCGAAATGGAGTTTGCAAAATGACGAGTGGCAATATTTTTTTCCGTCAAACGATAGCGGGGCTCGCGCCAAATAAACTCCAAAGGCTGACAAATTTTCCGCAAAGCCCGCTGCTTGCGAAACATTCACGGCGGCTGACTCGAATAAAAACGTCCCTGAAATGAATTAATTACAAAAAAGTAGTGGAAGAATGGAAATATTAATTGGTGTATTATGCTAATACGGGACCAGTTTCTGGGTCGACTCGTTTAATATTCTACGTCCGGCGCGGCTCCCCTTTGAGTCGAGTGCATTTTGAGTGACGGGTCTGCGACTAGGGACGTACCGATATTAAATTAAATATCGATTTTTAACAATATTTACGTATTTGCCTAAGTTTTTGCTGCGGCTAATTTCACTTGACTAAAATTCCCAATAAATGTGTCAAATTTATTTTGGATAATTTATCTCCTTAAATTATGAAGCCTTGACGATGTTTAGCTTAATTAATTTCTAGGGTTTGACTAAACTTAACTTTTGTTTAACTAATATTGTTTTATTTTTATTTTTGTTAACTAATACTGTGCAAGGTATTGTCACCGCCATGTAGCGATAAATTAATAAACTTCTGGTAAACACCACCGTCATTCGTTACTACACGAAATAGAGTTTGAAAGTAAGTTTTCTTTAAATTTAATGTAAGAAAATAATGAATAATTCATTTCGTTAACTTGTTCCTTTGCTTATTATACCTATTTAACTTTTTTTTTTAACTTTTTGTTAACTACTATTTCATAAGTATGTGCAAGGTATTATCAGCGTCATATAGCGATAAATTATTAAACTTCTGGTTACACTACCGTCATTCGTTACTATACGAAACAGAGTTTGAATATAAATTTTTTTTTATTTAATATAAGAAAACAATGAACAATTCACTTCATTAACTTCCTTTCCTTTGCCTATTGTGCCTATTTAACGTGTAATTACGTAATAATTGCATTTGAAGGTTATTTATAAACAAATTAACTTCGTACTTGAGGGCAATTCTTGTTTGTGCAATTACTTGACTTTTCATTTTGATTTGTCACAAAAAAATTCTAACACATTTATTCCGCAATGGCGAAGAGCCATGTTTTATAAATTTGTTCATTTTTCAAACACAAAAAACAATAATATTGACACATACGTAACCGAAAGTTCTTGTGTTAAGGAGCTGTGAAGGAATTTTAGTGACATCTATGTGTCTTGTAGGTTCTCTATATCGCCCATTTTGTTAGGTATCATACAGATTTGAAGTTACCACGTCACATCTTTTATTATCTTACTACTCCAAATCTTTACTAGTCCCTGCTTTAAATATATCCTCTGAATTCCTTGGCTCAATAAGACGTCAAATGAAAACTTATCACTATAATGCAAGGAAATTCCGATTAAGTATCAAATAAAACAGTGTTGGACATATGGTTAGAAATGAAGTCAGCCCATATTCTCAAAGAGGTTTCAGATTGGAGACTTTGGGTGAAGAGGGAGCGTAGCCATATTAAATAGATCTGACAACGGACAGTATTAGCTGAATTGAAGAGCATAGAAAAAAGATACAGCGAAGCAGAGTATGATGCTTAAAACTGACTGGCATGAAGAAGCATCGTCCTTTGCCACATCAAGGGGACTTGAAGAGAAATTATACCAATTCGATGGACGTAAATTTTTTCAACAGCTCCTTGAGCTTAGAGCATATTTTCTCAATTAAAATGCACTATATTTTTAAAAAACAAAACCGTTTGCCATTATTTCAATTAAAGAAATAGATTTCAGAATTGCTCTTGCTATGAAGAAACGGCTATCAATTGGCTGCCAAACATCTTCATACTCTCTGTTTTTAATTTCAATAATCTGTTTATTGTTATTAAATAATTTCGTATCTGTGTATATTCAATGTTTAGTGTCACTAAGAATGTCGGTTAAGTCGAAAAAATATAATAAGCAGTATATTGCAAAAATACAGTTTGCGTGGGAAATATTTATCGATTATTTTTTTAACGAAATAATCGGTAACGAAAATTATTTTTGTTTCATCAGATTATTTATTGTTTATTAAATGAAGGAATATTGAAAGCGATGTTTTCAATATTTCTTCATTTAATAAACAATAAATAATCTAATTTTCGTTGATATTAAACTTTATTTTTTCCAAATATTTGATAAATAGTTTAATGGATACGCCTCTTAATTTTTCCGGGTTTGTTAATCTTATTTTTTTATATTAGATATCAATGTGATGGAAATATATATATATACATATATATATATATATATATATATATATATATATATGGGTAACGATGTATAGCAACTGAAAGATGCCTACAATAAAACGATACTGATTAGACAGGCATTAAATATTAATAGGCTGAATACACCCGCCAAAAGTCATAATGGTCCACATCCACCAGTCACATTTATTAGCGACATCAGCATGATAAAGGTGGACATTTTTTTTAAATATTTCTTTTTTTTCAACTCATATTATAGTAGCAATAACTCCACAATTTTCGTACTTAATTAATTATGATGCCTTATTTGCAACCCACCTTGACAGCTGTATCCATCTAGTCGCAGCAGAAATCCAGGTCGACAACCGCACTCATACGTCCCGTCGTGCAGCTCTCGACACAGCTGCTCGCATGGACTGCTTGGTCCGCAACGACCTGCAGACAAACAATAACAGCGTTAATACGCGGTCAAGTGGCAGTGGGAGTCGCGTGCTACGGTTTTCGTATCTATTCTTTTTAATTACACCTTTCATTTTCATAAATATATTTCTTTTGATAAACTATTTGAAACAATATTAATACAGAATTTTATTTCAGCTCTTATTTAGGATTACCATGTACATATTAAAATGTACCATGTACATAAAACATAAAATGCAGTTTACATAGAATACCCATTCTAAATATTTTGCTATAATAATTTATCAAAATTTATCCTGTAGACTCCGAGATACTTACTTCACAAATGACTGACTGTACTTCGAATTAGGGATCATATATACAATGGGGCTCTAAAAAGTGTAAGTGGAAAATGATGTTGAAGGAAGATGAAAAGAGATTATGAATTTTTCTTGAGTGCATAAGTTGGCTACATATCACAATTTTTTGATCTGATATACTTTCTTCACAAATGACCGACTGTACTTCGAATTAGAGATCATATATACAATGGAGCTCTAAAAAAGTGTAAGTGGAAAATGATGTTGAAGGAAGATGAAAAGAGATTATGAATTTTTCTTGAGTGCATAAGTTGGCTACATATCACAATTTTTTGATCTGATATACTTTCTTCACAAATGACCGACTGTACTTCGAATTAGGGATCATATATACAATGGGGCTCTAAAAAGTGTAAGTGGAAAATGATGTTGAAGGAAGATGAAAAGAGATTCTGAATTATTTTTGAATGCATAAGTTGGCTACATTTCACATTTTTTTAGTCCGAGATACTTTATTCACAAATGGCCGACTGTAGTTTGAATTAGAGATCATATATACAATGGGGCTCTAAAAAATTGTAAGTGGAAAATGATGTTGAATGAAGGTAAAAAGAAATTATGAATTTTTCTTGAATGCATAAGTTGGCTACATTTCACAATTTTTTGGTCTGATATACTTTCTTCACAAATGACCGACTGTACTTCGAATTAGAGATCATATATACAATGGAGCTCTAAAAAAGTGTAAGTGGAAAATGATGTTGAAGGAAGATGAAAAGAGATTATGAATTTTTCTTGAGTGCATAAGTTGGCTACATATCACAATTTTTTGATCTGATATACTTTCTTCACAAATGACCGACTGTACTTCGAATTAGGGATCATATATACAATGGGGCTCTAAAAAGTGTAAGTGGAAAATGATGTTGAAGGAAGATGAAAAGAGATTATGAATTTTTCTTGAGTGCATAAGTTGGCTACATTTCACAATTTTTTGATCTGATATACTTTCTTCACAAATGACCGACTGTACTTCGAATTAGAGATCATATATACAATGAGGCTCTAAAAAGTGTAAGTGGAAAATGATGTTGAAGGAAGATGAAAAGAGATTCTGAATTATTTTTGAATGCATAAGTTGGCTACATTTCACAATTTTTTGGTCTGATATACTTTCTTCACAAATGACCGACTGTACTTCGAATTAGAGATCATATATACAATGGAGCTCTAAAAAAGTGTAAGTGGAAAATGATGTTGAAGGAAGGTGAAAATAGTTTCTGAATTATTTTTGAATGTATAAGTTTGCATAAGTTGCATAAGTACATTTTAGAATTTTTTTGTTTCAAGCTTACATTTGTTATGTAGACATAAAATATTTTGCGCCTATATTTGGCTACATAAAATACGTTACGCCTATATGTGGTTGCATAAAATATGTTACGCCTACATTTGGTTACATAAAATATGTTTCGCTAATATTTGGTGATATAAAATACGTTATTCCTACATTTGGTTACATAAAATACGTTACGTCTGCATTTGGTTACATAAAATGCGTTACGCCTATATTTGATTACATAAAATACATTATGCATAAAAGATGATTACATAAAATACATTTGGTTACATAAAACGCGAGCAAATAATATAAAGAATATAAGCCATATTTGGTCACATAAAATACGTTACGCCTACATTTGGTTAATTGATAAAGCAAGATTTTTTTGAAATTTCTCTAGTAAATATAAAAAGAAAATTAACTACAACATTTTTTTTTAAATTTTTGTTACGTGAAAATAATATATTTTCAATATTTCTTGTTTATATTTAACACTTTCTTAATTATTATTACATTAAAGTGTTTTAGGATCATAAACATAATCTCTGTGAAAGAAAAACATAGAATTATCCATATAACTAGTTTTTCATTCCATGAATATAGTTTGTATCGCTCAATATTCGAAATCCAATAAGGGGTTCGAAGCGTCGCGTCGTATGATTTTGATGTTACTCCCGCAGCACCCGGTGTGCTTAATTAACGAACATTGAGAACAGCATGGTATGCGAGACACTATTATCGATTATAATTGTCTGATTTTGTACTATGAAACCTACAGAAACTGTCCTTCAAAGCATAATTTGTGTTTAAGTTCTTATTAACTATTTTTCGAATTTAGCCGCTACAAAGCATTAAAAAAAGATATTCTTTAAAATTTATTTTTTGCTTTTACCTTTAGCTTATCATAAAAATTAATCTTCAACGTATAGTTATCGACCATGTTTCGGTTGGAAAAATAAAAATGTTATGTTTAAGTATTTACAACATGGTGGGTCGGTTGGAAGAGATTAGTGCAGTCTAACAGATTATTAATTAATTTAAGGAATTACACACAGGATATAATTAAAATCGTATTAAATTCCAATAAAAAGTGTGAATTATATTTACGACATCAAAATATCCTATATCTAACTAAAATTCTATCATTTTGTATTTAAATAATTAAGTGGTACTTTTAAACGTCCCCTGAAAACTAAAGACGTTTATATGAAGTATAAGTATGATAAATTTTACACAAACATATTTTTATATATATATAAAGAAAAACATATACAGAAAAACTACTACAAGGCCACATTAAGTAAGCTCCGGACATCGTAATATTATCACTACTTGAAATGTGCAGCGCTACCATTATCTGATAGTTATTCTTTATTTGACAGCAAACGACTTCTTACATCTACTACTTCATTATTATCTTGATTTATTGAACAGTAAAAAAATCAATAGTAGTTTATTTTACTCCATTAAACGTATACAAACTGTTCACGATTTAAATGTAACACATTGTGTTATAACTGGTGGCTTAGTCCCTAAACCAGTCGTGGCTTCAAATTATATTCTAGTAACCACTTTAGTCCTCACATTCTCAAACATAATGAGTTCTTCTAATAATACTTAATAGCATTTATATATTGACAAATTGTGAAATATATTAAAACATAAAATAAATAAATCATCACTTATATTTGACCCTCAAAAATCCCTCTCACCAAAAGTTTGTAAGTTTCATAATTCCATTCCACTTCTCATCTCTCCTTTATAAGTTATTCCCTTACTCTTCCATTTACATTTGTTTTTGAAATGGATTCTTCAAAATGTTTATACTTAATTTATGTCTCATCTCTAAATTTATAATATCACTTCCAATCTACCGCAAACTTATTTATAATTAAGTTCGTAAAACAGGAATAAGTTTTCTAATCGAGCTCTGTTTGCTTTACCTCGTTTCAAGTAGAACTTTTAAATAGATGTCTTTGAATATCAGTATTCAAATTGTAAAAAAACCTTCATTTTATAAATAATATATTATTTGCTTTACATAACATATTATTAAAAATACTTTGCGATAAACATTTCTGCTCCTAACTCGGTTTCATGTTTATTTATTCACATCGAAAATATAAAAAAAGTTTCATAACAAAAATTCTTATTTCAGCTTCCTAGTGACTAGATGAGTAGGAAGCTGATGTTTTATTATATATAGTAATACAAAATAATGATCTATACTTAGATGTCGTAGAATAAATATTACTTTTTAATTTAATGCCTAATATAAGATTTCAAGTAAGTTAGTAGTTTTTTTTATTTCTCAATCCCATCGTAAAGGAAATAACGTCAAATAAAAGCTAGTATATAGAGCAGAACTTGCATTTCGAGAGTTCCGCACATGTTTATGTACTTACAAAAAAATATTACTGTTTCACAACATAAATTTATTGCCTACCAAAATTTTGACAGACAAAACCTAGTGAATATTTTTAAAATTATAACATATTGAATATATTTGGCGTTAATTATGTAGAAATGCATTATTCACAATTAAATGAAGCTACGTGATGTAGTATTATTTCTACTTCATTGAAATTCTTTACCACGACTGGTTTCGTCGTATTACAACATCTTCAGGTGCTTAGCAAAGATCTTTGTTAATTGCGTAGCTGAAGATGTTGTATTACAACGAAACCTAGGTGTTGGTAAATAATTTCAATAAAGCAGAAATAGCGCTAGTACATCGCGTAGTTTCATTGAATTATGAAATTATAACATATAAGATAATCAAATAATTTTCGTACAGTCTTCGCGTAGGTTTCAAAAATCCTATTTTTCATAACTTTGAATTGAGTAATTTCAGAAATATGGGAAACACATATTTTTATTGTATATTTTTCAGTATATCTCTGAAGAATATCATATATAATAAAAAAAAACTCTTTTGAGGCCCTTTCAAACAAAACTCCACTCTCTGTGTTGAACTAAATAAAAAAAACTAGTTCCTAAGTTGCCACTACCCTTCTCCTTCTAACATATTTTACACATAAATATTTTTAAGTATAAGATATTGCCATATATGTGGGTTAATATGTTTAATCCGTTAAGCGGTTTTTTGCAAAAACGGCTGTGACAGACAGAAGTAGACACATAAGTCAATGCAAAACTTTAAAAAGCCACAAAAACCCTTATGGCCTTAAAAAGATAGAAAGAAAAATGTGACTATCATGGAATTATATTATATGATAGGGGTTGATTTGACCCCCAAATCAAACAAATATTATCAGCAGGTCTATATTGAATAAATATTCTTTTATTAGTTTCAATTGTGGTGTTGCACAGTTATTGCGTTAATTCAATACACACTTGGCTCATTTTACCGACCAAAGCCTAAAAACATTACCGCCTAATTTTTGTGAACCTTAAGATATCAAGATTGCAAAGTAATCCAGGGTATGAAGATGTCGAGTTATCATATTTTAGGCGTCTTTTAATAAAGTCGAATGAACTGGGAGGCAGATTTTCATAATCCATTTGTCAGCTCAAATTGCTCAAAGTCTTCAAGAGAGCTTTAGATTAAGGGAAAGTTGTTTCGAATATAATCTGTTCATTTTAATTTTATATATTATCAGGCAGCAGAAATTAATTGCCTTTTGCCGAAAGATTTTTGACGATGAACTTGTTCTACGTTAATTAAAATTCAACACTTTTAATTATAATTTTGTTCTTGTTTTTCTTTACACTATCGAATCTATGTTTATCCAGATTTTTTAAGATTTAATGCTGAAATTTCAGGGTTATTTTGTATAATGTCCATAGTATAGGTTTGCTTAAACACGTTTTAAATATTCCTCAAGTTATAAGAATAATGCAAATAATGTTAGAAATTTCACCAAAATCAACGCGCTAGTCCCATTGATTACTGCGCTGAAACATCAATATATAAACAGATTATCATTCCACTTTTTATCATATTCCTTTCATCTCTATTATTCCCGGGTATTCTTCGGGAAAAAGTTTTTTTATTTAAAATGTACAACTAATATGAAATTGCTTTCACATTTTGGGAGGACCCCGAGCACTTAAAATAAAGTGAGTGACGGGAACATGAACTTTAAATATTTTTTCTTTAAGAAATAACGATCTTAACGTCCTACATAATTGCCTGAGTTACGCAATTTATTACCAAATCTATCTTAATAGCTTTGAGATCTAAGTAACTGGTATTTCAGGCTTATATCACCAATATCATGTATTTAAACAAAAAAAATGACGTGATTACTTACAACAGTAATAGTACTACTATATCAAATTTCAAGTTTGGGTGTCAAGCGGTTTATGAAAAATACGGCTATAATATACTGATAGATAGACACGTGAATGATCTTATAAGGGTTCCGTTTTTCCTTTTAAAATATATAACTCTAAAAAGTGTCCTTTTATGAATTGGCTGCGGAATGCACAAAACAATATTTCGATTTTTTTAAATTTTTTTCTTAAATTCTTTCCTTTTCGTCCAACAAAATTTTAACAAATCTTGAAATAATCTTTACGGATATCAAGGACACTGCTCTTTACATAACCGCATTATGTGGATGCGAGACATGAAAGTTAAAATTTCCCCCAATATATATGTGTGTGTATATATATATATATAAGTATATATATATATATATATATATATATATATATTATTAAATATTATTAATTATTAACACACCTACATGCATGTCACCAAGGTAGTTAATAAAGTATTGGAAACTATGAACACGGATAAACTGAACAATGGGCAAAAATGTTTCTACAATAAACGAAAGAAACGTACGAGCGGTTCCTCGTCAAAATAATTGAATATATAAACCTTGCGCAATACCGTTATCAAAGGAATTTTCATCAGCAATAAAGCGTCGCACACACGGCGCGCTACAGCACATCACACAGAACAGCCATCCATCACCTCCATCGGACGGACCATCAATTGCCACGCCCGCAGCCAGGCAGGTCACTAACTCAATTAACGTTTCGTGTGTTTGTTTGTTCGACTTTTTTCCCTATTTTGTATACCGCCTCTACGAAATATATGCATTACACATGTATTGAATCTGGGATAAGTGAGATCTGAGAACCTGAATACCAAACAAGACCATAATAAACAATACTTTTTTGTATAATATCCCGTTCTCGATATATATATATATATATATATATATATATATATATATATATATATATATATATTAATTCAACGTTAATGTAAGGGTTAAACATGTTAAGGTATTTGTTGTGTGACGGTAAGATCCAAAAATAAATATAACATTTTTATTGAAAATTATTTTAGTTTTCCAAACTGTTAACGTAACATCATTTTAACAGTGTCAAAAATATAATTTTTACGTTTTTTTAAATAAAGTTAAGTATGATGAAATACCTACTATTTCTGAAATGTTAATTGTATAAATTTACCAAAACGAAATGTAAATAATTTTTAAATTTTAAAATAGGTTAGATAATTATATTTTGAATGATATATCAAACGTGAAGCGAATTTCGTCGACAACGTGTTTTACAGGACAACTACTTTAAGTGTGCGCACACCGGGCACTGTGTGCCATTATCAAAACGGTAATAACAGCGAATCCTGGTGAAAGCTACCGGCGAACTCTTTTAATCGCTTGCAGTATCGTAAAAGTGGTAAAATAATATTAAATTCAAAAAAATTATATTTAATACCGCAAAATATCCTATGTCTAACTAAAATTTGATCATTTTATGTTTAAATAAATAAGTAGTGCTCTTCAATGTCCCCTGAAAATTAAATATTTTAATGTGAAGTATAAGTGTGATAAATATATATATATATATATATATATATATATATATATATATATTTATAAAATCTACTACAAGTTCACATGTTGCAATAGCTCAGCAAGAAGTATGTTAGTTTCATGCATTAAGTAAGCTCACGGACACCGTAATATCTTCACTACTTGAAATAAATAGCTATACCATTATCTGAAACTTAATCTTTATTTGACAGCAAACGATTTACTAGATCTACTAGTTCATTATGGCGTCATCATGGCTTGTTTAATGGTAAAAAAATCAATAGTAGCTTATTTTACTCCATTAAAAGTACACAACCTGTGCATGATTTAAATGTAATACGTTATCCTTTAACTCGTGGCTTAATCCCTAAACCAGTCGTGGTTTCAAATTATATTCATGAAACCTCTTTAGTCCTCACATTCTCAAACATAGTGAGTTTTTCTAACAATACTTAATAGCATTTATGTCTTGCCAAATTGTAAAATAAATTAGAACATAAAATAAGTAAACCATAACTTATATTTGACCCTCAACAATATCTTAAAAGTTTGCAAGTTTCATAATTCCATTCTACTTCTCATCTCTCTTTTTACTTTTCCATTTATATTTGTTTTTGAATTGGATTCTTCAAAATATGTATACTTAGTTTCTGTCTCATCTCTAAATTTGCAATATCACATCCAATCTACCGCAAAGTTATTTATAATTAAGTTCGTAAAACAGGACTAAGTTTTCTAATCGAGCTCTACTTTCTTTATCTCGTTTCAAGTATAACTTTTAAATAGATATCCTTTGAAATTTGAATGCTTAAATTGTAGAAAAAGCCTTTATTCGTGATACTGTAGTAATATTATAAAATAAAAATATTTTTATATAACACAAGATAAATAATATATTACTTGCTTTACACAACATATTATTAAAAATACTTTGCGATTAGAATTTCTGCTCATAAGTTGGTTTCATGTTTATTTATTTACATTTAAAGTATACAGAAAATTTTCATAATAAAAATATTAATTCTGCTTTTTAGTGATCAAATCAGTAGGAAGTTGAATTTTTATTATGTGCTGTAATACAAAATAATGATCTGCACGTAGATGTAAGAGAATAAATATTACATTTTAATGTAATGCTTAATATTAAGTTTTCAAGTAAGTTAGTAGTTTTTTTGGTTTTTAATCTAATCGTAAACGAAGTAACGTCAAATAAAAGCTCGTAAGTAGAGTAGAGCTTGCATTTCAAGAGTTCCGTACATGTTTAGGTACTTAGAAAGAAATATTACTGTTTCACAACATAAATTTATTGAATACCATATTTTTGACAGGCAAAACCTGGTGAATATTTCTAAAATTATAACATATCGAATATATTTGGTGTATATTATTATTATTGACAATTAAATGAAGCTAAGGATGTAGTATTATTTCTACTTTATTTCAATTCTTTACCACGACTGGTTTCGTGGTATTACAACATGTTCAGGTGCTTAGCAAAGATCTTTGCTAAGAGCCCGCCTGAAGATGTTGTAATACAAGGAAACCTAGGTCGTGGTGAATAATTTAAATAAAGTATAAATAATACCATAGTTTCATTTAATTGTTAAATTATAACATCTAAGATAATGAAATAATTTTCGTACAACCTTTACGTAGGCTTCTAATATCCTATTTTTTCATAACTTTGAATTGTATAGTTTCAGAAATACAGGAAAAACATATTTTTATTGTATATTTTTCAGTATATCTCTGAAGAACATAATATATAATTTAAAAAAAACTCTTTTGAGGCCCTTTCAAACAAAACTCTATTCTCTGTGCTCAATTAAATAAAAATTTCGAGTTCCTAATTTGACCCCCACCCCCGTCTCCCTCTTCTCCTTCTAACACACTTTCCATGTAAATATTTTTGAGTATTAAATATTGAGATAAATGGAGAGATAATATGTTTTATCCTATTCTAAATTTCAAGTTTCTCCGTTAAACAGTTTGTGGAAAAACGGCTGTGACAGACGGATAAGTAGAGACGTAAATGAATTTGAAACCTTAAACAGACGCAAAAACCTTTATGCCCTTAAAACAATAGAAAGAAAAATGTGACTATCATGGGATTATATGATATGATAGGGGTCAAATCGAACAAATATTACCAGCAGGCCACTATTGAATACATATTATTTTATTAGTTTCAATTGTGGTGTTGCACACTTGTCGCGTTAATTCAATATGCACTTGGCTCATTTTACCGACCAGAGCCTTGACAGCCTTTTTAGGCTATCAAGACGGAAAGGGACGAAAACATTACCTACTTATTTTTGTAAACTTCAAAATATCAAAATTGCAAAGTAATCCAAGGTATAAAGATGTCGAGTTATCATATTTTCGGCGTCTTTTAATAAAGTCGAATGGACTGGGAGGCAGATCTTCATAATCCATTTGTCAGCACTAATTGCTCAGTCTTCAAGAGAGCTTTAGATTAAGGGAAAGTTGTTTCGAATATAATCTGTTCGTTTTAATTCCATACATTGCCAGGCGGCAGAAATAAATTGCCTTTTACCGAAAGATTTTTGACGATGAACTTATCCTATATTAGTTAAAATTCAACACTTTTAATTATATTTTTGTTTATGTTTTTCTTTACACTATTGTTTCAGTTTATTGTAACATCACTAGTTTCTGAAATTATGTTTATCCAGATATTATTATTTTAAGATTCAATGCTGAAATTTCAGGGTTACTTTGTATAGTGTCCCTGGTATAAGTTTGCATAAATACATTTTAAATATTCCTCAAGTTATAAGAATAATCCAAACAATGTCAGAAGTTGCACCAAAATCGACGCGCTAACCCCATGTATTACTACGCTGAAACATCGATAAATAAACACCTACCTCACTTTATATTCAGATTATCATTCCACTTTTTATCCTATTCCTTTCATCTCTATTATTTCCGGGTACTCTTCCGGAAAAAGTTATTTGTTTAAAATGTACAACTAATGTAACATTGCTTTCACATTTTGAGATGACTCCGAATAGGGAAGTTCGCCCAAAATAAAGTGAGTGCCGGGGACGTGGATGGGAGGTGAGTGGTTGTTTTTTGCCAGGAAAATAACTTCTTAGGTAAAGTACAAACGTGTCTTTAAACATTGTTTCATTATGATATAACGATCTTAAAATCTTACAAAATTACTTAAGTTACGCCATTTCTTAACAAATCTATCTTAATAAATTTAAGAACTAGGTAACTGGCTATTTCTGGCCTATATTGCTAATATCATGTATTTAAACAATTAATATGACATGATTACTTGCAACTGCAATAGTACTACTATGTCAAATTTCAAATTTCTACGTCAAGCGGTTTATGAAAAACACGTGTATGATATACGGACGGATAGAGACGTGAGCGATCTTATAAGAGATCAGTTTTTCCCTTTTAAAATATGTAACCCTAAAAAGTGTCCCTTTAAGAATTAGCTGCGGAATGCATAAAACAATATTTTGATTTTTTCTTCATTTTTTGGTTTAATTCTTTCCTTTTCTTCGAACAAAATTTTGAACTAAATTTAAAACAATCTTTACGGATATCAAGGAAGCTGCTTTTTACATAACCGCAATACGTGGATGCGAGATACGAAATTTAAAGTTTCCCCCAATACGTAGTAAATATTATCACTATTTTGGGTTAAAGTATTTTTAAGTCACACCCAAATGCACGTCACTAAGATAAAATAATAAAGTATTGGAAACTGTGAACACGGATAAACTGAACAATGGGCAAAAATGTTTCTACGATAAACGAAAGAAACGTACGAGAGGTTTCTCGTCATAATAATGGAATATAGAAACATTGCGTAATACCGTTATCAAAGGAATTTTCCTTGGCAATAAGGCGTCGCACACACGGCGCGCTATCAACTGCCATCCATCACCCCCATCGAACGGACCATCAATTGCCAAGCCCGCAGCGAGGCAGGTCGCTAACTCTATTAACGTTTCGTGTGTTTGTTAAACTTTTTTCCCTATTTTGTATCCTCCTCCTACGAATTATATGCATTACACATGTGTTGATTCTGGGATAAGTGAGGATAATAAAGGTAAGAATGAATTCCACCTGAACACCCTTCTCTGTCTGTCTGTATGTGAAGATCATTTTTCTCAGCAAGTACTACTTATTTCTGTTATTTTGATTTTTTTGAAATCACTATTTCCTTTCTCGTTATACTCTTTCCTTACATTTAAAATTTTTCTTTTATATTTCAAACTCCATACGCATTTTTTGTGATAAAATTTTACATCAATGTTAAATAATTTTTACGTTTTTATTTCTTTTTTTAAATAAAGTGAAGTATGATATAGTACCTACTTTTTCAGTAATCTTAATTGTATAAATTTAAGAGTGATGTCCATCAAAATGAAATGTAAATAATTTTTAAATTTTAAAATAGGTTAGGTAATTATATTTTGAATGATATATCAAACGTTAAGTGAATTTCATCGACAATGTGTTTTATAGGACAACTACCTTAAGTGTGCGCACACCGGGCAACGTGTGCTATTATCAAAACGGTAATAACAGCGAATCCTGGTGAAAGCTACCGGCGAACTCCTTAAATCGCTTACAATATCGTAAAATGGTAAAATTATATTAAATTTAAAAAAATTATTTATATCGAAATATCCTATGTCTAACTAAACTAATTTTGTATTGAAATAAATAAATAGTACCATTCAATGTCCCTTGGAAATTAAACATTTTACTGTGAAGTATAAGTATGATAAATACACACACACACACACGCACAGGCACTCGCACACGTACACGCACACACACACACACACGCACACCATTATCTGAAACTTAATCTTTATTTGACAAACGATTTACTAGATCTACTACTTCATTGTTATCTTGGCTTGTTTAATGGTAAAAAAATCAATAGTAGCTTATTTTACTCCATTAAATGTACACAACCTGATAATACGTTGTGCTTTAACCCGTGGTTTAAACCAGTCGTTTAGGGACTAAAACTTCAAATTATATTCCTGAAACTTCTTTAGTCTTCACATTCTCAAACATAGTGAGTTTTTCTCACAATACTTAATAGCATTTATATATTGCCAAATTGTGAAATAAATTAGAACATGAAATAAGTAAACCATCACTTCTATTTGACCCTCAACCTCTTAAAAGTTTGTGAGTTTCATAATTCCGTTCCACTTCTCATCTCTCCTTTATACCTTATTTCCTCACTTTTCCATTTATATTTGATTTTGAATTGGATTCTTCAAAATGTTTATACTTAGTTTCTATCTCATCTCTAAATTTGCAATATCACATCCAATCTGCCGCAAAGTTATTTATAATAAAGTTCGTAAGACAAGATTAAGTTTTCTAATGGAGCTCTGTTTGCTTTACCTCGTTTAATGTATAACTTTAAATAGATGTCCTTTGAAAACTAGTATGTAAATTGTAAAAAAAAGCTTTTATTCGTGATTCTGTAGTAATATATAGAATAAAAATATTTGTATAAAACAGAAGATTAATAATATATTACTGGCGTTATATGACATATTATTAAAATGCCTTTTTGCGATAAACATTTTTGCTCATAAGTTGGTTTCAAGTTTATTTATTTACATTTAAAGTAACAAAATTTTCATAATAAAAGTACTTATTTCTGCTTTTTAGTGACCAGACAAGTAGGTGGCTGAATTATTATTATATATAGTAATACAAAATAATGATCTATACGTAGATGTCATAGAATAAATATTACTTTTTAATTTAATGCTTAATACTAAGGTTCCAAGTAAGTTAGTAGTTTTTTGGTTCACATTCCCATCGTAAAGAAAATAAAGTCAAATAAAACCTAGAAAATAAACTAGAACTTGCATTTCGAGAGTTCCGCACATGTTTAGGTACTTATAAACAAATATTACTGTTTCATAACATAAATTTATTGCCTACCATATTTTTGACAGGCAAAACCTGGTGAATATTTCTAAAATTATAACGTATCGAATATATTTGGCATTAATTTTGTAGAAATACATTCTTCACAATTAAATGAAACTACGTGATGTAGTATTTTTTCTACTTTCTTTAAGTTCGTTACCACGACCTAGATTTCGTTGTATTACAACATCTTCAGGTGCTTAGCAAAGATCTTTGCTAATAGCCCGCCTGAAAATGTTTTAATGCAACGAAACCTAGGAATTTAAATAGAAATAGTATTACATCACGTAGTTTTATTTAAATTATAACATCTAAGATAATCAAATAGTTTTCGTACAAACTGTGCGTAGGTTTCTTATGTCCTATTTTTTCATAACTTTGAATTGAATAGTTTCAGAAATACAGAAAAACATAATTGTTTATATATTCTACATTATATCTCTGAAGAATATAATATATAATTAAAAAAAACTCTTTTGAGGCCATTTCAAGCAAAACTCTACCCTCTGTGCTGAATTAAATAACAATTTCGAGTTCCTAATTAGCCTCCCTTCCCCTTCTCCTTCTATCACATTTTCCACATAAATATTTTTGAGTATTAGATATTGAGATATATGCAGGTTAATATGTTTCACCACTATTCCAAATTTCGAATGATTGCGTCAAGCGGTTTTTGGAAAGACTGCTCTGACGGATAGATAAGTCGATACGTCAGTGGTTTCGAAACCTTAAAAAGCCACAAAAACCCAAATGGCCTTAAAACATTAGAAAGAAAAATGTGACTCATGTATTTATATTATATGATAGTGGTCAAATCGAACAAATGTTGAATAAATATTATTTTATTAGTTTCAATTGTGGTGTTGCACACTTGTCGCGTTAATTCAATATGCACTTGGCTCATTTTACCGACCAGAGCCTAAAAACACTATAAAGACGGAAAGGAACGAAAACTTTATCGACCTATTTTTATGAACTTTAAAATATCAAGATTGCAAAGTAATCCAGGGTATAAAGATGTCGAGTTATCATATTTTCGGCGTCTTTTAATAAAGTCGAATGGACTGGGAGGGCAGATCTTCATAATCAATTTGTCAGCTCAAATTGATCAAAGTCTTCAAGAGAACTGTAGATTAAGGGAAAGTTGTTTCGAATATAATCTGTTCATTTTAATTTTACATATTATCAGGCAGCAATTTCTGCTGCAAAAGTTGCCTTTTGCCGACAGATTTTTGACCATGAACTTGTTCTAGGTTAATTAAAATTCAACACTTTTAATTATAATTTTGTTTTTGTTTTCTTTACATAGTGTAAGCGTTTCAGTTTATTGTAACATCGTGAGCTACTGAATCTACGTTTACACAGATTATGTTAAGATTTAATGCTAAAATTTCAGGGTTATTTTGTATGATATTCATAGTATAGGTTTGCATAAATACATTTTAAATATTCCTCAACTTATAAGAATAATCCAAATAATATTAGAAGTTGCACCAAAACCGACGCGCTAATCCCATTCATTACTACGCTGAAACATCGATAAACAAGCATCTGCATAAAACAAGATTTTGACTTTTTCTTAATTTTTTGGTTAATTTCTTTCCTTTTCGTCCAACAAAATTTGAACAAACCTTGAAATAATCTTTACGGATATCAAGGACACTGCACTTTACATAACCGCAATATGTGGATGCGAGACGTGAAATTTAAAATTTCCCCCAATGTGTAGTAAATATGATTACACCCCACAAGTATAGTAAATAATTATCACATGCATGTCACCAAGGTAGAATAATAAAGTTTTGGAAACTATGAACACGGATAAACTGAACAATGGGCAAAAATGTTTCTACGATAAACGAAAGAAACTTACGAGCGGTTTCTCGTCAAAATAATGGAATATAGAAACCTTGCGCAATATCGTTATCAAAGAAATTTTCGTCGGCAATAAAGCGTCGCACACACGGCGCGCTATCAACTGCCATCCATCACCCCCATCGAACGGACCATCAATTGCCAAGCCCGCAGCGAGGCAGGTCGCTAACTCTATTAACGTTTCGTGTGTTTGTTAAACTTTTTTCCCTATTTTGTATCCTCCTCCTACGAATTATATGCATTACACATGTGTTGATTCTGGGATAAGTGAGGATAATAAAGGTAAGAATGAATTCCACCTGAACACCCTTCTCTGTCTGTCTGTATGTGAAGATCATTTTTCTCAGCAAGTACTACTTATTTCTGTTATTTTGATTTTTTTGAAATCACTATTTCCTTTCTCGTTATATTCTTTTCTTACATTTACATTTCTTCTTTCATGTTTCAAACTCCTTACCCATTTTTTGTGATAAAATTTTACATCAATGTTGACTTTACTATGGTTCTAACTTTCAATGATTCGTACTTCGTACAGCAAACTAGCTTCTACAGGAACCTGAATACAAACAAGACCATAATAAAGACCATAAGAATAATTTTTTTATAATATCCCGTTCTCGATATATATTAATTCGACGTTAATGTAAGGGTTAAACATGTTAAGGTATTTGTCGTGTGACGGTAAGATCCAAAAATGATTATAATATTTTTATTGAAAATTATATTATTTTTCGAAAATGCAAACATAACATAATTTTAATTGTGTAAAAAAAAATTATTGCGTTTTTTATTGCTTTTTTTTAAATAAAGTGAAATATGATGAAATACCTACTTTTTCTGTAATGTTGATTGTATAAATTTGAGAGCGATGTTTATCAAAACGAAGTGTAAATAATTTTTAAATTTTAAAATAGGTTAGATAATCATATTTTGAATGATATATCAAACGTTAAGCGAGTTTCATCGACAATGTGTTTTATACGACAACTACCTTAAGTGTGCGCACACCGGGCACCGTGTGCCATTATCAAAGCGGTAATAACAGCGAATCCTGGTGAAAGCTACCGGCGAACTCTTTTAATCGCTTACAGTATCGTAAAAGTGGTAAAATAATATTAAATTCAAAAAAAATATATTTAATACCGCAAAATATCCTATGTCTAACTAAAATTTGATCATTTTATGTTTAAATAAATAAGTAGTGCTCTTCAATGTCCCCTGAAAATTAAATATTTTAATGTGAAGTATAAGTGTGATAAATATATATATATATATATATATATATATATATATATATATATATATATATGTACATATATTCATATATATATATGTATATATTTTAGTAAAACTACTACAAGGCCATCATATGATGCAATAGCTCAACAAGAAGTTTGTTAGTTTCATACATTAAATAAGCTCACGAACGCCGTAATATTGTCACTACTTGAAATATATAGCGAAACCATTATCTGAAAGTTAATCTTTATTTGACAGCAGCTGATTTCATACATCTACTGCTTCATTGTTATCTTGACTTATTTAATGGTAAAAAAATCAATAGTAGCTTGTTTTACTCCATTAAACGTACACGAACTGATAATACGTTGTGCTTTAACTCGTGGCTTAATCCCTCAACCAGTCGTGGTTTCAAATTATATTCATAAAACCTCTTTATTCCTCACATTCTCAAACATAGTAAGTTTTTCTAACAATACTTACTAGCATTTATATCTTGCCAAATTGTAAAATAAGTTAGAACATAAAGTAAGTAAACCATCACTTACATTTGAACCTCAACAATCTCTTAAAAGTTTGCAAGTTTCATAATTCCATGCTACTTCTCATCTCTCCTTCATACCTTATTTCCTCACTTTTTCATTTATATTTGTTTTTGAATTGGCTTCTTCAAAATGTTTATTCTTAGTTTCTGTCTCATCTCTAAATTTGTAATATAACTTCCAATCTACCGCAAAGTTATTTATAATTAAGTTCGTAAAACAGGAATAAGTTTTCTAATCGAACTCTGTTTTCTTTACCTCGTTTCATGTATAACTTTAAATAGATGTCCTTTGAAATTTTAATATGTAAATTGTAGAAGTAACCTTTATTCGTGATTCTGTAGTAATATTATGAAATAAAAATATTTGTATAAAACAGAAGATAAATAATATATTACTGGCGCTATATAACATATTATTAAAAATGCTTTTTTGCGATAAACCTTTTTACTCATAAGTGGTTTCATGTTAATTTTACATTTAAAGTATAAAGAAAATTTTCGTAATAAAAATACTTATTTCGGCTTCTTAGTGACCAGACAAGTAGGAAGCTGAATTTTTATTATATACAGTAATCCAAATAATGATCTATTCGTAGATGCGAGAGAATAAATATTACTTTTTAATTTAATCCTTAATATTAAGATTTCAAGCACCTTAGTAGTTTTTCCATTCAATCCAATAGTAAACGAAATAACGTCAAATAAAAGCTATTAACTTACATTTCGAGAGTTCCGCACATGTTTAGGTACTTATAAACAAATATTACTGTTTCACAACATAAATTTATTTCCTACCATATTTTTGACAGACAAAACCTGGTGAATATTTCAAAAATTATAACATATTTAATGTATTTGGCGTTAATTTTGTAGAAATTCATTATTCACAATTAAATGAAACTACATGATGTAGTATTATTTATACTTTATTTAAATTCTTTACCATGGCCTAGGTTTCGTTGTATTACAACATCTTCAGGTGGCAATTAGCAAAGATCTTTGCTAATTGCAATTCTCTTTGCTAATCGGCCACCTGAAGATGTAATACAACGAAACCTAGGTCGTGGTAAAGAAATTAAATAAAATAGAAATAGTACTGCATCACGTAGTTTCATTTAATTGATAAATTATAACATCTAAGATAATCAAATAATTTTCGTACAACCTTTGCATAGGTTTCTAATATCCTATTTTTTCATAACTTTGAATTGAGTAGTTACAGAAATACAAAAAAAAATTGTTATTTTATAAGTGAATTTGAAACCTTAAACAGCCACATAAAATATGGCCTAAAAAAATTAGAAAGAAAAATGTGACTATCGTGGAGTTCTATTATATGATAGGGGTCAAATCGAACAAATATTATCGGTTGAATAAATATTATTTTATTAGTTTCAATTGTGGTGTTGCACACATGTCGCATTAATTCAATATGCAATTGGTTCATTTTACCGACCAGAGCCTAAAAAGGCTGTAAAGACGGAAAAGAACGAAAACATCACCGACTTATTTGCGTGAATTTAAAATATTAAGATCGCAACGTAATCCAGGGTATGAAGATGTCGAGTTATCATATTTTCGACGTCTTTTAATAAAGTCGAATGGACTGGGAGGCAGATCTTCATAATCCATTTGTCAGCTCAAATTGCTCAAAGTCTTCAAGAGAGCTTTAGATTAAGGGAAAGTTGTTTCGAATATAATCTGTCCATTTTAATTTTATATATTATCAGGCAGCAGAAATAAATTGCCTTTTGCCGAAAGATTTTTGACGATGAACTTGTTCCACGTTAATTAAAGTTCAACACTTTTAATTATAATTTTGTTTGTGTTTTTCTTTACACTATCGTTTCAGTTTATTGTAACATCGTTAGCTACTGCATCTGTGTTTATAGATAATATTTTAAGATTTAATGCTGAAATTTCAGGGTTATTTTGTATAAGGTCCATAGTATTGGTTTGCATAAATACATTTTAAATATTCCTCAAGTTATAAGAATAATCCAAACAATGTTAGAAGTTGCACCAAAATCTACGCGCTAATCCCACTACTATAAAATTGCTTTCATATCTTGAAAGGACTCCGAAGACGGCAGTTTGCCTAAAATAAAGTGAGTGACGTGGACATGAAGAGGAGGTGAGTGACTATTTCTTACCAGGAAAATAACTTACTAGGTAAAGTACAAAAAACATTTTTTCGTTAAGAAACAACGATCTTAAAATCCTACGAAATTACCTATGTTATGCCATTGCTTACCAAATCTATCTTGATAACTTTGAGAATTAGGTAAAGTCTGGCCTATATTGCCAATATTATGTATTTAAACAACCATTATGCCAAATTTCAAGTTTCTGCTTCAAGCGGTTTCTAAAATATACAGCTATGATATACAGACGGATAGACACGTGTGTGATTTTCTTTTTCCTTTTAAAATATATAACCCTAAAAAGTGTCCTTTTGTGAATTAGCTGCGGAATGCATAAAACAAGATTTTGATATTTTCTTAATTTTTTGGTTTAATTCTTTCCTTTTGTCCAACAAAATTTGAACAAATCTTGAAATAATCTTTACGGATATCTAGGACACTGCACTTTACATAACCGCATTATGTTGATGCGTGACATGAAATTTATAATTTCCCCAATGGATAGTAAATATTATCACACCCACACGCATGTCACCAAGGTAGTCAATGTAATATTGGAAACTTCAAAACACGGATAAACTGAACAATGGGCAAACGTGTTTCTACGATAAACGAAAGAAACGTACGAGCGGTTTCGCGTCAAAATAATGGAATATAGAAACCTTGCGCAATACCGTTATCAAAGGAATTTTCGTCGGCAATAAAGCGTCGCACACACGGCGCGCTATCAACTGCCATCCATCACCCCCATCGAACGGACCATCAATTGCCACGCCCGCAGCGAGGCAGGTCGCTAACTCTATTAACGTTTCGTGTGTTTGTTTGTTCGGCTTTTTTCCCTATTTTGTATACTGACTCTACGAATTATATGCATTACACATGTTATTATTAATCTGGAATAAGTGAGGATAATACAAGTAAGAATGGATTCCGTATAAACATACTTCTCTGTCTGTCCGTATGTCAAGAATATTTTTCTCAGTAAGTACTACTTATTTCTGTTATTTTGATTTCTTTGAAATCACTATTTTCTTTCGCGTTGTCTTCTTTTCCTACATTTAAATTTCTTCTTTTATATTTTAAACTCCTTACCCATTTTTTTTATAAAATTTTACATCAATATTGCCTTTATTTCAATGATTCGTACTTGGTACAGCAAACTAGCTTCTACAGAGGAATCTGAATACCAAACAAAACCGTAATAAACAATATTTTTTTGTGTAATATCCCGTTCTCGATATATATTAATTCAACGTTTATGCAAAAGTTAAGCATGTAAAGATATTTGTAGTGCGATGTGTGATTTGTCATGTGTGTGAAAAATAATTATAACATTTTTATTGAAAATTATTTTATTTTTCCAAACTGTTAACATCAGTTTAACAGTGTAAAAAAATATTTCTTGCGTTTTTTGTTGCATTTTTTAAAATGAAGTGAAGTATGATGAAATACCTACTTTTTCTGTAATGTTGATTGTATAAATTTGAGAGCGATGTTTATCAAAACGAAACGTAAATAATTTTTAAATTTTAAAATAAGTTAGATAATTATAGTTTGAATAATATATCAAACGTTAAACGAGTTTCGTCGACAACATGTTTTACACGACAACTACCTTAAGTGCACACCGGGCACCGTGTGGCGAACCCCTTGTATCGTTTTGAATATTGAGCGATACAAATATTACTTCGCAGTAATAAAAATCGATTATATTGAAAACCCAGTGTTTTCTTAATGAATGTTATGTTATGAATGTCTCCATGTAAGTTTGTGAAGATGAAACATTTAAATGTAATTATATTTTATAATATGTTTGACATAAAAGATATTTTGTTTTGGCCCGTAATAAAAGGTCCAAATGAAAACATGTTATAGATTATTTTCATTTTATATTTTCGAGAGAAGACCGGAAAAATTATTGCTACTTTAAATAGACAACCTGTACAATCAGGCAAGCTAGAAGATTATGTCATTTCTCCTTCGTAAATAGAAGGACAAAAATGCAGCTCTATTCTACAGACATGAGCACATATGTCGAGAAAACAAAGGCTATTTAAAGACCTCGATGCTCGTGATACCAGTGTATCAGACTCAGACTGTCTGCCGCTATCAGTACTTCCATAGCATCGGAGGGTCGATTTAGCGATACTGAAAGTCATTGTGTCTCGTAAATTGATAAATTCCGCCCGAGGCGAGGAAGGGGCTTGCGGCCAGCCAACTTCGATGCTAGGGGCAGGTGCGCACGCCCCAATCATCACGGGTTTATATAGAGCGAATTATTTAGACTTTGAAAACATTTTAATTAAATTATACAGGTTGTTTTTAAGTTGGTACACCAAGCAGGTTTTTGTGGTCTCTTGAGTACAAAATAAGATTTTTTATTTTGAATATATTCTTGTATCTCATCACGTTCTCGAGATAAAATATTTCAACTTTAAATAAAAGGTTAATCATGCAGTGCACACACACCGAGTGCCATGCGGCGTCATCAAAACGATGTGATGGCTCCATGATTCAATTAAGTTAGAATTTGAAGATACAATTTTATTTGACAAGAAAAACTATTGTCTATCCTGGTAGTTCAACGTTCAACTGTAATTATGTTTAAGAAGGTGTTGAAAATATAAAAGAGTATTTTGTATAAATTACGTCTTCCCCATAAAAGATCAAATCAAGAAACGTTGTAACATATTTTCATCTTTTTTTAAAAGAAATTCGAAAAAAATTGCTAAAAAATGTATCAAAAACCATTGTGTGTATAATCCGTTAAAACTAATTTAGCAAAATTATGAGTATTTAAGGATAATGTGTCGCTTTTTAGCCTTTGCATCTTTTCCTTTGTTCAGGGCAAGAAATAGATTGAAAGTAATAAAAATACTTAAAATCAAACCACTATTTGTCAATTACCGTAAAACTAATGGATGTATTATTTTTTTTCAGAGTCCCGAAAGGCAGAATTGGTCTCACCATTTTTCACACTCCCTCATCCGCTCGCTCGTAAATCTTAGTCATATATATTTTACATCATCAGGTGAACTAATTTGAAATTATGACTGTAGGTATATTTTCACATAACCCGGCAATACAAAGTTATGAGAATTGTCGATAAGATCTAAATAAATAAAAGAAACATAAATTGAAATAACGAGAGCTGAAAATTATTTTTACCGGTGTGCAGAACAGAACACCGTTTCTGCTAGGTATAGAGGAAGTAAAATGTATCTAATTGACATATCTTGGAGTGTCGTATCGGACACGAACGGAATTGAAAAGAACATCGCTTAACGAATCATCACCGCTACGGCGCAACCTACGCAATTCCGTCCCATGTGGCAGTCGCGGAAATTGGCACGGAGAGTGAAATTTACAATATTCGAATCCAACGTCAAAATCACTTTGATATATGAGTGAAAGACGTGAAAGACCATGAAAGACTTTATAAGGCGTCTCTAAGTCTTTGCCAATCGCTACATTATATATATTATCTGAATACCTTGGTCCGAGAATACATATAATATAGACTTGTTAGAATGATGCAAGTGAGTTTCTATTGAGCACCACATAAAATGCCCCAAATGGAACTGGATAGACCATATGCTCAGAAGAGAACTTGTATACATCTTCAAACAGGCTTTGGATTAAAACTGTCAAAGGAAAATGAAATATGATCGTTCGAAGTAAACTTGGTGGCGTCTATGATGGTGGAATTGAAAAACATCGGCAAGATTTGGAGTGAAACAATTTATCGTGCACGAATCGATCAGCATAGCGATACGTGGAAGTCACCAAGGGATGTAGGATATGAAGAGAGAGAAAATGATTATTTCGGTACATTTTAAAGAACTCGTAATGAAATAAGGAGCTCTCATAACGTCATTGTGTCGGTTTGTCTCTCAATGTTTCATAGTATCTATAGTTTTAGATCTATGTACATGAAACTTTACGAATAAATATTACAGGTCTGAAATAATATTTAACAAAAATTTATGTATTTATAAGACAGGAATTAATTTTGCTTTGCGCGCCCCCTCGAGTAAAGAATCGTTAATCAGTTCTTTTCAAACAGATCTGTCTTGTCGTTTGATTTATATTTTTCATTTAAAATCCTCAAACTTCCAGATTAAAACTTGGAATTAAAATTATTTCGGCTAACTTTCAACAACAATTTCAATGAATATTCCCAAATACGAGCATTCAATTTAATTAATTTAATTTAAAGAGCGTAATGTTCGCATAATATTTATTTTTTTGTTTAAATAATGTTTAACCTTTACTATTCATATTTTATATATTATTTTATATCAACAATTGTCCTCTAATAACACAGAATATGATGATAACGTCGTAGGATGATAACATCAAACACTTTGGCATCTGCGTAGACTTGGCAGAAACACATATGAAGTAAATGTAAATAATTTGAGTCAAAGTTCAGAGTCACAATCATCAGATGAAAACAAAATGTGGCATACAAACTATATATACCAAACAGAAACAATAACATCGAAATCCTACAAAGGTTTCAAACAAAAATTATGAGATCCATATTCAGTATACCAAAATGCACCAACAACAAACTAATTAACTAAATGTATGAACGTTTTGACTTTAAGTTTGAAGAATCAGAGGGAGATTTAAAAACAAATTGAAAGAGTTCTACGTATTTTGAAAGAATTTTAGTTTCATTTGATCATAAATTATAATTAAAATTATTTTAGCCAACTTATATTGAAAGTTTCAAGACGACATGTAGCTATTCCATAGTTACATTCCTTAACTCGTGTTTCAAAATCTGAATAAAAAGGGTCAAATAACAAAAATGTTTGAACCCGTTTAACCTGAATATGATAAAGAAATAAAAAACATTAATCATATATGTTTTTATCTATTTCAAGTGGAATTACTTTATTTATAAGTAATATGATATATCGTAAGTCATATGATAAATATTTAATCATATAATTAAGGAGGGGGGCATGTATATTATCGTGAATATCTCAAGAAACATGACATCTAAAATCATCCTTATAGTTATCCTACGAGTCAGGCGTAGCTTTTTCATAATTTATAGTTCCGAAGTTTCAGAAATAGGAACTAATTTCTAAAATTATAAAAAAAATATTTTTGGAACGTTTATGACTAGTCCTTTAAAATTCACATTGTCTTTAATTTTTTTGAGCATTTCATTTGCAGAAAAGTGCCATATTTTAAGAATTAGCTATTAACACACACATGGGCTAATATATTTTATTTCTGTGTTAAAGTTTCAAGTCAAGTGGTTTCTAAATAAAACAGTCGCGATAAGGAAACAAACGGACGAATTTGAGTGAAGTCACAACTATTTCATTTTGCCCTATGAGGTTCGGCAATTTAAAAATGGCTATTTTTTCTTTACATGTTAAAAATTATCGATATCGATAGATATTATTTTTAGTTTAGAGTTTGATTTAACATATCGTCTGTATATCATTACCCCATATCGATTTGAGGTTATGAAAAAGGTCATGCAGCACCATCTAAAATGACTAAAGGAAATTAAATTCTAAGCTTTAATTTTCGTGATTTTATAATACAAATGACAATGAAAGAAACATATTTCTCTCTAAATTAGGGATTACAGGGAGCGATTTTGTTTCTACCTTATATTGCGTATGTAGCGAAAAAAAATCACGTTTATCAACGATTCCGTTGCGACATTGCTTCATTACTTCCATTGTTTACTTTGTTGTTTCAAATAATAATTTTTCAAAAGGATTGAGATTTTCTGAAACAAGAAGTAGCTTAAATCATTTCGGCCCTTGAACTATCTCCGTGCAAAAAGTCTCAGTGATCTGTTGCTCCATTGGAGGTCCTCTTTCATAACGTCAAAAACTTGTACTAATCATAACCTTTGTTCTGTCTCACTCTATAAACATACCTTACAACGTTGCATCTAGCCGGGGAGCAAATACTTTTGTCACTACCGGTAAAAATATGAAACATTCCGCCCACTTAAAGTCTCGCGAGCGGGAAAAAGGAGCGAGTGGAAAGTCGTATTTTTCGTTGAGTTGTTTAATTTCATTACGCCAACGCTAATGGCGCATTTTTGCAAGTCATTCGTATTTCAATTACTTACTTTCCTCATTCGGCAGATGTTGCTGTCGTTTATGGTGGCGCGATGGAGAATTGAGTTTTGATTGGGGCCTTTTATACTACCGTTGAGATGTGGGTATAAATGGAGATAATGTGCGTTTTCGCTTTATGAAGCGATTCCGTAGCATTTCAATGACATAATGATATTTTAACGACACCTGTTGGCTAATTTATGTAAGTATTTATATAAGACTTTCTATGATATTTATTGAAAGGTAAAGGAAAATTTTCACCAGTAGCAATTATCTCATTGGCAGATTTAAAGACTTGTCTGTGGACGGTCATGGGTTAGGTTAGGTTAATAAGAACTATAAACATTTTATCTTTTTCTTCAATCGGTTTCCTTTTCCAGAGTAGATTGATTCTTAAAGATGGCGAGGAGATGAAAGGTGAATCTTTACGTTTGCAAAGTATTGTTTTTGCAATGGTTTTCCATTTCTAACAGTTGACGGCATTACGCGTATCTTGGGCTGTTTTTGACCTCGTCATTGTCTTTTCATTTCTGTTCAACGTATTGGTGCTCCACTTTGGCCTTCCACTCGGTCTTATACTACAAGTCTTTCCATGTCTCCGTCTTCCAGAAATATGGCCGAAGGACCTATCTGCACCCATCAAAACAGGGTATCTTCAAAAACTTTTCTAGCACAAGGGGATGTTTAAAAGACGTTGCCAGAACCGCATATTTAATTATATTTGGCCGTCTTTTAGTCCCATGGACCAGATTTTTGCTCCGTAGAGGAATGTCGAACATTTTATCAATACATAACTTGATCTTTCTCGTCATTATTTTGTCTTTCTAGAGCTTCTCAAGTCTTCCCACTTTTTCATCTCTTTTACACAGCTGTCTATATTGTAGATAGTAGAACCGAGGTAAATATAAATATTTGGAAGGCTCATTAAACTGTGATCATCAGTTGAGGTTTGTATATAATATTAGAGAGCTTACTCACCCTGCTTATTCTCAAATAGATCACTACCTTTTACAAAAAAATTCTCCACTGCTCACGCAGCAAAACTTTATTTTGATCGACCGGATCCTGATACCAAGACAATATCCTTGATAAATATCTTCAAAAATCGATTGAAAAAATCCAACTCTTCCAGAGTTTCTCAGTTCTAGTCTTTTTATTATTCCTTCCTAACTCATGCGAATATTTGTATTGTAACTTTTTGTCTTTCCTAAGTTTAGCCTACTGTCATAATTTCATATTACAACATCTTTTGGAGTATATGAAATAACTAGTTTATCAAAACTTATTATTTTAATTAAATGAAAAAAAAATATACCTGTGGTATTAGGTCCGCCATATGTAATGCACATTAAAGTAGTCAAAAAAATTATTAGTCAATTAACCACAGATGACTTTCTCATTATTTTTATAACCTAAAAATTGTTTTTTAATTTGCATCCTGAAAAACTGCAGGTTTATATATTTATTATAAATAACTTTCATATTTAACTGAAATACCGTGTGAGTAAAGGTTTAATAATCATTATTTTAGGTGAATCTAATAACGATATACGCATAATTAAATTATTTATGAATAAATAAATTGTAATAAAAAAATTCGCTTCAGACACATCTTTTTTTTATAAAATTATATATATATATATATATATATATATATATATATATATATATATATAACTTTTAGTCTAAATTAATGCTAGTCCCTTAATATCTATACTTTTTAAGCATAAATGTTTCTGTAGCCTTATTTTACACAAACGATGCTTCGGAATAAATAAACCAGTTAAGTATGGGTGGAACATGCTCTACGAGTTTTCATTCAAGGGTAAAACATAATCTTAAGTCATTTTAAACTCCATTAATTTAATTTGCATTTTTTTAGCCAAAGAGCTAGTTATTTTGTGTGAATCTCAATTCTCTATCTTAAGTTATAATTTCTCTCACAAATAGATGGATAGGCGATTGCTACAAAAGTAGGATTCCGTTCGGATCTTACGTAAATGGTTAAAGAATATCATAAAGACATTTTTTCTTAAGTTAATACAGTAAATACATTCTAAAAAGCATTGATGTTGCTAATTTTAATCAAAATATATATCTGAAGCTTTAAAGAACTATTCCCACTGGGTTGTCCTAAGTCTCCTCCTGAAACCCATAACATCCCACTTCATACAAAAGAGGGGACATTCGAAAGTTCCCTAATGGTGTCCCGTCTCTCCCTACTCAATGAATCATTTAAGATCTCCATTTTTTCAAGAACGCATATCAACGAACGCTCCAAATGACTCAAAGATCGGTTCATTCTCAACCAAGTCTCGATAACTAAAGATACTACGTTCTAAGGCTTCGCATGATTCTACTTTAAAATTTAGATGCATGCTCACTCTACACGCATCATCGTGTTCACTGCAGTGGAACAAAACATGACTCATGTCCTGCGTCTTAAAACTGTAGATACAAGCCGAGCTTCATCTGCGGGCGAATCTATACGAACTGGCATGGAATGCGCCATGTCCTTTTAAAAACTGTGAAGTATAGTAGTCGGTGACGAGTCAGTTCTTACGTGATAGCTCATACACGTCGGGGAAATACCACCTAGTCGATTCCCCCTTTAAATTGGGGGAAGACCATCTAGCAAGCCAATGAGCATCGACGATCTCTAAAATGTGCCTCTTTCTATCAACTATAGCTTCATCAGCGGACCCGCATCTAAACTCTTACCTCGTGCCAAGATGAAATTAGCAGCGCATCTTTAAAAAACTGTAGAAATTAAAAATGGAATTATTTGGAATCCAATAAGCTTTTTATTATTCTTATTAATAACCCACCCCAGATTTCGAAAGCTCCGTCACAGTATAATTTTATTTACTTAAAACACTATCGTAACTTTTAAGCCATTCTCTAGAAATTACTTAAATAGCTTACGGTCAGTAGATAAATTCGAGCTATTTAAGTTGAATAAGATCAATAAAAAATTAATACATTAAGGATTAATAAAATTTCCCACATGAAATACTGGAACACTGAGTAAAACAATAATGAATTTTTTTAAACATTAAAACCTATTATTATTATAAACCTATTATTATGATATTACGTAATATATACAAACACACTATCACAGTTTTAATAGTAGAATTTTTTAAGAAAAACAATATTCACACGCATTGTATTAAAATGTATCTAACGGTTTAAGTAGCACAAGCCAAAATATCTCTCCCACGAATGATATTTTCCGACTTCATCAACATTCATCACTGCTACAACTAGTAACCTTTCTTGTAAATCAATCCATCCATTCGTGAAAACTAAAAACTAATCCATTTAGTAGCGACGGAGATAATCACATACATACGGACAGAGGGATGGGACGGAGTTTCCTTTATTACCAGAGTGCGGCGCACCCAATGAAGGTTAATGAATTTAACAGTCTATGCATGGATGCATGTATGAATGTTTGATCGTAGCCCAAAAACAAATAAGTCGATTTTAGCAAGTAAGATATCAATCGGTTTGCATTTAATGTAAGAGTGTCATAGGCTAAGTTGTTAGAGACAAAAAAACATTTTGACGGATTTGCGATAAACAAATAGAATATAAAAAAATTGGCGAATCTTATTGAAGAGGATGTCATTCCATTGGTCTTTAAAAATAATTGTGACGTTTCATCAACATGAACAAATAATGAACAAATAATAAAAATACAAAAGTCTATATGCACCCAGTTTCAATCTATGTGTACGAAAATAAGCTATTAAAAAGAGTAAAATAAAATCGAAGCTATAAAAAACCAAAACTCGACTATGTCGAGTTTTGGTACGAAAAAAACTGAAAAGTAGAAGTACAAGATAGGTAACCATAATTTCACTGAAAGATAATCGTCACTGAATTGTGAAGCCATAGACGGCGTTCAGTTTTGATACATTTTCTACTGGAAAATATATTTACATCTCAAAACCAAAAAAAATATTTACATTCTAATTAACTTTTTAATCTTAATTTGACGAGTTTCAATAAAATTATAATTACCTAACTTGTTTTTCCACTTTACAGTTTTTTCCGACGTAGTCGGATTTTAGTTTTTTATAGCTTCGTTTTTATTTTATGTGTCGGTTTTGTTATTTTACGTCTTTCTTTTCTATTATTCCTATCTACTATTCTCTCATAAAGAGAAACTCGAAAAAAAGTGTTTTTGAACAATTGAACCATATGTATTATTGAGGGAAAACCGAACTAGCTTTGAGTATATGAACATAACATCAATTTGAGTATTATAACGAGCCATGATCGATTACTGTCATATTCTAGTCGATTCGTAACAGATTACATGTCTACCTCTGTATATAAAATCGATCACCTTCATTTCTCACACTGACATTTATTGTTTGGAGCTCGGCTTCATATTTACTTTAAGAAATAAGTTTTGGAAAGTTACCTAATGGGCTTTACATCAGAGATTACTTTTATGCTGAAAGCATAAACCCGTAACTCTAATATGGACAGTTCATAACTGATATTCTATTAATATAATGAATAGATTATAATGAAATTAATAATAATAATGGATAGACTAGTGTGTCTACGTCAGATTTATGACTGTTGAACATTCCACATTATTTTGTGAGTTAATTCGAAAATTCTGTGAGTAAAATCATAAAAATATTAAAGATATGTAAAGAAGGTGGAAGAGAACTATTTTACATGCTTTTATTTAGTTTCACTTGTATGCTACGTGCGTACGTTTGAGAAAATATTTGAAATCGATTGAAAAAAAAGATTGTTTTTTAAACTTTTTTTAAAACTTTTTTTTCAATCTCTGAAGATATGTACTCAAGATTAAGAAAACCCTTTTCGAGACCTTTATAACGAGCCTTTTCATTTGATAATCCATACTATATAGGAAACTTTAAAAAAATGCGAATTCTACTAACCCTCTAGAATTTCAAAGTAAATACTTTTGAATGTTTTTACGCTAAATTTCAAGTTTCTGTGTCAATCAGTTTCCGAGAAACAGTTCCGTATTACAGACGGGTAGGTGGACATATAATTGATTTTATAAATTCTAAAAATCAACAGTGTGTGCTTTATGATTGATGCGGCAGACGATAGTTACATTTCGTGATTAATTTTTACAATAGTTTCATTTTATACATAGTATTTACAATAGTTTCATTTTACGATAGTTTCATTTTATGATTAATTTTTACGATAATATCATTTTAGATCCAAAAAAAATCGAGGGCCAAGGACTCCTTCCGATGATAATTAGATTATCACAGTTATCATCAGTATTGTAACCCTTTTATCTATAATTATATTAGACCCAGACACATCGATCGACAAGTATCCCAAAGGATAGAACCAGGAAGCAAGGAAGATATCATAATTTTTCTAATGGTACAGGCCTTCAGCAGACTGTATACTCTAAAAGGTTTTGAGAAGTGTGTCCTCTTCAAATTTCAAACCCACCTCTCTGAAACACTTTTACCACCATTATTCGGTTATGATGACATGTATTATCTTGATCTTGACGAACTGTTATTAAGCAAGCTGAAATACTCTGTAAATGTGTATATATATATATATATATATATACACATATATATATATATATATTTATACATATATATATATATATATATATATATATATATATATATATATATATAAATAAATATATATATATTTATATATATATGAGTGTGTATGTGTCTGTGTAAGTGTATATGTATATACACACACACACACACACACATATACGCTATAGCGACAGATACCGTGGTGATATTTCCTGGTTTAGGTCATTTTTTCTTAAATTCATTACTTAATCCCAAGAAATTATTCACAAAAGCCGTTTAACGCGAAATATTTAAATTTGGTCTCTTCATAATGCATATTAACCCATATACGTTTCAGTAGTTAATTCTCAAAAATATAACAGTTCTAGACAAATTAGGTGGTCGAATTTTTTTTTAAATTTTCTTCGTAATTTTATTTTTAATCTCTATAATTCCAAATGATACACAGTTGGAAAAGTTGCGAGAATTCCGAAACTAATTTTTATGTTATTTTGTATCAAATAGTTTTAAGTGTATTGTCGAAAATCTTCACAAAATATACGAGTTTTTAAATCCTCATTTTCATATGGAAACCAAGTAAAGTAAAAATCATAAATAAAACAAGGTTACTAGAAGTAACTCGAATATAATCTTATCGAAACACTATAGCCGTGATTATGAAATTTTACTTTTTGAGATATTTACTTATTTTATTTTAGATATTTACGATATTTACTTATTTTATTTTAGATATTTACGATATTTACTTATTTTATTTTAGATATTTACGATATTTACTTATTTTATTTTAGATATTTACGATATTTACTTATTTTATTTTGGATATTTACGATATTTGCTTATTTTATTTTAGATATTTACGATATTTACTAATTTTATTTTAGATATTTTCGATATTTACTTATTTTATTTTAGATATTTACGATATTTACTTATTTTATTTTAGATATTTACGATATTTACTTATTTTATTTTAGATATTTACGATATTTACTTATTTTATTTTAGATATTTATGATATTTACTTATTTTATTTTGGATATTTACGATATTTACTTATTTTATTTTAGATATTTACGATATTTACTTATTTTATTTTAGATATTTACGATATTTACTTATTATATTTTAGATATTTACGATATTTACTTATTTTATTTTAGATATTTACGATATTTACTTATTTTATTTTGGATATTTACGATATTTACTTATTTTATTTTGGATATTTACGATATTTACTTATTTTATTTTAGATATTTACGATATTTACTTATTTTATTTTGGATATTTACGATATTTACTTATTTTATTTTAGATATTTACGATATTTACTTATTTTATTTTAGATATTTACGATATTTACTTATTTTATTTTAGATATTTACGATATTTACTTATTTTATTTTAGATATTTACGATATTTACTTATTTTATTTTAGATATTTACGATATTTACTTATTTTATTTTAGATATTTACGATATTTACTTATTTTATTTTGGATATTTACGATATTTACTTATCTTATTTTAGATATTTACGATATTTACTTATTTTATTTTAGATATTTACGATATTTACTTATTTTATTTTAGATATTTACGATATTTACTTATTTTATTTTAGATATTTACGATATTTACTTATTTTATTTTAGATATTTACGATATTTACTTATTTTATTTTGGATATTTACGATATTTACTTATTTTATTTTAGATATTTACGATATTTACTTATTTTATTTTAGATATTTACGATATTTACTTATTTTATTTTAGATATTTACGATATTTACTTATTTTATTTTAGATAGTTACGATATTTATATACTCCTGGTAGATATGCTAGGCTATTCGTGATCAGTGCTAACTGCATTTAATTTTGATACGTTTTAAACAATTTATACGGTACATAGGTATTGTGTCTAGGTCCAGGAAAGTTAAGTGCGTCCCTTATTTTCAAAAACAGTATTTCCTTTTATATATACACGTTTACGCTCTAAATTGTCAAATAAACTATATTTTCACGTCAGCAATTTCTCGTCAATATTCAAATATCTTTTAATAAATCATGTCCCTCCTAATTCTATTTGTCCGTTTTCTGGTTACGCCACTGTCTCATCCTGTGCTCGCTTGGTAAGTTAAGTTTCTATTGATTTTACGTACTTTTGGAGTTCAACCCTGCATTTTTGGGAGCCTGTCATGTAAATACATAATTATATGTAATTGCTAAAATGTGTATTTCTTTAGCTGACCAGGTAATTATTCTTGTAACAACTTCGTATTGAAGGCATTGTCCAGGAATGATAGGGATGGATGAAGATGGAAGAGAGAGATGGTCATGGGAATCCATTGGATTTGTGCACCTGTTCAATTCGCAACTTTGGAGTTAAGCAGTGGAGTAAGTGGGCGATTCACGGTTGACTCGTTGTCTTAATATACATTAAAATTGTTGTTACATTCTTATTAGTTCATCCATTATATTTAACAAGGTTTTTAAGAAGAAAATTTATATAAAAATCTTATTCAAGATTAGAGTATAAAATTTCAAAACCAAGTTCAAATTTCGAAATTAGATTTGGTTCTTATGGTGTACGTGAGTGCGGAAGCCAAAACTATTTTAGCTACAGGTAGCTATTAATAAAAATTTTATTATTCATATCTTTCACATATTATAAAATTCTTGTTACGTTTTGTTGATACAAAAAAAACCCTTGTTACATCGGAGCTAAAACATTTATCATTTAAACTTTATCCTCAAAATATTTACACATTTTCCGGTTCAATAATTTTTCATTTGAAACCTCCGTAAATTTCCATAAATTAAGTTTAATAAGTAACACAATTATCTTTTAATATAATTGGGTATCTTATTTAACTAATTAATAGTCTCTATCTGTTCGACGTTTCCTTCTTATTTTCCTGTAAGAATTGATTATTCGATTTTGAAATAATTTTTTTGTTTATAGTTATGTCCTCTAGTCAGGTATTCACTTTTATTTGGTTTAAATTGAATTACTATTTCTATAATTATGATTAAATTTATGCAAAATCTTTAGTATGTAATTATTTATAATTTAAGAATTTTATTTAAATATTTATTGCCAATAAATACAGGTACTAATAGTCTTTTGATTATTTAAAAACTAAATAGAATTGAAAAAAAATTAAATCGATTCTGAAATGAGCTATGATGGTTTTTATATTTTACGTGAATTATCACGAGAAATATAAAATTAATTTATGCACTTCGTTAGTTTTTAGGGTTCTCTGCCTAAAAGGTGAAAACAAATCGGTGAAGTTCGGTATCTGACCGTCTGTATATCACGACTGTTTTTATAAGCAATTACTGTTTCTAAGTATTACGAATTTAACACAGTTGTAAAATTTGCATGTGTACATTTTTTTAGTGAGAGAATTTTATAAATATTTTATTTTAATCGGAGTTTCGAAATGGTGGATTGAACTTTATGTGAGTTAAAAAGATCAGATGCAGTTAATATTCCTTTAAGGAAAAATAGGCATTCTAATATTCCAAAATTGTTTTTCTTTTCATTTTAATCCACACAATAATGTGCGAAAAAACACGAATAAAAAATAAAACAGTAATTTTTTTCTCTCTGACTCTAATCTCCAGACTATAGACATGTAAATATACACATATTAGCAGAGTGAGGTTAAAAATAATAATTTGTAAGACCAAGTACCATCTAAATTAATTAATTTCCTAGTTAAAGACTTACGAGGCAATGTATTAAAATATTAATGTATATTCGTAAATCGTTTAATAGAAATTCTTTCGACATTTTTGAATATTTTAACTTTTATATGTACCTAAATAAATACGAAACCCTCGTAATGCAAGTTCTACTCATACCGAAAATATTTTGAAAAACATTGCTATAAAATTTATGACACTAGCATATACTTTGTTATATTTAAAAATAACATCACACAAACTCTGCTTAGAATTTAAAATTGCTTCTGTGGCTTTAAAATTATAACAAAATATTCAAACAAGTCACACAACACTCCACGGGTATTTATCATATTCACTTTTAAATATTTCACGATGTATTGCACTACATTGTTATTCCAAAACCGCAGACAAAATCCCGGAAAAACAATGGTATTATTTATATTTTCCGTAATTTAATTTTCAAAACATAAAACAAAATACTGAATATGTCCGGTATGGTCGGCAGGAAGTAACGGAACACAGGAAGCAACCGTAGTACAACTCTCATAATTACGCTTTGGAGTTCGCCGAGCAAACTCTGAACACAATCCCCTTTACGAGCTGTGTTGCGGTCAGGACACCGGAAATTAATAAACTCTGCGAAACTTGGCTCGCCTTCTATACACGGTGGCCACGTCGCACCATAAAGCGAGGGATGAGGCTTATTTCAGGTAGTATGCAAGTAGTTCTCGAATCAATTTTCTTAACATTAAAGACGATAATCTAAATATTTACAGTAGATGGTTTCTATATCTTAAAATAACTATAGAGATCGTTATGCAAAGTATTAAATTAACTAACAAAAATTTAACGATACTTAGATTATTAAGCGTACACTTGTATTTATAGGGCAATATCTTCAAGTTTTAGGCTTTGAATCTGCACACTGCATAAAACAAAGACGATAAAAAGACAGTAAATAAAGACTACATACGGAAAATAAAGACGGTAAGTAAAGCTTTAAAATATATTTCAGTATGATATTAATTAGAACTACGTATAAATCGACATGATTTTCGAATATTTTACGCCAAAATATTAAAAATAATTTGTAGAAATGGATAACATTTAATTTCGTACAACGATAATTAGTCATTGGTTTATGAAAAGGACTTAAAAATTCTGTCAATAATGAAAAATATGGTTAATTATTTTTTTTAAATTGCTACGTAAAACGTAACATATTTTATATCCTGAAATATTGTAAAACATAGTGCTTTTTAAATTAATAGGCTGATTAAAACTTAGGAAAAATAAATAATATTTTTATTATTTACCAATGTTACCTAACGCAGTAATTATCGAATATTTTAGCAGATACCCGTGTTTTAACGAGTTAAGTATGCGGGTATCTTAGGCTTTAAGAGTCCGCAGGTGGTACATTGAGCATTCTGATACTAAAGATTCATGGTGACATTAATCAAGGGCTAATTTCCAACGAAGTATATTTTAAAAATGATACATTTGAATTAAGATTAATGGACACGATTTAATTAGACAAGGTGATTATATGTTAAAGGAATAACATTATATTTATTAAAAAAAAACGTAAGTATTTATTAAAAAAGAAGTATATATAATATAATATACTCCTTTTCACAACAAATTGGAGTTCGTAAATGTTCGAGACTTTTGTCGATGACAATTATGTCAAGTGATTTGAGTTCAAGTGACTGATTGTTTTCATTAAAAGTAACGGTGCGCTTGCAGGAGAAGATGGCTGTAGTGTTGTTGTCGTTGCTGTGGTGATATTGATAATTTTGGTATTTTATACAAATTTCATCAAAACCTTCTCCTTTTAATTTTTTATCGTTCCATAATTTTTTAAAATTAATTATTAAAATTTCATCGCTGGATAAATTATCTTTGTAATAATATTAAAAAGGTGCTGTCGGTATAGGAATGAGTCATATACGATGCAACTAATGGCGTAGGAAGTATGCAACAATATTGAAATAATTGGTACAACACGAATTAAAATTCCGATGAATCCAGTTTACAGCCAGTATGTATTTTAGTATCAGCAATCCAAACCCTTTTTCTAATAGTTACATTTACCTTCTTACAAGCATTACCTAAGTAACTAGTAAACATATCAAATGTTTGTATAGTATAGTTACTAATATTTTTGACTTGCTTGTCAGCTACTTAATGTTTGTTTTCACAGATATTTATTGTTAATTCATTCTACGCATCAAACTTTTCAAGTAACTTCTATAACCCGTTGTGTAACACTGACAAACAACGTAAGCAAAATTGCGACAGTAAGAAAGGGTATGAATACAATTTAAATGTAACTATGCTGAAAGAGGGAATCTTGGATTGATTCTCACGCTTATTACGTTTAATGCTAAGTGAGTACAATTATCGCGTCACGTGCATCGTCGTGGCTTTTCAATTTTTTTTCTTTAGTCTCTTTCTGACTGAATTTCAAAAGTAGAAAAAAGTCACAAAGTGAATTCTTTGGCACACTTGAGTTGTCAAAAAGTTGTATTATTTTTGGAATACTTATTGAGTGATAATAAAATATTCGAAGTCGTTTAAAATTACTCCATCATTAATTATAATCGATTCATCGAAATTAGTTCTATAACATATTTTTATTCCTACTATACTAACGTGTTTTTATTTAATTTTATATTAATTCTATATTTTTAATTTGTATACTAATGTAAATTGTAATATTATGTACTTTATTTTATAAGTGCTATTAAATAGTATTTACTATTCATTTACAGTTTCCTTCGGTATTTGTTTTTCTCATTTTTTATTGTGTCAATAAGTCCGTCACTATATACTTAGTTTTTTAAACTTACAGTATATATTATAAATGAAAATAATATCGTAGAACATTTTTTCTAAATCTAAATTAAAATATTGTTAATAAATCTATACATATAATAAAATTGTAACAGAGTGAATTATGTACATGGAAAATATTTTAAAAAGAATGATTGGTTTAGCGTATAGAATGATAAAAGAAGTCAGAAAACCTGTTTTTATTTTTTTTGTCTGTTTGTAAGTCTGGCTGTTAATTTCTTCAATTACGAAAGATCTACTAAGCAGATTATAATGAAATTTGGTATAGTAATAGTTTATACTAACTGGCATCATATCGGAGATATCAAATTTTTACAAGGATAATACAAAAAAAAAAACTTACTTAGTGGGTATTACGTTATTGATATTGCCTACGCCATCTATTAGCGTTTTTAGTAAACTTTATACTCATAGATATTGTAAAAATAAACAAAAAAAAACAGAGAAATTGTTATGTTTAGTATTCCTAAAACCTATGCTTATTTCGAATGTCAAGCGATTGAAGACGCAGGCAAAGCTAGTATAATATTTTTTTAAGTTATTTCAATAAGACTTAAAAGCGTGATAATATTATTTTGACCACATTTTACACACTCTGAATTGAATTGCGTTGTATTTAATTAAAATTCTTAGCAATATATTTGAGAAGAGTGGAAAAATATTTATATGGATAAAAAGAACGTGATTACACAACTGATATGAAAAAGTTTCACTCCCACAGTGTTTGTTCTGTAAACTAGCATATACATTTTTGTTTACTTACGGTCAAGGATTTTAATATAATAGATTAGGCGTTAATGACAGTTAATTTTGTAGCACTTAAAGGTCAATAAAATAAATTTCGGAACTTTTAACGTGGCTCTTCTGTGCGGTATATTAAAGCGTTAAATGTTGGTCGCTTGAACTTGAATACCTGGATGTTAACAGTTTAAACTTAATCGAGTAATTATCCTTAAAAATTCGTTAAATTAGGCTTTAAAAGTTCGTGTGATAGATTTTCAGTACGGCACAGTAATTAACAATTTTTTTAATGCTTAAGTATTAAAAATAATGTGTAGATAGCTTTTAATTCCGTATAATGATATATAATTAATTCTTGATTAAAAAAAAAGGAATTAATAACTAATTTGTGATTAAAAGATTTTGAAGATGTTATTATTAATATCGGAAAACAAAAGAAAAGTATTAATTATTTCTAGTTAATCGTTCCCGAAAAAAACTTCCACTGCTCTTTCCCTGTACCTCTATCGCGATCATATAAATAATGAGAAAAACTATTTAATAATATTAATTTTATATTTCACCACGTCATTATATTGACTATCTATAACAAGTATATAAATAATGAGAAAAACTATTTAATAATATTAATTTTATATTTCACCACATCATTATATTGACTATCTATAACAAGTATATAAATAATGAGAAAAACTATTTAATAATATTAATTTTATATTTCACCACATCATTATATTGACTATCTATAACAAGTATATAAATAATGAGAAAAAACTATTTAATAATATTAATTTTATATTTCACCACGTCATTATATTGACTATCTATAACAAGTATATAAATAATGAGAAAAAACTATTTAATAATATTAATTTTATATTTCACCACGTCATTATATTGACTATCTATAACAAGTATATAAATAATGAGAAAAACTATTTAATAATATTAATTTTATATTTCACCACATCATTATATTGACTATCTATAACAAGTATATAAATAAAGAGAAAAAACTATTTAATAATATTAATTTTATATTTCACCACGTCATTATATTAACTATCTATAACAAGTATATAAATAATGAGAAAAACTATTTAATAATATTAATTTTATATTTCCCCACGTCATTATATTGACTATTTATAACAAGTATATAAATATTGCGAATTCCTCAAAAAAAAAGTAATGAAAAATGGAGTTATGACTGTCGATTTTCCAATAAACTTTGTCGATAGTTTTTTTGTCTTTAAGTTGCTATTTCAATTGATATTACGCACGAAATATGAAAATGAAAAAAGTATTCGTGTGTTCCGTTAGCCCTCTCTAAAATTTCCACATAAATATTTTTTTTATACTGGAAATAATGTGATTTATAGTCATGCAAAATTTCAAGGTTTTACGTCACGCTCACGTGTGTAATCTCAAAAGGATTGTGTTTTTCTTTCTGATGCGGTACGAAAATGTGAAAAACTATAAAAAAATCCGTATTTCTAGGCCACGCATCTCATTAAAATACTCTGCAAGTTATATATATATATATATATATATATATATATATATATATATAATTTCTAAATTTCTAAACATGGAGAAAACTTCTGAATTTTCAAAACATTCACAAAATATCAAAATATGGTGAAATCGGCGAAAAACGGCGAAAATGCAAAAAATTGTCAAATTGGCAAAAAATAGCCAAAAACGCTGCGAGAATTCTAAGCCAGTCTAAACTAACGTAAACGGACCTAACCTGACATAACCCTACCTAACCTAACTTAACATGAACTGAACTAGCCTAGACTAATCGAAGCTAAGGAAAATTCAAAAGTCAAAAATGGCGAAAAGTGTTTAAATACGCACAAAATAGTGGAATATTGCACAAAATCGGAAAAAACTGTGAAATTTCAAAAAAATACAAAATATCAAAATATATTGAAATCGGCGAAAAACGGCGAGAAAGAAAAAATTGTCAAATTGGCCAGAAATAGAAAAAAATCACTGCAAAATGCGTAACCTAATCTGACCTAATCTAACCTAACTTAATATAAACTGACCTAGCCTAGACTAATCGAAGCTAAGGAAAATTCAAAAGTAAAAAATGGCGATTATTATATATATATTTCATATATATAATTATATATATATGTATATATATATATATATATATATATATATATATATATATATATATATATATATATATATATACAGAGTGGACCAACGGAGGGAAATGTCGGTGTTAGAGATGTTATTACACAAACGAAACAATAAATTTTATTACCTGAGGCCAAATAGTTATTTTAAATTTTAATTAAAGTTAATTAGGAAGATGAATGTTCTCTTAAAGATCTTTGACAATAAAAAAACAAAAATAGTAATGACACCTACCATTTTTTTTTCATGCGCAGTAACAAAAATATAAAAAAAATTAAGAAATCATATCTCCAAAACTGTTAGACCTAGGATAATAAAATTTATTGTTTCGTATGTGTAATAACCCCTTTATTATCGACATTTCGTTAGTCCACTCCTTACGAGACACTTGTATGTGTGTGTTGTTACAAAGTATTCAAATAATTTTTTAAAGTTATTGGAATTTGGATTAACGATAAAAAGTAGTATTATTATTTTTCTTTAAATTGCAGGAAAAATGTAATATTTTTATTATATCCTGAAATATTGTAAAACGTAGTGCTACTTAAATTGATAGACATATTAAAAGTTGTGAAAAATTAAAAGCATTGTTAATATATATCAATGTTGTCGACTTAGGTGTCCACTAACTTTTACCATAAATACATATTAAATAACCTGAAATTAATTGCACCCGAAAAATATTAAATTGTAATTTTGACTGAGAGTAGCTGGTGTAAAATTAATTAAAATATGAAACTTAAAGGATGTATATTCATCTTTATCGAATAAAGTTGCAAAATACTGGGCGATAAAACAATTCAAGTTAGGGTCAAATATTTTAAAATGTATTAGACATCACCACAGGTGCCAATCGCATCCAAAAAATATCAGCTTATAATTTTTCCAGCTGAGAGTGGTTAAAATATGAAGTTTAAAGGTCTTATATACATTTTTATAGTGTAAAGATGAAAAATACTGGATGAGAAAACAATTCAAGTTAGGGTCAAGTATTTTAAAATATATTAGACATCAGTACTGGTGCCAATCGCATCCGAAATATATTAAACTTTAGCTGGAGGAAAAATTATTAAAATATAAAGTTTAAAGGTATATGAAATTGAAAGGTCGTATCTTTATAGAGTAACGCTGAAAAATACTGGCCGAGAAAAGATTTCAAGCTAGGGTTAAGTGTTTTAAAATGATTAGATATCAATATAAGTGCCATTTAGACAAAGAACTCGAGTAAATAACACGAACAATTGACACAAATTCATGTACTTTAAAACTTGTTAGTTATACCTACATAAGCCATATAGGTATAACTAATAATAAAACCCAGTTTTATTATATACTGAACAGTTCACAAAAATAGGTTAAACTCCGTGAAATGTTCGCATTAAACGTAACAAGTCTTTTGAGGTATATTGTATTTCAAAGCGATACACTAAAAGGTGAAAGCGTATTATGTAACAGGTCCTTAATCCTTTCAAAGTGTAACTACGATGATAAAGAAGGGGATATTGCTATTATTCAGATATAGAGGGTGAAGGCTGACTAAAAGCTTTATGGAAAAATGAAACGTGGCACATCAAGAATCGCATGACTGAAAAAAGCAGTACAAAAGATGATAATATAAATTACCCTAAATATAAAGAAATAACATGATTTTCTTGGATATTTTAACATACGTATTGAATATATTTGGTGTTAATTTTGTAGAAATCATTATTCTCAATTAAATGAAACTACGCGATGTAGTATTATTTCTACTTTCTTTAAGTTCTTTACCTTCAGGTGGGATATTAGTAAAACGCTCTTTGCTAATAGGCCACCTGAAGATGTTGCAATACAACGAAACGTAGGTCGTGGTAAAGAACTTAGAGAAAGTAGAAATAATACTACGTCACGTAGTTTCATTTAATTGTTAATGTAACCTACGTAGTTAAAAAGTCGGAACGCGGAAATGACACTGCGTAACAGTTTTTGTTATGAAAAAATACAAGTTTTTTAAAAATACAACCTTTTTGGTTTTACTTAAAAAGCCTACTTCAATAATTCCACTCCATGGAGTCCATTAAAAATGGGGTAGGCTGTGCCTGCTAATGAATATATCCTTTACTTGAATATATCCCTAGTAGAGAAACAAATAAATGCAACGTTTATGTATTTACCCACCGACGAGATTTAGATATTCGATTATAAGATCGCTGCACGGGATACGGAGAGATGGGAAGACGGAGACAGGAAGTAGAAAGGCTTAAAAAAGGCTGAAAAAAATGTCATTATTACTAGAGTAGTGGTTAGGTAGACCTAACCAAATCATAATGATGCGCATCGAACAATGACACTATGACAGTTTTTCCGAAACAAATTATTACTAATTTTGTAACGCTCTCATCTTTGAAAGTACATTTTGTAACGCTCTCATCTTTGAAAGGACATTTTCGTATCAACACTTTTCGGCTTCAAGTTCGAGATAATTTAGGTTTTGCTATTTGGCTACCCATTCTTAATAACCATTTAAACTTGTTGAAGTAAAATAGATGCATCAGGAATAGCTTTTTTCCTCAACCCTATTTACTCGGTCTGGATAAGGGATTATATGGAGAAAGACCTTCAATGCGACATATGTGACATAAACGTATTTACTAGAAATAAAGAAGTTATAGCGTTACATCATTTATGCATTCTTAATATCGACACGACGTGCCCCTATTGAATATTTAAATAAGTTAAGAAATATCTATAGTGAAAAGTTTAGCTTGTGTGTCCAATCGAAAAGCTCAATGGCCGAGCTAGTTAAATAAATATAGGGTACGATTCGCTTTAATAAATTATTCGTGCGTGGGATGTTGAAATATGTATAATGAAATTTAGGGTTATTAAGATACGGTTTGTTTATTAGTTGATAAATTAATGAATAACGATAAAATAAAATTAAATATTGCCTTTCAGATTAGCGCTTTTCACGTTATCAAGATAATCCGAGCCCCAAGCTGTAATGTTTCGAAGAAAGTTTATAGACTTTCATTATGTACTTTTTAGTCTTTGAAGAATTATCTTTTGATGGACTTTATTTCTTTGCTTTAGGCGGAATTATGATTATAATTAAAATAAATCGAAATATCAGAGCAAAAGTTATTTTAAATAAAAAATAACATTTCTTTGTAGACATTTTCGAAAATTAGTTTCATTTTAATATTATAGGGGAATTTTTACACGGGTAAATTATATATTTAATTTTAAATGCAAATTTTTCAAATTAAACATATGGTTTAACACAGACAAAGTTCTCTGATAAGAAAAATGTTAAGTACGTGTGCACTACAATGTTTCCGTACTTAGATACGGGCAAAACTTTAAATGTTTATTGGTGTATAACAGTTGTTTTAATAATACCATATTTTTCACTATGTACTTAAGTGTGCCAAATAATATTTTGATTTAGCTATAGCTTTTATTCGTATATAATTATATGAAGAACCACAAATAAAACAAGATAAAAAGGTACCTGCCTCGTATATAGAGGAATCCTTGCTTCATTTCAATAAAATTGCTTACCATAAGTCACTATTAATGTATACTTCCTAGCAATTTTTGAGATTCTTAATTAGCTCTTTCAAACATGGTACAAAATATATGGAATTTAAAAAAAATATTGAGGGCTTAGTTCGCCTGTTAATCCACCCCGAAATTTCCAGATAAGTATTTTTGAATTGTGTCTGTTGAAATACAAGAAGATTAATATGCTTTATTACTATGCTACATTTGATGTTTCTACTAAATGGCTGTGGCAGATAGACAAATGGATACATGAATGATCTTATTAGAGTTCTGTTTTTCCTTTTGAGCCCAATAATTCGTTTCTGTCGGTGCTTGTAAGATATAGTTGAAAACATTGCTTTAAATAAAGCATGACAAATTCTAAAGTAAGGCTTCGAATATTTCTTAAAAAATAAACTTATCGAAGATTACGACGCAACGTGGGAGACCGTCAAAGGAGTCGATTTTAAACCTCTTTTTACGTGCTCTTTGAAAATCTGCAAGGAGCTGTAATTTTTTTTATAATATTACACATATCCTGTAAATACTACAAATGTTTGTAAATAAAATAATTGACAAATAAAATTTAATAAAATATATTTTATTAAGCCTGTGAAGAATATACTAGATAACATTTTTAAATAGTAAAAAATTACATTTGTAAATAGTTTAACAGAAATGATAAATATTTTTATATGTTTAAATTTTGATATATATCCTAGGAAACACACAATTGTAAATTACAGGTTTTTTTATTAGACTACCATACAGTAACAGTTTTGGATTTGTAGCGACACATAGCGTATATAATTATTTAGAGGTTCTAGTTCTGTTTTTATTTTGTAAAGTGAGGGAGAGTTAACACTCTATTAACACAACAACACTCGTTATATAAATAATTATTATACAGAGGGCCCCACAAGCTCAGTGGGCTGACATGTTAGGTGTTGTTGACACAATACAAAACATGTTTGTCAATTAAAGTGTTTTAGTGTATTAATTAATTAAAAGAAAAACGATATAACGTACGTATTTTAGAGCTGTAAGAACAAACACGCTATAAAATGTATTTCAGTACATTAAAATTACCAAAAGTTTAATCAAGTTTTGCAGATTGTTATTACAATATCAGTAAGAATATAAGCAAATCTGCTTTAAGGGGATAGAAACTTGTGTCTTTATACTCTTAAAAGCATACTGATAATTTAATATAAATCCAATGTTTTTCTCTCAATCAATATTTTAAGTGGTTTAACTTTAAAGGACGTCTCGAGGTCGAATGTTTAGATGTCACTTCAATGGTTTAATGACTCATGTTGAAAGGTGACCTTAATGACGACCTTTGCAGCTTCGACAGTCTAGCAACATGTTATTGTTGGAAAAATATTATGCTGTATTTGTTTAGCGAGAGACAATGGTCGCATGCTTTATTTCGTCTTTATCGGTGTGTTCATTTTAGTATTCTCATCAAACGAGTAACCTCAACATTTCAGTTGAGTATACAAGTTGCTTTACGTATTTTATGCGTGATAATTTTTATAAATTTAATACAATTTTGAGTATTTGTCGGTAAAAATGTAAAATTTACGGTGTAAAAGCAATTTAGATTATGGTAAAGTACGACGACTTATACTATGAGGTTCCGTGCACGTAGATACGTATACAAATTTAAATATTTCATTGTACATAATATAGTTCACGTTTTTAAAATCGGTGCCGGGCCATATAAGCGACAGTTTTTGTCGAAGTAATTTCAAACTTTAATAACTCGGTCAAAGATGCGTATAATGCCGCCATTTTGCCTAGTATTAAAGAAGAAGGATGAATGTTTGTGCCAATATGCTCCGATGTGTATGACAGCTGGAAGTCGCGTACTGTGCACGCGTGAAATAAAGTTACCATTTTCGACTGTTATATTTTAAATTTTCAATTGATTGCCTACATCTATCCTGAATTAAGTAAGCAAACAAATGTAAATTTCAAATGAAGTAAAGATAAAAAGTATTATTTTACTTAATTTTTCTATATACAATTGACGTTTCCACTAAAAAAATTGTGACAATGTCCGACACTGCTATTTTTTTCACATAATTTAAGTATCATTGCACCTTTATATTTATAAATTTATTCTAACAACAATTAAATAACATCCACTAAACTAATCTAAGATTTAGATTTTTCACATCCAAACTATATCCGAACTCCACAATGGTACCGAAACTGCCGAAGGCCGTGAAGTCCATGAAGGCAGTGGACAAGCCGATGAAGGAAAAGAAGACAATAATGAAGGGGTACAAGAAGGGGAGCTGGGCGCTCTATATCTACAAGGTTCTGAAGCAATTGCACCTCGATGTCGGATACTCGAAGAAGGCCATGAACATAATGAATAGCTTAGTTAACGATATCTTAGAACGGTTGGCTTCGTTGGCGTCAAAGTTGACGATTTACAACAAACGATCTACGATTGGAAATAGGGAGATCCAGATGGCAGTGAGACTGATGCTGCCTGGAGAATTGGCCAAGCACGCCGTTAGTGAAGGAATGAAAGTGGTCACCAAGTACATGAGTATAATGCCCGACAAGTAGGAGTAGTGACACTGATATAATAGTTCCATAATTCTTCACGCACCTGCAGGATGATTTGATGATAGTAATTTAGTATTTTGTATTTAATTAATAAATGTAATTTAAAATTAATATACATATTATTTTAAGAGTAGGTATCACGGTGTCCCTCACGCCGGGTGAGGGACACCGTGATTATGGAGGGCGGCGATCCCTCCTCTCCTTGGACGAGGCCTTTCCATTGCACCACAGTTGGGTTGACACCTGCGATTATCTATAATGCAGGGTTAAATCTGAAGCGTCGTTTTTGGTAAACGTGTTTTTTTCTAAAAAACCACGTTTCACAACCACTTCACCAAAGTTATTTTTATGCTCGCTCGTTTATGACTTGATTTTTATGCTCGTTCAATTTAATAATGCAAATCACTTTATTGATACAATATGCTTGATTTTTTTTCAGATTTTTGACATGAGTTGTGAAAAATTAGGAGAGGGGACTTACTGAGGCATACTAGTCCCTTGCCAACAGCCGAGTTGTCTTAGAGTCTCTCCAGGGGCCCGTAACAACTCGCCTAATGCAAAATTTAGGACCTATAAAAGTACCCTAATAGCGTCTCCAACTGCTGTAGAACATATTGCCTTAAACTGTCCATTAAGTACTTCCATTTTTCTAGAATGTTTTTTGTGAACGCTTTAAATACCTCAAAGATCGGTTCGCACTCAACCAAGTCGCCGGGCTTTCGTTAGTATAAATTTATATAAACTGGAGCAGAAATCGCCATGTCCCATTAAAAATTGCAAATTAAAAGAGTCACTATTAAGTTCTCTTCTGGATTCGGAGAAGATCTGCCTAAACTGTCAATGAGTACAGATGATCTCCAGAATATGTCTCTTTCTAACTGAAAGGGATTCATTATTTACCAATTTACATTATATGTCACTTTAAAGCATAATGTTCATAAATGGAGCCTAAAAATGAAAAATGGTAAATAACCTAAGGATGAAAAATGGTAACAATCGACTAAATAATACCTCACTCACAAACATTTTTCGTCTCCACCTCGCAGAAGGTATGTACGCAGAAGGTATGTACCTTAACATATTTTTTTCCGTTTTACTACGTATTAATTGAGATCTCCATATGAAGCATATACCTGCAAAATTTCATTCACATAAACTTGAAACTGTAGTAAATGTGAGAGCTGTTACAGAGAACAAGGCGTAAAGAAATTATAAAAAAATTCTTGTTTCACAACGGAAATAAAGTAACGGAATTTATGATTTTGACGTTTAAGTTACACAAAAATGATAAACAAACTCTGTTATGAAATAATTCGCTTAAAAACTTAAAATTTGTTACGCTTCGTTATTTCATGACGATCATCCAGTGCTTCTTCACAATCTACGGAGCTAAAGGAAATGATATTATCAAATACATATTTCGGTTTTCACGAATAAAATATCAAAACACTCCCAAGGAGAGAAGAAACATTGTTACTTTAACAATTTTCCTGCTTACATTTGCGTCATTTTGTATTCGTAAATTGAATGCTAATTATACGAAAATCTTCTCGTACTTGCTCCCCTTTATTTTAACTCGTTATGGCGCGCCAAGCAATCAAGAACAAGTACATATCTTTGATAAAATACGACACGTGTAGACACAAAGTAAATATTATTTTAACAAAGTGATATAGCATGATATCTGAAGTCTATTTACCAAATATTATTTATTAATAAGGTACATATCCATTATCGTCATAGAGAGCTAGCTCGTAGTGTATTTTAACAAGGGTATCGTTAACAAAATAAATCGAGATTAATAATAATTTGATGTAATGTAAAAGATAATGAATAGTCTGAACCTGTCCGAAAAAAACCAACTGAACAAAAATAATGACAACATACGCTCATAGCAACAAGAAAATTCGGAAAAAATCCGGCCAAATACGTGTCATAATAGACACGAAATGATTTTCTTTATCTAATGCATGACAATATGATTTTCTTTATCTAATGCATGACAATAAAAGCAACAACATACATCGGCTTCAGTTAGATGGAAGTTTAAGCTTTCATTAAAGAGAATATGGGTCTTTTAAAGAACATTGAAATGCATTAAACATTAATGTATAGTCTGCTTTCGTCACAAATATGCGATAGCATAAATTGGCTTTCACCTAGAAGTATGTTTAAGATTTTCTTAAAAATAATACAGTTCTTTTAAAGAACACGGGAATACGTTAATAATTAAAAGTAGTTGAAATAATGTACTTTAAAAACGGGAAGTTCAGGTAACGTAATCTGAATATTCAGAAGGTCTAAATATTAGTTTCAAAAATATTATTCTTCTTTTCGATAACGTAGATAAACTTAAGAGAATAATCATTAAAAATGTTGGACCAAAGATTTCATACGTGTTTTGGATAAGGCATATTGGGTCCTTATCATTTTACCTATTGTTATGAATATTTGTAATATTTTTTATTCTATCTCGATAAACATAAAGTTGTAGTTTATAAAAAAGACCAAAGCTACCTAATTTATATTCTAAGATCACACTTTAGCTCGAGCGCACCTGAAACTTTGAGTAATATTATTTATAACATGTTTTTTTTTCTTCTTACCGATAACATAGGGTTTCTATTCGGACAAACTGTGATTATATGACAGATGTAAAGACAGATAGACTTGAAGATATTATAAGGGGTTACTCGTTAGTCTGCGGAGACCAAAAAATAAGAGAAATGTATTTATCTTAGATAACCAGCAGCACATATATACAACTGATACAAAGTTATGAAACACTTGTCACGAGCTTCAATTTTCAGTTAACAGAATATTTTTTATTATTTATATGTATGGACATAATTATAAACATGGTTATTGGATGGAGTTTATTTATATGTCCATATTTTGTAAAATTGAAATCAAACTTGACATTATTTCAAAGTAAAAATGTTTTTGAAATAAACATGAAAAAAGGGATCGTGAAAAGACTTGCGCACAAAGGATTCCTTAGCACCAAAAAAATTCAATTAATAATTTTGTAAATCTCATAGACATTGTGATTAATAATCAAACCAAATCAAACCAGTACCGAAAATATCCTATATATCAAACCAGTACCTAAAATATCCTATATTTCAAACCAGTACCGAAATTATCCTATATCTCAAAAACTATTCATCATATCTTATTCAAACCAATTTTTGTTGAAACTTTATTTTAAGTTCTACTGTCTTTATTTTTTCACATTTTTATACACGTTAGTTGAAAAGTTAAAGAGGCAGTACTCTTTTTAAGACTAGAAGCGCATATCTCAGCAACTATTGACTTAAATGAAAAAAAATATTTTGGAACCTCTATATCATTTTAAGACCTATATAAGAAGACCTCACACGCCTATGTGCACTGGATTTTTTTTTCATAATTTCACTATTATATTGTATAACGGTTCATAGATCATACCCAAATTTCACCTCCATAGTGCCGATAGTCTTTGAGAGAAGTCTGGCTGTAACAGACAGACGGACATACAGATAGACGGGCAGATGGACAGGGCGAAATTATAAAGGTTCCGTTTTTTCTATTTGGCTATAGAAACCTAAAAACAGAATACAATTGTTTAGCTTGTATCCACGTACTTAAATTTTGTGTACAATATCATAGATTTCGCCGCAGTATTTTAAGACACATTCAATTTTGTAGTTTACAGATCGACACATGAATAATTTTGTAATTATAACGAATTTCCCTGAAGATACTCAACGCTATAAATAACTTTCTATGCCACCCACATATTTGGCATAATATATCGCCGAGACAGTTTGTTTTGTGTAATGGCATCTAAATATAAGTTATATTAAGTGTATATGACAGAAATGTTGAGTATCGATAAACTCATATACACCAAAACGTACGGGCCTACGCGTGTTTTCACATACAGTACAGAAGTACCGAACTGTATTTCCGGTGTTAGATAGACTCGCACACAGTCACACAATTTATCACGTTTCTCAAACATTTAAATTTAAAAATGAATGTGCAAATAACTTATAGCTTCTTTATTTTAATTTTGGTGCTATCTATTCTATACCTTTAAGATTGGTACTATAGGGCAATTTTCTGAAAATAGCAATCTCTTGAAAAGACCTTTCCTAAATTGTTTATTTCTTCTAATTATGTCATGCCAGTTACACCGACCTCAATTATGCCTCAATTTTACCGACCTTTAGGCTCACATATTCTTTTATTATTAATAACTACATGTGTGCTGTATTAAATAACTTGTGGATATTATTACCTTAACAATAATTAGGATAAACTCTATTCCTTATTTTAATTAATGCCGTTAATTATTAGTATAAATTACAGTATTCATAACTATTAGATCATTAGACTTTCTACAATGATCGAAATAACATTAATGATTAAGTAACTCGAGCACAGAGCAGTAATTAAATTACCGACGAAACAGAGTTAAATGAAAAGCTATTAATTGAGAGATGGAAGATTTTCCGGAATTTCTGCTTTTTCTTTAAACACTATTCAAAAATATTTAAGTGAATTTAAAAAGAGCAGCGAATGCATGAAAATGACTTCCTGGGCAAGTCGGTCGAAGCCGCTAGTAAGGAAAACGTAACCAAAATAGAGAAAACGCTCGAGTCAATAAACTTTTCATTTGGTAACTTACACAATGTTATTCAGGACAATCTGTCATAAATATATTAAATATTATCACAAAATAAGTTTAGTACATACCCACGTCATATTTGTGGTGAAAATCAAATTGCCAAGTTCTTTTTCAATTGGCCATAAAAAGTAGGTAGATAAAATCAGCCAAATTCTTGCCAGAGCAGGTTAAAGGAGATAGATTAATTAAAAATATTCAATAAACCTAGAGACAAATACATTAAACTTGAATATTGTATAGGTCATAATGAATATTTATTGCTTTAACAACCAAAGTTTTAATGAGAAAAAAGGTTTTGGCTCTCCAATTTCGGTGACAGAAAATGTTTTTCGAGTGTATTTTTGGAAATGTAAAAAAAGGAATAAAGAACAAAATTACAATAAAAGTAGTATTAAAATATGCTTAGAATATGATTGATAGTTAACTCAATTGACCCCAGTTGAATTTTTTAAAGGAAATAAATTTCTTTCCTATTTTTAACTCTCCAGAAAGAGGGACTTTCCAATTTTTTATTCCCAAGAAAGAGAGAAATATCTTTTAGAGATTTTGGCACCTGAACTAAGTATGATCAAACAATTTATGTAACTATGTCAATTTCCCATTCGGTAGCATGTGTAATTTTTGAGAAAAATAGCAGTATATATTTTTGAGAAAAATTGCAGTACTAAAATAGCAGATACAAGTTTCACGTAAATATTGACACTCTAGAAGGATGACTTTAATAAATTGAAGAAAAAAATTACAAAAATGTTACGAAATACTCAGAGGATATGGATAAATCATAATTTTGGGAACCAATTTCCAAAATTCTACTATTTGAAAATTTTTGAACTGACCATTCACATGCTGATGCAAAAAAAAAGAATCTATATCTGAATATTAATATCTTCTTTTTTAAATGAATTGTTCAGGAAACTATGGTATATACATAAAAAAAATTCTTAAAGGAATTAGAATTAAATTTTCACAAACTATTTTCGAAAATATTTATTTGGAGCATTTATGTTCGTTGCTTTTGAAAATAAAACACTGAATTAAAAAAAAAACTCTGAATTCAATAAAAAAGTTTTGATTTTAAAAAATATTCTATTACGTAATTTTTTTTAAAAGCAAAGTTTCTTTTATATATTCTAAATTGCCTGGGCTGCATATTTCCTGTATAGTACGTACGATTAAACTTAATATCAGATTATGATCGAAAGAGTTAAAATACTTGACTAATTCAGATAAGGACATAAAATTTTCTACATAGAGCCATTACGGCTTTATTTACCGACTTGAGGCAACCCTAATTAGATTAGTAACAAGGCACTAATATATTACTCTAACAGCGCGCTTCATAATGTCCCAACGACACGACACCACGTCTCCTAAACGAATCAGGTTTCTATCTAAACAGTGGCTAATAGCTCTCTGGGCTAACTATTTGCCGAGTCAATTAATTAGGGCAAAAGGTTTAGCCCCTCTGCTTACATTGCTACGATCGATGGTTGCGTAGTGATGTCGTGTAGTTTTGTATTTGTGCCGAATTTAGGTTTATGGCCCATGGAAATAGTGAATGAGTTTATTTAATTAACGTAGTAATTTTATTTTCTGGTCACGTTAAGAAGTCAATAAAATTATAAGGATATTCAGTAAAACAAATAAATAAAAATTGATTAAGTTATTACTAAGTACCAATTACGAATATCTATTTATAATAGTAGTTTAATGCCACCTATCTCGTGTTTATGTTGATCATAAAACTTATTTATTTAAAAGTCATGTGTCAGAATTACAACAACCAGCATAAAATCAATTATCTTTAAAACCTAGTACAAATTATGATAAACCAGCAGTGGAAATCATCATTAAAATCAAACTATTTAATTAGGAACCATTTAGAAAGGTAATTTTGACAAATAAGTACTTAATTGCGAACCATCAAGTGACTCCGTAAACATTTCAAAGTTGGATATAGTTTTGCAATAATAAAATTGCAAAGTAGATTAATGTAAATGCACGCATGCTATATCTGCAAGCTCTAAGCAGGTGTATTAAAATAAGACTTTATCCTATCATGTCACTATCGGGGACATAAAACCTTACGAAACTGAAGAGCGAGGCGTTATCAACATAATTAAAGAAAAATCAAAATCAATTTCCCAAAGGAAATTATATCCGAAAAGGCCAATTACAAAATGTGAAGGGAATATATGAGAATAGCAACTAAACATTTTATAATACAAACGTCCATTAAAATTGTTTAATATTTTTCCCAGCATGAGAATGTAAGTATATTTATACGAAGACCGTATTGGTATTGGTTTCAGTTTACCGTATGACCGTATTGGTTTTCAGTTTACTATGTATTAGAGTTAAAATAGTCACGGCCACGGAAATCATGGGAAAATCGGCTATGACATCGTAGCTTTTGATAATGTGTATGTGAATATGAGGTTATCTTCCATAATCACACTAAGATCTCGCAAGAATGAAACTCTTTCGAATTTAGCGTCATTTAGCCCATAATTATGTATAATGCTCTATTATGGACTAAATGAAACTAAATTTAAGAGAATTTCATGCTTGCCAGATCTCATGTAAGCGAGAATACATTACCATTATATATTTGCTTGCGTTAAACTATAGCTTATTGCTCAAGTTTCTTTGCAATGCTTAATCTATATCAAATTGGAACGATTACCTATCAGACTAGAGGTGAGGTGTATATACTGTAATTCATCCGCGTACGAAGTATTTGACGGATATCTTTATACCAAACTGGTTGTCAACATCGAAGAAGAGCTACGAATGGTCAAAAAACAGAAAGCAACGAGTGCCGACAACTTGGAAATTCGCTTGTCATAATGAAAGACAAAAGACAACCTACATTATTTCATTGTTTAATTTTAGATTTAGTAAATTAATAATTGCGAAAAGATTTAAGGGGTTAATAAGACATGGTTTAAAAAATTTTAAAAATGTTTTGTAATAAGGAATATTTACAGTTTTTTTGGATATACATAATAGAAATAATTCATATTCCATTATTTGAAGTGTCCTTTCTTACCCCCATAAAAGAGTTGGATAAATTTTTCATATCTTTTTTTCGAACTGATCTGAATTAAGCATCTTGTACTGAGAATGAATTTGATTTATTGTGCATGATTTTATTGTTAAATTTAAAAATATTACTTGCCATTTTTCATTATGAAATACAAACTTGTAATGTATTGTAGCATTGAAAAAAAACGATCGTAAGCGATTTTTCATTCGTTTAAGAATTTTTTTATATGTTGTATAGATTAAGTAATAAAGTAAAACACGTTTAAGATAATGTACGTCTACGAATTTTCTTTCTATCTAAATTTAAGATTAAGGAAAAATACGCAGAGAAAATATCCTAATTTTATTATTTTATTTATATACGCCTTAAGCAATACCCGGTTATTTACCGAGAACACCAATTGAACTAAAGCATAAGGCCTTGCTGAGCCTTTGTTAATGGCTATGTGTAATCTGGCAGACAAAATTGAAAGTATCTACAGGTGCCTAAAAGTTATAGTCATTTCTCTTAACTGTTTTATTTCTCTTACTTTGGTAAATACTTGCAATATTTCCGATTCCGGTATGTTCTTTCACCATAGTAAAAGGTCCACTTCAAAATCGTCCTTCAGAAGAGACCTTTTGATAATAAATTAATTTATTTTTGTCTATTTTTTTGGTGATTGATTACCTGTCTATTTTTTGCAGGTTCTTTAGTATTCCGTAGAACAATTGGCAAAACGGAATATTTATGGAATTGCTTTAGTGTTCGTCCGTCCGTCCACCTATGACAGGAATTTTTTCAGAAATTATTTGAGGTAGAAAGTTGAAATTTGGTATCATAGAAAGCGGTGACCCAATTAAATATACGAAGTAAAATGTTTTTATTTTGATATTTTAAAAATTGATTAAGAGAGTAAAAGGGGAGATACAATTTTTTAAGAACATTTTGGGGGACATCAAATAAAATATTGTTAAAGCACAAGTTTAAATAATACATATTCCCGTCAAATATTTTCTAAGGCTTCTTTGAAAAAATAATAAATCATCTCCGAGATGAATTGTTTTTTTAGTATTTTTTAAAGCAACAGCCATATTTTTTTCTAGACAAACAGACTTTTGGTCTAACAGATACATTTTTCATGAAATGGCTGCATCGAGTACAGAACTTACCACGTGCCGAAATAACAAATAAATAAACAAATCCAGTTTAGCAGAAGTGCGAATTTTTTTTTGTTTTAGATGAAAAAATATAGATAAAAACGAAGTTTTTACTAAAAGTAGGGCTAGGTCCCGATTATTTTATTTAAAAAAAATGACTTCAAAAAGTTTCCAAACAAAAGTGCACTTTGTCAAGGAAGTATAAGTTATAAGTTTTTTGACTTAATTACTATTCTTAGTTACCCTAAACAATGAATTTGCAAAAAAACAGGAATTTCGAAAAACAAAACATCTCCAAAAAATCAAAAATTTCAAAGAAAGTAGAGGATCGAGCAAAGTAAGGTTATACAATTTATGTTCGACGGCCAATTGACGGGTATTTATTCATAGAAGGAACTTATTTCGAATAATTTTTTTTATAATAAAATGATCGAATCCGAGCCGTGACTTTTTAAATACAACTTTTTTATGTATATTCTATCATTTAAACCAAAAAATGAGAAAATTCACATTTCTGCTAAACGACTGGTGTTTAGAGAAGACCTGTACGTTAAAGAAGTAAGTGAGGTTTATCAACCGAACGAATCAATATAAAAGTGATATTATAGTTATATCAATGAATCAATTCAGTAGAATAAAAAACTGAATTGATTCAGAATATTGAAAATATTATTGAATAAAAACATAAGTTCGAAGTTTGTTATTTATTTACATTTACTTCAAATCCTTTTAGAAAATATAACCCCTATTGGCTATCTTCCTGACTATTCATATAAATTCAACTTCATCTGAATATATTTTCATGCATTGTGCAAAATTAGTTATTTATTATAAAAACTTTTTGTGTATAACATTTATGTTATTAAAAACAGTTTTCTATCGATTTTTCTACTACTTAGTTAAAATTTCCATCATAACTCAATAGGTTGTAAGCTTATTGAGTTATGATGGAAATTTTAACTAAGTAGTAGAAAAATCGATAGAAAACTGTTTTTTTTTGACTTAAGCTGTGTAAATAGAAAAATATGGAAATTATGTCTGGTATGTAGCTCTTAGGTATATAGTTTGATCTTTGATTTATCGTAAAAAAACACAGTAAGAAACTATCAAAAGTATCCAAAAATACATGAACCTACAGCTCTTACAGTATTCTGTTCCAATTGGTAATTTAGCAAGATGTGGGTGAATATTGAAAATTTCAAAACAAAATATAAATGGTTAATATGTAACGCAGCGTGTGATGACACTAATCTCATCATCATCAACTGGAAGATGTCCACTGGTTGACATAGACTTCAATAATTGATCCCCGCAAAGATCGATCCCATACCGCTTGCATCCAACGACTTCTCACTACATTTAGCCGGTCATCTATCCGTCTAGTAGGGGGCCATACCGCTCTGCGTCTTCTGGTGGTTGCCGTTCGAGAACCTGTCTTTCCCGACGGTCATCTATTCTAAGCATTATATGGCCTGTGAATTGTTATTTTTTCACTTCAGTCGGCGACATTAGATCTCCTATGAATCACCTAAATGATTCATAATTCGTAGAGAAAATCCGAGCATAACCCTCCCCGAAGCTCGCTCAATGACTTGGAGTGTTTTTAGAACCCCAATTATGTTTTAATAAAAACATCAAATATTAATTACAATTTTAGCCATATAAACGTCAATATCAATAAATAAATTGAATATCATAATGCAATAATAAACAAAATACTGTGAAATAATTAGTCCTGCGGTTTTGTATGAAGAAATTATCGACATTTTCTCAAGTGTGAAACAAGTGTCGTAATCGTTTAAGAGCCAAAGCCGCCTTCAGAGGGAGGTAAGAGGGCGTAGTTGCCTCCATCCATTCAGTGGAAACAAAATAAAAAATAATAACACGAATAGCGGCAAACCTGTTGAACGTGATCCTGTTTATTTGTATTTAAATTTTTTATTGCATCATCCGCGCATTTTATGTCATTTTGAAAGCTACAATAAGTTTCAAAGTTATTACAGGAACAAATGTCAAAGCTGCGCCTAATGAATGAATTTCGCGGAATAAACTTCTTCTATTTAATGTATGTAGGTAATGCTAATATTTTTTCATGATTTTCTTTCGTTTTTTGACATTTTATTTGACTTGTATTTTCATACACAATAATGAAATGGATTCCATAACATTTTCGTTAGAAATTTCCTTAAAGTTTCTTGAACTTTTTGAAATATCATTGTACAGCAGAAACTCACACTTAATAATCTGACTATGATTTCTCTTTGAAAACAAATTAAGTTCTACACATTTGTTATACTTGAATATCACGTGAGCATCTTGGCGATTGCGCATTATTGCCCTTATTACTTTGTTACCTTAGATTATCATTGGATATAACGGATCGAAACTGTCATTCGTTTGTCATTGGACCTTTGAAAAGTTCTACACATTTGCTATACTTGGATATCAAGCAAGCATCTTGGCGATTGCGCATTATTGCCCTTATTACTTTGTTACCTTAGATTATCATTGGATATAACGGATCGAATCTGTCATTCGTTTGTCATTGGACCTTCGAAAAGTTCTACACACTTGCTATACTTGGGTATCAAGCGAGCATCTTGGCGATTGCGCATTATTGCCCTTATTACTTTGTTACCTTAGATTATCATTGGATATAACGGATCGAATCTGTCATTCGTTTGTCATTGGACCTTCGAAAAGTTCTACACACTTGCTATACTTGGGTATCAAGCGAGCATCTTGGCGATTGCGAATTGTTGTTCTTATTACTTTGTTACCTTAGATTATAATTGAATAAAACGGATCGAATCTGTCATTCGTTTGTCATTGGACCTTCGAAAAGTTCTACACACTTGCTATACTTGGGTATCAAGCGAGCATCTTGACGATTGCGAATTATTGTTCTTATTACTTTGTTACCTTAGATTATCATTGGATATAACGGATCGAAACTGTCATTTGTTTGTCATTGGACCTTCGAAAAGTTCTACACACTTGCTATACTTGGGTATCAAGCGAGCATCTTGACGATTGCGAATTATTGTTCTTATTACTTTGTTACCTTAGATTATCATTGGATATAACGGATCGAAACTGTCATTTGTTTGTCATTGGACCTTCGAAAAGTTCTACACACTTGCTATACTTGGGTATCAAGCGAGCATCTTGACGATTGCGAATTATTGTTCTTATTACTTTGTTACCTTAGATTATCATTGGATATAACGGATCGAAACTGTCATTTGTTTGTCATTGGACCTTCGAAAAGTTCTACACACTTGCTATACTTGGGTATCAAGCGAGCATCTTGGCGATTGCGAATTGTTGTTCTTATTACTTTGTTACCTTAGATTATCATCGAATATAACGGATCGAGACTGTCATTCGTTTGTCATTGGACCTTCAAAAAGTTATACATACTTGCTATACTTGGATATCAAGCGAGCACCCTGGCGATTGCGCATTATTGTCCTTATTACTTTGTTACATTACATTACCATTGAACATAACAGGTCGAAACTGTCATTCGTTTGTCATTGGACCGTTTTGACACAGAAGAACACCCGTACGGTATTAGTGCAAGCAAATATTTACAAAAACATATGAATGCGTAGTATACTTCCCATGGAATGTCACGGTAAAAATGCATGCATTGCAACGTATTACATAATTATAAGAATTTTGAGTACTGAGCGCGTGTGAAATGCAACGTGAAGCTACTTTCCACGTAATTATCGCGGCATCTGTCATATAATTTTATTAACATATTTAGAAAATGTGATATTAAATAAGTTCTTAATTAAATAATGTTACATTATTTGAATTAGTAAAATAAAAGTAGATTCAAATGTATTTTATTCAAATGAAGTCATGCTATTTGAAAACTTTTTTCGGTTCGTTTGTTAACTTATCAAATGTTATAACGTGACTTTTTGAAAATTTATTTTCAAAATTGGTTCAATCCAATATTCGCGCTTGACTGTGTATTTGGACCTTAAATATAAAAGGCTCTCTACACTACTCGCGAAGTTACCTCGACGAAGTGCTCGTCGAAGTTGATCACAGTCTGAAGTATGTCTGGAGTATAGTCTGAAGTACGCACAAAGCGAATCGAAGTACCTCTCCCCACTATTCTCTTATCCTAACTTCAGTCAATTTCGCGAGTAGTTCAGAATAGGTTTAACATATACAGTGGATATAAGAGTATATACCTCAACACGGTATTAAGTCACCTGTTGACAGGTCGTATATGGTTGCTATAAAAGTTTCAACTGGGCTATTGGTTTTATAGTTTCTTAAAACGAGAACGGCGACGGCAAACCGGTGCCGTTTGTAAAAGACTTGCGTTTGTAGAAAGCTGGCGCCATGCCAGACTCGTACAGATGCCATTTAGCGTTGCCAGTTAGCGCGGTTACTGGATTTATGTGTCAAGAAAACACAATAAATGAAATTTCAAAAACCAGTTCCTATTTAAAAAATTTCCTCATATTTCTTTAAAACAAAAAAAACTGCTATAAATTGTTTATCATAACAGTAAATTATAATATTAAACACACATTTAAAATTATAAACTTTTTATAATAACAACAAACAGTACTTTAAACATAAATGCCATTTTTATCTTATAATGAAATAAATAAATGTTATTCAAAAGTTAAATATTTACCAATTAATGACCAAATTGGAAAAGCGGAGTATAAAATTTAAACAAAAACCTTTGATGCCTTTTCATCTTGCTCAAGTTCTTAGACTGTTCGCTGATATGTGTAAAGAAAATAAGGTCCACTTAATATTTGTTGGTTGGAAATAAGTGTGTTTTCATAGTCAAACAACATCAGATAAAAATATATTCATTACATCACTAATATACTCAAACATATACTAATATATTCATTACCATTATATTAGAGCATTAAGTTACCCTAATCAGTTTCAAGGAGATCTAGTTAACTGTTCCTGTATATGTGAGATTAAATTACCAAAGGGTTTACTTAATTAAAGAAATTATTTTATTGAAAGGGTTTACGTTATAAAAGTAACGTGCTCATCATATTTCGTGATTCCAAGTTTAGTGTTTTGGTCTTAGCTATACACAGATTATTATTTTTTATTTGTTCCGTATTATTGTTATTTCGAAAATATTATGTAGAGCGAGATTATTGTTATTTCGAAAATATTATGTAGGGATAATTTAATACGTGTTTCAGAGGTATCCTAATATCAATCTTAAACCAAGTTATTTGAATAGAAAATTTGTAGAGATGTTTTTAGGTATTAGAAAGTAGAAGCCTTAAATTTGGTGTATAAACTGTCTATTGAAAATAATGATATATCTGCAAAATTTTTTCCATATTTCACACTTGCACTAAATTATTGCACAAGATAAATATTTACGCAGTCCTAGGTTTCAAGAAATGTTAATGCCAGAAGTATGGAATTTAATATAGGAAATGTTTCCTACAAAATTGTGAAATATAACAACACCCAACCAAATATTAAAACAGGACATGTTTCGGGAAAATCTTGTATCTTAGGTATTAACTTATGCTACAGCTCGAAGTTGTGTAAGTTTTTCCAGTATGTAGTTCATATAGTTTTCCATTACTAAACCAAGCATGATCTTTAATGAAAAATATGTACCGCAGTATGAGTCCCATCTATGAAGATGAAAAAGCCCGGCCTGCTTAGAACTAATAATCCAAATATTCCAGAGGTTCTCAATACGAATTAAAATAATTAAATTAAATTTACGTAGATTATATATGTAGTATTGAATATATAAATGGAATTAATTTAATTAATCCAACTGTTTCAACTCGATTTATAGTAAAAGCCATTAGGTACATGTCACTGCACGTCAGAATGAAACACTTAGAGGTTTGGTTATTAGTCTGTCTTTTTATCAAGACTCTTTTTATGAGGAACGGTCTGTAACTCATATTGAAATTAGTAATAGTAAGGTCTATTGTTCTGTAAAAAATTAAACTAACTCAATACAATATAAATATAATGCTTTTGTAATATCATGTAGTCTGATAGTGAGTCACTTTTCAAAACTACTAAGTAAACATCCCGTTTGTTTTAATAATTAATTAATTATAATTTAGAATCTTGAAAGTTGGCTTGAAGGAAGGTCTCAAGTAAAAGAAACAAATCCCAATTTTTCTCTATAATTGGAATTATAACGTAACGAACAAAATTATTTCGATTTTTCTTTTTGATACAGATATATTATTTTTTAAAATACTGGTTAGTTACTATTTAAATAAATATTAAATACATGTGGTATTTAATTCTATACTATATACTATATCAATTTTATTATATAGCGGTAAGGAACCTTCAGTTCTATACGCACTTTACGTCTTTTTTTTTTAATTAGTAAACTTAAATTGCATTTTTGAATTTTGTAATTTATTGTTATTATTTTTCCAATTCATTTATTTGTTTTTTTTTATTTTTATACGTTTTTAAATCTATATAAATTGATGAAAAATTATTAGACTGGAAAAAAATTAAAAAGCATTGTCACGTCAACATCGTCACAAAACACTCATTGAGCTTATTCGTTTTAGTCTTTAAAATTCAATTTCCACTGATTTATTTTAAGGTACCTAATTAGCAAACATTCATAAATTATTAATTTAGTTTGTCTACTGAATTTTTTTTTTCTTTATCGATCCTTTATTCCATTCAGCAAGTTAATAAACACCTAATAAACGATAAAATTATGCATTTATTTTTAACCCATCACACCTGCCTATCTTGCATTGTAAAAAATTAAAAAGAAATTGAAGGAAAAAGTAGTATTGAATAAAAGAAAATATTGAAGAAAAATGTATTAATGCATAAAAAGTTTTGCCCCATCAGTTATGTTTAATTTACGTGCTACACAGAATAATACAAACGAAGTTGTGGAAAAAAAATAGTATAAAATAACAGAAAAATATCGAAGAGAAAATATATAATACGTATACTTAATTTACACCCCGAAAAAAATTACGTGAAAGAAATAAAAGAAAATATGAAATGAAGAAATATGTAGAAGAATACATCGACACATAAGAATGAATAGCAGAAATATTATAATTTATAAAACAGTTTCAACATTGCAAACCTTGCGCTACATATTCTCATAATATATTCATTGAAAGGTAGATAAAAATCGAATAAATGCCGGGGTTTCCAGCTGCATGGATATTGAATTCCCAATGAGACGTGACTTTAAACTACTTCGCGTTTCGTGGAGTATATTTTTTATTCTCGTAATAGGGAGATACGATTTATGAGGGTTTACAAAAAGTAAGCTCTCTAGAGACCATTTCCAGACGTCGACTAGGTGTTCATCGAGCTTCACACATGCTTGGAAGACCTGAGGCAACTTAGAGAAATGTAGAATAGAATCAATGATTATCGACATAGCGTTATTTCGTATATTAATCAAGATCTGCTATCTAACCCAAAGGATTTGGCCGGGATGCTGGTTTTTATACAATACAACTGCCATTGGACCTTTGTAACCCATAGGGAAATCAAATCCTTCTTAGGCAAATTTTTTTATAACAACTATTATCTAAGACAACAGTTACAATCTATGATTTAACGTACTTTCCGAAGCACGAAGGGGCTCATAATTATTTTTAAAATTATAACTATTTTTAAAAAAAAAGAAAAACATTTTTGTTCTCTGCTCAAAGAGGTTTTTTAAAAGGGATATTTCACACAATCAGATAAAAAACTCCCTCACTTTCTAATTGATTCCTTGACCTACAGGTCGTTTCTGAGGAAAAGAATCTCTGGGAGCGTCTTAAAATATTATGCTTAATTTAAATACTATATAAATTACAAATCTCTATTTTATTTTGTCTAGAACTCAGAAACCTTGAAATTAGATACAAATAAATTTAAATATGCTGATTGGATATAGCTAGATCTATCTACATTATATACAGATTATAACAAAGCACTTGTCTATTATACAAACAGGTTATTTTGTGCATAAAACGGAGAAGAAAATGTTGTGAAACTTCTAAACCGTTTCTGGAAAAATTCCTTTTCATCGCAATCAATCAAAGCTGCGATTACAACGAAAGAAACAATTACATTTTTTTTAAAGACACTCTCTTCAAATATACTTATTTTGAATCACCTGTATTAATAATAAATGCGTAATTTTGGAGTTATACCTATACTCTAAAATCGCACGTGGCAAACTACCAGCTTTTCCGGGCATAACTTATTCATAGTACTTAACAAATTATAAATTACTCGCATAAATGTGAAACTAAAGTTTATATTCAACGTAGATTATATATAAGTAAAGTTTATAGTCAACGTAGTATTATAATATGCGAGAGCGTATATCAAAGATAATAATTGACAGGATACGGAAGTCGTTAAGGAAGTTCTACCAAATCAGATTGCGATTAGCATACGGCCGTCTTCCGGCGTATTGATCCCCGGCGTGTCTGGAATGGTGGACTACATATTAGCATATTCATGTTATAATCAAAGATCGACTATTTCGCCAACAGTTATTAATTCAAAGTTGAACGTTTCTTCCTAATTTAATTATTCACTTTTTTATTTAATAACTGTTTATTGTTAATTTATTAGTGGTATTTTTACAGTTTACTGTTGTAATCTGCGTTATTGTAATGGATAGTACGACTTAATTTCATGACAAACAAATGCTAATAACAAACAGACTATAATAATTAATCATATATTTCAGGGAACATTTTTATAGATTTTATTTTTGTGTATAATTCTTTTAAACGTTATTTTGATAGAGCTATAACGAAATACCATTGAAGTATTTTTTAGCAACATTGAAGTTTATTTTGCAGCAGAAAATGCATCATAAGTCTCAATATCTAATTATTATTATTAAATAGCATTGAAGTTTTTTTTAGACTTCATCTTGTTTACAAATCTTTTAAACGCTATTTTGATATAACTATAATGCACACGCTTACGCCTAAAGTTTATTTTGCAACAGAAAATGCATCATAAGTGACAATCTCTAATAATTATTAATAAATAGCTTTGAAGTTTTATTGTAGACTTTACTTTACAATTCTTTTAAACCCTATTTTGACAAAGCTATAAAGAAATATCATTGAAATATATTTGAGCAATCTTGAAGTTTATTTTGCAACAGAAAATGCATCATAAGTGACAATCTCTAATAATTATTAATAAATAACTTTGAAGTTTTATTGTAGACTTTACTTCATTTACAATTCTTTTAAACTCTATTTTGACAAAGCTATAAAGAAATATCATTGAAATATATTTGAGCAATCTTGAAGTTTATTTTGCAACAGAAAATGCATCATAAGTGACAATCTCTAATAATTATTAATAAATAACTTTGAAGTTTTATTGTAGACTTTACTTTATTTACAATTCTTTTATACCCTATTTTGACAAAGCTATAAAGAAATATCATTGAAATATATTTGAGCAATCTTGAAGTTTATTTTGCAACAGAAAATACATCATAAGTGACAATCTCTAATAATTATTAATAAATAGTTTGAAGTTTTTGTAGACTTCATTTTGTTTACAATTATTTTAAATGCTATTTTGTTATAGCTGTAATGAAATATCATTGAAGTATTTCTGAGCAACATTGAAGTTTATTTTGAAACAGGAAATTCATTATAAGTGACAATCTCTAATAATTATTAATAAATAGCTGTCAAGTCTTTTGCAGACTTTCATGTTGTTTGCAATACCCTCATATATTTTTTTAATTAATCAGTACTGGTTTAAAAATTTAATTCAAAAACACGTCAGAAGTGAAGTGTATTGAAGTGCGATACACTTCACTTAGATCATTGTTATTCATTACACACACCTCTATGTCTGTCTGAATACTATAAAATATACAATGGTGAAATTTTTGCATCACACGACTAAATCATTTTTGTGTCAAACCCTAAAAAACAAACAAAGAAACCTTTCCTTACAAAATTAGTATTTTACTTACGAAAATTATTTAATTTCTAGAAAAATTTACAAGCATCTTGAAAGATCTATTAGATTCTTCCAATTTATCCATTTGTATTTACAAATCCATTATTAGCCATATTTTATTTAATGGGTTAGAAACATAGATATTAGTCACGAAGGAATTTCGATCAATTCAAAATATTGGCGAAAAATTGTGGAGCAAGCCGTGAGAATGGACAATGGAAAATAAGGATAAAAAAAGAAATATATTATAAATATAAACATATCGAATTGTCATAGAAATTAGGAAGGAAATAGTTCCAATGCCTGGGGCATCTTAGAAGAATTGATCAGAACATAATAGTTAAGAGATTACTCGAAAGAAACCTAAAAAACTCTTGACCCAGATATTTACAAAAAGATCAACTGAAAGAAGAGCTTGAATTATTAAACGTTTCTAATTGGGAAAAAGTAGATTACCACAAATAACAGTTATCAATACAGAATTTTTAGTTTCCTATTTTTTTTTTAGTTTCGTTAGCAATATTTTAAAAACCAAGTATTATAAATAGGGTGTGTTTTGCGGTTTTCAATTGACACAGAGCCGGAGCTCATGGCGCTTGAGTCTATTTCATATTTAAACATTTATTTTATATCTGTAATGCTACGTGCTCTTGGAAAATGGTGTGTTACGTGACGCATTTCTAGACCTTCAAGCTTAGTTCTAAATTGTTTCTCACTTGAGTGCACCCAAGAGAATACTCTAGAATGTGATGATGAGACCGCGTTAATTATATGTGAATATAAATTAAATATTATATTAAAACATCTACTAAAAATAAACTAAACAGCGTCTAGTAGAATAATCTATTTAACTAAGTATTTCTCATAAAACAAATTCAAACCGCAAGCTGATGATAAATGAAAAATTATTTTGAGAAACTCTGAAAATTGGCCAAATTTAAATTTAAAATTTATACAGCGATAGCAATACTGAAGTGTGATGTAATTATTAGTAATGCTTATTGTATCCTACGAGAGTGAATGGGGTAGGGAGATGTTTCCACTTTTTTAAGTTCAAAAGCCCATAACTTGCTTATATTTACTCGGTTTTTTTTATAATTCTTCCATTACTGAATTTAATTAGCCTTTATTTTCGTAATACTTTATTTAACAAGGACAGCAAATTTAGTAACGATCCACTATAAAATTATGAACTATAAAATTATGATTATTATAGTAAAAAATTAATGCTGTAAAAACGGATGTCGCTGTTAAATAAGCAAGTTATAATCTCAATTAAATGAAACTACGTGATGTAGTATTATTTCTACTATCTTTAATTTCTTTACCACGACCTAGGTTTCGTTGTATTACATCTTCAGGTGGGATATTAGCAGACCGCAAGCTGATGATCATGCTTATATCCCACCTGAAGATGTTGTAATACAACGAAACCTAGGTCGTGGTAAAGAAATTAAAGATAGTAGAAATAATACTACATCACGTAGTTTCATTTAATTGTGAATAATGAATTTCTACAAAATTAACGCCAAATATATTCAAAAGTTGTAGTATATTTAATACTCAATCCTGATAAGGAAAAATGTGATGATTGCGGATGCTAACCGAGCCTTCGTTGTATAAATTCATGTTGTTTGCATAATGCACATTCAGATTTGACATTGTTACCATTTTACTATTTAATTATATGTAAATTAGATAATGTCACATTGCTTCATCGGCCAGATTAAAAAAATATTATTTCGAAATAAGAAGGCATATTTGTTAAATTTATTAACATTTCCAAAGATAAAGAAAATGCAACCCACACTGACAATGCTTTACCGACAAATAAAAGTTTATTACTAAGTTAATTCGCAAAGTTAACGCATTCAATCTTCAAATCGACACCAACGTCGAACTAATTATGAAACACTTAATGCGATCTCCGCACGTACTTGATGTCACCCTCACGTTCATGGCCCATTAAGAGGTGGACCGTATCTCACAGTGTGCTCCGGGAATGCTCAAAAGATAAATAGCCTTTGCTACTCTCTATCACCGTAATATCGATCAATCTTTCTAAAGCTACATTATGTATCGACACTTTAACGAATGACCTTTCTCGCACACCGCAAATGGTATGTGTGGAGTTTACGAAAGGTTATATGCTCTATATGGGCACTTAATTTTTACGAGTTGTTCGTAGGTTAACTTTGCGTGAAATGTTATATAATACGATCCATTTTTGTAAGTTTTATGTTTTTTATTTATTTATTTATTGAACGATTTTAATATACAGTACACACGGCGGAAAATAATGATTGAAAAATTGTTTGAAAGACGGTAAGACAAGGTGCAGTGTACAATGTAAAGCGAAATGTTACAATATATAAAATATAAGACGAATTAAAGTATAAAATAGATCACGGCTAACAGACAGATGGACGGACAATGAAATCTCAGGGGTCATAAACGTACCTTTTTAGGATCCGTAGTCAAACACGGAATCCATATATTAATAAATGTTTTACCCCTTTTTAAGCATATTGCGGATGCGAAGGAGTGCGAGATTTGGTTTAAGTTTATATAGAGAAATAGTGTAGAAAGCTAACACTGTTATGTAACAAGGCGTTACAAATACATTTAACATTAAAATATTCCTTGTTTAACTTTATACTGTCAATGTCAAACCATAATAGTCCGTGGTCAAACAGTCGCACCGAATAGAGATTGTCATCAAAGAATTTAAAAAGGTCAGATTGACTGAATGAATTTCGAGCTGTGAATTTTGTGTGATTTCAAATATTCTTTTTTCAATAGTCTGTAGAGTGTACGTCAAGGCAAAAAAGCGTTTATTTTATATTTTGTGTAATAGTTATCTGTGTTTTATATATTAGTAAAATACAGCTTACTTAATATACAGCTGATGATAAAGGAAAAGTCTCTCAGCTTGCTTAAATACACCTGTTGTAAAAGAAAATACGCGTGATGTAAAAGTCTCGCCTACCTATTAGTGTCTTCAACAATGTGTGTAGGTAAATACGTTACGGTTTAACTTTGACTACTGAACGACCATTAGTCCTCATAATTTCGTCATATTCGTATGTGCTTCTCTTCGTCTGTCACATCTTCGTAGTGTATACAGCGTCAGATCTACGTTCATGAAGTATGTGGTTGGCTATCTAAATTAACATATAGCAAAAAAAAAAGTGAGCCGTCACGGGACGCCTGGCAGATGTGAAACATCATGTTCGTACAAGTAATATGTATAAAAGTCAAGATGATTACAGGAACTAAATATAGCATAATGAAAAAATAAAGTATTACGAATTTCTTACAGAAAATGGTGACTTGTAAACAACAGCGTCGAACGAGTGAGGAGGGGGTCGCGTAGTCGGTTGCGCATGGCGACACGTCGCCATACCGTACACTCTACTACATGTAGACTATATATAAACCTTAGTATAGCGTGGCGACCAGTCGCCACGGCAAGCGTCGCCACGCCAACGATCCAGTTTATACCTGCGCCTATAGATGTTTCACATCAAAAATTATTCACAACTAAATGAAACTACGTGATGTAGTATTACTTCTACTTCTTTTATGTTCTTTACCACGACCTAGGTTTCGTTGTATTATAATACTACATCACGTAGTTTCATTTAATTGTGAATAATGAATTTCTACAAAATTAACGCCAAATATATTCAATATAAAAAAATTATTTTTCTTATTTTTAAGGTACTAATCCTTATTAAGAATTGAGAATAAAAAATTAAAAACATTTTTAGTGCACCTCAATTTTGTGGCACATCGTTAGAAAACCTTCTACAATGAAAATTGGGTTTCACATAAAACTTTAAATTTGTTTACCCCTTTTAGGAAGATAAAAGCTTTAAAGGTTATTAGAACCATTTTCAGTTACTATAAGCCTTTATGGGGACGTGTCAGCACGATGTACAGTTTAACATTTTATGAAATAACCACGCAATTCGAATTTATGCGTTTTTGGTTTTTGTCATTAAAAAAATATACCAATTAAAGGATTTCATCCCCTTCCAAACGTCCAACTCACTAGGCTCGAGCAAGTACCCCTTCGAACTTCATCTAAAGAAAATTAATTATTACATATTCAAAACATATTTACACAGGCACTCAATACGCGAACCTTACAAAGACGGCACACAATATATAATATTCCGCCCGGGATCTATTTACCGGAGCTAACGTTTACTCGATTCGCAAAGAAAGGGGTGCTACACGCTTCTACGGAGCTACGCGACTGGGGCCTTCAAAAACTCCGCATATACCATTTGCGAAATACGTTAGAGTGGTGCGGGCACATAATGCTCCGTTACAAAGGTTGATCGATGTTGCGCCGTTGGAGACCGGTGCGGGCTATTTATCTTTCGAGCGTTCGCGGGATTCGCCGGGAGATACGGTCCATCCCGTAATGGACCGCGATCGTGAGGATGGCGCCAAATGCGTGCGAGTATTGGATTAATTTTTTTTTCAATTAGCTCGCTCTTAGTGAACAGTGGTTATCGGTGTGAAGATTGAATGCGTTACGCACGAGAGCTCTTTACAAGCAGCTGATTTAATGAGAAAGTTTTATTGTTGATTAGTTTTTGATCAAGACTTCACCCATTTGCAATAGAAAAAAATTTTTTTTTTCTTTTTTAATAGGTGTAGTTTTCAATAAAAAATTAAATTAATATTAATAAATAATTTAGGGTCCTATTACGGGTTTAGCATAGTTTAATTCAACTGGTGCTACCAATAGATAGCGCGGAAACATTCGTAATGTCATCAAAACCTATCCGAAATGCCGAAGGGCAATGACAAATGATATACGTTAAACGTAGTCATAAATTTATTACAAGTTTTGTATTCGCCCAGTACAGTTACTCAAAAGCTCTATCTTGTGAAATGATCAAATATTTAAATTTCAATCGGCAAGTTCCTGTAACAAATTAGCAAGTCGTAATAGGATATGCTGAGGATTTTGTAGAATTAGCTTTTCCTGCGGTTTCGCCCACTTAATGTTAGGAAAATGTAAAAATTTTTTTAAGAAATAGCCATGGATATTAATTAGGACAGTTATACTTTACTAAACCTGACTTTTATGATTTGCTGTTATACAGTGCGCCGCTCTGTGCGAATTATGCGATGATATTCTGGACTTTAATAGCGTACAATAATTAATTCAAGAATTTGGTGAGTGTTTTACATGTTTCACTAATTTTAAAAATTAAATTGACAACAGCGCATTGTTTTAACTTTTTCTGCTTCAATTAATGATAGTATAATTTACACGGTATTCGGAAATAGATTTCGGACAAAGAAAAACGCTATTCGTTACCAATAAAGAAATAAATTGTCGTTGAAATAAAATGTAAAACACGCCTTTTTTCCAATTGGATGCAAAAAATATCACGCCCAATACTTGCCCGAAGTGCGGGGGTTTATCAGCAGGGGGGATGTCTTCACAACTGTTCGCAGGTTGATTCCCCGACCGACGCTGAACAATGTGCGCAAGTATCGTGTGTATGACAACATGACAAATAATTACGAAATATTATTTTCAATTTTCTGAAAAAAGTTATCTTTTAAATTTTATTTTAACTACAATCAACTATTTTTCAGTCAAAGTCAAAGAAAAAGTCTTTCTTATCCGACACATATTCAGTCAATGTTTTACTTCTAATTAATAGTAGGGATATGTGTGTATCTTTGAAATAAAGAATGTAGTGTCAGTTTTGACTGACGATAACTGTTACTGAGAAGACTCTAACATTACAAGTAATTAATAAAATTATGTTTATCGGTAGATTCCCAACCTGGCTAAAATACGAAACAGACAGGTTGTTTCGTATTTTAAAGTCAAAACTTTTTCTAAAGTGGAAAAATTCCAATAATAGAGTGAAAAACAAATTGTAATATACTTGCAATTGCAATAAAGCAATAATAAGAGCTTACAAAAAAAGTGTTTCAAAGTCTTTAAATTTGTTAGGAAACAAATATTAAATAATTTTTTTAAATTATTGGATAAAAATCATTAGCATAATCAAATGTTGTTTCATAGGAATCGTCTAAAAACCACTAGAATTTAACCTATTTCATTACAAAAATGTGTGATGGGCTCACGCTGCGAGGTTTCCGTATCCACACTATTTTAAGTCACATACGCTTTAAATGGAAAACATATAGATTCTTAATATAAAGAGCATGATGTGGATACAAAGTTTATTTATTTCTATCAGATTTTAAAATAATACTATACTCCAATAAACTAATAGAACTCCAACAAACTTATACCCATAACCTACGAACTAAAGTAGTTGGTACAAACAGAATGTTCCCTGACTGATTGATTTTTCATCGCAGAGCTAACTAAAGCTAGAAACGTGAAATTTGGACAGTGGGTCTCTTTTATGACGTAAATACATACTAAGAGATACAATTTTATATTTAAACTTTTGGTTAGAACTTTGGTGTGTTACTCAACCAAAAGTTACCCAACCAAAAATTGGTTCTATTTTATTACGTAAATACCTACTTCGATAGTATTTTCAGAAATGCTACCCCTAAGGGGGTAAAATAGGGGGGAAATTTGTATGGGAGTCCCGTTATTTTCGAAAGAACACATAAAATTTTATATTTAAACTTTTGGTTAGAAATTATAACTTATCTATTTTATCGTTTTCCACAAATTGTCCCTTAAGGGGGATGAAAGGGGATGAAAGTTTGTATGGCAGTCCCGTTATTTGAATGGGAATTAAATTCATTGGTCTATGCGTATAGGCGTCATAGCTTTGTTGGAAACTCAGCCTTAAGCGGAAGACGAAATCAGAGGTTACCGGTCGATGGTATTATATTCTCCGATACGGGAAGGTGTGCCGCGGGGAGAGTTCATGCCCATATGCACCACATGTGGTCAGGAATATCAGTCGGACTTACTAATAGTTAAAAACGTATTTCTGTTTCTCGTTAATTGTCAATTGAGTCATAACAAGAGTCTACTTTATCGACCGTGCTCTACTGCACTCTATTCTTTCCATTATATCAAAGAAGAAACTTGCTGGGATTGATATCACAAGTGGTGTATTGAAATGCATTAATGCATTGCACATAAATGCACAGATAATTTTTTTTCTGAAATTGAACCATAGTTTCTTCTAGATTTAAAGACATTAAATAACAAAAACTAATAAAAAATTCCATCACATAAGAATTCTTAGATATCTCAACGAATATACTTAATAACATGAATTCACACAATCATTAATTAATTTAGGGTAGTAAACCCGTAGAACCCAAACGTTTAAGCATTTTTATTAGAAATATCATTCAATATTATATTGATAAAATCGACATTATTTCTTTTATGTGAGAAAAAATTGTCTTTTTAAGTCGGAAAAAGGCGCCAAAGTTTTATCTTTTTTACACGGATAACCGCCAAATACGGTAAAATCACATTAAAACACAATTCTAAAGGAAAAAAATTATTATAAAAACAATATTCAAAATTAAAATATTATAAAAACATATTCATAATGCGAACCATGAAAATATATATTTCCATGATACTGCGGTCATCTTGTGTCGCGTTCTTTAATTTATCAATTTCACGACTTTGTTTTATATAATTAAATTACCCCACGCAGTTTATTCTATATAATGTGGGGAAGGTTATAATAAATGTAAATATGATATTTAACATTTATAAGAAAGATATATAAGTTATGAATAATCATTAGTAACTTCAAGAGAAAATTACTTCAACATCATTCGACGTCGTAAAGTGAAATCTTAAAAATAGGAAATCGAACACGATATTTTTCCTTTCATTAAATATAAATTAGAAGTTTCATCTACGTAATTCGGGATAAATTATAATAAACAAAACAGTACTTTTGGTATCGCAATAAATATACAAATTAGAAATAACCCATACCGCTGGTGCGCATTCCACTTTGACGTACAGATATTACAGTTCAATTTCACTGATCCGACACAGCTGAGAACCAACATTCTCGACCTTTAGAGATTTGGACAAATTATGGGATGTCCAATAAAAAAAGGATTATTATTATTTAAACGAAAACCTAACTTTCTTTGTGGATACATCATGAAATATACTTAAATTTTACAGTGTATTGCGAAAAGTACTTCTAGAAAACATAATACGACATTTGCTAATGATTTCGTAAATACATAGGGATTGTAGGTTTTAACTCAATTTGTACATTACTCTATATATCTCGCTTTGTTTCTCTCTCGTATATCGATTAATAGCGTTTTGGAAATTTTGCTTTCGCAAAGTATCAAACTATTATATGGATCAGACTGACAACGTATTGGACTATGGAGACTCAACCGTATTTCTTTTAAATTCCGATTACAAATACTATATCTGCCAAATCAATAACTTATTGAGTCCTGTATGCTGTATTGCTAAGATAAGACTACTTACAACTAGACGAAATGACGTAGAACATGAAATATATACGTCCATAGTCCAACGGAAACGGAGGTCCTTTCCCTCCATACTAAGTTCCATGAAAATACTATTTATATGAGACGATATAGTTTTGCATTAACATAATTTTGTAATATCCAGATATATACGCAGGAGTTCTTAGTAACGCCAATATTCCAGAAGCAACACTAAAACAGTATGGTCGATGCAACGAACCTGCGAATAATAGATCGACAATCAGCCCATCAGCATTCAGAGCGCACACAACGACGTGTTATCGATGTCGAAATCCCCGCAATGAATATTATAGTCAACGAATTATTTTATGTATTGCGTGGGAGAAAATCGGCACACAAAACGGCAGGCGGAGAATTTTCCTAATGGGGTATTTATATAATGTAAAACCAACTGGCTGAATGTTGAGTTCATTAATTATAAGCTGTATGAAATTTAGAATATATAATATAATTTTAAATGAATTGTGTTCTTGCGTTGATAATCTCATGTTAAATACACCTTTACATTTAAATTTAGATTTAATCTGTATATATTCTACATTATTTATAATTTCCGAATATACAACCTCGATCTAGCTAATTCGTCTTGCCGAATGTTCTCACCTGCTATAAATATAAAATATAATTTACTTATTTATTTTCAAATATACTTAGATAGACAGATATCGAAAGATTTTGATGAAGTAAATATAATATATTTATAAATTTCTAAAACTTGAAACGAAAATAGTTATTGGTGTATACTCGATTTTGTTAAGAAAATAAAAGAGAAATGAAAATAAAATATACAGGAACCAAGAGCTACGAAGAAGAGAACTTTAACTTAACTTGAAGACTCCAGAGCACATTTTACGAAATATTTTCCTTGAGAGAAGTATTCATTTGAAATTGAACTTATGTATTGTGAACAAAAACTTTCGTAGAAAACACTATACAGTGCTTTATATAACAAGAAGTTTCGGTATGTTTTACAATGAAGCCCATGTCCATATCATAAGCAAATAAGTCATACAATCTATTTCTGAGATGACATTTGTCGTTACGTAGAGACTAATGACGATGTTAATGTTTAATTTTCCTAAAAAAAATTACAGCGTCGGAAACTGCAGCAGGTATTTTCGTGAAAATACTGATCACGTATAATTTATTAAAATCAAATAAAATTCTTATTTTGAATGGTTTAATCTATTTGCAACTTATATTTATTTAACACATGGTAGTATTATGAGAAATTAAAATACATAGAGAAGTTAAGATTGTAATTATTTCAATATCTGTAGGAAATGTCAAACTTATCGGTTGAAAATATTAGATTTACTTTTTACGCTTGCACTATTTACAAAGTCCAATCGCTACGCAGGTTGGGGCAATAGTAATATCCTTACACTTTAAAACGATACTAATATGGTAGCCTTGTGTCTATTTTTAGTAGAGTCATCGAAGTTTGAAATTATTTAAACAGAAACTGTGGCTCATTTGAGCGTGATTACCTCCCCATGCCCGACCTTAATTTTAATGACATTTTCACGTCAAATTAAGAAAAGATCTCGGAGCCATTTTAACCGACTTCAAAAAAGGAGGAGGTTTTCAATTCATTACCTTATTTTCTTTATATATGTTATCTTACTGCTCAATAAATTTGGACGATTATTTTTTATTTGAAAGGGTATAGTTTCATGAATTTGGTTAAAGTTTGACTACGGGAATGAAAGATACATCACAAAATCCTCGAAAAATGAACAGCATAGGGGTCGTAATTAAGTTTAGATGACATAGGTCCATGCAATTTGGATAATTTTGTTTTTGTTTGGAAGCAGTATACTCCCAGAATGTTCCCACGAAAATTTGGTTGGAATCAGAACACAAAAATTGATAATATATCATAGAATTTCTCAACATTGAACCACACAATTGCCGTGATCTTGTTTTGATTGTATACATCTAATGATAATATAACAAAATGCAACTAAGGGCGACATGAATTTGCTTTTCAGAAAAATCAAGGTGCAATGATGAAGGCGGAAGACGGTGGCAGGACTCTTCGGTGATGAGGAGTAAATTCTTCGAGTTTGAACTAATTTGATCTCTCTTAACGATCCAAAAATGTATGCATTTTATAAGTTTATGCCTGCCTAAACTGTGAAACTTGAAGATCTGCTGTTACTAAATTAGTACTGCGGTCTCAAGCAAAGACTCTGTCGTTGAACTATAGATTCAATCTCCTCAGTCCTGATGCTGCAGAGGTACTGCTCGCCTAAACTGTGTGACTTAAGGATCCGCTGTTTTTAAAACTTTATTATGGGTTTTAAGCAGAAACTTTATTATTTACCTCTGGATTTCAACTTTTCAGTCCTGATGCCGCAATAGTCAGTACTCTAAACCCTGGGACTAGATAACCTACTATTTTTAAGTTAGCAATATGTGTTCCAAGCAGAGACTCTGCTAATACACTTTGAACTCAAACTCCTCAATCTAAACACTATGGGGATACTGCCTTATATGGTACGATTTGAGAATGTACCTTTTTTAAGGTAATATTGTGGGTCTGAAACAGAAACGTAGTCATTGAATTCCGTATCCCAACTCCTCAGTTCTGATACTGCCGGTCTTTCTAAACCATGAGATTTGAATAAATACTATTTTTAAATTAATGCATTGGGTCTCAATCAGAGCCTATATCATTGAACATCGGGTTTCAAATCCTCAGTCCTCATGCTACGGGAGTACCACCCACTTTAATCACGAGACTTGTAGACTTGTTGCTTATAAATTAGTATTATGAATTTCAAAGATACTCCGTGGATCTTTGTGATCGAGTATGATTCGTTTCACTCGTGTTGATGCAAGTAAGAAAATAACAGAGTAAATAAGTAGGTAAGTATACACAGGTACATACAAAGGTTTAAAGCACTGATAATGTAAGTGTTAAGTATGTATGTACACATACAGGTATGTATAATATATATATATATATATATATATATATATATATATATATATATATATACATATATATATACACATATATAGAAAAAAATATTAAAAATAAAACTACAAAATGCGTTAAAAACTTTAACGACCTTGTTGGATGTGGGATAAAAATAACATTTGGTGATAGAATCACAGTGTACGAGCGCAAAGAAAACTATGATTTTGACATAGCATTCATTAGCCAATCATTAAATAATGGTTCTCAGTATTTTTGGTCTTGTACCCAGACATTGAATACACAAAATAAATACTATTTAGTACAGTGATAATATCATTATTTTAAAATGAAAGTAGTCTTGTTTCAAGTTATGAGTATCATAAAGAACTATATATTTTTTATCAGTTAAATGTCGCTTTTTTAAGTAACTATAATTGCAATTGTCAGTATTACATGGATTAAAATATTATTAATTTGATAAAAAATGAGCATTTTTATATACAAATCAATTCTTTTCGTACTCGTATAAAAATTACCTCATTTTTGTTGGTGTTCTTTAAATATTATTTTCTGATACATCTACTTTCTAATCTTTTCGTAAAATTGAGCTGAAACACAAGTCGTTTCGCTCAAAAGCCACATAACAAAAAAGTAAAACGAGCTTCAAAAAATGCACTAACTTAGAGACAGAAAGGAAATAACATTTCATCGTTCGGAGCGAAGTTAAATGTGAAGCAGAAAAGCGAACACCGCAAATACTTTTGGCTCTTCTGCGATATAAAAAGAAACAAAAAGAAATTATTTAACTTTGCCTTCGCGAAACTAAGTACCAATGAAACGAGAAACGAGCGCAGAGCAGAAATATCAAGCACGTGTGTCGATAACACAACCGTAGTACACTATGTAAAGAACATTATATATACACAAATTCCAACCACATAGAGAGTAATACAACACGTGACGTGAGTTCGGGAAGTTTCAGCCACGTGCTAAATCGAATTCGTCGCATTAGAGAGAGTTTAACAGTCATTACAGTGGAAAATACGTGCCAACTTTGATTATTGCCGTCTCGTTATTGCTCACTTTAAAGCCGGATAATGATTTCATCTCGACCTTGTCTAGTAAAACGAGTAATACGAATAAAGCTCAAGCAATATGTGAAAGCTCAGTCAAAAGCTTATCAAATTGTACGTATGAAGGACGATCTGCGATTCGTGATAAGAGCAGTTATGTGAAAGAATAAATGTTCTCTGGTCGTGGTACAAAGTTGCCAATGTAGTATATTTTAAAGGAATCTGGATTTCTAGATTATAATGGTCATAACTTTTATCAAGCTAAAGATTTTTTAAGAAAAAAAACAGAGTAAAAAGTAAATCTTGCAAGTAACGTTATCGTGTAATATTAAAAGAGATCATTATCTCTTATATTAAACATTATAATAAAATTAATTAAAAAATACATACAGGTAAATTGTAACTAGAAATCTGCGTCTTACGTTTATTATTTTTTCACTGCGAGTATTATCTCGGAAGAAACATTTTAAATATGATGATAGTGCAAAAGAAGCATTTTATTTATTCTTGGAGAGACTGGATGTGTTCTGTACGATCTTATTTATTTTCTGTCTGTACAATCATCTTTATTTTGATACTAGCTATGTCCACGACCGATAATCGATGTTTTTAATTCGGTTATCAATTGAAAAAACAAGCTATAAAAATTCCAGTTCTATTTTCTTTTCAGAATTTGGCCATCTCAAATTTCAAGGTAAATATTTTTTAACATCTCCTGGGAAAAATAAGGCAACTCATTAGGTGGTCTATTGTTATAGCTATCTTGAAGTTATAGAATATAAATAGAGATAAAATATAAAATTATGTACACAGGAAAATACCTTCCAGAAAATTATACAACTAAGTTCAAAGAAACAGGTATCAGGAAAATAATTTTATGGTCTTTGTCTTTCCAAAACATATGGGCTAGAAAATTTAACATTTTTTTATTGGTAGTATCAATAGCTTTTCTACTATTTTGTTGTTAATTTTCTACGCTATCCAGTTTCAAATTAAAATACTAACTTCGTAATTTCTCACTGACAATGTTGTCAATTAATTTGCACTCAAAATCAAGCCTTTCCCGAGATTATTTACTTACTGTATTTGGCTTAATTTAAGTTCAAAAGACATTTTCCCTTTTATTGTCCAGTTACTTTGTTTTTCAATATGCTAAATGTATATTCTTCTGTCACTTGTTTTTCATTACAGCGTAAGTGAAATTAATTATTTATCAAACGCAATTTGTCCTTTGTGCTTCCGTATCGATTGGTCTCAGGCATTGTACTGAAAGCATGTAGGTCATTAGTGTAAAGTGTTTTCAAGGAGCACAAATTAGTTTCTGATTAAAGTATCTACATTTTTACAGTTGTTTCTATGTCTAGTGATACGATATTTATTACCGAAAGATTCAAACTTTAATCAGATTAGATATATATATATATATATATATATATATATATATATATATATATATATATATATATATATACATATATTCTGCAATAATCGAAATTTAGTTAGATTTACTTAAACCTTCTAAATCACCCTTTGATTTAGTTACGTGCTAACAAGCACCTAACGACCTTTACGACTAACTAACCCTCGCTTGACACAAGTGCGTTAGAAAAAAAATGTTTTATGAATTCAAAATAAAATTTAACATCAAAGTTATGTACAAAAATTATTTATGTTGTTTAATACACTATGTAAATATATACTCTGATGTTGTTTAATACACTATGTAAATATACACTCTGAAAATTAACACCAGAACTTAACGTTATATATATTTCTTCAAGTACTTTATCAAAGTCATATCTGCTTAGAAAGATAATTTCTTCTTCATTGACTAAAGTGGTTTACAGGAAAAATTATTAAATTGTACACACACTTATTTAAAGATATGTATAATCTTGTGGAAAAATGTAAACATTTTAAATGATATCTAGGTTAAGATTCTCCTTAAATGATACGGGCTTTTATAACCTATTGTTTTGAAAAATGTTAACATGATTTGAAGTGAACACTTCTTTAGGCGCGTTCATTTTTGGTAGGAGAAAATCTTATAGGTCGCGTCACCGACATGCTAATATTAACAACATATCTGCAGCTACGAGTATGACGTGTTGCGCTTGGTCAGAAGTGAAAGCATATATATATATATATATATATATATATATATATATACGGCAGTATGATGTCCGTGTTTAACTCTGTTTGGGTAGGTAAAATCGTGAGTTCGCGTCACGGACATGCTGTAATGGCAGTGTATCTATATATATAAGGGTGACATCTTGTGCAACGTTAGTACTGGGCCTATCTATACAAATAAAGATGAACTGACTACGTGGAAAGATCAATGCGTGGATACTGTGCATTGTTTAAACTGTATTAAAACACTTTTTAAACAATACACAGTTGATGTTTGATGTAGGATCACTATGCAGTGCGACAGCGAGTACTAAATATGTTCATATATTTATGTAGAAAAATTAACGATAAAAATAAAAAAAATATTTTAAAATATTTCCAATATTTGTGTCAGTATTTGCGTTTAAAAATTCGGTATTATTTATTTTTTATTTGTTTAATATTTGACCTCTATAATACATCATGCTATGAGTATTTCATAGTGGGTTAGGAGTTATTTTACTAGCGTGGTAAAATAGATTTCTAGTTGTTCGGTAATATTTTTGTCGCAGATTTTAAAATTAAAAATTCTTTAAAACTTTATAAGATCACTGTTATTTCATAGTTTTAAGTTTTCTTTTCCGACGACAGTTCTCATGACTGAACAACTTGCTTTTTGTTGAATTGTTTGTCGCGCAAAACAGAGACATATTTCTGTAATGAATAAAAAAAATTATCTTACTGATACAGATATAAGAAACAATAGAGAGAATTCTTCCGAAAATGCCTTGCTAAATTTATGTTCGTGTTCTTTTGTTACCTATTGCTTATAACACTTTACACTATTGCTTATAACACTTTACGAAAATGCCTTGTTAAATTTATGTTCGTGTTCTTTTGTTACCTATTGCTTATAACACTTTACACTATTGCTTATAACACTTTACGAAAATGCCTTGTTAAATTTATGTTCGTGTTCTTTTGTTACCTATTGCTTATAACACTTTACACTATTGCTTATAACACTTTACGAAAATGCCTTGTTAAATTTATGTTCGTGTTCTTTTGTTACCTATTGCTTATAACACTTTAAATTTATGTTCGTGTTCTTTTGTTACCTATTGCTTATAACACTTTAAATTTATGTTCGTGTTCTTTTGTTACCTATTGCTTATAACACTTTACAACACGATGCAAACTTACGACGTAGACGCACAAGAAGTTGTTTTTTTTTCTTTTCTCAACAAGAGTTTTTCTGGTGTATCCTAAGTAAACTGTAGGGGCACGTGATCGTCAACGTGAGAAGCTCTACGTTATCAAAGGTTATATTCACTAATCGACGTAATTATTAAACATTATATACTATACCTTAAATATCAAAGATGTTCACATGGTTTCCATTAATTAATTATTTAAATGGGTTGCCATATTTTTAAGTTTTCCTATCTCGACTTCTTTAATCATTCGCTTGACTATATATCACAGTCTACATGTCAGTGTGAAACAAAATGTTTACTGACGTAGTTTCATTTAAAAATATAAATAAATATAGTGGATATCCGTAATTCAATGCGAAAAGTAACAATATTTAAAACTAATAGTTATTCAAGATAATCATTAAAAATATTCGTAGTCGGAATAAATTTGAAAAAATGTACAAATATCTATCTTGCGTAACTTTGCTTTCGAAACTAATAAATAGAATAAATACGTGTTGTCATATGATGTTAATGCCGATAAAAAAAATAACTAAATAAGCCTGTTATATAAACATGATACATAAAAAAGTTTAAACATTTCATTTTATAAATAATTTATAAATACTAATATTATTTTTAAAAAAATAAAGGTATACTTCTTGACAGGCATAAGGTAAGTGCAAAAGTATCTTATTTTTAATATCAACTCTGATTAATCACGAATTTTAATTATTTCTTATGTTAACAGAAAATATTTCTAAAGGAATCATAAATAAAACTAGAACACGTATAATGTATAGTAGCGTAGTTTCCACGTCTCTTAAAATTTTGCATGCAAGTCAACCGAAATAATTTTATTTGGAACTTCCAGTTGATTTTTATATTCGTGGTCTGGAATTAACAATAGATGGCGCTGTCTATAATATGATCACCTTTGAGAAAACATATATTTATAATATTATTTGTACTGATATTTTTTTCATTACACAAATATACAATTTTATAAGCCTAAGGTAAGTATCTCATGTATAATGTCAGTTTACACTATTAACTCTGATTAATTCCTAGTTGTAATGTCTCTTAGAGTGAATAATCTTTAGGGTCCAATATTTATTTCATGAAGTTCATCTATCTTATTCCAGTCATCAGAAAATACCTTGAAAGCCTTATGAAACCATTTATTGGATTTAGAAGCAAATAAATTTTCTCCTCTATGTGTGATAATTTTCAACATAAAAATCGCGTTGTTAATGTAAATAAGAAGATCTAGGATTAGGAATAAATAATTATTAATAAAACTGAGTAACATCTGGAATAAATACTGAACGAAGCAAAAATGCGACACGGCGAATTGCTGCAAACTTGTCGTTTGTCACTTTTGCAATATTTACAGTACATAGTTTTAGCCTTTTGTCCGGAGGTGCTTAATCAAAAAGAGTCAAATCCCCACTATGTGAAATGCCAACACCATGTCATTCACTCATTCGATATATCCACATTCTTACACTTCTCTAGGTAATATTTTGAATAACGCTACTTATCCAAGTTATCTTAGAAGCATATTAAGTTACTTCTCTGAAAACCAGCTCAGCATCCTTTTTTCCAGACATACAACCATCTTTTATGAAAAGTCCTTCACTGTCCAAACTATAAAACTTTGGAATCGGCTAGATCCGGATACCAGGAACTCGCCCTCCTTAAATGTATTCAAAGATCGTCACCAACCAGTTCAATATTTTTTTTGTTTTGTATTATTCATATATAGCATAGTTTTTCTTATTTATGTTATGACGTTTTGGTATTTGTTATGTCCTAACTTTCTTTTTTTTAAAGTCTTTTACAGACAACCACATTTCAAAATGTTTATATTTATTCAATGTAACTGGAAGAGATTGCTTTTGTAGCAATAAGTCCAGCAAATGTATGTGTTATATGTATGTTAAAGAAGAAATAAATAAATAAATCCTCTTTTCAGTTACAAAGATTTTGTTGGCAGCCGCGAAGGATTTAATATTTTTTTCCAATAATGTCTCAAAAGAACATGTATTTCATATTTACATATAACTATTTTTATGACCTACGCAGTCTGGAAACAAAGGCTAAATAACGAAAGTGAAGTAAAATGGTCGCGATCTCAAACAAACAAAATGATTGTCGAAACAAGTTACGACGGAAAGTTGTACGAAATAGAGTTCAAATCATTATTATATGCGTAAACTATCACTACTATGTAACTTTACACCCTCTATATATTAGTCGCCTACGTGTCTCTCCTTTTCAAATGCGTTTTAAAAAATAGTCCGCTCTACTCTGTTTGGTTAGATGTAACGAATGAGTTAAAAGAAGATCGACGAAAGTCTTTGTACCCTTGTACCCTAGGTACACTAGGTGTTACAAGGATAACAATTAAATAGTTATACAAAGAAATAGAAAAAAATAATCCCCTTAAAATGTTTATCAGATTGTCAATCAGAAAAATCTTATATTTTTTTATTATAAGTCAAGTTATTTTCATATCAGTTTGAAGATACTATTACTACGGGTCTCTTTGAATCAGCAAGATGAAACATAGTGCAAATTGTGTTACATTGTTTCCTCCATGCATAAATGTGACATTATAATCCATGAAACTTTCAGGCCTGACAAGGTCATTGAAAAAACCACTTAAAATTTGAAAAGAGTGAAATCGAAAATTATTTTGACATACGGAACGAATGTCAATGTCAGTTAATAGTTTATCTTTAATTAATTAGGCAATGGCTACATAGTAAAAAAAGATATATGTTGATTATACTCTGTAATAATTTTAAAAATGATCGATTTGTTTTTATCGTTATTTTTATTTATTATTATTAATTATTCTTGATGTATTAGAAATACAGTATACACACTTTTTTGAAAATACAATTTTTTTGTTTGAACTATGGTTACGAATTGTGATATATTTTTTTCATCTTTCCTAGTTGTCAATTGTTGAATTGTTTTTTTTATATCCTAAAAATACCGGAAAAAATAAATTTTAAATCATATTTTATTTATGTAACGCTAAGTTCATTTTAACCGGTCTGCTTCGAATATTTGTGTAACACAATCTATTAGGCACGGCCCCTTAATATTAAAGCATTCTGAACTTTACAGCATATTAAAACTAAAAAGAATGAGTGATGAGTACAAAGAAAAGAATGACTTATAGAAAGAATGTTGATGTATACTAAACAAAACAATTTAAGATTATTTATAAACCGAACATACAAAACAACTTTTTTAATTTTTTTTTATAGCTGTAACACTTCTAATTAACAATATCAACGAAAACATTGATCCACCATTTATCTCTCTATAAATGTGGTAAAAATATAATTATTATTGCGGAAATTGGATACGAGGAAAAAGGCTTCACTTACGTGCTACTCTAGTGGAACATCCTATATGTGTTTGAAAATTGGATACATGATTTATCACAATTTTCACCTCTGAGCAATGGTAAAGAAACAATATTACATATGCCTGTCTATGACACCTACTTTCTACTTGATTGTCATTTGAAATCAATCTAGAGCATTAGATTTTCCCTACGCCTCTAATTTATAAACTATCATTGATGTTTATAATTATATATTTATTAACTCTATAATATAGTGACATTTGATAAGCGATACAAAGGGAATCAAAAGATACTATTTTCTTTGAAAAGCGAAGCGAAGCCTCAACTAATTTCCACAGTTAACTTTCTACATCGTATTAATTTTATGAGGAGGTAATTTTCATTTATCTGTATGTCTTTTAGGTTTGACACTAAAACAGCTTACTTACTTGCCGTGAAAATTTCATCATCATGTGGGTTTAAGGAATAACTAATAAGACAATAAACACACAGAGCAATTCGATGCAATTGAAATATGACTACAAAGTAATTTGGATAAACATCATTTAACAATCAGTCGTGGACTGCCAAGCAACTCCATGACCCCATTTCTGAAGCGGTCATTGGAGCACAAAAAACATCTAGACTGAGTGCATCTCGCAAAACTGCGTTGGACAATGAGAGTGCACGAGTGTAATTCCTTTATTTAAATTGTTATTTCTCATTACGTTACTCAGTTGATGTGAAAAAGGTATATAGAACATTATTAAATGTAACTTATAAACAATAATAGCTACAATAAAATAACGTACATAGATGTTGCTGCATACAGCGAGAAAATCTATAAAAAAATTCGAAATAAGAAAAAAACAATAACAAAATACTTAAAATCCATAAACCACAATAAATTTCCAGCATATTCATTTATTTTCATTGTTAATTATACTTTATTTAGATTGTTTGATGAAATAAAAAAAATAAATTTTTAGAATAATAACATTTCATGGTAAAATTCATTTTAAATTATTAAAAATAAAAATATAAGTAATTTCAAAATAAAATATTATTATTTTAGTTATTTCTAAAATAAATTAAATTTAAGATTAAATTTAACATTAATTTAATAAATTACAATAAATTGCCAGCATATTCATTTATTTTCATTGTTAATTAAACTTTATTTAGATTGTTTGAAGAAATAAAAAAATAAATTTTTAGATTAATAAAATTTCAAAATTTATATTCTTTTAAGGTTAGTTATTCTAATTTTTTTAATAAATTAATCAAATTTAAAATTACTTTTAGAATTAAATTTGGTTATATTAAAAATTAAAACTTGTTTATTATTTTAATTATTTTATTTTAAATTTAAATATTTCAAAAATTTTAATGAATGTAATGAATTGTTAAATTTATGAAGCAATCTAAATAAAGTTTAATTAATTAATGAAAACAAATGAGTTTGCTGAAAATCTTTTGTAATTTATAAATTTTTAATATTTAGCAAACGATATAGTAATAATTTATAATTTATAATGCAAATAAATACACATCAAATTGGAAACGGTCTGGCAGATGATTTGCTACAATAGAAAGCCAGTAGAATAAAAAAAATTGTTTAAATAATATTTTTTTTTGTCGATACTCGCACGAACACACACACACACACACACAACCGTATATAATAGAAAGAGAAAGAGACAGAGGGAAAGATCGCCTGGAGGTGGCATAACGCTTTTTCCTTACGTGGCGATTTCTGCCAGTTCGTTCTACTGTAAGCCGCGTAAAAGAACTTCGCTCCAAAAAGTTCAACGGTGTGTATTGTTGATAATTTATATCGCCTGTTATGACCCGTTTTATGTTGCAAAATCGGACGATCAAGATCTTTAAATTAAATAAACTAAACCGTTATAGCTACATCAAAATTAAGTATAACAACGCTTTCTTTAATTATTACACAATATTTGCTACTAGCATTTTTATGTCACAGCAGTGAATTGTATACGGCTTTAATCAAATAAAGCACAAAATAAATAATTAAGCCTTCAGGAATATCGTTAATAAATTAATCATAAATAATTATATGTAAAAACCCAGCCAATAACAAACTTGACACGCGCTTCACGCTTGTAGGTTCCGTACAAAACAGTTCCGTTTAAAGTGAAATTATTTTATTTATCATAAATGTCAATAATACGAACCAGCGCAATAAATATTTAAAAATACTTCACATGATTAAATAAAGAGACATATACACCGTCATGAATTGTTTCAGAAATTATGACATATAGAATCATCCTCTTGGTTTTCCTACAATCTACTCTTAGGTTTCTACTTACTAGTTTCGAGCCTAGGTTTCTATTTATTAGTTTAGCTTTCTACTTACTTGTTTTCTGCTTATAACTTACTAGTTTTTAAATAAGGGTGTGGTGGATTATTTTTTGCATATTTAAAAACTAGTTAGTTGTAAGCAGAAAACAAGTAAGTTCAAAAATTTTAGTTTAATCCCCAAAAAAATTGCGTTGGAATATTTTTGAGTTTAATACAAAGTAAGACAATTTAGATAGGTGCAGACTACTCTATTTTATTGCCAATTTTACGTTTCTACGGCAAGCGATTTCTGAGAAAAACTGCTGTGACCAAACACTTGAACGATTTCCTAAAGGAGCCCTTATAACATCGTTCACGTGTCCGGTTTTCCCATTTGAAGTGTGGAACCAAAACGATTGAAACGAAATGAATTCATAGACGTTTCATTCAAGGGCAATATCACTGTGGAGAGCCGCAACGGATAGCTTCTAATAATAATACAATCAGATGACGTCATTACCAAGTTTTAACGCGTCCAGTAAAGCGGCGGCAAGAAGCAAAGTTGGCACAAAATTTTCCATAATAACGGATAGCAAACCCCTTCTAATGAGACGAATTCGATCATGTACGCGGAGGAGCCTCTTTGAACTCAAGTCACGTGTTGTATTATTCCGCATGTGGCTGGAACGTCTATATATGACTTTTACGTGATCCGTTCTAGTTATGCTTTTGAGACACGCGTTTTGTTTATGCCTTCTTTTCTTTACTATATATTGAGATTTGACAAAATAAGTATTTCATTTTGATTGTTGATTTTATAGATTTTTTTCGAGAACAGCGACTTATGATCTAATTTTAGAATTGTGAGTTTATAAGCATGGAAATAATTGCATTTGAAAGTATTAGTCAAATCCTATTTTCGGGGTTTTTTTTCAAATTTTACATAGTTTTCTTTTTTTATATTGGGACGACAGTGAACTCGTTGCAAATCATTCCGAACCTTATTATTTCGTTAAATTATACATATAGCATAAAATGGAAATTTTAATTATAAAATGAAGTTCCTATTCGTAAACGTATACGTATCGTGTAAAATGAAATTCGCAAACGTATAATTCAAAATGAAAATTGGTAATGGCCTAAGCATTATTTTAAAAGGCCTTCCTAATGATATCCTACATAATACGGTGTACTAAAAATTGGTTTTTGCGACTCCTCTTCTTAACACGATCAGGTAAGTTCAAAAATGAGAAAGACAATTTAGCTATATATTAATTGAGATATTTATTTGCAAAATTGCATATACTTGCAAAATTGCATGCACGTAGTCAACCAATGTGGAAGTTATAAGGGTGTAACAGACAAATACACACGTACACGCGCACATGAACGAGTGAATTTACTTGTTTCTTTATTTGTTCTGGTTTTGTGCCCCAATAATTCAACCAATCTCCATAAAATTTTGCGTACGTATAACCTATAACATGGGATAAAAATGTGATAATTACCAAAAGAAATAAGTTCTAAAATAGAATTTACCTCTTTTGGTAATTAAAAATATCTTCTGTCAGAGATAAGAACATTAATATAAGTAAAAACGTGAATACAAGTATTTGATAACACATCAAGCCAACAGCTCAGTCTACACAGCTACGACAGCCTATTTTTTTCTTTTCAAGTCATCTATTCGATTCCGTGCATCTCAAACCATTTCCAATGGTTATATTGTTATGATTAGTTAAGAGTTAGAAATAACAAACCAGACGCGTCTCACTTTGCAAAACATTTCATTGCAAATAACCATCACCCTCATCAGTTACAAGAAAATTTTAGGACTTTAGGGAGCCACAGATCACGGCTGTTATCATATTTATACAGACAGGGAACGACTAATGTGTATAATATATTGTAATGTATATGAAGGTGAAGTGAATGTCGGTATGAAGGGATGGTTATTTTCAATGAGATGTTTTGCAAAGTGAGATGTATCTGGCTTGTTATTTTGCCAGCTAGGAATATGTTCTTTATCTTCTGTATCTAGTAGTAAAATCTCTTCCTCTTTGACCTATATATATATATATATATATATATATATATATATATATATATATATATATATATATATACACTATTACAGTAGTTACACTTAAGTTTATAGAAACCACTCTTTTCATGTTTATCACTTTTTTCTTTATTATTAATAAGGGTTTTACCCAAGTTATTTAAAATACTATAGGCACATGTGGTATTATTTATATTTTTATTATTAGTTAAGTGTTAGAAGGAACAAACCAGACACATCTCACTTTGCAAAACATCTCATTGAAAATATCGACAATGCTCCTTATATATTGCTCCTTATATATTTAACAAAAGGCAATAAACTCAACATCCTAAAAACATTAGAAATAAACAGATATAAGAGAGACACCAACGTATAATAAAAGAACAACTCAATAAAACATCATCACCCATACTTAATATCTTCTAGGCATAATATAGTTAGACAACATTGGTACTGCAGTACACTTCAAATTGTTTCAACCCGGCTACACATCTAAGGAACACATCACAAAAGAAAACAAAAAAAGGTGTTATGCATAATTAATTTAATTTTATTACATACGCCGTAACATTTGTATTGTATAACCTCATAGAATAACATCAATTTAATTTATTACCATCACTAAAATAATATTATATTGTATAACTTTCGAAACTATAATAAAAAAATACACCGCTTCACAACAATAAACCCACTATCGTAAGCAGTGGGAAAACCCGCACAAACCCAGCATCCGCTCTTGTTTTGTGTAATATATGCTGTTGGAAGTTCCTTTGCTAATTGCCTACCTGAAGATGTCGTAATACAACGAAATATAGGTCTTGGTAAAGAATTTAAATAAAGTAGAAATAATGCTACATCACTTAGTTTCATTTAATTGTCAATTTCAACTTTTTGTCTTAAATTCTTATTAACAATTATTTTAGGATATGAAGGAACCTTATAGTTTTGTCCAGTTCCTACTTCAGCCTATATATTCATAGACCAATCATCAAAGTTCTTCTAATTTAGCGCCAATTTCACCAGCTCATTTCTCCTGCGTCTTTCTTTCTGGCGTTTGTCCTACTTGTAGTACCATTCGATCCTCGTCCAATTGTCACTTATTCTCTTTACGGAACCCATCCAAATCTATTTTGCTTTCAGTCTAGCTTTCAATATGCATATGTATTTTGTTATTTTTATTTTATTTCTCCTTTATTATTTATAGATATATATACATATATATATATATATATATATATATATATATAATATATATATATATATATATATATTAGTTCGATATATGAAATGATTTTTTTCTATTCTTCTTTAAGTAATTTCTAACGTTTCACTTAGTTTTTTACTGAGAACCTACGCCTGGGATCCGTGGTTAAAGAAACGTGTGTATTAAAATTTGAAAAATGATATTAAATGAAAAATGCACTGACAAAGGTTAGTTTAACTTGAAAATTAAAAAGATACGAAGTAACCTAAAACAAGTCACAAGGTATATTTTCAGTCCAGATATATCTCATGTATATTATTGTTGCGTTGTTTTGCGGATATCACAGATAAGTTTGTTCCATTCCCTATCTTTTTATAAAGAACCTGTTAAATGCGAAGATAATTACGATGGTCTTATAAACGCTTAGGCATATATTAATGTTTAAGGATAATAATTTATTTCATTGTGTTAGTTTATTGCTCATTATACATTGGGCATAAAAATATCTTCAATAGTTTTAAGAAAGCTATGAAGGGAGAATTCTCATTTTCTATAGAGTAATTGGCCTACTTAGGAACACTAATGATCGATTTGTCATGTTTAATAGTATGCATATACAAATCAAATTATATAAATTTAAACATATTGAAACTTAGAAAGACCTTACAGTCTTCAGAAAAAGTATAAAAGTTTGATTTTGAGGTTGTATACAAAATTGCCATTACTAAAGATATTCAAATAATACTGTGTCAATATATACATAGATTTTTAATTTAAATTATATATATATATATATATATATATATATATATATATATATATATATATATGTATATATATATATATATATATATATATATATATATATATATATATATATATACAGGGTATCCAGTGGCATATTCCAAAGTTTGAACAAACATAGTTTCTGAACGCGATACATAGAAGGGGCGCGGGGGGCGTCGTTAGAAGCACAAGCGGTGCGGATATTTTAGTAGCCATGGAACAGTGGAGTGGAGAGCACCGCGCTTTTGCCGTCGAGGCGTACATTTCGAGTGGATTTTCGCTGTCTGTAGCTCGCCGTCGATTTAATAATCGTTACAGTATTCGTCGATTACGTGATGGACCATCGATCAACCTCATTCAGTCATGGGTAGCAAGGTTCAGAGCTACAGAATCAACATTAAATAGGCCCAGGCCAGGACCTACACCATTGGTAGCCACGGATGAAAATGTCGAGCATGTTATGGTTTCTGTCGTTGAAAATCCCCGTTTACTTTCACATTGGAGGATATGTCAATAAGCAAAACTTTTGTTACTGGGATGTCCACAACCCAAGACAAATGCATCAAGAGCCATTACATAAGCCTAAAGTAACAGTCTGGTGTGCCATGTCTGCATCTGCAATCATAGGGCCTTATTTCCTTGAAAATCAAAGTGGCCAAACTGTAACTGTGAATTCGGAGAGATATGCCCAGATGTTAAATGACTTTTTCAGAGTAGAACTACAGAATAGTCCATCCTTCAACCAAAACACATGGTTCCATAAGGACGGGGCCACAGCTCACACTGCTAATGTGTCCATGAATGCAGTGCGGCAGTTATTTCCAGAAAAAACATATCCCGAAACGGTACCGTACCGTGGCCACCTAGGTCACCCGATTTAAGCCCATGTGACTTTTTCTTATGGGGATACTTAAAATCCGAGCACTGTGACACAACTTAAAGAAAATATTCGAGCCGAAGTCAATAGGATACCCCAGTCGCTCTGCAAACGCGTTTTTGAAAACATGCGTGCTAGACTCGAAGAGTGTGTCAGACTCGATGGCCGCCATTTGGAAAACGTGGTTTTTAAAAAATGAAATCCGCATTTGTTTTTATAAAGTTAAAATAAACTTACTTTGTATTAGAGATGTAGTTTTTTTTACAATTTTGCAAACATTGAAATCTGCCACTGGACAACCTGTATATATATATATATATATATATATACACACACATATATATATATATACATATATATATATATATATATATATATATATATATATATATATATATATATGTAGGATACCAGAGAAAGGTACATATCCCAAAACGGTTACAACACCAGTTCATAACAAAGGTTAAAATCTCCACCAACGAATGTATCTGCCCCTTTTGATGCATAGTGATAAAAAAACCAAGAGGAATGTGTGTAGGTATGCAATAATAAGGTCAATTAATTGGAAAATCAATGTTTTAGATCATTCGCAAATACTGAATACATCCTGAGCATAGAAAAATGCAAAATGCTGAATCCAGCAGTCGATTAAATATTTATTATACATCATTTATTTAAATAAAATATTTGTAGTTTATTTTAATATAGAGGAATTTTATAACAATTCTTTGGTTGAATCTGATTAAAATCTAATTTTGGAAAAATAAAGTTGAGTGCATCTATCTACAGCTTCTGTCTCTTAAAAAACTAGATGGTACGAAGTAGTCATGTGTTGCATAAGTAAATCAAATATACAATATTAAAACATATTATATAAAATGAAAAAAAACCACAAACATTCAAAACATGTTTAAATAAACCTGTAAAAATCTGATCATTGTGAAATCGATTGTTCTTGAACCACGGATTTCGAAATATCCATGATTCATTAGAATGCCTATAAACATGTTTTGGATAAAAGTATAAATAGCCATCAATTATAATGTGCGGATATGAACACATGCATAAAAATAACTTCATGTAATAACTGCTCTAATTATAAGTATCGATAAATCTTTATATCGAATTGTCGTTAATCACATTTCTATCTTGACATTTTGACATAGGGAAAACTTTTTTTTAAGAGAATGGGATGATATGTGTCAAAACATTAAATATTTAGATAGATTTTTCAGTAAGACAAGTTCGAACAGCATACAAATAAATTGTAAACGTTACAAATGAAACTAAAGAACAGTTTTTCATATACTTTTCATTTTTATTCATTTTTATTCATCACTAATAGTTTTTCAATAAATCTAGGTAAATTTTAGTGATATTGTATTTCCGTAATTTAGATTTTAGCAATTTCGGTGATATATATTTTTGTAGACATTTTTAATAAACTTTATATATGTATATATGGTATATATATATATATATATATATATATATATATATATATGTATATACATATATATATATATATATATATATATATATATATATATATCTACCTTACAAAAAATTATAAAATAAACAGTATTGGGTTCCTCTTTGAGTTTATGTCCTACACGACGCAAGTATTTAAAATAAAAATAATCCATATTTACTTGCATGTTGAATATTATGAATGTTGACCATCATATTATTATATACGCCGGTCAATAGGCTTTATTCTAAATCAAACGATTTCGAAGAAAAACGGTTATGACAGACGGGTAGGCCGATATGTGAGTGATCCTATAAGGGTTTAGTTTTTCCTTTTGAGGTAAATAGCAACTCCACACTTTTCAAAAGGATTATCTTCTGAGAATTTATTGAAAGATGAAAGCACAAACGTAACTCGCCAATTGTAATACAGGAAAAGACCTTAGGTATTGACCCTAAAAAGATTCCGAGGAGGATATCATAACCATGTACACAATAGTATCTATAATTACATTATTGTGATGATCTTAACAGCTTTGAGTTATATGGTAAGCTTTTTATATGTACACTAGCTGGTCTCCGTGACTTGGTTCGTGTGGACGTCTGTTTTGGTTTTATCAAGTTTTCTTATAGTGATAAGTTGTCACGTATTTCTCCATCTGCATGTACTCAATATTATAAGAAAATAGAAAGCAGAAGCGACACACATCGTTACATTAACTGTACGTCATTTTACCAGTGTAACAGTTAAAAAGTTACAGTAATGCTTCTCTATATACGATATTACATGTGGAGCCATCAGACATAGAGCTACATAAAGCTGATCATGCTAAGAACAGCTTGTACTAAGATTTACATCCACAATGCTCAGCGTCTGGCCTTGGGCTATACTGTGACCTAGGTTCATTGAAAAATGAATTCGTTTAAAACCAAACGGAAAATTGCTTGGAATAAGAGGGATCCGGGGTATAAAACACTATCAGCTGCACCGCACCCTGTTAAAATATATGTTTCTGTTGTATTTCATTATAAATTGGTTACTTTTAACCTGGTACCGTGACGCAGGTTGGACGGGTTTAAATTTCTAAAGAGTAGAGTTATCGGTACGCCGACTTTTAAATTTATCTTATAAGCTGGCAGTCTAGGAGTGTTCAGGAAATTCAAAAAATTGAACTGGATAGTTGGTAGATTCTTCTTGATACATAATTCTGTTAATAGAGATATACTCTATATTATCTACCGGAAAAAAAACTGAGAACTTCTGCGTTTACTGCCACCACTTAATCTTTACGTGGGTTTAAAACAGATCTTTCACAAAGCCAAAAGTTTTCATAACTTGCTAATTGCACTACGTCTCCATACACAGATGATATGAGGTCCAGCATCGATGAACTGTACGGCACAGGTTTTCGTGTGAGACAAATCTTCTTGTTTCTGTGGATACGTACCATTACCAATATAAAGTAACAAATCAGAAAACACTTGTACATTATCGTTGCCTCCATTTTTACATTTATCGTCACAGTCTGAAACTCTTAAGACAGGCTCTAATTTTATCAGCTCTTGTTCCATGTGATATAACAGGTAGATTTTGCTGAAAATTATAACAAAATAGTACTGTACTACCACCCATGGTTTGGTCATTTCGCCTGATATCACGTAATGTTCGGTCTACTGCTTTTACCGCTTTGTGGTTTGCCATAGCACATTCATCCCATATAATATGGCTACAATCATGTAAAACTTTTGCTTTGTCACTGTTTCTGGAAATATTATAGAGGCGATACCAAGAGCAATTTTATTTTGACTTTTTTTCGACGTTTGCTCTGAAAGCGCTTGGGGGAATTTTTTAGAGCAACGACTTTCTTGCATACAGGTGAGTTCCTGTCTAGATCCGTGAACCATTTGAATCTTTACGATCTCATGTAAAGTGAGATCTTCGTTCTGATCATGAAATTCAGCCCTTATTATTTTGTAGATATCATCAAGCCTAATTTTGTCTTCCAGCTACAGCAGTATATGGGCATGTTTTTTTGTACGTTTTTGCCACTCAAAGCTGTGCATAAAACAAAGAAATGAACCAATATTATATTTACAAACACCCAATCAAAATATAAACTCCTACTAACTTAATAACGCCCTACTTATTACAGCTACTCTTATGTAAGAATAAAGTAAATATTATAAACACAGGATTTTAGTCAAATACAATAACACCAATGAAAGTTATATGTAAAGTTTTTTTCTAACTATAATTATCTAAGTTACCAAATAAGTATATTTGCGAATATACATACAGAATAGTCTTCACAAATTAAATGAAATCATTTTATTTCATTATTTTCAAACTACTAAATACCGTAGGCCATTCAAGATATTGACCAGCTAGATTCTGCGTTACCTACGTTTACGTGCGTTCGCTGTGAATCATCTAATGCTAGAGGGGCGGCGAGGCTTGCGGTGCGCATTATATAGGCTGTGCCCGACTAACGCGGGAAGAAACAGTAAGTTGATCCGTATTTAATATGGTCGACCATATTGATGAGAGTTCAATTTAAATTGGGCATATCTATATCTCCGAAACCATACATTATTTTTAACTATGTGTTCATATAAACTTCCAATCATGGTTTTATTAACTAAATTTAAACGTTTCAATTTTTGTTTGTAAACCAATTGGAATGGAATAACACTAAATATTACATAAAGCTTGCCACAATACATCATTGAAAACTGCATACAAATCGATTACGCCGTTTCTGAGATTACCGTACACAAACGCACAGACAGACAAAAATTCAAAAAACTATTTTATTGACCTCGGTAACATAATTACAACGTGTATAAATTGTTTTTTTTTAATATTTAATGTACAGACACGGCTTATTTAAGGTTTTATTATATGTATAGATTTTATATTACCTTGCAGCAATATATTTACGTATTTTCCATTTAAATATCCTTTGTACACTTGGTTAGTCGACCGTGTTACAATTGGGAAGACTTTAACGAATTACTGAACCTAATCACCTAAATGGACCTAACGAAAGTCAAAACCTAAAAAGATTAAACAAAACATTGACGAAGATAAGGAAAAAGGCGCGCTGAAGAAAGAGAGAAAGGTTTTACGGCAGATATAACATTCGTAGAGACGCACCCAAAAGCTTATTTATATTGCCGCTGTGTCGCATTCCGGATGTCACGGATCAGTTTGTTCCGTATCTTTTCATAAAACTGCTACTTTTTGCATTATATATAACTCTTCTTTTATTTACAGCGGGGTGCAAAAATTACGTAATAAATGACGAGCGAAACTGAGCGAAAAAGTTAGCAGCCCCAATATTTATGCAAGTTGTGTCGCAATTAATTTAGTGAAGTAAGAGTAACACAATGATTTACATAAATATTGATTGCGTAAACTTCAGCGCAAAATTTTGCTTATCATTCATCATTGATTTCTATGCCCTGCTATAAATAGTTATAATTTTAGGGTCACATAAGGTACACAACCCTAAAACAGAGAATAACAGAAACATTATAAGATCCTCCATCTGTCCATCGGCCACAGGCATTTGTTTTCAGGAACTGTTTAACGTAGAAGCTTAAAATTTAGCATAGTAATGAAGCATATTAATTCATATATACCTTAATAGCTAAGACTAAAAATATTTATTTATCAATTCTACGATTAGGGCCAAATTGAAAACCCAATTTTTTAAAGGTTTTTTTAACTCGATTTTTGGAAAGACCTTAGTGATATGGGTCTCAAAAATATATAGATTTGCACAACTTTATCTAGTATATCTTGTACTTATTTTATATAGTAGTATATCTTGTGATTTTACGAAGTATATTTTGTACTTTATAGTACATAATATAAGGGTATAAAAAGATACATAGATTTTCAGAACTTTATTTTTAACTTTTATATCTTGTAATTTTAGAAAGTATATCTTGGGTCTACTTTATAGCTATAATGGTCTCAAAAATAAGTAAATTTTCAAAACTTTAAGTAATATGCCTTGTAATTATAAGGGTCTCAAAAATACATAGATTTTCATAACTTTAGGAAGTATATCTTCCGACATCAATTAAAAAACATGCAGGCAAAATATTTTTCAACCCTTACTACCGAAACTGCTGAACCTAAATTTTTGAAATAAACAATATTTTTTTTTTATTTGTAGCCTACCCAAGGGTTGTAGGAAAACGATAATGATAATTCTATATATCATAGCTTTTGAGAATTTACGATAATAAATATATTCTTCCTACATAATTTTATTAGGCGTTTTTATCTACTTATTTCTCTAAAAAATCCATATTAGTACTGGCTCATGATAAATACAGTAATTTACCTTCAAACAAGGTACAGAACCCTCAATGCGTGAGCCACATTCAGACTTGATCTGATGTTTTGTTCGACGTACGGCATCTAGGTTTCAACTCCATATTGAAGAATATTCAATATTCAAACTTTATACACGATAACGTTTGTCTTTGGTTTGTTAAAGTTTCTTACCCTATTAAAAGGTACGATCTGATTAATGTTTGGTTGAAGGGTAGATTGATGTTTGGTAGAATATCAGCAAAAAATCGTACAATCGACAGCACCCTTCCAAATACATTTTACTTAACATTATTTTTCTCTCCTCTGTTTAACCATCGCAATTATTTAAAATCATCAAACCTTTCTGTAACTAGTTTAAGAGAAACGCTTTTGTTAAACATTATTTTAAGTTTTATTAAATTTTTAAATAGTTTTGGCAATAAGGAATTTGAGTAAAATATTTTCAACACTAAGAGAAATAGAACCTCCACCTCTAAATAAATAAACTTTTATTTCGTTACCATTAAATTAAAATAAAATAAATTATTAAATAAGTATTAGTCTGTATTTAAAAAAAACTTGGAGTTCCATTTGAATACGAAGTACGGTAAGCACTTTACAGGTTTTTATTATTACTTATGCAAAAAAAATTAAAAAATCAGCGGACTGCATATAATATCAAATCCAAGACAAGACCTACATATATTTCAGCCCACGTTTCAATTTAGTTCCGAGCGAATGAACATCATCAAGATCGTTCTCTTCACACTTATTAATCAGCGTAACACTTCTCGCTACGTTCGTAGATCCATCTACAGACCCGTCGACGTGGGTTCGAAGCAGTTCTACATTATACTCACAACCGTCTACGAGACCAACCCTCTACGTGACCGTATTACGACACCGGATATCCGAGCAATATGTCGAGCTACGAAGGTGCTACATCCCGTCGATCAAAGAGATCGTTTGTCTGCTCGAGCGGGAAGACGCCGCAAGTGTTTGTAAATTATTTAGCAGGACTTGTTTGCGCGGCTATGATTTGGCTTTGCCATGCGAATTTGGTGGTTCTGTCTCGCTTCCGAATTAGCAGGTGTTCAGCAGTAAAAACAATCATCGTTGGGCTTAAAAAATAACGGGTGCTTTGTGGAAAATTTCAATGAATGAAGTACTTTTTAACCAGATTTGGGATTTTTCTCGTTTTTACGATGGTACAAGTGATATTTGTTTTTACGATCGTACAAGTGATATTAGGGGTATTTTGTCGAATAACTAAAACGGGATACATATAATTTTTGTATGTCAGTTAATCCGTCCGCCCGTCTGTATGTCACAACATCATAGTGATTTCAGTTTAATATCGGCTGTGACAAAATGTTTCAGGAAGATACAACTGAATTATGCAAGTAAATATACATAAACGAAAAATATCTTATTTTTTTCAGTATTTCTTCTAGTATATAGATAGAATTTGGGCATAAACTTCTTTTTATGGGAGTAACTTTTGAACGGAGAATCATCTAAAAATTACTAAAACAATTTGATGGAAATTTTATTGCAATCAAATTATTTTATTTTTTCATAATTTTTGAGAAACATCGGCGAAGGTTGCCACAGTCAAAGCTTAAAGTTCAAACTGACCAAATATAATTTTGATGCAAACATAACTTCTGACTAATGGAAAAAATACACAGATAATAATACTGGAAATATTATCTACAAATTGATTTACTTATATAGTTATTTCTTGAAAATTCCGCGCTCAACTTTCAGATTTACCCAAAAGGAAGAATATAATGATCCCTGAAGCAGACAATGGAACAGAAAAAAATATCTAGGCTGGGTGCATCTCACAACACTGCTTTAAACAATGTAAGTGCACGAAAAACCGATTAATGCTCTAGGATATTAGCACTAGAAAAATTATTACAATATATAAGTGATTAAGAATCAGAATTTCGTTATGAAGTTGGGTAAAAAGGATTACATAGGTCCATAAAGTTAACTGGAGAGGGATATTGCACCTAGAGAGGATTGAGTGTTCGGTCGTCTTTTTAACGCCAACCATTTGGGAGTTCATATTTGGCTTCGGCAAAAAGGAATAGATATTATTCTGAATTCAATAAGAAACTATTTGCATGACTTTTCAATTTACTTTCTTCGCACGATATGGATACCTCCCGTGTCAAGAAAATGCACCAAAATCATTATACGTTAATGCACGAAGATTACTTGAGAGTAGCCTTTGATCTACGACCATTAAATGTTGAGTAAAATCGATTTTGTACAATTGTTCCTTCAGGTATCTTTAACATATTAGTAATTACCTGAACGCAGAATTTATTCACCAAATCTGTAAAAAAATATGTTTTACGATCTCCTAAATATTGATTTGATGGTAATACATATACGTGGTTTAACATTGATTTAGTAGCGATAGTTACACCTGGATATATTAAGAGGATAATAATTCCTTGCACCGCAGTCGTATAAGATACAATGACAAATTCAACGAGACGTAACCACCCTGAAGTGATCCCAAAACTCTTCGGATGCAAATCTCATTCAAAATGTTTCATTGATAATAAAATGTAAGCTTAGTAGGAATACCATCATCATTTTAAAAGCTACCATTCTTAAAAAATCCCAAAATTTCGCGCTTTTTATCAAGAGATATAAAGCTCATCGAAAATTTGCTTAAAAGCTTTCCAAGGAGATGTAAAGCCACAATCAATGATAATAGTTATTCTATTACAATTAACAAGATTGTGAATTGCAGTTTTTATGTATACTTTCAATTTATACTGTTTATTTTTATTCAATATTTTTATTACAGAATTCATTAATGCAACGCTTTTGTTGAACAGATTTTAAATAAAAGTTTTACGCCAGTATTGACATCTACTTGCCACAATAAAGCGACATGTGTAGATGACTGCTGTTACTTTAACATGCTATTTTAGCTACCTGCTAGAGCGGAACTGTTTGTTTCTTGATTATATAGGTAAATAGATAACAATTGTTACTATAACATGTTACTTTATATACATGGATAGCAATTGGTTTTCACAACATAATATCTAATTCTTCGTTACGATTTGGTTGCGCGAGGAATGAGACTATGAGAGCATAATCCGATTCTTATATAGTTAAATTAATTTAACTTTCTATAGTTAAATTTTAATTTCACAATTAATATTAAAGAGAAATTTAACATTTTCTATAGACTTTGCTAAGAGATTCTAAAAATAAAATCTATATAATTATAAAATTTAAAAAGCCGAATTTAAATATTGTCTTTGCCTAATATTTCAACGGAAAAAATACTCTTTATGTAAACTTGATGTAGACAACCGCAGACGATTTTTATATGAACAGAAATTGTATTTAATTTTAGGTTATTAGTAGTATACATACATTACTTATGATAAATTAAATGATCCTATCGAGTAAAAGTCGTCGCCGTGGTGTGTTGGGTTGATCACAAGGCATACGGCCTGTGACGACGCGGTGCACCGCGGAGACCCGGGTTCGATTCCCGGCCGTTCGTCGAGCGGGGCTGGACGGGTGTTATGGTTGGCTGTAAGAGATTGCTCACGTAGCAATAAGTCCGCCATATGTATCAATTAGATACATCAAAGTAGATAAATAAAAATAAATAAAATTAAAAGTAAAACCAAGGACAATTGAAAGATTGTTAACTCTTTATAAGTATTAATTTTTAGCTTGTCAATATTTGTGTAATAATTATAGTGGTTTGCAATAAGAAATAGAAGCAAAACTGGAATCCAATTTGTCTACACGGTATTGGTTCAAGTAAGTACATATGAATGCTTTATATACAAAAAAGTTGATTTACACAATATAAAGAAATGACTAAAGCCGTAGAACTTATGATAGAACAATTGTTTCAGAATCGATTTTACATTACCTAACAAATAATTTTAAGGGCAGAATTTTTTTTTGTTTGGTTTTAATCTATTCAAAATATTTGCGTATTATCACGTCATGAAAAAATTTCATTGCGGCGGTAACTTACTAAATTTTTGACAGCAATAATAACTTTTACGAACGTAGTTTCAACATTTCTTTTTTATTTATGCGTTAATTGCTAGAACAAACACATTTAATGTACTTGCCACAGCATTTACGATATGCAAGACATATACCTCGATAAATTCTAGACTGAATCTTTCCAGTATGCTCCTTTTCGACATGACTAAAAAAAACTATACAGGACTTCCTAAAAGTAAGATGAAAAAAAATTTTACCATTCATTTCATTTTGTTACACAAAACTTCATCTTTTCCACCATTACTTCCGGAAAGTAGTGATTGTAGTTCTACTTCTTTTTTTGACACAGAATGAAAAAAATTAAATTTGTTCATTTTGTTATTTGTTCCTTTCATCATTCTTTAATTTCAACATTTATTCATTTTGTTTCTCATTTGTGTTGCTTTTTCATTTTTAACACAAAACTACATCTTTCTCAACGTTATCAACGCTTGCTATTTTGATAGTACCAAGTATTAAAAATATATCGGATTTTGAATATTTAAATCTTCACAATTAATGAATGCAGAGTCATAAAAATTAGCAAACAGATTCCATAGCTCAATTTACAAAAATATTGCTACTGTCACATTTTTGTCTTAAAGGCAATAAAAGTGATCCAGTAAAGATGAAATTTTATATCAAATCTGCGACAGAGTTGCTATTTTTTATAGGAAGAAGTTTAAACATTTTCAGTATATATTCTTCTATCTAACGTCTAACGATTTTTACAATTCAAGAATATGAGACTCAACTTAGAATCCTAAAAAAATTATTAATGTTCCAAATATAAATAGAAAATGATACCATATTTTTTAAAATTGATGACAATTATGAATTAACCCTTAAAACTGGCACAATGTATTCAATTTATTAGAAAGTATTCTCGCTCTGGAAAAATAAGGTGCTCACAAAAGAAATCACCTTATTTATCTACTTTAATGTATCTAACTTGTGGCGGACTTATTTCTACGAGAGCAATCTCTTACAGCCAACCATAACACCAGTCTAGCCCCATTCGACGAACGACCGGATATCGAACCCGGGTCCCACGGTTCGTCGCACCGTCAAAGGCCGTATGCCTTATGATCAACCCAACACACCACGGCGACGACGACAACGATGACGAATTACGACTTAATCTTAGAAGTGGTACAATTTATTTAATTTATTCCAAAATGTTCTCACTGTAGAAGAATTAGGTGCTTACAAAAGAAATCACCTTATAATAGAGGAAAAATGATCAAACAAAGCGACTCACCCTGGAAAGCCGCCTCAAACTGGGCAGCAGTATCGGGCGTAACTTGCGCGCCGACAGCGTACAGCGCGCACGCGAGAAGCGTCAGTTGTAGCGCCCGCCCGCCCGCCATGCTTCCGGCTAGCTCCTCGTCGCTCGCTCGTAGCTACTAGCTCATAGCGCGACCATCGCGCCGCAATTCGGCGCTTTCTGAAACAAAAAAGAATTGATACAGCATTCAATTAGGCAGCAAGCAATAAATTAGGTTTTGCTACTTCAGACTTAGTCTTTATCTTGCAAAGAAATAATTGTATATATATATATATATATATATATATATATATATATATATATATATATATGTATATATATATATATATATATATATATATATTTATATATATATATATATATATATATATATATATATATATAAGCCATAGCTTGTAATAAAGATACATAATGATACGAACTTTGTCATATAAAATAGTAAACAACTTTCGCGAAGATAGTCGCGTGTCAACTTTTTGACACCAGGCGCGCGTAACCTTAACGTCTGAGTCGCAACTGAAATAAAAGTTACCTATGTGCCAAGGGACGCACGGACAAGGGTTGTAATATTTATTTGTGTACGCAATAAACATATTATAGGTTACTAGAGATGTGGAATATCGATGATGCGAAACTATGATTTTATTAATAAATATTTGCTAAGGACGGTGGATTCGATACCGCGCGATTGCTAAGGAAGTTAGGAGAAATAAGCGAGAAATAAGGAGAATAAGGAAATAAGCGAGTTCTGGGGTTCTAAGGAAGTTAAATATGCGAGTTTAGGAAATAGCTCATATATAATTCTAAACATGAATAGTTTTGAAATATTTGTACCTCGCCCATTTAACTGATACGTCGCACAAATTAAAAAAATTAAATTTCTCCCTCAGGTTCTGAAAAAAAACCTGTTGTGACTGAGAAGTGAACGCAATATCATTTTTGGCGTAATTTTCATTGTTGGTGTAATTTCATTATTGATATAATTCCGCAATACACTTTTCCAACTAAGAAAACGTGAAAAACACAATTTTTATTCATTTTTCCTATTATAATTACGAACATAATTTTCTTCGAAATATTTAATTTCTTCTATTTTTTATTATTCAGAATAATAGACCGAATCACTTTATTGAAGTATGTTGCAGGAAAAATATATATAGATATTCATGTACAAAAAAAATGATTAAAATTGTTTCGGGAAAACCTTCGGTTTTCCATTTGTATTATTTGTTGTTTTTAAACAAAAATTACATGATAAATGTTACCGAAAGTTGAAATAATTTTGGTGCGACATTTGATACGTAGTAAACATGTATCAACTGTAGATGTAACAACTTTAAATGTTGATACATAATAAAAGTGCATCAACTGTATATGTAACAACTGTGAATGTTGATACATAATAAATATGTATAACTCTTCCTGTAACAACTGTAAATGTTGATACATAATAAACATGTATCAACTGTACATGTAAAAACTGCAAATATTGTTACACAATAAATATGTATCAACTGTACATGTGGTATATGTAACTTAAATGAACCCTAATAAAATAATAACTTAACAGACGCGCTATCACTAAGTATTTTTATTTATAGAAAAACTGAAAGACAGATTTAGTAATGAAAGTACTAAAAAGTTTTGATCTGAACATTTAACGATTAATTAAAATTATATATTGTTTTTTTTATATCATACTACAGGCTTTGTCATTTTATAGTTTTTACTGCAGATAAATTAGTTTATACGATAATGAACACTACAATGAAAGCTAATATATGAGTTTTTTAATTGCTTAAGGAATTAAAACGTCTACATCAGAAAAGTTGCGGATATCGGTTTTGGCAGCAATTTCAAATATTGATCAATAAACTTATTTCTATTTATAAAGCAAAAATTGTGATCATATCAATTTAAATTGAAGAAATAGAAAATAAATCGGTACTTAAATAGCGAAGAAACCTAAAATGACCATTAACTGGACATCCATATCAACATACTCGTGTATAAGTTACATGCTACGAAACGAAATCCCAAGCCAATTAGTGAACGTACATTTTTACGTAACCAAATCGAAACACACACGTGCTTCCATTATTGCGTGACACTTGTTTGTTCGACGGGAATGAAAATTAAAATTTACTTTAATTATTGAAAGGACGTACGGTGACAGGACGCCAATAAGGATGGGGATCCTTAATCCCACGGCAAGGGTCAGCCCGCTGTGACCTTTTTGCGGATCATCGCTTAATTAATTCACGTTCCTGCCATGAAGATGTCCTGCAGTATGGTAGATTTAGTAATAATTGTATTCTGTTTGTTTCCATGACGTTTTGATAGCTGTATTTTTGAATATATGGGGATAAGCCATAGGCACTATGCCTTTGCTACAAACCTAATATCGTATATTCGGCTTTTGTATTCATAGCGATTTAGCCAATTTTGAACTGCAAAGCTGACACAATATTGTACTTCTAATCAGCTCAGGATCAGAACGTTTAGAGAATTTATTTAAAATGTTTAGGTAAGATTTTCGTACACTTTTTTGGTCAGGGAAAACTTTTGCTGAAATTATCCAAACAATGAGCCTTCATAGTAATTTATTGTATTTTCTCAAATTAATAAACTTGTTCAGTACCCTATATTGAATGTTTCACAACATATCGACATTTACTTGTATTTTTTTTTCATATTATTGTGCTTATAAATAATCGGAAAAGATAAAAGGGGTTACAAGTCACAATAAACAAACAAATAAAAATAATTAAACTTCTTCATACATTGTTATTGTGAAGAAGAGGGTTACATGAAGGCACTAAAAAATTTGTTCCATCTAACGCTCTGATGCCAGAAAACATATTTACGCTAATTGCCTTAAAATGATTAATTCATAAAAATGACATTTGCTTTACTACGACTTAACGAAACGAACATAACGAAAACTAAAACATACTAAGCTTACTTTATTACTATTCACTGACGCGTTAAGTGACTGGTGGCGAACGTGTTAACACTATTCATCGCATCGCACGTTTACCCTCTACCGACGTGTCACTCAAAAAATAGTTTTCAAAATTTGTATCATCATACGAAAAACATAGATTACAGGTCAATATTTATCATGTTATAATAAACACTGAACTTCTTATTTTTATTTGCTCATTTCGTATTTTTTCTTTAAAAAGTTTTAAAACTTGAAGAATCAATGAATGAACCTATTGCGAAAAAGATGAATGTAAAAAAATCGATTAGAAATAAGTACAAAATGAAATAATCTCTACTCAAAATTGTATGTAAATGGCGCGATTCAATAATCGTTACTAGATGTACGAAATTTTACTCAAAATATAGTTTACAAAATTTGTATCATCATACGAAAAATAAATGCTGAACTTCCTGTTTTTACTGGCTCATTTCGCATTTTTTCTTTAACAAGTTCGGTAACTTGACGGAGAAATCAATAAATTAACTTATTGCTGAAAAGAAGAAAGTAAAGGAATCGATTAGAAATATGTATAAAATGAAATAAACTCTTCTCAAAATGGTATGTAAATAGCACGATTCTATAATTGTTAATAGATGTATCGTACACTTATGAAATTGTCTTTTACACGCGTTTTAAAAATATTTAATTTGATAGACTGCACGTCATTATGGATTTTTATGAAATAAACTTACGCTTAAACATTACAAGTTAGTCCTATATACTTGGGAGCAAATTTCATTTCACTAAATTAATTTTTTTTTAAATAATAATTTCATAAAGATGATTTTTTTTTCTTTCTTTGTTTAGAATTTGGCACAAAAAATGTATATCTGATCAAACTGAAACTTTCACAATCGTAAAGTTTATAATGATGTAGTAGACATAGAGTATGGAAAATCTTTTTGGAATACGTGGATAATTAACAATAACTATTAATTAAATTAACGAGTCAAAGTATGCTCGGATATTTTTTGAGTTAAACTTTTAACTGTTAGAGCCATATTAAAGTGATATATGAAGATATTGTAGATAGCATAAAAGAATCATTTTACTCTTGCACAATTAAATCGTAGGTTTGGATTAATATTTCTGATTTAAATAAATGAAGCTTTGACAAAATAACGTTTTAAATAATTGTACATGGTAATGCAATCTACAAAAAAAGTCCTAGCCCGTGCATGATTAATTATTAAATGTTTATTATAAGCGTTATTATGTTACAATATTGCAACATATAGTTTTATTATCAACTAAAGCACGGAATAAATAACTAAATCTTTAATAAATTAATCTTTAATATAACGAGCAATTAAAATTTGATATCTTGATCGCTATGGTTTAAAAATATTTTGAATATTCTAAATAATGTAATAATGGTAAAGTGAGTTTGTTTGTTTTTTGTTTCTTCTCAATTCAAGACTAAATTCATTTAACCAATTTTATAAAATTTGATACATATGTTATCTGTAATGACGATAAATACAAAATAATTTTAGAGAATATTAATTCTATGCAAGCGAAGCTGCGGGAAATCGCTGGTATTAATACAATCGTCTCAATTACATAAATGTATATAATTATACAATTGTCCATTATTTGTCTGTCACATAAGATTTTTCAAAAATTTTACGATGTTTTAAGGCTAATAACGTATTAAGGTAAATCAAATAATGCTCTATTCATTCAAATAGATTTGATAGCTTCATAGCTCTAATGATATATACATGTATACTTACATACGACATATACATATAAACTCACATACATATAATTAACTTCATACTCGTTCCTTTTGGCATCGTCGTAGTTGGGTATACACTAGAGTTGCAACGAATATTCATCCACTATTCCGTATTGAGCCTATTCGACTAAGTTCTTAGTATTCGGTCGATATCAAGTATTGGAGCAATAGAACAAAAATTCTATTTATTTGAAAATTATAGTATTCGATTTGAAAGTCTATAGTTAAACGACACGTTCACCGAATATTCGTTTATAATTACTTATTCTTATCACTGTTTAAGATTTATATGATATTGTAATAAAGGATGAAAGCGGTACTATATATATATATATATATATATATATATATATATATATATATACATATATATATATATATATATATATATATATATATATGTATGTATATATATATATATAAATTTGAAATTGAAATGATACATTAGTACTAAATTAGAAAACAATATTTTAATGTTGCCCACTTGCGGTTGCAACTATTAGAAAGCAGCTTCAAGGTACTAATAATTCATTACAAATAATTTTAATAAACATTTTTGCATCTGTTCTACGATCTGAACTACAAGTCCCAACGAGGAATATTAAAAAGTATACAGGAGCAAGAGTAGGAATCCTTGCCTCTCCAATTCGCCCAACGTAGCTACTGTTTGACAGACTCATTGCTGTCGTAACTAGGAGTATGCAAAAGAAACTTTCTGCCAACGTACTTTCAACTTTATCACAGCTAATCAACGCTCGCGAGAGTTGGAGACTGGAAAATATTTTCACTGCGACGGGAAAAAGCAATCGGTCCTAGAAGTATCGTGAAAGAGTCTCATTTACAAACCTTCACTAATTACTGGATAAACTGTTTTCACTGTGATGGGGAAAAAACGATACGTCCCACAAATAATATTTCACCTTTCAAGAGACTCATTCACAAATCTTAAACCAATTACGCTAATTTTATTAAATCTACGTTAATTTTAATGTAATCTTAACTAATATTATCATAACCTTTACTAATTTTATCGTAATGAGATTTTATCATAGCGATAAATAACAAAACTGTTCAATTTTAATATGGTACGTATGGTTAAATAGTTTGCGCTTGAAATGTTGTTTATCTAGGAATATATTACGTTCGCAACGCACTGTTTGTTTTCATCAATCGAGCTACAATTTAAGAGTAAATATTTTGGTACTTGAAAATTGTGTGTCCCGTAAATGTTGCTTAGAAATAATAAATAGGTGTACATTTATTACGATATCGGTGTTGTGAAGAGCTGAATTGGGAACTATGTTATGTATTATTCCAATCTATTTTATCACTTTCTTGTTCATCCATTTGTCCTTCGTCGCATTTAATACTATTTATACCACTGGAATTGAAATAACACATTATTTTTAATAAGCATTATGTATTATTTTTATTTGAGGGGTAATATCATTTTATGTACATTTTTCTGTATGTATTTTTCCTGTATAGTATTTATTCTAACTTTTTATAAATGGAATTGTATTAAAACACGCCCGTTTTATCTGATATTCGTATTTATGTTTGGATATTTTGAAAGTTGATACGTATGAAATTTCAATAGTATTGATTATGTTATTTTATTCACTTTCTTGTTTACATATTCTGATGAATACAACTATGTAAAAATAAACTCATTTTTTTAGATAATTATATATTCATTTGCGTATTTTCGACGTTGAATTATTTTTCATTTAAAACTTCAAGATGAGAACCGTAAAAAAGACTCAATCATCAAAGTGTTTGTGCCAATTTAGCTATAAATGTCTTATTAAGCGGTTTACATATGTAAATTTTTCAAAGTTTTTTTTTAATATTATTAATATTTAATCAAACATTATTTTCCAAGCGTTATTTATATACGAATCTATTTATTTTGCATTTATAATCCCACTAACATTATAAATGCGATAGAAAGTAACAAATCGGTATCAATTTTAATGTGTATGTATTTCATATAATGGAATAATACTTCGCTCGTCTGAAATACTGTTACTGCAAAAAGTGTGTTTAGATATTTATTACTCAGTCAAGCCTATAATATGAGCCTAGGTATAACTGGAGCCGCTTCCACAAAATTTGAAAGAATATAACTCCTGATTTGAATTAATATTTCCTTATATTCCGGAAAATAGCATAATTTCTATAGAATGTAAATTTATATTTTGATTAAATATTTAATATTATAATATGGCAATAAATGATGCAAGGTATATATTAAATCTATAATTATGTCTAAAGGTCTAAATATACAATAAATCTCACCGTTTCTATTTTAAATCCATGTGAGTGAAGCTGGGGCAATTTGTTTGGTATATAATCGTGATATACCACCTCTGCAACTTTATATTCTTTGTTAAGTTTTTAGAAGATTGAAGTATCTAAATTTACTCAGTGTTCAGAAAGATCGTTTCTTTTATACAGATAAAAATACGTAGTGAATTCAGAACATGTAGTAGTTTTTTTATTTTACAGGTGCGTACATTTGGATTGCATACATAAGATGCGTACATTACTACATAATGATATTTGTCAATATGATGAGCTTTCCAAAGTTGTATGTTACATTTGGTGGGCTCAAATATACGGTGAATGGTTTGAGTTTTGCAGCTTAATGTGGTTATGTTTCTTAATGTCGAATGTAAAGGCGGATCGTTGATTCGTTGATGAAAAATTAATGTTGTATGTTGTGTATGAAAATCGGTGTTCAGAAAGATCGTTTCTTTTATACAGATAAAAATACGTAGTGAATTCAGAACATGTAGTAGTTTTTTTATTTTACAGGTGCGTACATTTAGATTGCATACATAAGATGCGTACATTACTATGCAATATTCTATTCCGGTTAACAAACATCACGACCAATAAGTAATAGTGCATGATAAATTATTGTGGCACCATGAACTTTTGGTGTCATTGGCTGCCAACCTCATGTTATTGTTTATGATCTTTCAGTAACAACTGCGTTAGTCAGAAAATTTGATGACGTCAGAAGCACTTGACTAAACTTCCGAAAATACTATAATTCGGCGAATCAGATTTACGTGAAATTCTATTCAATTCAGTGAGAGCTTCTGGATTTTAAAATAATCTTTAGCATCTGTTATTAACATTTGTATTTTTCAATCCAGTTTTTGGCGAATCTGCAACAAAGGCTAATTCTTTCTTGATAGAATAACATATTTTTTAGCAACCCCCATTCTTTTTTGTTTTTTGTTAATACTATCCGTCCTTTTTCTATTTAACGTTCATTTTATAAGATAAAAATGGATAGAATTCAAAAAATCCAATTTTTTAATGGAAAAAAACAGCTTAAATTTGAATATTTTAGGATCTGCAGTTTTCTTGGTCTGTACCTTTGGTTTTTGATATCGCCAAGATTGCCTTAGAGGGCTGAGTAAAATCTGTGAGAATCAGTGTTTATGAATTTTTGCTTAAATATGCTTAAATTGCACTTGCTGTAAACCATAATAACCCCATTTATAGATAAACTCCCAGCTAATTGGCTCTCTTTTTATACATGTTATAAAAAATTCTTCTACAATATCTTGGACAACCTTGATGCAATATGATCAAGGATGGCCTAGAGTTCAAGTTTAGAGTAGGTTTACGATATATACAAAACTAGTTAAAGCTCATAATGATATGTTTTTTTAATTGCTCTTTATATAGAAAATAGCAGCAGCTTTTTTGCAAAATTTCGTTGACCTTTTCGGAAGTAACGTTTTTTTTAACTTTACAAATGTGGTTTTCATGAAATTATAATGCAATATTCTTAGAATTATGTATGGCAATATTATGTATATGGAGAATACATAATATTAGTAAGGCATAATCGCCTTAGATATTTCAATGAATAACCTTCATATAAGAATTCTAATAAAAATTTCCGATAACGTTTGAATATAAAATCTTCCATCGGAAACTGCGCAGCGCTGCAGCGTAAGCACGCAATAAATAAGTTCACTTCGTCGGACCGAAAGTAATCCTGTGGATACAAACAATTAGACAGACCGACATGACGCCCGCCGTCCCCCTGTCATAGGTAAACGATAAACAGATTTCCGTCCGCGGCTCCCAACATAAAGGGTCATACCCCCGGGGGCTTACCCTTTTTATCAATGAAAAATACTTTTCCGATATTTTCCGTGTGCGTCGAAATGTTTACGGCCGACGCCCGTCGTAAAGCACAGGATATCGCGGGCCTATCTCTGTATCTGCAGGCGCGACGTCGCCTCATAGCCGATGTCCTGTTTCTGATTCATCGTGTTGCGTGTCGCTATTTATTATTGAGAGAGATCTCGGGTCGAGCCAGGACCTGGTAGCTACCGGCGGCGTTTTTGAAGTACAGCTTTGTTGTTACACGACCGTTGTGTGTTAGCGGGTTTTACGTTTGGAAGAATGCAAATGTTGTTTTTATGTATATGGATAATTGTACAAATAGGATGAGATGATATTGGAGAATCATGATATTGGATTGCATGAGTTCAAAGTAATTATTTAAAAAATTAAAATAATGTTTATATTCATAAATACACGGTTCTATGGTCTATTTAATTGATTGATATTGGGGAATTGGCTCATAATTAAATTCATGTTTAGGCTTTTCTTTTTGAGACAACTTTTTATATGTCAAGGAAGACGCATAATTTGATTTCATAATAAAATTATATTCAATACTACATACTTCGTGGTTACACGTTGCATAAATTTATTCATGCTGAAAATGCATATAGGAAATAGAGAAAACAAACCGAAAAAGCAACTTATCTTCTCTAATTTGTGTACCCCTAAGAAACAATTTAATAAATATCTGTGTAAAATTAAACAAAATCGTTTAATCTAGAAATAACAGGTCAATTATTATTGAAGTCTGCTAAGGTACCAATTTTTTGATAAACTTATTTTATTTTATTAGTTGCACTTGAATATCTTATAGTATAATCGTACTTAGTTTAGCTATCAGTATCCAAAGTTTTTGAAGTTAGTTGACGATATATCTTTAGATCGATTGAATCACTAACACTACATCTACTTTAACACTGTAGTAATAGAATAATATCATAAACAAAAAATAATAATAAAAATAAGTGATTCCGTTTCATTTAAGAGACATGTCCATTAAAATTTCAAAACTATTTCAGACGCTTTGACTGAACAAACATCACAAAAATACATATCTAGTTCAACTTTCAAACTTTTTAAAAATTTAATAAATTCATATAATTACGAGAAGCTTTACTAAATACAATCTATTTGTCATATGTTCCATCAATTTACGCAGTTAAGTGTAATACTTAAGAACCTAAGATTAAGAAAGGTTAGGAAATGTATTCTTGTCCTAAAGAGATTCTTAATAATAACTGAGTATATAAATGCATATACGCGTTTAAGTATAAATATGTATACTTATTTACACAAATAAATACATAATACACTCAACAAGCTTAAATCACTTCTACCGCACGCGCCACCTAGATAATACACGAAGACAAAGTACGTCAATTTTAATTGTGCCTCACTAATAACGTGACGAGTCGGAGCTTTCGCCGGCGTAGGCCGTAAGCTCCCGCCTACGATATTGTAGCAACAAGTTAAAGCGCAAACGCTACGCCGCCTGATATTTGTCAATATGATGAGCTTTCCAAAGTTGTATGTTACATTTGGTGGGCTCAAATATACGGTGAATGGTTTGAGTTTTGCAGCTTAATGTGGTTATGTTTCTTAATGTCGAATGTAAAGGCGGATCGTTGATTCGTTGATGAAAAATTAATGTTTTATCTTCTCCTTTGTTGCCGTTTATCTTGAAAGCTTTTTGATAAAGTTTATGGAGGTAAGTGTGTTTGTGAATTCTGTGGTAGCGGTATAATTTATAATAATGCTTTCACGAGATTAGAACTTATGCTACTTGAAATATGAATGAATACATTGTATTCAACTCTTCAGAATATTTATGTTATATTTAAAAAAATGTTTTCATTTTATACGAATTGTCAGCATGGACTATAAATTAAAAATATCGTCAAAAACTCTATGCAGATGTAATATTATATATGATGGGATTTAATATATACTGCATATTTTTATGTTTGACTGAGTTTCAAAAGCTCTCTGTTCCCTCCTTCGGTTGAAGTCGTATCCAAGGTTATTCACGTGTATATTCACGTGTTATTCACGTGTATACGTGCTTAAATAAGTGTGCGTTCCTGAGCGTATGTACGTTCAGGAACGCAGACTTATTTTAAGACACACGAGTGGACATATGATATATAAACAATAAATCCATATTTAGAAGAAACTTATACGAATATCCTAACTAATATTGTATACTTAAAAGAGTATGTTTGCCCATTTATTAATTAATTAATAACTTTAAAATCTAGCAACAAATCGTATTAAAATGTTTCTTGTTTATAGTTCGTGCAGTAGAGTGATACATAGGTTATCACCCGCGGTACTAGTGCAAAACTACATGAAAAATAACGAATGAAATGTGTTTGTGTGTTTTTTACGCAATCAAATCTAAACGAATGAAAAGATTTAAATAAAATTTCATATAAATATAGTTACTAGTTCTAATAATATATAAACTGCTTTTTATTACGAAAGTTGCATAATTTAAATAGAAACAATATGTTTTCTGAATAATAAAAATTTTAACAATTACTTATTTTCGGGGAGACAAAAATCTCATTGGTTTACCCCCAAATCCCGCTATTTTAATGAAAAAATCTACGCAACAAAAGTCGCGGGAAAAGGCCAGTATTTGACCTATATTAATGTTAATTTTATTTCATACTAGATTTATTAAATTCACGTGCATTTCTGTTTAAGTTGCCATGAACACAACGCTTCTTTATAAATTATATTAATAAACATTTTAAGGAATTTTCTCGATATAGCTCGATTTAATTTACATTATATTGCGCCGTTTATTACCATGTTGTAATACAGAATTGTTATCATTTCATAAAAAATACCTAGCTTATTCTATAAGTATTAAGCTCTTTCTTGAAGTTAAAAATAGTCTATGGATTCATTTGCATAAGAACTGATGCCTATTTTTCATAAAAACCTGTTCAGCCATTTATGCGGGATTGGGTGACAAACATCCAAAATTTCGGATTTATGATATTAGTGGGATTCAATTTACTATGTAATTTATTATAAGGTCTTGGTGCTCGTATGACTTGTATGTAAAATGTATTTTGTAATATTGTGCCGAGTTAGTAATTATTCATGCTTATTAAAGTTTTAAATTGAGAGTTTTCAAAGAATGAAAGGTTCAAACTCGTCTGATGCAAAGAAAATAATAATTGAAAAATTATCATCGTACAAGATTAAGATCGTGTAATATTAACTTATCATATAAATTATATTGAAACTAATATTACATTTCAATTGGAAATCATACTTGAAAAAGGTAACAAACATTTAGAAGCATACACGACTACCTATTGTTATGAATATAAATGATAACTTATAAATGGTCCAACTCGAGATACAAACACTCATATTGCCGGACCCATCATTACATGACATAATTCAGGCTCATGACATTACCAGTAAATACATTAATCATATAACATCCCAAAGGGTAGACAGCCGTTTTTGACAATATAATTTTAATAATTTCGAGGTGTATTCGTTAACGAAAACGACATTTGTCATAACAAGAAACCACACATGTAGGTAAATAAAATTTTACTGAAAAAAAGAAAAACTTCCATACTTGCTTTTCCATTTTTATTTTCACCTCATATTGCTTCATAGTACGGATAGTTATAATAATACTGAACAAGAATCATATCAACCAAATAGATATATTTTAGAATATTTCTCTTTACTGATTCATCATGCATATTATGTTCTATTTCAAAGATATTTTACGTCATTATTCTTTTACGAACCCCCGGTTCGTGCTAGGTTGACGTATTTTTTAATCTATTTTTTTTCCTTTTGTCAGTTCTTCCAATATATCTAAACTACGCATATAAACTTTATTTTATGTTTTGAATAGCTGGTAGAAAAAATATCTAATGGCAACGAAAATTAAATAAATAAATCTCGAATTTTTTTCAACATTTGTAGACGAAAGAATATATTACGAGGCTAAGATATTAAATGGCACCTTTGTGATTCCCATACATATAAAATGGAAGCGAAATTCTTTCTTTTGTACCCTTCATCTAGCTTGATATCTTATATATAAGATAGAGCTTTCAACAAAAAAAGAAAAAAAAATTAAATGAACCATAATTTATGGTTCATTTTCTTTTTTTTCTTTTTAAGCGCGGTGTGCGAATAAATAAATTAAAATTAAATATAATTTTGACAGCTAATATCTCAGATCAAAACATTTACAACTTTTATGCACTTAGATCTAAAACTATAGAAACTATTAGATTATGGTGGACATAATGAAATTATAAGTTTTTTTTATTTTACTAGAGATTCCTAAAAAAACTAACAAAACAAAAAACAAAATATCGTAAAAATATTGAATAAAACGTACTGATATAATTTTTATTGTTGCTCCATATCGAATAACAAAAATAACCCCAATAAACATCACCCCTGACATCCGTGACCTTACGAAGCACAATTTTGAAAGGCGAAAAGGCCAAGGGCAAAGCAAAAGTAAAGCGTGCAGTGAAAACGAAACGCACCAAATAACTATTGTTTTGCAGCTTTAAACGTCATTTTGCTCGAGATGTGCTTGTACAGGCGAAACCACGCTGAATATTCATGATTCGGCGAATATCCCTTACACGGCGCGCGGCTGACACCGCCCGCGGCCCTATTCGTATTCAAGTGCGCGGTTGCATAATTGAGTGGCAGTTTTAATTAAGTTGCGTCAGTTTTTGCCTCTCTCTTCGCAGTTTTACCGCATTTCGCATTTCTGCCCTTCGCAATTTCACAGCGCCTCGCGCTCTTGGGGCGGAAGCTTCCGCTGGAAGTTGAGCGTGCTATTTTGGACGATGCCGAATTATGGATAGTTTTGTGTTTTTGGTTTTAGATTAGAATTTGAAGGCAGACCTCGGAGAATGCTGGTAAATTTTGAGTCCATAATTTTGGTAATAATAAGAGATGAATAAATTTGTAAAGTGCTGAATATGTTTCTATATATAGGTAGTTTCTTTTTCAGGGACAGAAATTCTGATGAAGGTCTACGGCGAAGAATCATTGCAAGTCAGATGTTAAGGAACAAAGTGAAGATGAACTAAATGTTAAAAAAGTGCGATTTGTATATTGCTGCAAATCTGTGTAAAACAATATTAAACATAGTTTTTTTAAAATATATTTTTGCTGTTTCCAAAGGTATATAAAAATGTGTTACGAATTTTATGTAAGACCTACTGGCTACCCCAACGCCATACGAGGACAATTATGTCATATTATTAACATGTTTAATTACCTTAATCACATTGAATGTCATCAAAATGCGAAATTATATTTTAGTTTACTTTCAAATACCTTTTAGTTTCTCTTAAATCACTTAAACCAAATTATAAAGAACACAGGGCAGATTTATCTACAGAAAAAGCTTAAAATATATATTGTGTTTTTTAATAAAGGCTATTAATCCACCCTAACTTTACTTGAATTTCTCTTATTGAATTAAAATATATTATATTTAAAAGACTTGACATAGGTTATCCATAAAAGATGGATATAAACTGTCGTGAACTTTTCTGTAGATCTACAATTCCTACATACTTAATGTTAATATATCTTTAATAATGAAGCCAGACGAATGTCATTAAATCACTGAGACTAGCGATTTGTCTCTGAATATGTTGATTTTATTAACCACATCTCAATAATTATATTGTATAACCTATGGCAATTTGAAAACCATAAGCTACCATATTGTAAACATTGCATGTCAATCAGATTAATAGTTTTTTGGGCAAATCTCTAAAAAGAAAACAAAACTTTTCTATATACAATATTAGTAGGATGATAAAATAAATTCGAACAGAGTGGAAATTATATTTCTGAGTACCATGTGTGAAAAACTTTGAGCAATAGTTAAATGAATAACAATATACGAATGTAAATTGAAAAAGTGTGTGGTCATATAATTAATTAAGAAATATCTGTTCAAAACAACTTGTATTATAAGTTGAATAAATAAGGAAAGGCTTACGAAAAAAAGCAATTCAATACATGATAATCAAGAGAATATAAGAAACAATAACTAAATATGACTTAAGCAGATTGAGGAAGGCTACCAAGTGTAAATAAATGTCGAAAAAAAAAACGTTAATTAAATTTATCGAAACATTATTGACAAGTTTACTGGCGTTTGTACATTAACTGAGTTATTTTAAATATCGTTAGTCAAATAGAAAAGAAATATAATAGCAAAAGGAAAGAATATTAAATTTCTTTTCTTTCATTTTCGACCACGCCAAAGATTAATGACACATCTGAGCATCGCTCGTGGCTTAAATGGTTAGGACTTTGTGACTAGCGCTACTTACATGGTTTTTTTTCTTATAAAATAACCTTAATAATTACCACGTCTTCATACTTCTGGACTAGTTTTCAATACTTGTAAATCCACAACATTAAATCATGTTCTGAATAAATAAGAACACCTCATAATCCGCCCTCCCCCTAACCCTTACTGTGTTATGGAATGATGTACAAAACACAAAGTGCCCCCCCCTCATTATCTGTGTTTAAAAGTCATCTGAAATTACATTAAATGTCATAATCGACAGACCAATATCCGTTCTATAGTCCATCTTTATCCCTTCCCAATCCTTAACGTGTCGCCGTTTTGTTTCTGTTTTATTTAATTTTATAATAAATGTATAGTTTTCCATTCCACCTGTTTCTGCTATTCAATTGAATTATTGTAGTATGCTGTAAGAAATAGCTCTTGTAGCAATGAACCCGCCTCTATATATTTTGTTTTCTAAGCTCGCATTGAAAGTTTATAAATAAATATTCAGTATTGATGGATAAAATTATAAACCATTAATCTAAGAAACTGAGTAATATACATCAATAAACAGGTAAAAATCACCCTTTCAATTTTTTTATTAGATTAATATATGAAATAGAAAATAAAGAAATAAAATGGTAATCATAATGGTAAATTAAAGAACCAGGTAAGATTTTGTAAAATCCTTTATCTTTTCACTCATCCACGTACCGAAAAAGGATATTTTGTAATTAAACGAAAGTAGAAAAGTTTAATTGTTTACTCGTGGAATGTAGGTTTCATAACAGTAATTGATTTACAAACAAAAAATAATCAAACCAAGAATTAATATTTTAAATATGAATACCCTAATAATAATTATATTGGAAGTACTAGATTGTAAAAAATGAAATATTAAAAAACCTCGGAGAATGGAGAAATGTGAAAAAAAGTATGACTATATCTGAGCGAAAAATGAATTTTATGAAATCTGACACAACTCGGGAGAAAATTGAAACCCGTGTTTTGTCCAATGCTATTTATTTACTTAGGCATTTTTTTATCTTGTACAAACATTACGGTTTCTTATCCTGCGAAATAAATTTTTCGTCTTGAAATTCTAGCGACGAAAATCTTTTTAGATTAACGTCGTATTAAAGATTTGTTTCGGAGAACGAAGTCAAAAACTTAATTTTATTTACATATAAAAAATGTACACAATATAAAGCTTTCCGTGCCATTATTTTTGGAAATAAAAAACACAAGACGGTACTGACAATTGGATAATTATCGGACGATTCAACCGTCGAACATTATCATTCTAGTCAACCAATAATACTGAATACAATTAAAGTAACTTGGGATTCTATAATACGTTTCCAAGAATTACTAAAAACAAATCTTTATTGTATTTATAGTTACCGGAAGATGCTAAAAATGATTGCTTTTTATTGGGAAGAGAAAGCTGGTCACGGAAAAATTAATTATTAAGAGCAACACTTGTTTCAAAATCTTTCCGATAAACATGTCGGTCAATGTAAATGTGTCATCTATTGAATTTATGCATTATGTAGTACTGCTTTTAAATAATCTATGATTTTTAATATATTTGGCGTTAATTTTGTAGAAATTCATTATTCACAATTAAATGAAACTACGTGATACAGTATTATTTCTACTTTCTTTAAGTTCTTTATTTAACTTAAAGAAAGTAGAAATAATACTACATCACGTAGTTTCATTTAATTGCATCTATGATTTGCCAAAGCCTATGAAAACAAGGATTTGCAAGGATTTTTTGCCATAAGATTAAATTATAATTCTATAATATATAATAAAATATAGTTGATAAATATCTTCAATGGCTCCAAACGGAACAACCAAACCGCAAGCGATCTAATGAAAAATACTTCTTGAACATTTCCCTATCGATTGCACTTCCCCATCCAATGAAGCGAGAAATATAACGAGACAAAAGTTTATCCCGCCCTAAGTATTGGGCGGATTTGCGGGGCAGTTTTAAGCTCGCGGTGTTGAGCACGTAATATTGAGCTTTAAGCTGGAAGTATTGGACGGGAAAGGGAGTTTTCGAAGCTCGACAGATGTTTGACGAACGACATATCGTCGGGGGCTGGCGGACAACTTTTTTAATTTAAAAAGTCCACAGGCGCAATTGTAAATGGAAAGTTAGCAGGTGTGTGATGTGGTGTTATATATAAATTAGTTGTTAAGTATTTTGATGTAAGAGAAGCATGGTCCACTTTTACAACGTGCGTTTAGTTTAATATATATTGTCAAAGACGATACGTGAAATAATATTTTGTTATTTTTGAACTCGCACGGATAATTTATATTTTAGTTGTTTACTTTAGTTGTTACCAGGTGTTTAAAATTAATGCTATACCGACGATAAAATAGTTATTGTGTACAGCTTCCTCAGCGTAGGCTTTAAAAGATGGCCGGAGTCATATGTCCACAAATATTTATCCGCGAAAGCCTTTATTGAAATTTTGTCCACGATACTTCTTTGTAGATGACATTTTTAGGTTTTAGGGTTTCGAGCCTCTTACGAGCGCTTTGTTATCTTTTCTAAAAAGAAAAAACAGAACCCTTATAAGATCAGTTGGGTATACGCCCATCACTCTCCCTATCACAGGCGTCTTCTCAGAAATTGTTTGATGTAAAATCTTGATATTTGGCATAGCGATAAAGCATATTAAAACTCTTGGTACATTGTGTCTTGACGTATTAGTTACACTCAAAAACATCTGTATGGAAATTTTATACAAATGATTGTACAGATTGTTTTTATCTCGCAAAATAGTTATCAAAATATTTTTTTTATTGTATATATGAGTACCTTGTAAGACCTGAGCTAAAAAAGCAAATAATCGTCATTATCATCTAATGGCACATCAGCTCTTTATGAGAATAGTATAAAATGCAATAACTTTATTTATACATTTCTTGAAAACCCAAACCCAATTACAGATTTACTAATATAGACGTACCATAAAAAAAACAACTAGCACAAAAATAACAAATAAGACAAAACATACAGCAATTCGAATAAACATCAATCTAGCTAGGAATCGACGGTGAATGGAGCATAAAAAATTATTAAATCCAGCCTCATCTTGCAATACTGCGTCAAAAATGTGAGTTAATACATGGTGAAAAATAAGATATATTTGAAATACTTTAATAAAAATACTACACATTATTAAATGTTTATGTTTACCGAACCATTAAATGTTTTGCATATGTCAAAGGGAGTGGGAGACGCTAGTTGTGCGAGTTTTACTCTTACATAAAAGATTTTTCTTTCTGGTGTTAATATAATAGGGTTCTGTACGAGTCTTCTCTTAAGCAAACCACTAAAACTGACCATGCAAGAAATAATCCCCCCACTAATCTACCCCAGCCAACTTTAATGTCTGTCCATATAACTTGTTAATTGTCATCACAATCTAGACTGGGGAGGAATTAAGGAGTATTAAGGGAAGTCAAACGGTATTAAAGTTAGACGTGATAGCAACACTGACTTCCTTCTACTTTAGGCATATTCCGTCAATATTGCGGCTTCGATAACATGGCGAGTAGAATTTATAGAGAAAGTAGAAACTGTTGTAAATCCATTTGGGAATGGAATTTTGGAAAACTCATTCATAGTGGGGGTTACGTTGCGCCTTTTACGTTGAGTGAAACAGGTTTACGATTTATTGAATGTTATGCTGTGCGTATTACTACCATAAATTTAAGATAGGAATTACAATTTTTTCTTAATTATTTATTATTTAATCCAATTACAAATTAGATAAATATAACGAGGTATTTAATATTCTTTAACAAATTTATTTCATTAAGGCATTAAAACTGATCTTCTTGAACCTCCATTGCTATCGGACATCGGATCTCTATTGTTATCGGACGCTATCCTGATTTTTAAAACAGCTGGTTCTTTAGTCAGCAGTGCGGTCGCCGGGTATTCCTCGTTTCTCTGCAATAATTCCATGGATAATGAATTGGAGAGCTTTTTATTTCTCGTTTCTCATAACATGCTCAAAGCAAGTCAGTTTTATTTTGAAGAAAATCGAACTGATAATATAAACTCATTATTTTGTTGATTTTAATAGAGTTTATAAGGGTATTATATAAATATTTTCTTTTCACGTATTCTGATCAAATGGTACAGACACTTCTTTTCACAAAGAGATCGCGGATGACGGAACGAGATATAATAATTTTCCGTTCCGTTCCATTACATTTTAAAATAAATGTTCCCAATCTCATATTTGTAATGTATATCAATAGCTTATCTTTTCTTATAGTTATTCAGACGAGAAAAAATTAGCTCAGGAAAGTAACATTTATAAGGTTAATCGGAATATTTTTTATTCGTTGGTTATTAAAGTTTTTTACATATGTATATGTATATGTATACGTATATGTGTATGTATATATATATATATGTGTGTGTGTGTGTGTGTGTGTGTATGTGCTTGTATGTGTTTGTATATAGTTTTTGACAAGATATTTTTAAATGGAACTTTAATAAAACTCCAAAAACAAATGCGTAGAGACTGAAGTCAATGCACTTTTATGGAGAAACTAAAAAGTAATTTAAATAATATTTTAATACTATTTATTCTCTTTGCTAATAATACATTCAATAGTATAGCTACATTTCCAATTGATGTTAATGACAAGAAAGGAGACCGATAAAATAAACTTTATTATTGGACCCTAATATCAAAAGAATAAAAACGAAAATTTCAATAGTCAATAGCACAAATGAAAGGTTTTACATTTTTTATGAACTGTTGGATTATTTTTCCAAATAGCTATTTATATAATAGCTATTTTTACCAATTTTTTTTGAACCAGTGACGTGAAACAAAATGCAAATTGTGTCTCGTTATAAACTCCGTAATACAAATGTAACATACTAAGTTATAAAACGTGCAACTCCAATGGAGCAGCCGAAAAACCTACGAAAAACTGGAGAAGGATCATTCATTTTGACAACATAATTGTCAAGTATCACGAATTTAGGCAAAAAATACACTTCAAATAAAGCAATTGTTACTGATTATTTTTATAATCTTTCCTAAAAGATATTATCGTTAGATTTTATTTACTTTTTTCTTGTTAATTAACAATTCTTGGTATATTAAAAATATGTTATACGTATGTTTAGGTAGTTTTTTTTGGTTTCTTTTATAACCAAATTTTCCCCACATAAGCCTCTATTTTTATAAATTCCTTGGTATGTTTGACGATATTTTCAATAATTTCATAACTTATGGACGAATTTCTGTTTTATACGAAAGTGGTCATCCCTTAATCGTATCTTTTAACGCCAGACTCTTGGGTAAAAACTATTCTGCCAGAAAATTTTATGGTCAATTTCTCACCCTGTCATAATTTAAAATATTCACAACTTGTCACCTTATCACGCCCCATAAAAAATCAGCTCGTGGTTATGGGATATCTCCTTCATTCGAGCTACTTACTTCATTTACAGGTTGAATTCTTTCAATGTATTCTATATCTGATAGCTGACCTGAAGCTTTTGAACGTCGACCACTAAATGTTGATTTACTTTCTCTTTCTTCCTCAAAGTTACTCTTTCTTGATTGTCAGTCGTTCAATTGTTTGTTTTTTATATTTTAAAAAATACCAGTTTTCTTTAAATTATTTTATATTCCAGTTGCACCAAGCCTGTTTTCTGCGATCTTTTTTGTTTTTATACTATTATATATAATTGTAATTGATTAATCTCAAATGGTTAAATATTATATTATTATCAATATATTAAAAAGTGATAAATAAAATTCAGTAAGGCCAAGATGGTAAACAAACCGTGGTATGCATTTCAATAATACTCGCGAAATTATAACACGCGTATTAATACCAAACGTACGTTTATATAAATAGCTAAAAGTAACATTTAGTCTCTCGTTTCTTTAATCTCACCTTAGAAGTATCGTAATTATAAAAATTCAAATAACAATCCGAACGAAGATTTAAAAATGAAAATGTCGAAAAAAAACAATTTCCAGACGCGCCACTCCGAAGCGGAAGTCGAACGAACTCTACCTCGCTCGCAAAAGAAACCATCGCAAACAACAATGCACAATAATTAAAAGCGAATTGCTAATCTTTCCCCGGCGACTCCATGCAACTTTGAACGTCGGTTTTCAGCCCGGAAATACAAAGAGCGGTTAAATGACGGAGATTGAAACTTAGTGGTTGAACCGTAAAAAGTTTGCGGCCATCGGACTTAATTAAGGCTGCCACTCAATTATGTATCCGCCTGCTTGGGCCCGAGCATTCTTCCGGGACTTTACGCGTCTCTTAACCCTTAAGGCCAGGACTTTTAACGAACTCAGTACTGTGTTTTGTTAATTTACAGAGCGTAAATGTGTGGAATCTTCGTATAGTGGACTTGTGATTGAAATGACATTTTCAAGATTATGTAGTAGCAAATCAGATAATCTAAAATGTTTGCGCTTTTAGTGACTTTTGTTAGCACTTTTTTAAATTTTCTTTAAAACAATATAGCGAGACTGAATTAGTACTAGTCGTATATCAAGTGAGCTGCAAGAAGATTACTGCTTTTAATTATCTTTTGTGAGTTGTCTTTTTTATTTTCTTAAATTACAAAGCGCCAAATCGGACAATGTAAAATGCTGGCGCTAATAATGAACTTTTGTAAGCATTCTTTTTATTTCCTTAAAAGTAATATAGTAAGACTCAATTAGTCATATCAAGTGATCTGCTAGAAGATTACAAAGTACATATCATGCAATTTATGATACTAGTAATGATCTTTTGGAAGTATTCTGTTTCATTTTCTTAAAAGAAACATAGTGAGAGTGAGTTAGTCCTAGTCACATGTGAAGTGATTTGATATAACATTACATTCAAGCAATTTAAAATGAGACAAAATTAGTAATCGTTAAACTAAATTAGTCCTAGTGATGTATAAAACGATCTGCGAGTATAATCAACATGGTTTGATGGACAAATACCTAAGTCATATTTTGATGGCTGACACCAGTTGAGTAATAATGTACCATTATGGAGTTTACACTTAATCCAGTTCATTTCACTTTATTTGCCTCTATAACTCCACTCAAATTAAAATAGGTGCCAATTTTACGAAGAATATATTTAAGCAAACAATGTTAGGTACTCGGTAGTTAATAAGTTCTCGGATTTTGAACGTCCATTACCATGGTAATAACTGGTGGCATATAATTAAATACTTTTAAAGTACTTCCAGTATAAAAATAATATTTCTAAAATATTTTTACAGGCATAGTACTCACATATACCCATGCAAGAAAACGTTTTTGACACCATTTATCACATAGAATTTTCAAACATGATGGTTTCCAAATTGTAATTCTTTGCTTATCTCTAACTTAGATAAAGAAAGCAAAACTTCTAAAGATATCTAAAGATAAAGAGTCAATAATATCAGCACTTGCGCCAGTTTGCATCCAAAGTGCGTAATTAGCTTAATAGCGGACATCCGGCCGTAAGGCTATGCGCATCTGTCGCGCCGCTGGAGCGCTTCCGTTTCCTGAAACACTCGACTCTAGCGGAGACAACCGCTTCGGACTTTAGTCGAAGATGTTTTCGATGTCTGCTTTATATAAAAATATATATCAATAGACGTTTTACGAATATATTTACGTTTAAATCTTTCTTGATATTTAATGTATAAAGGTTAAAAGTCAAAGCTACAATAATATAGAAAAAAATTTCTTCATTTTATAAACTATGGTAAAAATGTTGAAATCATTTTTAATTAATCATTTGGTATGCAAAGATAGAATTATGACAGATCTTTTTCTTATGGTGCTTATCCAATGAAACAACAAAAAAAAACTGTTAATAACATAAAAACATGTTATTAACACTTTTTTTTCGATTAACTTCGAGTTTTAATTTTGAACTGGGTAATATTTATCAACATTGAGAAATTTTAAATAATAAAATTATCGAATCAAAAAGTAATTGAATCCTATACGAACAATGAACGAATTTATGAGGTAAATATAGTATAAATAGTGTTGTAATAAGGAATTGTATATTAGTGTAACTTAGAGATTCTTTCTAAATAGAATAAAATGTAAAATATATAAACTCGTACTCTGAAAGGTAAAAAGTGATTCTAAAAATCATTAACTTATGGGAACAAACATGTTTGTTAAATTGTGATCTAAGCGTTAACTTATTATAACATAAAAAAAATCCATTAAATTCAACCAGATCATAACCCATAAAGGCCATGTGGCCAAATTAAGCTTTATTCACGATATCGATGTCGTTTTTCTCGGATTCGAAAAAAACGACCATGATACAAACGCACGGCCATGTGTGCATTTTATAAATATTACATTTTTCGTTTTTAAGGTATGAAAGGCTGATAACATTTCTTTCATAACGCAACGTAATATGTCGTCATGGACATATATAAAATTCCTTTTTCTATAAAAAAAAACAAATATATTACCTGACAAAAACAAAACTTTACTTTGTATAAAATTAGTTTACTCTGTATAAAAAAAACAAATAAAAAACAAAAACGAAACTTTACTCTGTATAAAATTAGTATAAATATGCTGTGATGCCTAGAAAAGAGAAAATATAGAAATCGTTGTCCGATAGAAGGTATATTATAAACGAAGTTTAAGTTAAGAGACTTTGTAGTTTAGGATACAAAAGAAAATTGAAAACTAACTCAGTGCAGTTAAAATGTAAGCTTGACTTATATTTGTTAAAAAAAGTTTAGAAGACAAAATTAAAAATGAGAATTAAAATATTGAAGTAATGTTAATTAAGATAGAGATGTTGATTTAAGAGGCTTAAGCGAAATAAGGGATATAAAAAGTTTAAGTGATTTGAGAGATTTGAGGGATTTAAGAAATTAAAGAGGCTTAATTGATTGAAGAGATTTAGGAGACTTCTAAAGTTAGTTGTTCTATTCTAATTTTATAGACGAATGTGTCCTCTTTTTATATTTAAAACATCATTAACGATCGATCTACCTTTAAAACTAAAGACCATCTTTGACAATTTTTTTCGTTAACTCTATTTAATTTTGGATTAGTTGATCTTAGAGGTGGGAGTGAATTATGCCAAATAAGTTTACGTTTTAAGCTTTTTTATTATGCCAAATAAGTTTACATGTAAAACAGTCCATGGAAAAAACGACTAAAATAGACAGACAAACGGACAGCCACGTGTGTGATTTTATAAACTTTTTTTTACTTTATGTACGGAAGCCAAAAATATTTCTTTTTAATACAACGTAATATATGTGTACATGTATGAAGTTCCCTTTTTTTCTACAAGAAACAAATATATTACCTGACAAAATCTACTAGTGAACAGGTAAAAATTCCAACTACCATTTCGTATATTGCGTGAAAATTAATTGTACCCGAAAGGGTTGAAAGAATGGCCGATAAAATTTGCGTTCTTGACATTTTCATGCTCGAGACCGCATGACCTGACGTTCGCGGCATGTCTAGATTTACTAAAAAGGAATACCTACGTTTTACGACAAATTCCGTTACCATTTTCCAGGCAAATTCGTTGTCAACCTTGCCGAGCTTATAAGCTTTTTCGTAAATAGCGAACTAAACATAAAAGCTAAGACGGTAATATAAAGCCGCAAGATCTTTTTTGTTACAGTTATATCATGAAATATATGTATGTAACGTAATTAATTTTAAAATGAGAATTAGGTGAACAAATTTTTAGGGTTTAAAAAGAGAGATCTCAATGACTATATTTGTCTGGAATATTTAAAAATATTTGACGGGGACACGTGAAATAGTTGCAATATGGACAACCCACGCACAGCACCAGCAATATTTTTTCTACGTTACTTTTCTTGTTCTTAGCAACAACTTGTTCCAGGGCTATCTACGGACTTAGCATCGCATATTTTAATAACATTCAAAATTTTTACTTGATTTGAGGAATAAAATATTGGGCAGATGCACAACTTAAACAATCAAAAGGGATAAAGACTCCGTTTTGTTATATTTTCCTTTTTAAACAATAATGATTTACGGTTAGCGATATTCCAAAAAACTTTGAAGTAGGTACCTCGTTACCTATATGTGAAAAACGAAGTTCTATGTCTTACACTCTATTATTTAGAAATTCCTATATAATCTTTCTCTCCTATTTTCATCCGTTCTGAAAATTTTTTTCGATTATCGTTTACCTAGAAGCCAAGAAAAATATAATTGCCAAGTGGTTTCAAGTTTCAAGTATAACTCTGGAGATATCGTGATGAATAAGTCAGTGAGCTAAATTTATTTATATACATATATACATATATATATATATATATATATATATATATATATATATATATATATATATATATATATATATATATATTCATATAATTCAAAAATACTTCCATTGTCCAATTTGATAACAAAAAAAATCTTCATGAAAAATGGTCTATAATAATTAGCAACTCATACAATTTAATTTATTTTGTAAGCAATATCTTCAAGCATTATTCTAAAGTAGCTGTGATGGTTCGAAAGTCTAACCTAAAAATTCACATTTTATTTCACTTAAATTATTATTTCACTTAAATTATTATTTCACTTAAATTATTATTTCACTTAAATTATTATTCCTCCTTACGCGCAGGTTATAAGAAAGAATTATTAAACCTATATCCATGGCAAGATTACAAATTATACGATCGTGAAAGTGTCAAGTCAATCGATGAGCCACTTATGTGCCAAACTCTAAAAGATAAACAAAAGAACAATGAGACAAAACTTATCCCTGTATAAAATTAGTATGATTACACACTGATGCGTCGAAAAAGAGAAAATAAGGATAGCGTCATTTAATAAGAGGTACATTATTGACAAAATTCAAGTTAAGAGACTATTCAGTTTAGGATAAAGCAAATAAAGATGAAAACAAACTCAATGTAGTTGAAATAATAGGACGACTTGTATTTGAGAAAAAGTTTACACAACAAGTGATCCCTTCTTAATCTTGCATCATTGCTCTATAAGTTTTATTGGAGGTATTGAATTGATATTACAATAAAATTACTAATCTGTATAGTGTAAAAATCTTGCCTAAATCGATTCAATAGATATAGAGATATTCGAGGGTAAATACACGTTACGAGCACGTCGAACGAAAAATCTCTTTTCTTTGAAGACATTTCAAAATGGCATTTAACAATGACAATGTTAAGGTAATACCTTTTTGTTTTTCTTCATCCCTTTTTCCCTTCAAATTCCACTTACACTGCATACATATAAACAATCAAAATATCCAAAGGCGATCGAGAGGAAAGACACACGATAGTACACTACAAGCCTTGTACAAAACTTGCAAACTACAACAAAATAAACGCACCACCTATTCCCCTGCACTCATAACTCCACATTCAATGTTCGAATGAATAATCAAAGAGGTAAAAGAGGAGGGGACTTAAGACGGCCTCCCGCCAGGTAATCCCGGGCAGACGGGGCGCTTTGTTAATCCCCCTCGCAGAGGTCGTCGGCTCTAGGGGCGGAATGCTCACTATCAGTAGCGGGGGAGCCTTTGCTTTCATTCGAGTAACGGAGCTGAGCTCAGGTATAAGTTGTGACTGTATTCTACGCGTCTAACCATTGATGTCGAATTTTAGTTTTATTTATAGATAGTGTGCTTTTGAGTGGTTGGTGAAAACGGTCTGCGTAGAAAAGCTACAAATATATCTCATGTCATGTCGCTACCTTTGAACTTATATGAAGCATAGCTCCTACCCATTAGTTTTTTTCGGCTTTGCTCAGGTTTTCTACGTTATATAAAGCGTTATTTTCAAAAGATTTTAATTTGAGATACTTTTTATGAAGTTTGGTTTGTTTAGTTACTTTTAGGGTTTGGCATAATGGCTAATTAATGAACGCATCCGGTAAAATTCGACTACATTCAATTAAATCGATATCAACTGTGCAAGCTTCATGTCAAAATAATAAGGCGATATATTGAGACGGATAGTTATTCCAACTGATACGATTCTACTATTAGTACAATAAAATATACTTAAATACAAAAAATATGAATAAATATATTTGATAACACTTAGACTCCATTTAAATAACTGTTTGATGGAGAAAGTTTCGTGTCAATATAATAAGACAATGTACTGAAACGAATCGTTAATTGAACTGATACGATTCTACTATTAGTACAATAAAATATACTTAAATACAAGAAATATGAAATATCTATATTTTGTAACACTTGGACTCCATTTAAATCGATATGAACTGTATGATGGTGAAAGTTTCGCGACAAAATAATAAGATGATATACTGAGGCCAATCGTTAATTTAACCGATACTATTCCACTATTAATATAAAAACATATACTCAAATACAAAAAATATGAATAACTGTTTTTTTTGTAACACTTCGGCTACATTCATTTAAATTGATACGAACTGTACGATGGTGAAAGTTTCGCGTCTAAATAATAAAGTGCTCTACTGAGACGAGTTATTAATCCGTTACGAAAATATGTACTTATATATAAAGAAAATATGAACAATGTTTTTATAATACTTCGACTACATTCATTTAAATTCATACGAACTGTGCGATGGGGAAAGTTTTGCAGCAAAATAATAAAGTCCTCTACTGAGGCGAATCATTAATCCGATACAAAAATATGGACTTAAATATAAAAAATATGAACAATGTTTTTATGATACTTCGACTCAAAAATAAATTATCGGACTGAGATAAAATTTCATCATTGTACAGAGTCTCTTGAGTAATGTAGGCTCTGTTTTTATGATTTATTAAAAGAAAAGTGAAAAGTGATTTTAAAAACGAATTAAGTCTGAGAAAACACGCCATCGAAAAGGTTACATTATGTACGTCTAAATTATTCATAAAACAACTTCTGAAAATCAAAAAAAATCTGTAGAAGTAGAAGCTGCATTATGATTTTTCCGTACACAGTTAGGCGCGTACAAATATTTACGGCTATATAACATTTCTATTAAATTATTCGAGAAATTCTAAAAAACAAACAGTTTTAGAACTCTTAGCGCAAGTTGCTAAGAGTCATTCATTTGATATCCCAACGATATATACAATTTAAAAAATTAGATTATTTTACTTACCACTTCTATAATTTTAACATAAATATTTTTGAGTGCTTGCTTTCTTATAAAAAGGTTTGTAACAGACGCACAGACAAATAAATGGACGTACACGTTTAATTTTTTTTTTGGAGTACGCGATAAATGATACTAAGAAATCATTATAGTTTAGGGTTTTTAAAAAATAAGTATGAATTAAGGAATAATTAAAAACAATTTTTAATTACTCGATAAATTATAATAAAAATAAATCTTGAATTTACGTCAAATATGTAATTTGCGATTAGTGAACGTTCCTGCATCTTCCCTTTTTTTATCAACTGAATGATAGTTCTATTTTAGCAATTAGCGAGAAAAATATACTTCGATCAAATTAATACGTGAAAATAAAATTAGTAAAAATACTGTAATATGTGAATTTTCTATCGATGATGAAAGGCAAAGATAATAGTTGGTTCATATTATTTTCTTCATTTTTAAGTTTTCTAACGCCAAAACAAGTTACAGCAAATTTTGTTTTCTCATTAGATTTTACTAAATGGAATAGTAATATTTTTGTTAAAATTTCGTTACAAGTTTTTACAAACCAGCAAACAAACAGATTAACCGACATAAAAATTCAATAAACGTACAATATCACTTATTTTTGAAGCTCAATATACATTATCATTATCATACTTCTTTATTTTGAAAAGTTGTTATTTAAACGGTAGTGCAGTTTTTCAATTAGAGAACTATACTATTATTTATGAAACGTATCTTAAAGTGCAGAAAACCGGAAAAGCTACGAATGGTAAAAACGTGACGATATTGGGCCTCGGGAAGGAAAATTGGCCCATCACTATAATTCAACATTTTAATTTCCACATGAGTGAAGTTACGGGTATAACCAGTCTTGTTTTATCGAAGGATCCACAAACGTTACTTCGGTTGCTTATCTTGGCAAACCTCAGTAATACCAGATCAGTAAGATTGCCACACACCGTAATTTAGTGATGCGAACAAGAAAAATAAGACTACGAAATGAGTGAGTATTTTGATACAGTTAAATTTACTATTAATCTTCTCTGCTTATTTTTTCTCCACTATTTGCTTAAATATATAATCAAACTACTTTTATGTATTTCTTTATTTTCTCTCTCGTTCTTCGAGATCCTGATCTTGTCATAAATTAGTATAGCGGCAATTACCAATTTCAATCTACTTACTATTGGATATCTTCAAAATCTGTTTTCATCTAACAATTCGACGAATTTATCAGACCCTATTATTAGATATTGAATATATTTGGTGTTAATTTTGTTAACAGTTAACAATTAACTGAAATTTCCTGATGTAGTGTTATTTCTACTTTCTTTAAGTTCTTTACCACGACCTAGGTTTCGTTGTATTACAACATCTTCAGACTAATTGCTAATAGCCCACCTGAAGATGTTGCAATATAACGAAACCTAGTTCGTGGTAAAGAACTTAAAGTAAGTAGAAATAATACTACATCACATAGTTTCATTTACTCGCCTATTATTAGACATCGCATGATGTTGATAGCGTTAAATATTTTTGACTTTTAGCTGCCTTTCACAAGCATTTATTGAAATTTCTAAATATATTTATCTAAATATTTTATTTATTTTCCAACGTAAAGTTTAATAATTAATAAAAATTCTATAAAATTTGCCACTCCAAATGATGATATCCATACACGTTTTGCCTTTTAACTTATAACATTATACTTTGAAATATTACTTTTTACATCCCTCTTTTCAAACTTTTCCTAACTTTATTTAACTATGTCTTTTTTTTATTTATATTCTGTTGTGCCTCTATTCCTCATATAAATTTATATTTTAATTAACTTATCAACCTGCATAGCTCTTCAGTAATCAAATGACGAACCATCTTATCGCACATATTACAACTGTCAAAAATAAGCTCTGTTATAGGATGCATTATTCTTAAAAATTATTGTGTAACTTTTCTTCTAAGAAAACTTTTCTTAACTTTCCGAATATTTTAAAAAGCTCTGTGAATTGCTCTGCTTAACTTCTGTGAGTTTTATATATTCCGTAATTACTATATTTTCCAAACAGTTTGTAACCCATTATTTACGGTTTATATAATACATTTTTACACGTGGATTAAGCCGTGTTATTTGTAAATTTCAAAATATCTCATCGAAGGTGTAGTTCAATGTTTCCAAAATACTAGCCAACATTTTTTTTCAACCTATAATGGAGTTACAAGTTTTCTCCTCACAACAGCGTTCTTTTTTCCTTTCATTTCTCTTATATACCTTAAAAACAAAAAAAATCATGAACAAATACTTACTTAATATTTTCAAATAATTTTTTAAATGAATGTTAAGTAAATTAATACATTTAAGAAAAATAAGAAAAACCGTTTTTAATTTGATAACCTGTCAAACCTTTCGAAATGTTTTTCAAGAATAAATTATCCCAAAACACATAAATAATATAAGGTTTCCATCAAATTTCCATCAATATTAAATATCTAAAATGAGATTTAAAAAAACATTATGTACGTAAGACCACAGGGCAGAAGTAAAAACTTTGTCAACCATTATAATCAATTATATGGGAAATTTTGAATACAAAAATTTAAAATAATTAAAATTAATTAAATTAATAACATCCTAATAAATATGATATATTAATTCATACTAATACGCTTAATTAATTTATAAAAGTTATTTAATTATACAACAAATTATGTAATAAATTAAATTATGTATCAAGTACGCTTCAAAGATCAGTATATTTTCCTATAGTATGCATATAATAAGGCATATTAAGTCTTACTTTAACACGTGTTCCAACAAGTAATCGATCAATTGAGTATAGAGAGTACACACCTAGTTTTTGATCTAGCCCGTAGTGAACAAAAAAGTATATTCACGATATATATAATACATGGATGTAAATTCGAACTGAGGTCTCATTATATCTTCTTGCCTACCTCATATTGCTGAAAATGCTGTACATACATCGTTTGATAGACCATTTTAAATCAACTTAAATGCTTATGACAAGGTATGATCAAAAGTATTACGGTCCCTTCGCCCGAATGGGATGATGAAAGAAAAACTTTATTGTATTATCGTGAAGTAGTGTGTTGTACTTTTCACGTTACACGGTAAGGGTTCTAGAGCGGGGCTTTTCAAAACAGACCCTCTGGGGCGTAGGCTGGAACTTGTAAAGTGATGGGGAGGGTCTTCAGTCCCAAGAGATCAGTCTGGGGCTACCTGCTACAGTTGCTACCTGCGATGAAAAGTGGATATTCAAGTTGAAATACAATTACAGACGTTCGAAATAGAAATGCTGATTATTTTTCGTGGAAAACTATTTTAGTGCACATTAATTTTTATTTACAAAAATAAATTTTCAAACAATTTTTCGGATCAAAGCTACTTCTATTTATAACCAATTTTATTAAAGTAAATTCAGAATCCGGACTGAATATTTAAAGAAAAAATTGGCAAATTTACGATTACATGGCTAAAATATATTTTACCAATTCTTTTCTTGAATCGGAACTTCAATTGAAATTTATATTAAACTACGATAAGCCTTTATAGGATTTTTTAACGTGAACTATTTCAAAATATAAAAGGATGATTTTATATACTGAGGAGTATTTTATGTATTTATAGCAATTTTTTGTTTAATGGAAGTAATACGTAAAGTAACGTGGACGTTTCCAGAGCTGTGGGTCAGATTCAGTTAACCAGAATGTGAATATTAAACATATCACACGTATTTCATTACAAGGAACGTTATAACCATTTTCAATAGGTCATTACTACTTTGTACCCAAAACCAATGTTCTACTAATAAAGTTCAAATTCTAACTTATCCATGTCAATTATTCTTTATTTTATTTTTATTTATTTATTTATTCATACTTTAATGTACATATAATACATATGTTTGGCGGACTTATTACTACAAAAGCAATATCTTCTAGTCAACCACATTGATTAAATATAAACATTTTGTGATGTGGATGACTGTAAAAGACATTAATAAAAAACCAAATTTAGGACATAACTAATAACAAAAAAATGTCATAACGTATAAATAAGTAAAAATAAGCTATATATAAATAATGCAAAATAAAAAAAAATAGTCAAATATAAATCTTGAACTGGTTGGGAACAAGGAAAATGGGGAACAAAATGGCATTAGGAATTTCAGGACAGAAGAATTATGAGAGAAAGGACTTTTTCAGTCGATCTTTGAATACATTTATTAAAGAGGGCGAGTTCCTGGTATCGGGATCCAGTCGATTCCAAAGTCTTATGGCTTGGACAGCGAAGGACTTTTCATAAAAGGTGGTTGTATGTTTGGGAAAAAGGAGACTGAGATGGTTTTCAGAGCGTAGCCCTAGAGCCGTGTGCCGACGAGTAAATAAATTTGCTTCTAAGATAAGTTAGATAAGTAGCATTATTCAAAAAATATAGAGAAGTGTGAGAATGCGAAGATTGCGCCGATTACTAACTTCCGCAATTTTAGTGGTATATCTAACAGTGGCCTAATATTCAAATCTTAATTAGGCCCAAACATTTTGTTTATAAATTTCATAACGAGAAATATAATATGGAATTGTAATTTTATGGGAAACTGTAAAACGTGAACGTCACAAAAAATAAACAAATGTTGTTTAATGGTAATAGTTATAAAACCTGAAATAATTACAAAGCAGTATTGGGAATAGTTTTAAAGCCTCTCAATAACTTTTGCCCTGTTCCCCATAGTTAAAGGTTCTAATAAAGCTAAATAATTATTGTGATCATAACGCAGAGACGCCTTTAAAAAACGAATACTTTCATTGAAGGATATTTCTAATTATCAGAAAAACATATTTTACTTGGTTAGGACTTGCTATGTTTTTAAATAGTACTGATCTAATAATTGATAAAGACGATATAAATAATATTACTCCTAATTTATTAACTGAAATAAAATATAATTCAATAGCTTTTGCTCGTGGCTTCGCTCACTTTGATCTTTAATTAATGTAGGGGAGTTTCTCTCCAGTTTTTGCATCACAAGGTCATTTTTGAGCATGCTAAAGTAACATATCTCAACTGGATAGAGTAACATATCTCAACTAGAACTTCAAGCTGAATATTTATTATAGTCTCAATAATTTTTATTCATCAGTTTTTAAGAGTACCAACTCGTGTATTTGATTATAGTTATTGAATTTAAAGTACAGAATATCCGATGAGGTCAAAACTTAGGTTAGAATTTAATCTGAGCACCAAGCAACATCCCAGGAAAAATACCGTTTATATTTGTCTAGTTGTCTTTATTTGCTATTCTAGCAGACAGACACATTTTTGTACCAATTAATAGAGTTACCTGAGAATTAAATCTTGTTAAAGATTGCTATATTTCCAATTCTAATAAATAAATATTTTGTATAACAATAATTCATATATATCCTTTTTAAAACTACAGAGAATAAAAAAGTAGAAGTATAAATAAAATAAATTTAACAGTTTTTACATGATACCTTATCAGACAAACATACAGACAGGCGATCTAGAAATTCGAAGAAAAAATTCGAATTTTTGTCAGTACCTTGTTTTTAGTTTCTTGATTTTAATTTTCCATTTTTTTTATATATAGACATTGGTCAGTTTATGTTTTGTTAATAGAAAATCCATCAGATTGCTATCCCTAAAAATATTAAAAACATAATTGGAAGAATACTAATTTAGACTAATTTAACCAATAGACAAATAAAACATGGTAAACATGTAATCAAATTACACACATATGTATTCAGTATACCAATAGCCAGTTTAGAAAACACTACAACCTCCATTCCCAACTTATTAAATTAAATATATACGAAGGCGGTCCGCTTAATAGCTAACTAAAGAGCTTCGAGCAAATAGACAATACGTTTAATGGTTTGTTTATTAATAACAGGGAGTTTAAAATCCTTTACCTCTGTAAAACGTTACGAGGGACGACATTTAGCTAAAGACATACAAATGCAAATTGCGAACTGTTTCGCAAGAATAATGAAATAAAAAGGCGTTCAACGAACGTCTGTTTGGCGCGAACTTACGAAAGCAGAAAGTAACAAATGGAATGATTTTTCGTTCGCTTTGGCGGTACGCCAAGCTATTCATGAGCTACCGAGTTAAGTGTTACGAAGCTACGGGCTACGCATGTAGATGTATGCTACGTAGCTACTAACTATGAAGTGACGTGCTACGAAGTAGCGCATACGTGACTCTGTAACAAATTTGGAAGACAAAGTCCCAGTTCTATAATTATACCGTGATGAAATTGCCTAGATTAGAAAATATTGAATGGATCTTATTATTCTAGATTATATATTATGATGCCAGACTAAAATCAGTTGCGTAAATGAACCAAATCACACGAGTTATCGATCACACGAATATTTCAAAATTTTATTTTATTGCTCATCGCACTGCTCATATGAAATTCTTAGTAGCTCGTAGCCTAATTGTTTCACATTTCATAATATGAAACTTGTCTTTCGAACCATCACAGTCTCGGTTTACCTATCATCCTAATAATCAATATTAATGTTTAAATTCATTATTCATAAATGTCAATAATAAATACCAAAATTTACAATTAAAAAAACTAATAAACGCACTTTTGTAACCAAAAAACTTATTGAGGCAAGTCAAATTAGCCCAAATTCGATGGTCTTACTATTAGCTATTGCAAATTTCATATGAGCACTTCCCTCCTCCATCATCATATCGGTTGAATATATTATCACCATGTACCATGTAATGGTATTTTCCCCAGAATCGCATAAGATTGCAAAAGTTTCAAATCAATTCAATAATTAAACATGGATATAAATCCAATTAATGAATCTGTCCATATACATCATTACGTATAAATGAAACTAATAAAAACTTGTTGAAAAGGTTTATTAACTCCAAACATCCCTAAATTAGAGTTAACCAAATATCCCTAAATTAGAGTTACTAAAAAATAACATAATTTACAATTATAAAAACGCTTCTAATAAATTTGTTGAAACAATCATTTTAAGAGGTTCTTTTACTGTATGTTTAAAAGGAGGTCGATTATAAAATTTCAAACCTCTCATTTTCTCTTTATCATCTTCTTTTTATGTTTTCTTTTTCTTTTGAATATTTTACAATATATGTGGCATATTAAGATAAAAAATTATACCAAACATTCATTTCAAAAATTTAATTTATATGGAAACATTTGCGTGATGTAACTTTTTTTATGAAATAAGCCAAAAGCGATTTTATGACTATTCAAAGCAAGGTGCCGTACAAATTTTATTACATTTAAATAAATGTCAATAGTGAGAAATTCACTGATACCCACATTGGAAATATTAAAAGAACTTAATTTTTTCGTTCAAATTTCGTTGCAGAATATAGGGAGAGTATTTTTTGTTAACATTTTATTCTTAATGAAATAAAACACAATTCATTATTTTCTTTGTAACTATACGCTGCTTCATATCTTCAGTTTATCTTTAAAATTCAAAAATAAAATTACGTTTCTAACAAATATTTACGACTTTTTTTATTTCAAAAGAAAATATGTTCCAAAAGAAGTTGATCTTTCTCCAATATTTACAGAAAAAACTGTTTGAAAAAAGCGTAAAATATAACATCTAAAACACAGTGTTCAAAAAGTGAGAATCTTTATGAATATGACTCATTTAATGAGAATAGAATTTTAAACTTTTTTTAATAATTTATATTCAACGCCTTACACGGCCGCTTTTATATCAATAATTTATCAATATTTTATACGAATTACGTTTACCAAGAAATTATTTGCAAAATCTCCAAAAAAATATTAGCCATAGTACTTGTTAACGGGAGGCTTTTTAAAAAATACAATAACCGTGCTCGCACATCCCATTCCATCGTTCGTTATCCTGCTAACATCCCAAACCGGATATTCCTTACGAGTTCCTGTCTGTTGCAAATAACAATTCCAGCGACCGTCGCTCACTTGCAGTGTTGCCGGTGCCATTAGCTTTACTTCCGCCCGTTCGACGTCCACTTCCGGCCGGTCTTTATCAGTATCAAAACTCCCGTGTCCTAACAAAGTATCGATCGATTTATAGCTCGGATTTTGCATTACAATATTTTATAAAGGTGTACAATTTTTTTTTTTTAAGTTTAGTAAAAAATTTGGAAATGGTATTTTTTTAATGTACCAAGAGTAGTAAAATCGTCATAAAAGAGACTCATATGACATGTATCTTTTTATTTCAATGGAAAAAGCGGAAAAATAGCTTCAAGGTTTATCGATTTCGTGTACTAAATGCAAATTAATAATAGCCAAAGAAAATATATAAGTGATGGAAGTAGCTAAATATAAAAATATTTAGCTACTTCCATCACTTAAATAGGAGGAGGAAGATAATCCCAATTTCAAGCCAATCTTTTATAATACAGACCAAGAAGAAGACTGAGACTGAGATGAGTTGAACACCTCAATAAAAATGTTAACATCCATAACAACACATAAAAAAGTGGAATAAAGTACCTGATGAAACATTATTTTTTGAGAAATGGAACATCAAAGATAGTTCCACAGCGATATCTTAAGACATAGAAGCAGTGTAATGCGAGCCCAATTGATCTTTTCTCGTTAATATATGATACTATTTCTCTAACATCAATAATGTTACGTGTTCTGAATTACTTAGTCAATAGTTACCAAAATTTCTATATGGGTGTCTAACATGTCACGTAACACATATACCCTCGTTTATAACACGAAAAAAAGAAGTTAGTTGCAGATTTGTTTTAATATTTAGTAGTATATATGACTAAAAGTAAAAATTGTTGGTGTTTTTAAAATCATTTTAATAGTTTTTTGGTTAATTACTATGATTTTTCCAGAAATCATGGAGAAAAGTGACAGTCGTAAGAGTTTAAATTACCCAAATAAGTTTCGTTACGTTTGTGAAAAATATATCTGTGAATCTCAAGGAAGAGGTCTAATTTCCTAGGTAAAACAAACGTATTTACGTTATTTTGGTTATTTAGTGGTGCAAGTTAAAGAATGGACTCCGAAAAATTTTGCATAATAAGTAAATCAGAACGGCGGAATAAGTAAATCATTACAACGAAAGCTATTTTTGCTTGAGAAGATTTTGAAAACAAAAATCAAGAGTAAAATTATTAATTGGAGTAAAATTCTAGAGTAATTCAAAATTATCTAAACCAATTCCTCACAATAAAAAATACCCAGTTCCTTTGGCAACAGACACTAAACATGAAGAACCTGATATTTCAAGCAATAACGAAGAAGACTTTGAGCTAAATGAACAAATTTCGGAGTATCTACTTTTCAATCACTTCATGCAGCAACATTTAATTAAACAGATCAAGCTGAACGATTTCATCCATGTTTTTAATTTGCCTGTTAGCCAAGATGAAATTTTAGGATCTAGATTGCAAAAATGGCATTTGTTATCTCCTAACACGACAGTACGTGGACCGAGGCAAAAACAGATACTTTTCCAACTTTTTTACAAATACTGAATCACTTTGCTTTTGCAACAATATTGGTGAAGTAATGGAGAAATTTGGAATACCTTATGACAGAGACCAACAGAGGTTTTTTATTGATGGTTTTAAAACTAGCTTCAAAGTGGTATTACTTCATAATGGCAGCCATACCTATTACATACTAAGTGATTTTAAATGAAACATATGAAAACATGCAAGTGATCTTAGACTTAATCAAATACAAATAATGTAACTGGAAAGTTTACACTGATTTAAAAGTTGTTGCTGCATAGCTTGGATTCCTGGGAGGGTTCACAAAATATTATTGTTTCCTCTATTTGTGGGACAGTAGGGACACCAGAAACCACTCTAGAGTTAAAGATTAACCAAATGTTGTAAATAAAATCTTAAATATATTCTTATTCTACAAGAAAATGTGATCTTTCCATCCTTACACATAAAACTTAGTTTGATAAAACAATTTTATAAATGCTGTAAGATAAGAATATTAGAAGACTTTAGTATTTTAACATTGTATTTTTTTGTTCAAATTAAATGATGCTTAATCGAAAAAGACATTTTTTGTTGGCTGACAAATGAGAAAACCCATGAATAACAATGAATCCGATGAAAATCTTATCAAGAAAGAACTAGCATCTTGGTTATTTCTGAAGAAGGCAATTCAGGGATTTTTAAAAAATCATAAAGTTGAGAATACCGAGTTTTTAGTGAAAGACTTGTTACAAAAATATAAAACCATGGGATGCAGAATGTCTTTAGAAATATATTACTTACATTATCAATTCGATTTTCCCTCCTAATCTTGGAATGGTGAGTGACGAACAAAGTGAACGCTTTCGCGCAGATAGAAGAAGCTTACCAAGGGAGATGGAATGTCAAAATATTAGCAGATTACGGCTGGTTTGTAATTCAAGAGGTTTTTGCCATTCATAGGAGGAAATATTAATTTTTCTTCATTTTCTTTCATAACGTGTGGCTCATTTGTTTTATTTATCAATAAAACCTTCGCTGTGTGTATAGTATTACTATTTTTAGTATAATATTCAAAATACAATTAAATAGATATGATTTGAAATTCTCTCAACTTGGAATTCTGATTTATCATAACTTTAAAACGGTACGTGTAACAAGAAATACGTTTTTATGTTCGTGTTCATCAGTTTCAATTTGGCAAAGAAAAAGCTATTTAAAACAATGTTATAAAATTAAATTATTTTTCACACGGGGTATCGTAATATTTAGACATAAACAATATTCAACATTTTTATGACACGTTTATGACCTGCATACCAACCAAATGCACTAGAGAATAGCAATCATTTCTAAAGTAGTTACGGTATTAATACGTTTATTATGTTTTAATTTCTGATTTATTTTACAAAATATGATAAGCTATAAAGATTCCTCACATATTACTTATAATAAAAAAATACTCAATTTCTTACGAAGTCAAAAAAATTATCAAAGCAAATTAAATGCCTCCTACGGCTAGATTTTCTTTGGTGTTTCTTAGTTTTCCATTATAATTTGTATAGCGGGAAGAAAGATTTTTAAACTTGTATACTTTTCTCCATGCTTATAAATATTTTTTTTATATTTATTTTAATGCTTCCTTGTAGTTTTGGGCAAAAGAATAATCATGTATTTTTATTTCCTCATATCTAAAAGAGCTTAAATTAACTTTTGGCATTTCCTAACTTTGAAAAGCATCTTATTTGGTTGCAACAATACTTTCTCTGTGCTTTAATTTTGCAATAATATAAGTAGGTAAATTAAAAGCAAAAAAGAACTGTAGGTAGTCAAACAGATTGATAACCTTAACTTGATTTTGACTTTTGGTTTAAAAATCCATATTTATTATTTTCAAATCAAAAAAGAGTAACCGGGCCTTTGGAAACGCAGTTGAAATTTTCTTTGATTTTATTTTTAATAAAACTACATTTCATTAATCCCAATCGTATTTAATTGGAGATAATTTATTTTTCTCTCTACCTAATATTTAATATACCTAATGTCCTTATAATGAAATCATCTCAGCCCGTTAAGTTTTATTATTAAAGTGTTAAATATTGTATTCATAAGCTATAATAGAAACTAAAAATGTAAAAGTCACGTAGATACCAAAAATTAATTTTTAAGAAGAAAAACTCCTTCAAAAGTTAATGATAGGGTATTACTGATATGACTGTAAGACAGAACAAACCGTAAATCCATTCCTGCCCAATTGCTATTAATTGACAAAGATAGAATTCACTTAATTCAGTTATGGCTACAAATAGGCAAGTGACAATCTAATGTGGTTAAATCTCATATAATATGAAAACATAAGAAAACTATTTGTCCAGAGTTTACGTGAGTATCTTAAATATTTAAAAATTCCGACTGAAATAAAAGTAAAAACCACAGAAAGAGAAAACAAGGACACTGTCTATAGAATAATTTATTACAAGAACTAAGTGCGATTGGATGTCAGTGCAAGTTCGCAAGAAAATGTCTACATAAACCAAAGAAATATTTATGAGGATTCTAAGCTCTAAGATTTTACCGACTCTCTGTCAGGCTCCTTAATCTTTGTTTCGTAACTTATCTTAGTAGTTGTTTTGTTTGGAATATTGACAAAAAGCAGCGTAAATATGAAATACTTTTTGACTTTGTTTCATTTATGTATTCGTAATATTTCTATAGAAACGAAAAACGGCTACCTATCAGGAATTCGTATTGAATGTTTATTTAATTTTCTTTGATTCAGGTTTCTTTGGAAAAGGCTGAGATAATTATAACTGAATATTTTTTTGTTTTGTTTTTTTTTTTTCATTTGAGATATTTTCAATTTGTAATTTTGACATCAGTATCTAGTAATGACTACTAACACCTAATATAATTGAAAATAAATTCAGACATATCTTAGTATAAATAAAGTATAACTTTATGTTTAAAGTTTGTTGATGGAAACTCCTTAATTTATTAGAAGGAAATTTAATACTTTTGTCGGGTTTATATTCAACAACTTTCCAGACGCACTTAAAAGGTAAACTGGCTATAGTCGATTCAAGATTATTAAGATCTTAAAATTTTTCTTTGCTTAATTTTTATTTATTCTAACTTATTTTGTTTATTCTAATGCAGAAATTAGTTAAGAGAATTCGATTTTACTGTTATCCCTCTACTATCTCAGAAAATAACTTTCATATAAATCTGTGTAAATTTATACAGAGCGCCAATTTGAAGCGAATAAATTTATTTTGATAAATGAAGTGAAAATCTACTTAATAAACGTTTTATTTTAGAGAAATCTTTCTGGATTTTCCATTTTCTTTTACATTTTCAAATTATATACAATACACCATGTTTCCACATATGTACGTTTCTTGTTTAAGATATTGATACTTCTTAATAAACATATATCTTAACGTAATCCAGTTAGTTGGAAAGTTTAATTCCTATAGTTAGCGGTGTGTCAATCTGTATACTATATACAGGTATTCATTAGATGTGAGAATAGGTATGTGTAGAATATCAATTTGAAATAGACGTTCTTCGTGTTCATTAGCTATCAATATTCCGCCCGGAAACTATTGGGTTTTTCACTTTTTAATAAATATTTATCCTCAAAACAAACTGAAAAAAGTAATAATCTGAAAACTGTAATATTTTTCTATTTAAAACGGCTAAATTAATTTTGAACAGATTTTGAAAGCTTGATACTATAATATATTTAAAAAAACCTGTCAAGCACGAGTGGAACTCGGAACTCGCACTACGAGGGTTCCGTACACAATTAGGCATTTATAAACATTTAATGGTACTTAATATTCCTATTAAACTATTTGCAACATTTTAATTTTTAGAACTAAAATACAGTGCCTACTATATCTTTCACCGACGCTTATTTATAAAAAAATGTTTTTAATGTGACATCACCACAAATTAACGATTTTTACATTTTTTCCCTTATATATGCTGAGAGACCTTGTTTCTTGCAAAATTTTATGATTCTAGGTCAAAAAGACGTACCCCATAAATTTTAATTTACTTGCGAATGTCAAAACATACGACGAGGCATGACCTTATTTTTAGGGTTTTTTATTACATTGACTTAGAATCGTTATTACAACTCCGAGGGACCGTCAACCTAAGTATTTGATATTAATTTCGCCTTTATCACGCTTTCGTGACAAAAAGGGTCTTAACAGACCGACAGACCAACAATGCAGTGATTCTATAAAAGTTCCTTTTTTCCTTTTGGGGTATTCAACCCTAAAAATGAGCTATATACTTGCTGTTATTTTTATGCTATATCAAATAATACTTTATTAACAATATTTTTAATATAATGCAAATCCGAAATACATAGATATGGATTGATTAAAGATAACAAAGGAAGCTTTATTATTATTGTGAAGGTAATTGTTGATAATATTTTTGGCTTAAAATAAATTTGTATACTGTAATAATATAGACAAAACTATTTACTATTTACTACATTTATGGCAATTTCCCATCTTTAATGATAGTTTATAATACTTCTATAAAAAACAGCGAAACCACAAACCAACTGCTCTTCTGTAACTTGTTTGGCATGGTGTTAATTAACGTTACAGAAATTTTGGAAATTCTTCGAAGTTGCAAGAATTTTATGTGCGCGGTTTACGCTTAATTACTCAACCCTTGTTAATGACCACTGTACTGAACCAACGGGGGTGGCAAATCGAACGGTTATAAAGTGATAATAACATTGCAGTATATGAACAAACGAAAATATATGGCTGAAAAGGAAACGGTATTTGTATGTAAATAAGTTGAAACAATTTTCAACAAGATCTAATCATAATAACTTTTCCAAGCTGAGTGTTATTCAAAGAAACTTCAATTTTTTATTTTATAATATAATGAAGAACCTGCAAGAAAGATATATAATTGTTGCAAAAATGTTCACAGCGCCACGTCACAAGAACTTTTGGTTACGTATGTGTCATTGTCATCGTATATTTGTTTTTGCTATTTGTATGGAATTACAAAACACATAAAAACAATAAATATTTGTAAATTACGACTGATACAGAGGAACATGCCACAATATGAATGTGACAGAATTTAATTTTCAAATAAAGATTATAATAACAGGTTAAAATACTAAAATTACAGGCAAAGTAGTTGCAGAAAAAAGAATCGCCGTCAAGATGTAAATTTGTTTGTAATTTCTTATTAATTCCATTAATTACGCATAAATAAGCATAATAATCAAAGGGACAACTTAGTAAAATGAATAATGTATTGTTTCCCTTTAATTCATTGAGAGAAAACTCATACTTAAATTTGTTTTATGGCGGTGTCAACCGTGTGACAAGGGCTTAACCAAAAGTTTATTAATTTACCACCAAAAGGCGCTGATAGAATCTTGCGTAATTTCTATACATTGAGTTGTATTTAGCAACAGACAGAACATTTTATTACAGGTAAAATCTACTATCTATTTAGATCTCATTGAAAACTACATTGACCTTATCCTAAAATGGGAATCGTTTCGATTCCGCGAACAGCCACACTCCATTTTGTAGTGAAACTTCTTACGGCGCCTCAACATGAAAATAAATTACAGGAGTAAACTGACGAAAGCAACACGACCGAGTATCCGATATACTGTCAACTGTTTCCGTACGTCTTCAGCTGTTTCCGCTTCCTTCTTGTTGTAACCATTCGAAAAGTTACGCAGAAAATATATCGCTCGTGTGACATGATAATTTTAATTTTTAAATTTTTTTAATTATCCTTTCATAATGACATTTTATTATTTTATTAATGATGAATTTTTAATTTAATTTTTGGTCTTGTGATACTATCTTTCAAAGCACATTTATTTTGTAAAAAAAAGTGACGTATTTCCCCTCTGATCCAGGTCTTTTATAATTTTTTTTTTAAATTTCTGTCTAATTCACGATAAATCAATGGCATTAATAATGACATTATGGTAATATTTAAATTATAGTTCAGTTAAAAAGAACAACAGACGACTATGGCAGATTCGTATGGAAGTACTCCATCGGCACTTTGTTACTGTGCATTATACCGATGGAGTGCTTCGACACGGTTCTGTCATAATTGTTTGTTGTTCTTTTTAATTTTATTATAATTATAAATATTATTTATTTATCCTTGCCCATGTTAATGCAGGTTCACAATTTATATTTCGTTCAACGATATTACCAGTACTAAAATTGGCGCTTTAAATGATTAAAAAAGATATTGTAACTTTACTCAAAACGCCAATAGATGGCACTGTATGGTTTCGATATAAGTATATTTGAGTACAGAATGTCCTCCTACCATTTGCATGCTTATTTTTGTATCATTTTTAGGCCTCAATATTTTAAAAGGAAATCAACGGAATGCTTATAAGTTCACTCACATGAACGTGTGTTTTTCATAGCCATTGTTCTCAGAATCTATTCGACAAAGAAACTTTGTATAATGAAAATTCACTTGATGAGTATATTAATCAACGAAAAAATGTATAATACTCGAAAACATTCAGATGGAAATTATAAAATACCCGATTTTTTTTAATTTCATGTATCACATGTTATTATTTGAAAAACCTAATTATAAGGAGAATTATGAAAATATCAGAATTGCTAGAAGCTTGTACAAGTTTTAGAAAAACTGTAATGATGATTCTGAATCTCAGAGATTTTGAGAAATCCACAATATCTTTATATTATTGAAAAAATATTATGTAAAATATAGTTTTATAGTGAAAAATTACGTTCAATGACGTTTACAGAAATACTATATACCATTGAATATTTATGTGCCTAAGTACGTACGAACCACTTGTAGCACGAGTTCCATTTATTTTTAATGTCTTTTATTGTTGCTCTATTCTCAAATTTGTTTAATTATATTATCTACTTATATTCTACAATAAAAAAAAAAAAAATAAATATATATATATATATATATATATATATATATATATATATATATATATATATATATATATATATATTATTGGAGTATATAAGTAGATGATTATATAATTAAAGCACAGCCAAATTTGTGAATAGAGCAACAATAAAAGACATTAAATATAGAATTACATGAGTAAACTGACGAAATTTAAAGAAGTATACACATGTACACCTCTTTAAATTCTCGACAATACTCTCTCTAAATATACGACAACCTTTGCGTCATCGTCTTTAATGGACGAATGAATTTAATTCTGCTAGATGCGAAGAATAAAATTCATTCGTCCTACTTCTCCCTCAAAATTAATGGTCACTCTATTGCCTAATGCTTTCAAACTCGCTTTTAATATCAAACTTTTTCTCATTTCGAGGCACATCTTGTCCCATAGTTTCTCGCCTCGCTTGTACACAACTAACCAATATATTGTAATTTCATCATACGCCCATTGATTCCAATTACCATAAAGTATATTGAGCTCTCTCTTAAATTATTCAAAATGCAAATGGCGGATATTGAATTCTAAATAATCCAACGCGATTTCGATGGGTAGAGAGGGGAGAGTGGTATCAAATTAATCCCGTCGAATTAAACGATACAAAATTACCATCTGCTAGAGATAGATTTTGTTTATGTAGCTGCTCCACTTCGTTGCTAACTCGGTTCTGGCCTTTTCTATTTAGACTTGTTTTGTTATCTGATCCATAATTTCTGAAAAACGTGACTGAATTGCCTGAGCTCATCTGTAGACACATCGTTTATTTGGTACTAGCTGTGCTCGTGAATTCGTTCATATGGAACTTTGAAATTTTTATTAATTTACCTGTAAGACTTAAGGTTAAAATAAACGGAAAATCATCTATACTTTTGTAAAACTTTTTCAAGTGCACTTTGTATTGAAATTTCAAATTGCCATATCTTCTTTTTCAGTAAACCGATTGCAATAAAAAAGCCTGTATACGAAGTCAGAACTTATAAAATCCACCTATTAAAACTCTATAAAAATTCATTATGTTATTCTTGCGTGATACGCAAACAAATAAACATACAAACAGAGAAAAATTCTATAAAAACCATCTCTCTGTATCCTATTACTGTTATTATGTGCCATAAATAATTTTGTTGTAAATATTTTTAATTTTCAGACATGCCAATTCTTTAATTGCATTATATGAATAGATTGACGACTGTATTATATGTTATGGATAATTTTAAAGTTACCTTTTCTTTGGATTATCATAATTTTTTTAAAAATTCAGTGTCTTATTTGCCATCTCTTTGCTCGGAATGACCAAAACTTACGGGGACTGTATTTGGTCACAAAGTAAAAATGATATTATATAAAAGTTTGAGGATGGATCGGCATTGCAAAGATATTTAAAGTATCATAATGGTTTTATGGTTCCGTAGCCAAATACAGAAAACAGAACCCTTACAGGGACCGTACAAAATACTTCATTCAGTATTCTCTGTCTATTCTATTTCTTTCAGTATACTTCAATACCATCTAGTAATAAATTAATTAATACTTTGGTTACATACCTGTAAATGTCTCGTGGAAAGTCACCGTAGCGTACTTATTGTAATGAATCACCATGATATGATTCGTTACAATAAGTACGCCACGGTGATCTAAAAATGGTGTAGTATGTTACATAAAAGCATTTTAATAATTCGTAAAATCAATACAGTGTTTAGTTTTACAACACCCCCTCTTCACGTTCAATGACGTTTACTATTTACTATGGACAAAATACTACATTGATCATGAATACGTTTTCTAGCGATCTCTATATTTCTTGCTTTATTCATCATGTAATTTCATCATGCTCTTATATTAAGGCATCACGGCAGCTTGAAGATTTTGATGAAACTTACAACAATATGTGGTTGCATTATTTAAATATAGAGACATAAAATAAAAAATCTTTTTGTAGTTTCTCGCAAGTACCTCTTCATACATCAAAGTTGGTGCTATATATTTTTTTCCAATTTCGAAATAGATAAACATATTATACTATTTTTATTTATTTATATTATTTATGACTATTTTTCTCACTCTATTTTGTGAAAGATATGCTAGGCAACCCGTTTACGTAGTAAAAAAGAAAATCAATATTAATAAAAGTTTAATAAGATAAATATATACCCTTAAATGTCGAAACATTTATATGTACCTTAATGTGGATGAAACCCTGATGGTACAAGTTTTATCCGTATTTAACTCGTTTTTCAATTTCTATATTTTGGCCGGGACCTTGACCGTATAGTATTAGAAAAATGTTTACATTTTTTATCAAAGACACTTGACAAAATATCTACTTGCCAAGGGTGAAATTTATTTACATAAGGATTCATAAGTTTTTGTAACAAACATCCATGAATATAATATTCAGCAATAATATTTTTATATATTACAATTTTCGTCCAGTTGTGGCAGCGTATTTAGTTTTTTTTTTGAATGGTATTAATAAGTTTTTGTAATAAACATCAATGAATATAATATTTAGCAATAATACTTTTATTTATTACAATTTTCATCCAGTTGTGGCAGTGTATTCAGTTTCTATTTGCGTAGTATTAATAAGTTTTTGTAACAAACATCCATGTATATAATATTCAGCAATAATATTTTTATATATTACAATTTTCGTCCAGTTGTGGCAGCGTATTTTGTTTTTTTTTGCATGGTATTAATAATATTTTGTAACAAACATCCATGAATATAATATTCAGCAATGACACTTTTATTTATTACAATTTACGTCCAGTTGTGGCAGCGCATTCAGTTTTTTGTATTAATTTTTTTTTGCATTTATTTTTACTGTTCTGCTGCTGTAAATTAAAGCGTATCTTCATGCACAATTTTATTGCAGTCCACTGGACCAATTAAGCGTAAAAGAAAGACATATAAACAAATTGATAAAGTTACATTTTCATTGTGTACTTTTAGTCATAAATAACGTCTTTATAAATCACATAATTTCAACTTTGTTAATGCCAGATGAGTGGTTTAGATTATAAAAAATATAGATAAACAAATTTGAAAAAAAATATCTTTAAAATGACGTAATAACTACGACTTCGTTACACTTGATATATATGTAGACATAGTAATATGCTAGTATAAACGGTAGATATCTGGCCAAAAAAACCGCTGTTTCGAAGCTCACTTAAACCAGAAAACCATTTTCTATGTTTCTCAAAACCTATTTCAAAATCCACCACTAAACTATAATTCTGTTAGACTATATTGAAACTGTCAACACGACAAATCAATTTTTAAACGACATAGAAAATGGTAAATAAGAACAAAAGCGCAGAATAGCTTATGGTTTGATAGCCTAAAATGGTTTATTAATTATGTTAAGCAACGAAACTTGAGAAACTGTAATACTGAGGACGTATTCTGAACTATTGATAACAGATTAGTTAGAATATACCATCAGAGTTTATAAATTTTTTGTGACAGTGATACTTAAAATATAACATTTCATAATAAAAAATAAAAACATAATATTATTGTATCTACATAGTATTGATACAACCTTCTTATTCCTAACCATACTTATTTAATAGCGGAAAGTTTTGTTTGTGTCTGGTTTTATAGGGTTTGGCACGAAACCGCTTATTAGATTGACGTAACGACTCTGACTACTTTACACGTGGCATGTAGTTATAGTTACCTACTAGTATAAACATTAGAAACTTATCCACTACAATTAGGTTGTAATGAACTTTTCATAACTGTATAAGTTTACAGTATCGACGCGAATATAGAACAAACGGTATCTTTGAAGAAAGTATGGATAAAGAACAATAATGGTTTAAAGGAAAGGAAATGAAAGTGTCTGGGGCGCATTTTGAGTTAAACATATAAACCATTATAGCTACGTAAAAATAACGTACAACAACATGAAAAATTACATATCATGAACGAGAACATGAAAAATTACAAAAAAATTAAATTCTATATATTGCCAATTATTAAAAATTGTATACTACGACTCGTATTCCATTGTAAAATCGGATATATATTATTTTGTGTCAAACAAGCTAAACCATTTATTTATATGCCAAAATAGTTTTAAAACGATCTATATTCGACAATGAAATTTACAGAAAAGTAATGATTAATAATTATCATACATTTTAAAGATTCAACATACATCTGAGCAAAAATCACTTAAGATTATTGTAAATTTACCTATGTTTACCAATTGATTCCGTATTTGAGCAAAGAACAGTTAAAAACATCGTTTGTAAATTTATCGCAAATAACGATTATATAATGGAAACAAAATAAAGCCATAATCCCTTTCTGCTTCATAAAACTGGAATGAGTCACCAGTTTTATTATAAATATGTACTTTATGTTATTTTTAAATAAGTAGCTTGCTGGAGCGGTTCTTTAATACTGTCCAAAACTTATTCAAAGACTGCCTACCTTATCCACTGAATTCATCATCGAAGCACGGCTTTAGTTTCCAACACTAAGCCCCGCAAGTAACAGTTTAAAGGTTATCTTACACTTCGGAGCTATAAATATTTTCAACCATAAGAACTTTCCAAACTTTGATGGGAAAAATCTTAAAGCTCTTAAAAGTCCTACATTCCTAACCATAAAAGTGAAGAGGTCGTATCGCAGAGTGAAAAAGTTTAACAAAAAAATGTACATCTATGTATTTATAGGTTTTTGTAAAACGTTAATAAAGCAGAGAAGTTTGAAGAAAGTCGTTAAGCGTAATGTTCCTTCCTTCCGCCGGGGGAAAGGCTCGTAATATGGAATGAATGTTAATGGACGGAAGCAGCGGCAGATATATTCCATTTTCGCGTTTAAATGTTTCAACAATAATAACTCTATGCCAAAATTTCCCACTTCGCTGGCTTTAGAATCGCATATATATTTTTTTAACAGTGTGGTTATGTTAAAATTTCTTACATTATTCCGACGTTAGGTTTATGATTGTACTTTGTTTCGGTGTAATGCACGTGTGGTTAAGATATACGTGGGAATAAATTAAATTAAAAGGGAGAAATAACTTTTAATATATATAAATGGTTACGTGTAAATAACGGACTTATTACTAAGAGACCAATTTTTAATGGAATCAAAATAAAGTGATTTTAGAATGTAATAACATGTAAAAATGGTGGATATAATACAAAAAGAACGGACCAACATATTTATTTGATAAGAAAACTATTAAAGTATTAGCAAATATATGTATCTATAATACAATCGTAAATGCAAAGTTAATATTTTTGGAAAAAATTAAATAGTGGGACTAAGAATAAGCTAAAGAAAAGAACCCAGTAATTTTAAGGTTTCGTACCTCAAAATAATAAAGGAATAACTCACGTGTCCTTCTGTTCGCATGTCACAACCTTTTTACAGAATTTTTTTGACGTATACAAGCGAAATTAATAAAGCATATTAATCAACACGGTAGCTAATATTGTAAAAATATTTATCTGGAAATTTTGGAAGGTTTGGAGCAAATTAAGTATTCGAAACAATATTTTTTTATTCCATACATAATGTGAGATATAATATGAAATGACTAGTCATAAGGATACTAAAAAAATTATTTTCAGAATTTTGAGTAGTATATCTTAGAGATATATTAAAATATGCCTCCAAAAAATAGGGTGCTATTTCCGAAACCCTCGCTTATGAAAAAAACAGGATTTTAGAACGAAAGGGGGTAGGAAAATATATTTATTCCACTAATCCGTATTAGTAATTAGTAATAATAAATACAGTAATTTCACTTCAAACAAAATGCGGAATCCTCGATGAACAACTGGTTACACTAAAAACGTAGTTCACAAGAGCCAAGTTTCAGATAAAAACTAGTGACAAATAAATGAAAATCTTAACTTGACTTATGAATATAAAACTTAACGAAAGAACAGGGATAAACGTAGTAAAGAGAAAAAAGAAAAAATTTACTGAGATTCGAAAAGGCATGATTTTTGAGGAAAACTTTATGTGTAAAAATGAATGAATATTCAGAAAAATAGGTGTTAAGTTTATAAATAAGACTACGAATTCTTTGAGCCTTAGTCTAGATCACGTGTAAATAGAACTATAGTTTGGAAAGCAATGCAAAAGAAACCATGTGGATGTTAAAGATTTTATGGGTTAAAGAAAGAATACACCATTGAGTGAGGTATCATTAGAGAGTTTTAATTTTTGTACAATGTATTATATCCCTTACCTCCTATTTCCAAAGAAGACTATGTAAAAATTTTTAAAAAATCCCGAAAATAGGGTTTTATAAAAACTTTCGAAATAAATTATTTTCACTAATCCAACTTTATTAATTTTGGGACTATGAGAAATATTCACAAATACACAGAATTAACGCAGATAACAATTACTAGGTGACTGAGCACACCATTATACTTAAGACAAGTAGAATAGATAGTAAGAATTACTACAAAAATAGCAAAATTTAATTTAAAAACAAAGGGCGTTGCTCATTTAGACAATGTTTTTGAATTTTTTTTCAGATCTTATTGTTTGGGCATTGGAATCCTTATTCAGCTATGGACTTTAAGAGTACGTGTGAGTATGGCTTTATAAAATATAAAATTATGTAAGTCTGATACTTTGTGAAAAGACAATGGTACCTTTATTTACAGAACCCAAATTTATTCCGAAATGCATTTGACTAAAGTTATTTTGTTATACTATAATTTTAAATAGCAAGTAAGGTTGTTTAGACTAGTTGATAGTAAACTAAAATATTTATTTATTCTAGTAATCTAATCTAATCTAATTGCTATAATATATATTTTGTCTTGTGAAAGACTACAAAAGAAGTCTAATAAAATAAAAAAGTCAAATAAAATAAAAAAGTCAAAATGTTCACAGGGAATTAATGAAAAATAATATAGAAAAATATACTTAATTTATATATACACACACACATTCCTTATATATTGATAACAATAAAGATGAAAGACAGAATATAGGAGGAAAAACTGAGAAAGAGACAATGGATAAGAATGGGAGTTACGAAAGGATTTTCTAGACGATTTTTGAAGGAGTATTCCGGATGAATTATTTACTATCTAAACTTAGAAATATAGTAAAGTATATAAAAGGGATATCTTTCATATGACCTTTAAAGACATATTCCGGATGAATTATTTACTATCTAAACTTAGAAATATAGTAAAGTATATGAAAGGAATATCTTTCATATGACCTTTAAAGACATATTCCGGATGAATTATTTACTATCTAAACTTAGAAATATAGTAAAGTATATGAAAGGAATATCTTTCATATGACCTTTAAAGACATATTCCGGATGAATTATTTACTATCTAAACTTAGAAATATAGTAAAGTATATGCAAGGAATATCTTTCATATGACCTTTAAAGACATATTCTGAATGAATTATTTAATATCTAAACTTATAAATATGGTCAAGTATATAAAAGGAATTTTTTTCAAATAATTTTGAAAGCGTATTCCGGATGAATTATTTAATATATAAACTCATAAATGTAGTCAATTATATAAAAATATTTTAGACGACTTTTGAATGTGCATTTCAGATCAATTATTTACTATGTAAATCTAGAAATATTATCATATAATCATTTTAAGACTGAAAATTTATCAATGATTGTATTGATTCTAAAGTGTCCTAATTCTTCAAATAGTTGTTCAATAAGTATTTGACTAAATGCAGTAAGAACATTCTATAAAACTAAAGGGCAGTTTTAGTCATAAAAGGGTAAAAATATTATAGAAAATGTGTTCTAGCTTTGATTTGGCGGTCTGTAGAAACATATTAATATACTGGCACTAAAATAAATTACATTCTATATTTACTTAATCTAAGCCACTACAAATCTTTACTGACAAGACGCTCGCGTACGTTGTACACACACAAATGTAATACTCATGTCCGTCGCCTAAAATAAAGCAATTTTTTTATTTATTCGGAAGATGAAAGTGTTATATAGTATATTTTTTTCTAATATTTTATCTAATCGTCAAGAACACTACACACAAATATACGAACATCTTGTTGGCTATCGCTTTCTTGTGATAAAGGATTTGTAATAATGTTTTAAATTAGTTAGCCCGTTATGATGTTAACCCGTTTCTACCGACCGTCAAATTAACGACAAAACACACTTTCTGAAACATCTTTAATATTTTACGTCTTTAAAATTAAAGTCCACTTGTATAAATTTGTCTTACTGCTTTTAGTCAAATATTTATTGAAGAATTACGTTAGAACGCTTTAAAGTCAGTATATTCGTTAGTAAATTTTGAGTTTTAAAATATTTTATAATAATATTTCATAGTTTAAATAGAAAGTACGTCGTTTATATGATTGTATGCCACTTTGAATAGTATTTATCTATTTCGATAGCTCTTTTCAACTAAGGTATTAATTATCTTTCAAGGTTTTGGTTTGAAATATTTTATTTTCGTCCCATTTTATGTATAAATTTCAATAGAAAATGCTTACATTTGTGTATTAATAGCAATTAAAATGTAACATTACCAAAAATGTATTTATTTACTTAAATATTTATGAACTTTACTGGACACAAAACATAAATGGCAACATATTAAAGTTAAGCAAACTTATAATAAATAAAGTTCATAGTATTTTGGTGAACTGCGGTCGACTATATAAAGTACGAGAAGACATAAGTTTACAATAAAATACAATTAGAACAACAAAAGTAAATAAAAATATTTGGAACAAAATAGGAAAGAAACTGAATAAAAGGCGTAAAGAAATGAGGCAAAGATGGCATACAAAAATAGCATAGATTTGGAATAGCATAGATTGAAGTAATATTTGAAATCGTGTATTCACGAAGCATATTATCTGATAAATGTAGCAGTATGCATTGTAAAAAATAAACCCACCAAGAACACAAATGTAAAAAAGAAGCCAAGATCAATACAGGGAAGAAGCAGGTTTTTATCAGCGTCTATATTATAAATAAAGAAGTTTCGCACAGCGGTTTTCACTTCTAATATTATCTTAATTAAATGGCATCCTCGTGCCAGCCGCTCCACGGTTGCTAAACGCCTCCGCTCTATTCGCCAAACGATTTCGGTCGTTGAGGTCACCGGAATATCGGTGGAAATACTTGGGATTATGAGTCAATAAATAAATCGGTCTTTTTATATCTTGTACCGCTTAGGAATTGGTCTCTAACTTCTGTTACATTTTTCGATACTGCTCAGGCTCTTATGAATCGTAACCTGAAGATACAAAACTTAAAACTTTTCTCAAAATATAGATTTTCTAATACAAAAATAATTTTTAAATCCACATATATATCATATGTATATATATATATATATATATATATATATATATATATATATATATATATATATATATTTAAACAAACGAACTTTTCCTCTTTGCCTATCAGAATAGATAAAAACCTACCGAGGTAAATATTTAGTATTAAACAAGTAATGACTTTTATTTTTAAACAATTGAAATAAAATTACATATTTCCATTGACAAGTCTAAATTTTGTTTGTTCTTAGCACTTAGATCTCAATTCTGTTACTGACGAATCGATCAAATAACTGTTTTTTACGCTGAATTATTTGTACTTTTGGCAGGATATCAATTCCTTTTGTAAAGTTACATTACAATTTAATATTTTAATTATATTCTACTTAATACAGAGCCATACCGGGGTTGATTTTTCATCAATTGGTCCTTTCAATCTTAGTCATATTTTTAGAAATGTGTTTATTTTAATTAATCACCATCACTACGCAACTGCCTATTCATTATAACACATTCTCTATGTGCACCTAGTTTCATACTTCATGTATGAAAGTAACAACGCCTTAAATAACTTTTTCAATTTCCTCTATTCTCGACACATGATTGGCTGTTTTTTGATTATTTATATAACCAATAACGTAACTTCAAATTTGAAAGTGTTTCAAGTTTATGGTGAGTGAATAAGTTAGTATTAAAAGTAGAGTAATATAAAGGTCAATATATTGATATTCTTTTCAGCTTCTTTTATAAAGTTTGCAACATTTGTTTTTGGATTATTTTCAACCACCCTTCTTAAGTTATTATTAGCAAAATATACGCTTCAATCATTCCTAAAACGAACGACTAAACGTGTGGTACGTTTAGTCGTTCATTTCATTATTAGGTACTTTTCATGAATAGGAAATTCGAACAACCTCTGCATATACTCAAATATTTTTCAGTTTTATCTTTGCCATTTTCAAATGAAATTGCAACCTGATTCGAGTTCTTTTTGAGACATCCCCAATGTTATTTTAAACTTGGACTGAATGACAATATTCGATAATCGTGTTAGCGTCAAAACTGATATACAAAGATAAGAAGGAAAGACTCCTCTATTACAAAGAGTTATTATTTCTCCACAAATAAATAAGATAGTGATCTGGCTACCGGTATGTTAGAAAATGATCATCTCCGTCTTGAAATACAAATGCGTGTGGATTGTTCCAGGAACAAATACTTTTTTAAAAAAGACATTTGCTCAAGTCAAATTGATTTTTAATTATAGAAAAATCGATAATGGCTCGAAATAATTCACGTAATATAAAACAGTGTCGCCTTTTTGACATACTCTACGGTGTTTCTAAATTTGGAAAAGTATTATTTTTAGAAAAGAAGTTTTCAGAGTTTGTTCCCTCATAGGGTAGTCTTTTTGTTATACTTTACCGTTTTCTAAATTTGGAAAAGTATAATTTATAGAAAATAATTTCTCCGCAAATAATTAAGGTAGTTAGTTATCTAGCCACTGGTATTTTAGAAAATCATCGTCTCCGTCTTGAGATACAAATGCGTGTGGATTGTACCAGGGACAAACACTTTTTTAAAAAATGCATTTGCTCAAGTCTGGTCGATTTTTAATTATAGAGAGGTTGAGAATAGCCCGAAATGATTAGCGTAATATAAAACAGGGTCACCTTTTTGACATACTTTACGGTGTTTCTAAATTTGGAAAAGTATTATTTTTAGAAAAGAAGCTTTCAGAGTTTGTTCCCTCACAGGGTCGTCTTTTTGTTATACTTTACCGTTTTCTAAATTTGGAAAAGTATAATTTTTAGAAAAGAATTTCTCCACAAATAATTAAGGTAGTGATCTAGCTACTGGTATGTTAGAAAATCATCGTTTCCGTCTTGAGATACAAATGCGTGTGGATTGTACCAGGGACAAACACTTTTTTAAAAAACGCATTTGCTCAAGTCTGGAACATTTTTAATTATAGAGAGGTCGAGAATAGCTCGAAATGATTAGCGTAATATAAAACAGGGTCGCCTTTTTGTTATAGTTTACCGTGTCTCTAAATTTGAAAAAGAATAATTTTTAGAAAAAAAGCTTTCTGAGTGTGATCCGAGACCATGAGCACCTATCTCAATAAACGTTGACAAAAAATGAAGTGAACTATTGCTATCGTTTAATAAATTATAAAAAAGATAGTAAGTGTATAGACTGTAATTCTACCGCGATCTGTGATCAGAAATATATCTAAGGCTAAAAATATAACAGATAAAGAAATTATGGAAGACGACATAATTTATTCACGCAATATTCTGTCATATCTAGATAACATACATCTTCAACATTCAAATAGAGGTGATTATGATAGAATAAATAACAATACTACTTGTTTTATGATAAGCCAACGACAGCCCTATTCAAATCCGCATATTGTTAACTAACAAATGTGGGACTGGAAATTCGTGAAATCGGGAGCTTTTAGTTGTAAACATACCATTAACTATACAGCTGTACTCGATGAGCCTGACGAAAGATTGAAACATGGATGCCTAAAAAACTTTTATTTATTTATTAACTTTAATGTGCAAAATACATAAGAGCTATTGTTACAGGAGCAATCTCTTCCCATCAATCGAAGCGTTTTAAGTTTCTATCAAACTGTTTACAAACTTTTAATTTTTCGGAACAAAATATCTCCTATTATAATACCGCCCATTATATTACCAGATTATAGGTCGACTGAAATCACCCTATAGGTTTTAATGATAAGTTAATAAGACTATGGTAAGAATAAAAAAAATACGTGTTAAAGAGCTGTATCTTTTTGTTATGTGAACCAAAAAAAACTGAATTTTTTAGAGCAATGTAAGAATATAGGCCTTAGTACATGATATTAATTTTTCAGTACATAAATTAACTTGATATCTCAAACCTTTCCGGATATTAGGATACAATTGTTCCTTGAACACTGAAGGAATATTCGTATTTAGGATACAACTTGTTCCTTGAACAGTGAAGGAATATTCGGATATTAGGATACAACTTGTTCCTTGAACAGTGAAGGAATATTCGAATAATGTAGGAATATTCGTACGTCATGTTTGAGGATCAATGAATCAGCATAGTATACAATTAATGTCTTTATGAATTGGGACGTATAAATTACAATATATATGGTGCAACTTAGTAAAAATACTCTTGAAGTAATAAAATCAATTAACGATTGAAATTATAAAAAATTTACCAAACCAATATTTCCATTTTGCTTTCGTTTTACATATGAAAAATTTTCAATGGACTACAATGACTGACCACATTGAGAAAGTTCGAGAATATTTATTAAAATTTCTTTCCAGTTTTCCATCGATATTATCAAGGTGTGGCCCGAAACAAAATACCGAACATCGCTGCAAAAATTTAATTAATTTCAGGTGGCGTCACCGTGAACGGGACCGGATCCCTGCCTCATAGATGTCCGACATCCAATTAGCGCGATCAATGCCACGTGCAGAAGTGGCTGCCATTTTTCGTTCCATTTCATTTCGACGTTCCGAATTATAAAATTCTATTGATAAAAAAATTAATTAAATCAAGGGTGATCCGTAATGCTTACCCTAAAAAGGAGAGCAATGGCACGAGCGATTCAAGCGGGGGTAGATTTTATTTCCTCTGCTGCGCAAGTTCGCTTGTTGTGAACAACGGAATCCTCCCCTACCGACAGCGATATATGTAATTTGTTGTTAGTAAAAAGGATAGCGTATTAATTTTATTTTTAATGAATATCTATAAAACTTTAGTTAAAACTATATTCATTTCATTCATTATATATAACAGTCAATCGGTTTCATTTATATATAACAGTCAATTTCATTTAACCATACTTTCCCTGCGAAATGTTATCACCATGGATATTTTATAATTGCTTTGAACATATGTAAAGCACTTTATAAACGTCGCCGTTTTATAAGCGAATTACGCACTCTGTTAATAGGCATATTCAACGATTAACTCGTTCTAAGCGAGTTTTATCGCATATAACATAAGAACTGTCGAGCTGATATTAATCCAGTTTTGCTCATGTTGGAAAAAGAAAATCTTTTTACTTCATCATATCCGTCTATAATTCTAACTTTCACAACTTTGAATTTTCTAGTTTTAGATTTATTTATATTTTATAAGTAGCTGCTCTAGGAGGCATCTTAATAAATATGTAACAAAATATTAAAACCAATTATTTGCTGCAACATAGTTATGAAGTGGGGGCGATTTTTTTTAATTTTTGCGCCGTTTCCTCGAATAGGGTATAATTGAGGGTCGCGTTTAAATATTAATTTTTTTCCTGGATCAAACATTCTCTCAGCCATTTTTTGATAATCGGTCTATTTATCTGTTCGTTCGCGTTGACTAACTTAAATCCGTATTTCACAGGGACGAATTTCCTCAAATTTACCTAGGCAGTTTTCATTATAATCTAAGAGGTTTTAAATTCAATTATCGAAGCTCACGCAGCAAGAGCTGAAAACAGGGACTTGAGGATTATTGAGTGGAATTTTTGGTATGTCCACAGAAATTCAGCTAAAATTAACTTTACTCATTTTAATGAACCTTTTATAGGCTGATTCCTCTTTCTATCTTGCCCATTTTCTGTTACAATCTAAGGGACTTTAAATTCAATTATCGAAGCTCACGCAGCAAAAACTAAATGCAGGGATTTGGGGACTCATAGGTGGAATTTTGCGATATTTTCACAGCAATTCGCTAAGATTAACTTGACTCATTTTAGTGGACCTTTGACTGAGATGATTCCTCTTTCTATCTTGCCCATTTTCTGTTACAACCTAAGGGACTTTAGATTCAATTATCGAAGCCCATGCAGCAAGAACTAAATGTAGGGATTTGAGGACTAATAAGTGGAATTTTGCAATATTTTCACAGAGATTCGCTAAGATTAACTTAACTAATTTGAATGGGGTTTTTACTGGGGTTATTCCTCTTTCCATATAGTATATTTTCAGTTAAAATCTAAAGAACTTAAAATTAAATTATCGAAGCTCACATAGCAAGAACCGAATTCAAGGACTTAAGAATTGATTAATGGAAATTGTCGAGGCTGTCAGAGAAATTTAGTTAAGAAATAAGTTACTTTAATCCCATTGGGGGTGTTTTTTAGATAAAAATATTATTAATGCTATTACAACCGTTTACAAATATTCTAGGGCGTTTCTAGTTTGGTTATAAAACCGCTACTTTTACAAACAAGCTGACAGATCTTCAGGGCAATTATTAAAGCCTTACATTCACCAATATACCTGACACATTTAGATGTAACATATTTTTAATAAAAGGAATTTTAAATTCGACAATCGACGTTGGCATTTAAACGTCCTTACAATTGCGAAACGTCATTACAATTGGCCTAGATATTTCTTAATTTTCCTGAACATCCATCAAGCTGTTTGTAAAACATGGCCATTTAATAAACGATCTAAGCTCTTTGTGAATGACTGTAATAAACAATCGATCAATGGTATATAAACTATCATATTATGAATCAATGATTAGTAACAGACTAAAAACAGAAAGTAGATAAGCGTGAGAATTTCGGAATACCTATCTTAAAGTGTACCATTGAAAGACTCTGTGGATAAGTAAGTTCTTAAAGATGGAAGAGGTCGATTATTTTTAAGATAAAGAAGATCAAATCCTCTCTCGTTTCTTATCAACGGATCCTAATACACTTAAATCCTTGCAAACACCGTTGAAGATCGGTAACGACTATAAAAATGGACAATTTTATTACTCGTGCTGTTCAAACGCTTGCCATCGAAGGCGAAATAGCTCACTTACTTTACTGAGGAGTAAATCTTATAACTTGAAACGTCGAAAAAAATGCCGAACACTTTTTATTAAGATACTTTTCTTTTTTAAAAGATTTTTCTCGCCCTAAGGCCATAACTATATTTTTTATCCGATTGCGAAAAAGGAAGTGAGATTGTCATTGATGCGATATTTATACGGATACTACTCATTCCATTTTCATAATCCTTTTAGTGGAAAAACCACTTTTCTCCTATTTCTTCGGTAATTTATATTCTATATATACAAAAGGAATATAACAAACAAAAAGTGTGGAAAAAATGAAGAAATTTATTGAAATATTTTGTATTTGTGTGATGTATAAAAGAAAAATTAAAAATTATGGTAAATGGGCTAGTTATTTACTAGTTTGAAAAACATCACAAAGTGTGATTGGATTATACAGGAAAGTAGGGTAATTGGAAACACCTAACTAACAAACCAAAGAAAAATAGAAAAAACTCACAAATGTAATCGACTTTTATTGGAACAGTAACTTTGTACCTACATGATAATAATTACCAAAATTATTAGAAAAATAAACTATATAATAAAAAAACGAAGAAAATAAAAAACACTGTTGTTCCTATTTATCCAATACGATGTGGGGTATCTGAAATCAGACCGCACGAAAAATAGGAACGATATGGGGTAATGAGGAACGAATAATTAAATATTTTTGAAGACTATAATTACTTTGTTTGGTTCAAATCACACATGTAACTCTTACTAAACTGGTTGGTGGTATATTTTTCATGTGCCCATTTGTTACAAATGACACACATGTTCCAATCTTTTTTCATAATCATACTTTTCGCTGTAGGTTATACATCTCCTTCTGAGGCATTCTTCAAATTTCTGACTCTTTACTTGTTGCTTTTGTTACCTACTTTAAGCCTTTTGACGCTAAAATCTTGGAATTTTTTTGAACAGTGATAATGCCTGTTCCATCGATATTGAAAATATGATGACAACGATGAAAATTCTTTTCTTTGGAGAGCTTCTAGTTGGACAAAAAACAGTTTAACTTCGGTGGCATTAAAAGCTGTTATTCTATTAAGTGAAGTAGCTTCTGAAATCAGTAACATGATAGAAGAATATCTAGACATGAGAGAATAGTACCAGTGTTAGAAATTCTATGTTGAATTTGTGATTCCAGCTAACTTAAAAGCAATTCATCCTAGTGATTTTGGTGTTACGCCGTAAAAAGACTTTCAACAATTGAATATGCCCATATATTTCTAAATGGTCTTCTTAGTCTGTATTGTTTTACTCCTTCTTTTTATCTTTTCATCTTCTTTTGCACGGCAAATATCTTTAATTTCGTGTCTCGATGTAATTTTCTTTTTGTAATTTTGAGATATCGAAAACAATTTCTAAGGTTAGAATGTTTTACAGGATCAGCCAACTAATAGCAGTAATTGGGAACGTTCTCATTTACCCTCTTAATGCCGTTCCTAATTACTCGAAGTATGGACTTGAAATCAAAATGGCAGTTACTCGCAATTTTAACTTGGGGCTTCCTTTTTCTAACTTTAATGTTCTTTCTGGGTTTTTCGCTAGCACTTTCTCTTTTCTAATTTTCCTTTCAATTTGTCTTTCTGTTTATTCTGTAATTTATAATTTTATAGGTGTGATGGGTAAAATCTGAGACTGCTTCTTATCTTTTTCGCTTGAAAATTCTTGTTATTGTAAGAATCATTTGTTGTTATTTTAAGGTGTGAATGGAGGAGCAATTTTAATGGTTACGTTAAAATCAATTTCATTTTCAGGAAAAAAAGTGGCATCTTAAACTGGTTTTTACTCTGACTGACAATGTCAATGACTTCACTCAAACTTTACAAAGTTGCAGTTTCAAGAACTGAAGTACCATATTCTCGAGTCTGGTTGACATGGGGTTCGTCTACTGACATGCTTTCCAAGCTTTCTTTGAATTTGTCTATTTCAATAGGATGAGTTCCTCCTTTCTTGCTCATGTCGGCTGTTTTGTGGTACGAATTTGTACAAAGTTCTCCAATCTTGTATCGAGTCATTTGTTTGCCAGGATTGTTAACCATGTAGAGCTCATGATCACTATGTTATGCCATCTTCAGTGAACTGATGATAGTCAAGTCTGCTTCTTATAAAATACATGAAGTGGCAAGAAAATAACATAGTGGTTGTATTCTTGGAGAAACTCGTATGCTTGTAGACTAATGTGACTTTTTTCATTATCTGGTATTACCGAGACTGGTTCTTCTTTTATAGGTTTTACAAAAAAAATTAACTATCACAGATAATCGATGATTATATATGTACTAATTATACAGCCAGAATTAAAAACCGTAGCATGCATATCGCTTTTACAATCTTTAGGTAATAATTAGCTCATTCTCTTTACTTTAAAGATAAACATGGGGTAAATAAGTACCATTAGCGCGGATAACAAAGAACAGTTGTTACGACAGCGTGTTCTTCACTTGTTGCTTTTGCTACCTGTTTTAAGCCTTTTGGTGCCAAAATTGGAACTTTGTTAAGCAATGCTAATGCTTCTAGTTGGTCAAAAAGATTTTAACTTCGATTGCATTAAAAGTTGTTATTATGTTAAGTGAAGTAGCTTTTTGAGTCCGTAGGCTAGTGAAAGGATGTCTAGACATGTAAGAATAGTACCAGTCTTAGCCTGCTAATTGAGATTCCATGTTGAATATATGATTAAATTTATTAGTTTCAATAAATCTAAACGCAATTCTTCTTATTGATTTTGATGTTACGCCATAGAAAGACTCGTAATAATTGAGTATCTATTTTTCTAACTGATCTTCTTGGTCTTTATTGAATACAGAATTCCGACCTTTTTTTGGTTCCTTAAATGCTTCTTGCTCTACTTGCTTAAATAAAGTTGTTTTTGGCACCGAATATTTGGAGGCAGCTTTGCCTAAAGTGAGCTTTTAGCTCCTAACATCTTCTATTGCACGGCGACGGTGTGGCTTTCTTTTTGTAATTTCGAGACACCTAAAACAAATTTCTAAGGTTAGAATGTTTTTACAGAATCAATCAACTGACAAGAGTAAATAGAAATGTTCTCATTTACCCTCCGTACGCCGTTCCTGATTACTCCAAGTATGCAATTGATATCAAAACGGCCGTTACTCGCAATATTATCTTTGGTGAATTCGAAACTATATGGAGTTTATAAGCAGATAGTATATTCAAGGTGGTAACGAAATATGACGTCTTTGTACTCAAAAAGGGGATGTCTACTTTGATTATTACACATGACAAAAATTTTAACAAAATTACAAAATGTATTATCTGCCTCACTGTGACAGTATGCGCGCGGCCTCTTACTTATATTTTGCCGGGTACTGAGTGGCGCTTGACGCGTCTATTGAATGTGTGCGGACGGTGTAGCGCGGGAGAAAGTATTTGATATCCAATTGTTTAGGTACATACAAAGTTTAAAAAAACATGGATTTTGTACACATTGTCACTCTTAAACTATATATAAATGTTAATTGTTACTAGTGTACCAATATATTTATGTGTCTCAAAATATCTATATAAATGAAGCTTCCAATCAAACATTGACAAAGTTAATATTTGTGGCCCTCGTCGATTACATTTTCGTTACTTTCCCTGAATATAAGCAAATCAGATTTTTCACGAATTAAATAAATTATGATATCTGTTGTGTATTTACTACGTGAGAATAGGACAATGAAAAAAAACTGTTTTTTCATATACGATATGAAATACCAAAATGGGATTTGCGTGTCGTTATTAAGCCTCAAGGGAACCAATCACGTGAATCAAGGGAACCAATCACGTGAATCTTTTAAATTGTTATTTTATTTACTTTAAAATATAGAAAATAAGCAATACACTCAAATTTCACATTTTTGGGCGCTATCAACTCAATTGAAGCGAAAAATTTACAAAAATATTTTCCAACTCTCCCGCGTTGAGGATAAATTTAAAATTAACCAGCATACTTATCATAAGTTTTGATTATAGGTTGATTATTTTTTTTTTTCATCCTTAGGTAGCTGGCTAAAGATGAAAAAAATTGTATTAACATATAATTAATTTAATATGTTTAACCATTAGATTATATAAGTTTAACTGCAATCTAACAGCTAAAAGTACAGAAGCATTGGAAAAGTTGAGAAAAATAAAGTTAGTTACATATATTAAATTGTTTATTACTATTTTAAATGGAATAATTACTAAATCAATAACTTGTAAGAAATAATTCTCATAAAACTACTTTAAAATTATGTGTCAATAAGTTACAGTAATCAAAGCGAACATATTTTATTTTATAATTAAGTAATCATACATTTAGGTAATCATCATCATTTATTTTAGTTATTTTATATAAATATAAAATAACTAAATTAAATAAATAATTTTAATTTTTTTGGAAACTAGTCACTTTTCAATAAATTAATTTGCATTATCTTTCCAAGAAAATAATAAAATACCACATTATAAAATGTTTAAAACACACTAAGCAACTAAGCTCTTTTTAAACAAATAGTGCCACAATTACATAAAATATCTTTATAATTGAAACTAAAAATATACTCAATTTAAAAATAAGTAAATCGGTCCGTTTATTTTTAAGAAAAGTCATGTGGTCAAAATTTTGAACAAAATCAAAATTATAAATACTTAGATAGAGTCTACTTAAAATAGAACATGGAACTCGAATGTTATAACTACACGCCATTAAAAAAAATTAAATTGAATTAAATTTTTATTTTGAATCATTTACAATCGAATACCTTTGCAAATTTCAAATATATCTGTCGAAAATCGCGGGTTCGTTATTTCGTGAGAAGTTTGCGACATCCATCTGCCACTATTCTGGATGGCTGTTAGACATCCGACTGTTGGACCAAGGTGGCTATGAATCGACATTTAGTTGTATTACAAAAGTTGAAAATTACTTCAATACAAATTGTTACTCATTTGAGCGCAACTATCTCCTTCAACCGATATTGATTTTAAAGGATTTTCACACCAAAAACAAACTATTTGTTGTTTCAAAATAGACTCATGAAATATTTCGAAGTATAAAGAGTATTATGGTTTCAGCATCAATGTTGTTATGTATCACAATTCGTCTTAAAATAAAATCTTTTAAATCCTTCTCCACCTTGTTGGTTCATAATCTGCCTTAAGCTCATTTTTTTCAAGGATACTTTCACTGATACCTCGCTCGCGGAACACTCCGCGTAAATCCCACGATTCGTTTAAATTACATTTTTAGTAGTTAGGTCTTGGCCAACCGTTTAACCGGATAAACTGGTATAATTTGTCGAAAGTGCCTTATTTGTGCTCAGAAACATCTGCTGTACTAATTTAACTACAAATTAGTTGCAACTCTCGATTCCGCATTAGTTTATGTCGATTTTTCACTCATGTTAGCGCAATAAATCCCTACTAGTCTTAACTATAATATCATAAAGGTCAAAGCTAGATTATGTGTTTATTTGTCACAGATTCTCTTAAAATTTCGCGTTAGTATAGTCACGTACGTGTCAAGTAATTGAATAAAGAATATTTTTTGCTTTTTTTAATTTAATTTTTTTGGTTTTCCAGTGTTTAAAAAATCACCTCAACAAAGATAAGAATGTGAACATAAGTACTCATTACACCTGCTAAAATGTACAATTTTCTTTATTTTCACGTCGTTTCTTCGATTCTTTACATCTCAATACTACTTAGCTATTTCGAATGCTAAGATCGTGTATTTTCACAAACATATATTTTCCTTTAAATAGTATCATGATTTTCCTTTTCTGCGGGAGCGAAAAAAGTCGCGGGTTTAAAGCTGCTAATACATATACAATAAAGAAAATAAATGAAAATATCTTTAATTTCCCATTAACATGCTTTCTTTCAACGCACTTCATAATTACTAATTCTTCAAACTTCGTCAATCATGACTATTCTTCAATATTATAGCAAACTTCAAGCAGATGTGGCCTTTTTTGAATTTAAAAAGACCTTCGATTTTCCGAAATATATGTTGCCTATCTTGACTTTAAAGAGCTTCGGCCCTTTTGATATAGATATCCTTTGTATAATATTAATAGCTTCCGCCCGCTAATTTTTCATAAAATTGCAAATATGATAAAAGTTTAATACGAAATTTTTTTTTCAGCCGGCTAGGAGCTTAATGTACAAAAAAAAAGAATTAATAAAGCGAAGATAAAAAATACATTGAATACAATAGATATGTATCTTTAGAAGCTTGGGATATTTTTATTTAACGGCTACTCTATAAACTATCCTTCTTGTCTTGTTGTCTTGGATACTGATAAATTATATTGAGCATTCCTTACCTGGAGACGGCCACTTAGAGCTGACCGTGAGAGAAACACACTGTTCGCGAATCAATGTCTGATTCGCGAACAGTGTGTTTCTGTGTTTATCCCGAATTATTAATTATTGCAAAGCAAAAAACCATAGGAGACTTAAACCGTAAAGGGGAAATTGATATAGATTAAAAATTATCGCGGGATAAACACATTATCTCCACAGCCACACTCGATCGGGATGGTAACTTAATTGACTTTTCTTTTTAAACTTTTTATCCGAAGCTTGGTTCCGTTGCACAGTTTAGGTAAATTCGAATTTTGAGTGATAATAATTGGAGCACTGATTGCTACCATCGACGGATGCTAAAATCTTTGGAACAATAGTACAATCTTCTCGATCCAACATCATCTCATAATCAGTTTCAAAAACTGTGTACTGTATATATGTATGGTCACAAATTATTATTTATTAGTATTTGTTTTGCAAATTTATGTTCTATTTTAAATTTTTTATGCAAGATACACTAAAGTACTTGAAATGATCCAGTTTATTAGGTAATATGAAATTGGTTAATTAAAGTTATTTTCATAGTGTCCTAACCTAAATTATACAGAGTTATTATTATAGCATAAAGTCTTGGCTATACATCATGTATATTTTATGGAAATTGGTTTCATGGTTTTGGCATGAAGCTTAAATAAACAAATTTTCAGTTAATTCCTTCAAAATCTTATTTTAAATTTTCAGAAAAACGATGCTAAACTTCATTTCAATATTACAGCTATACACAGTTGAAAGTCTTATTGAAATTAGTCAAATAAATTTTGCATGATACTCGAATAAATGGATCGACAAACAGCCAGACAAGAATTCTGACAAAATGGTTTTGTGTCCGGAGAAGCTTAATATATAAAGAATATTCCCTATTTTGTTAAGCATATCTTCAATATTGAAATACACCTCTATTACAAGTTTCTAATATTAAAAATGTATGGTTTTAACGACCATTCTACCTTTGTTTAAAGTAGAAATTTCAATAAAAATTGTTTACAACCTTACAATGGTTTTAGTATTTCTGACTGAAGCAAAGAAGTCAAGTCGGTTTTATTTGTTTTCAAAACTAACAGTCTACAGTAGATTGTCCGTGTTTCAAAGTGTTATCTATTTATCCATGAACTGAGGTTGATTTTGAGTATAATTACGTTATAAAACTTTAAACTACTTCAGAGTGATATTGATTTTGTTTCTCCAATACAACTTGAGCAATAAAATCCTCTTAATATCAGTTAACTTATACCTTATTCCATATTTATTCCACCATTGTCTAGCTCCGAGTAATTCCTAACGATTTCTTTTTAAGTTTTTAGCGTGATTTTTACATTCTACGATCAGATATTTCCTAAAGAGCATTTAAAGTTGTGGGATTTTTTATTTGATATTTCGTATTTATTACTGTCGTTAACTTTATAAAGGCTCCGTTATATGATCTCGTTAGGATGAAACTTGGGCGTAGTCAGATAGCCTTCCCGTGAGAATAACGTATTTTTATATGGAACAAATTCAGACTAAATGTCATTCATTTTTATTTCTCTAGGTGTATTTATTATTCTCCAGGGAATTCTTGTCCCGATCGGATACATTATTAATTTTATGTTAGGGACGTTATGTTGAAATTTAGAGAGACCGTATAACGATTTTGACCATATAACGATGATACTTTATGCATTTTCTATAAACTCTGTATTCCGTGTAGTACCAGATCGCTAATTTCTTATGATTGACTATATGTACTACTCCTTACTTTGTTCTTTCTTTATGTTGATTTAAATTCTCAGAAATTTTATTTATTTTTAACTTATTTCTTGGGTAACATCAGAAAATGTCATATATATATATATATATATATACACACACACTTTGGGTTACGCCATGAGAGTGGCAATACTTAAAATTGTACTTATAATAAAACCGTTAACTTTTGCGTGTCTAAACATTGAAGATATTTGCAAAATGAAACTAATTGGAAAAATGTAGAATATGAGTAACGAGCTCCTCCAGGATTAGATAAAGTAACTTCGAGAGTACCATTCAACAAAGTCTCCTTGGATTTGAAAGCTAAAAAAATATAAAAACAAAGCAGCGTTACAAGATATAATTATTGTTCACATGATTTTGAGTGCTATGTTATCTTATAGAAGAAAATAATTGAGTCGCAAAAAACCTGTTAAATAAGAATAGAAGATTCTATTAGAGGATTATATGCTTTAACACTTAGAAATATTTGGGAGTACATAGTATTTACATTAAATTGTAAAGAAATATAATACTAATTTTCAGCGTATAAATTAATTGCCCGCTGTATCTTTCACGGGCGTAATGATATAAAAAAACAAAATTTGAAATCATCTCTATATTTTCCCGATAAATATAAGATATACTTCCCCATCCCTATTTTCACATGAATATTTTTGAGTATTAATTTATTCACTAAGGATTTCCTTTCCGGAAGTCAATTAGTTTTCAGTCTTTTTAGGGTTGTGTAGGTAAGCTTTTAGGTAGATTTTTTAAGGTTTCGTACCTAAAAAGACAAAAGACGAAATTCTCATAAAATGACTTACGTCTCCGTCGTTCTGTTATTATTCCGTTAAACTCTTAATAGAAATGTTGAGGGAAGAGATGGAACAAATAAAATACACAAGTTTTTATTTTTTTTCTTATTGCAATTGAAAGTGCAAATTATTAAGATAATAAATCTATTTTTTTAGAATTACATGTAAGATAGTTGTGTAAATATTGTTGAAAATATCCACAAAAAAGAGTTGCATTACTAAACTCAAAATTATGAAAACTCGCGGCGTCTTTAGAAGGTTACGTAACGTTTATCGGAAAACTATGGCTATAATTATAAATTTCCTAACTGTTGATATCAATATATTTACACACCTGTGAAAGAGACTGTATATTTACATGGTCATATATTTTTCATATATCGTAATCTCTAAATGGTTTAATACATATACTGTATACCACCAAATATATTATAAATATATATATATATATATATATATATATATATATATATATATATATATATATATATATATATATAACCTTAGAGTATACCTTAGAGTGCACGAGACCTTCCTAGTGCGAATTGTACATATATAAAACAAGTTTATTTATAACAGCCAAGATACACTTCCGTACTTAGTAACTGATAAATTATCAGATACTTATTTGATAGCTTCGTCCTAATGTACTAGACATAAGATTAACGTACTAATAACGTTCGTATACTGTATTTCTTATTATCCAATTTCCTAATATCAAGTGTCAACAGGGACGTAAAATATTCCTGCACGTCCCATTTAGTGATGCATAACGAGTCGGTTAACTATCTATAAATTCTAAGCAGTCATTTTTATTGCGATATAAAAATTTTATTCCCTGGACTGGTTACATTGGTTTTCTGCATTTTTTGTCATAATTTGTCTTCTAACATTATATTTTGATTTATCTAGTAATACAAAAATATAGTGAAACTTATTTTATTACAAGATGGATGTTTATAAACCAGAAATGTAAGTACTCGTTTCCTGATCCATGAATGCTTTCTAAAATTTTTTTTGCACACCTTGCAGTATGTCTTTAATCTATACGTTCGCTTTGTTGTATGACATTTTTCCACACACTACTAATTTCGCGAAAAATTCTATAAACTCTTGTAATTATCATTTCGGCTCATTTTTCTCTATTTAGTAATAGCCTGATTTCAGGCTTCTAATATTGAAAAAATAGCTTAAGTATAAAAGAAGGCGGCACAGTACATACAACTTTAAGCTGTGCACAGTACATATAACTTAAGTCACAACTTCACAACGGTCTCCTTTCTTTTCCCTATTTGGGTAACCCCTATATTACCTGAAGTCGTGTTAGTTGTACTTATCAAGATAAGATACGTAGTTATACTCAGTAGATAATGATTGTGGCATTTGAAATCATTTCAACTCCTTTTAATTTAATTAATAAAAACCTGAATTCAGTCTTTCCACCAATAGTTTAATTATAAGTAAAATATGGCCGGCATTGCAACATCACATAATTCACAATATTATGCATATTTCCTAAAGACCTATTAAGTTTTTCATTACTCATTCTTGGTAATAATAAATTCAAGAGATATATTTCATATTTTCTAAAGATCTATCAATTAAGAGATTTCATATTTTCTAAAGATCTATTAATTTTTTCATTACTCATTTTTGGTAATAATAAATTCAAGAGATATATTGCATATTTTCTAAAGATCTATTAATTAAGAGATTTCATATTTTCTAAAGATCTATTAATTTTTTCATTACCCATTTTTGGTAATAATAAATTCAAGAGATATATTGCATATTTTCTAAAGATCTATTAATTAAGAGATTTCATATTTTCTAAAGATCTATTAATTTTTTCATTACTCATTTTTGGTAATAATAAATTCAAGAGATATATTACATATTTTCTAAAGATCTATTAATTTTTTCATTACTCATTTTTGTTAATAATAAATTCAAGAGATATATTTCATATTTTCTAAAGATCTATTAATTAAGAGATTTCATATTTTCTAAAGATCTATTAATTTTTTCATTACTCATTTTTGGTAATAATAAATTCAAGAGATATATTTCATATTTTCTAAAGATCTATTAATTAAGAGATTTCATATTTTCTAAAGATCTATTAATTTTTTCATTACTCATTTTTGGTAATAATAAATTCAAGAGATATATTTCATATTTTCTAAAGATCTATTAATTAAGAGATTTCATATTTTCTAAAGATCTATTAATTTTCTCATTACTCATTTTTGGTAATAATAAATTCAAGAGATATATTTCATATTTTCTAAAGATCTATTAATTAAGAGATTTCATATTTTCTAAAGATCTATTAATTTTTTCATTACTCATTTTTGGTAATAATAAATTCAAGAGATATATTTCATATTTTCTAAAGATCTATTAATTAAGAGATTTCATATTTTCTAAAGATCTATTAATTTTTTCATTACTCATTTTTGGTAATAATAAATTCAAGAGATATATTTCATATTTTCTAAAGATCTATTAATTAAGAGATTTCATATTTTCTAAAGATCTATTAATTTTCTCATTACTCATTGTTGGTAATAATAAATTCAAGATATATATTTCATATTTTCTAATGATCTATTAATTTTTTCATTACTCATTTTTGGTAATAATAAATTCAAGATATATATTTCATATTTTCTAAAGATCTATTAATTTTTTCATTACTCATTATGTTCACTATACTGATTTAGTCAGCCATATTGCTTGGAGTTTTAAAATATTTATCAAGCGTATCACTCTATATTTGTAAATATTGATCCGTGCTATCCAAACATGAAAGCAAGCAAGCCTGAAAATTTTGAAGGGAAAATTTATTAAATTAATTTAAATAAAATTCTTTATTTGGGCCGCCCTCTAATCACGATCCTCGATGTTACCTCTCAACGTCTTGACGCAAACGACAAATTGACATATTTAATCGCGATTGACAAAATTCGTCTCATATACAAATTTATGAGCAGAAATCAAAAGAAACAGTTTAATCGACATTTCCTTCGCGTATTATGAAATATTTCCCATGAAATTATGCCCGTAAGAGCGCGGAAAATGCGAATAATTGAAATTCTGAAGCGGAACGTTGCCGCGACAACGCGCGAAATTACAATTGTCACGTTGATTGGCAGATATTGTCTTGGATTTGCGTATTTTTGACACATTCGCTGCTAGGGTATTCCGTCCCTGCTAATGGGGATTTGGTGTTTTCAATTTTCTTCGACAAAGCTTCGATTTGATTTATTTTCGTAACGTGTAATACTACGAATCAGTATACTTCACTTCCCCGCTTATCGCTACTTGTTTATTTTTATTTATAAGTTATTTATAAACAGGGAAGTGGAAAATATGAAATATATTCCAAGTATGTTTCAACTCACCCCGATATCATTGTTTCCGAGTGAGAAAATTGTTTTGAATTTCAATTATCGAGAGCTTAGCATATTACTGTTAAGGAGAATATATAGGAATGTCTCCAGTTTTTTGTACTAAACTTATTACGAAAGCAAAGATATTTCTTTCGTTAATAGTGCAACTGTGCAACCTATGGTGAATGTTCTGTAAATAATGGATAACTTTCAGCTATAGATAGAAGAAGTTACACTCTGTTAGAGAATGCAGTTTTATGTTTAGCAGAAGTTCCACCGTTTTTTAAATATATGAACTTTATTGATCTTTTTCTAGAATTGAACCTTGTTCACTTTTTTATGTGCAATAACCACAAATGAAACAATTTTTAATTTTATTTTTTGTATATTACTAAATAGTTCGGCTATTAAATTTGTTTTAGGACTTTTGAGTACTTATTGCAACTTTTTTATTCTCAATTTTAAAGTTGAAGTATCAAATAACGACACTTGAAGCATACTTATATAGGTAAATTCCATTTACGACCATTATTACTTATGCCTTCGTGTTCTGATCGATAGATGAGGAGAGCTTTCAAAGAATACAGACTATACGTGGAAATATTTTTGAGCTTTCGGAAGAAGAAATTAGTGGAACACAATTTTAGAGTCAAATTACATTGTGGGATTGTACTATTAATTGTAGATCCCTAATTCTTATGAGACACTAGATTTGTATCTAAATAGTAAATTGCAACAAAAAATGTTAAACCGTATCAGCTCTTCACCCGCGACTGCGTAGATCTCTTTTAATTTAATAGCTCTTTGTATACAATTACACTATGTACTTTTAAAGATTTATAAGTGCCTTAATGTGTACGAAACCATGGTAGTATGAGTTTTACTCTTGTTTCATAGATTTTTGTCTTTATATTTTATATGGGATTTTTTTACCAAAATAACATTTGAAATAAAATGTGATATTTTTCTGAATTTTTGGTACAATTGCAATTTAATGGCAGCTTATAAATTATTCATCACGATGGAAAACGGTAAATGAAAATTATCAATTTTCACAAAAACCAAATAAGATATTCAGACTGGTGATCAGCCTTAACTCAAACTCAGCATCGTCTAATAAGATATCTTTGAACTTATGAATCTGGAGAGAAAAACAGAACAAAGATTTCTTAAGACGCAAAATGGAAAAGTTCAGAGGCAGGAGATGGGCATCTGTAAACATTTTATTTCTTGCAAACCGAAGTAAAAAGTGCACATGGTTGAGATTCGTTGACTGAAGTAACTACAGAGAGGCACCCATAATCTTAAATTCACGTGGCCACAAGTTGTGCTACTGACGCAGCATGACATTAAGCAGTATCCGCAGATTATTTCGTAGGGACAAAATTATAAGCGTGGTATATTTTCAGCCCTATGTTTTATCATATACTTAACGTATACGCTAACTAAAGCACGATAATAACAATTGCCTTTATATTCGATTTGAAAACCAAATTATTGCACCGCACTTGCGATGACCATACCTTTATACATCGTTAACGTAACACATTCTAACGCTATTTTTCGTGGTTTTAAAGAAAAGAATAGAATCATGAAATTTTATGAGAAGAAAGAAAAGGATGAAGCTATTTCGTCAACGGTGACGATTCTGTACATTATCTATGGATGACAGGAGATTTTTTTAGGTTATATTATTTTGCTCGCATCTCAGGTAAAGTTCTTTTGTCGTGTCACATTCATAGTCGGCCTCAAATTGTCGATTAAACATTTTGTTAATTATGAATATATTTTAGGAAAATATTATTTTATAAGGTAGGCATTCAAAACATTCCTTAATTCTTGCCTACAAATTTTATTGGTGGTTCTGCTACTGCAAAATATTTTTTGTAAGATATGTAACTATATTTATAGTTATCTAATTTGACAAATGTCAATATACAGTTGCATTAGTCGTTCACGACTATTTGACATGTCTTTAGTTTTAACGATTCGCGTAAACATTTAAAAAAGCCAGCATATGAGATAAGATACTATATATATCACACCAGAAAAGTGTTATTTGTATAGTATCTTATCTGATATCTATAGTATCTTATTTGTATAGTATCTTATCTGATATCTATAGTATCTTATTTGTATAGTATCTTATCTGATATCTATAGTATCTTATTTGTATAGTATCTTAAGTAAAATTAATTTTATTTATTGACAATAACGGCCATTTTCCATACTCATGCTATCACATTCAACCCTGTGCGTATTTGCCGATCAGCGCGAAAAGGTAAAACAATGAATGCCAAAAAGTAGACACTATTTTCAATTTTGCTTCTCCCTGTGAGTAAATGAGAAATAAAAAAACTTACAGGAAAGAATATAAAAAATGTGATGATTACCTAAATATTAATTGTAACGTAACTGTAATTCTATATCGTTTTAAATGTCTTCTCTATGCAAATAATACCTCAATTAGACAAATACGAGTATATCACGTTTACGTAATTAATGGAGAGTTAACTTAATTCTTTTTGATAGTTTTCCCTTCCCTTAATTACGTACCAATTAAAATATAGCTGCATTGTTATAACATTTCAATTTCTGTTTTTATTCGACAAGGTTTCAATGAAATTAGACATTTGTACTTCGTTTTTAACCACTAACTATTCCTCGTCCGACCATATGTCTTCGACTGTAACCCTTTACTAATCCCCAATAACACAGCTTAACTACAACACGAAGGTCCTTAACTGCTAGTCTGTTAAAAATTAATAAATGCAAAGCGCAAGCGCGTTTGGCGGAGCGTGCCGATTAATTTCATGGTCGGTTTGGCCTTAAGCATTGCTCTAAGAACGACGAGACTGTAATCGGTGGGTACAGTTGAATATTTTAGCATATTGAGGGGGCCAGCTTAACCCTATCTGGCTTAGTAGGTCATCGGTGACCCAATTTTGTTAAAACTATATGTTTGTTTTCAATTATAGTATCTAGTAGTATATGTTTATATATTATTGATTAGTTGTTTTGTATAAAACTGACTAATGTCATATGCATAATGGCCTCACGTTAATATAAAATCTGTCTTCGTTTTACCTAATTTATTAATTTTACTTGAAAAATTAGGCAGTGATAAAACTAACTAGTGTCATATAAAACTAGTGTCATATAAAACTAACTAGTGTCATATAAAACTAACTAGTGTCTACTATAAAACTAATTAGTGTCATATGTATAATGGCCTCATGTTAATATAAAATCTATCTTCGTTTTAACTAATTTATTAATTTTACTTGAAAAATTAGGCAGTGATAAAACTAACTAGTGTCATATAAAACTAGTGTCATATAAAACTAACTAGTGTCATATAAAACTAACTAGTGTCTACTATAAAACTAATTAGTGTCATATGTATAATGGCCTCATGTTAATATAAAATCTATCTTCGTTTTAACTAATTTATTAATTTTACTTGAAAAATTAGGTAGTGATTAAATATCCAAACACTACTACTCTGAAAAATTTTACTTGTGGTAAACCATCACTTTTAGAATCCTTTGGTATCTAGTATAGTAACTAAATTGTTATACCGCTGTAAAAATAATCCAACACTATATGTAATAACATAAAGTTTATATATCTGCAGGAACGTTAACAACTGAAAAACCATTGAATGATTTTGATTGAACTTTCACTACACTTTCGCAGAAAACAGAATTCATAAGAATTAGTTCTTATGAGTTCTATTTTATGTTTTTATCGAATTTTAATTTTGTCATTTACATCTTATACAAAGATTTGCCTAGAATCGAGTAAAATTCAAAACAACTTCAAATTTTCTGAGAATTTTTGTCTATTAAAATTTTTGAATATTGGAAAATTTACCAATTAGAATTTTTGTCTATTAGAATATGTTTTTATCTGTTAAGATTTTTGTATGTCGGAATTTTTTTCTGTCGGAGTTTCTGTCTTTTCGAACCATTTCTCTATTAGAATTTTTGTCCCTTAGGTAGTCTATTAGTTTTATTGTCTATTAGAATTGTTGTTTTTTTAGAATGTTTGTCTTTTAGAATATTTAAAATTGATTTATAACTACACATGCACTAAGAATCGCCTGCACAGGTTTAAAGAATAATAAATAGAAATTACTAAGACTAGCGCACCAATTAAACTTGAAATTCAATTTAAGACACTGTCCCAATAAATCTAAGTCAAAGACAAATATTACTTGAGAAAAATTCCACCACATGAATTAAAAATTGAAACAATTGAAGTCGCGGATTAAGGCTTGTACTATGTATTTTTATAAAAGCATACGTATTTCTCAGGCACAAAAACGTTACATTATAAAAAAATTACAAAAGTGTCTAAATTTAAACGAATGTTTCGTTTAAATTCACACATTGACTCACGAATTAATTAAGAGTTGATACTATTTTTGCATTTTCAATAAGTATTTAACTAACAACTAATAAAACATAGATTAACATATGATATCATAGATCAACATATGATATTGCCTTCAAAAATATTGTATAAGCCAAAAAAAAAGAGGAGAAAATATATAAAAAAGAGCTTTTTACACGTGATATATATATATATATATATATATATATATATATATATATATATATATATATGTATATATATATATATACATATATATATATATATATATATATATATGTATATATATATATATATATATATATATATACACATATTTGTACATAAATCTAACTTTAATATTAGCTAACATTTTCTTTGAGACCATGAAATGCTAAACCTGAGGACCATGAATGCATTTTCTTTGAATAGTTTGTTTGTATCATAGTACTACAAGTTTAATTTATAAAGAGCATTCTTCAGGGTTTATTTATTTATTCTGCCCTTTAGTCGATTGCTGAACAATACGATCCAATTTTGCAACATAAAAAACGCTTGTGACATAAAATATTTTGAAAAATTTCACACTTTGGTTCGTGAGTCTATCAAATATTATTTTGATATGGCTATAACGGTTTAATTTGTATAAATCTAAATACTTCAATGATCCGATTTTGCAACAAAAAATGGATCATAACACACAATCCAAAATAGTTAGCGACTTTTTTAAAAACATTCATACTTCGATTCATAAGTCTATCAAACATTATTTTGATGTAGCTACAACGGTTTACTTTGTTTTAATAAATATACTTCTGTGATCCGATTTTGCAACAAGAAACAGATCATAGCAGATTCATGAGTCAAAAAATTCACACTTCGATTTATGAGTCTATCAAACATTATTTTGATGTAGCTATAACGGTTCAGTTTGTTTAAATCAAAATATTTTATGATCCGGTTTTGCAACAGAAAACGGATCACGACAATGTGAAATAATTAGTGATAGAACTTTTTTGAAAAAAGTCATACTTGAATTCGTGAATCTATCAAATATTACATTGATGTAACTATAAGTATTTAGTTTGTTTAAATTAAAATACTTCTATGATCCGATTTTGCAACAGAAAACGGATCATTATAGACAAACTGAAATAATAAGCGGTAGAATTTTTTTAGAAAAATTTTCACTTGAATTCACGAGTCTATCAAATATTATACTGATATAGCTATAGCAGTTTAGTTTGTTTAAATCAAAATATTTCTATGATGCGATTTTGCAACAGAAAACAGATAATTTATACAATCTGAAATAATTAGCCGTAGAACTTTTTTGGAAAAATTCACACTTAACTTTATGAGTCCATCAAACATTATACTGATATAGCTATAACTGTTTAGTTTGTTTAAATCAAAATATTTCTATGATGTGATTTTGCAATAGAAAATGGATAATTATAGACAATCTGAAATAATTAGCGATGGAACTTTTTTGGAAAAATTCACACTTGACTTTATGAGTCCATCAAATATTATATAACTGTTTAGTTGGTATAAATGAAAATATTTCAAGGATGCGATTTTGCAACAGAAAACGAAATGGCAGACAATCTAAAATAATTAGCGACAGAAGTTATTGAAAAATTATATATTGCCTACAATACATTCTTACATTACGTTATTGTGGCTAAAATTGTCTAAAAGCTTAATTAAAAAATGCAACCTTCATATTTCAATTCATTTCACTCAAATGATTAATCTCAATGCACATTTGTTGCCTTCATATACAAACTCTATTATATAGACATTATAAGCAATACGATTGTATAGGCTTCATGCCAATCTAATAAGACAATTTTTTCAAACTCTACAATACGAGAAAATAAAGAAAATTTCCCTTTTTATAAACCTAGATTATTATCTATATTTACGAACATTCATTCTGAAATCAGAACTTTTTCACATATTTCAATCCTGTATAACAAACAGGTCACTTTGCGACCTACAACAAAATAATGTAAGAAAGCATACAGATTGTTATTAAGTCTACAAAAGAAATCTTGTATAGTGAGTGTCTACTCTAAATAGATACATATAACTCACAACAAGAACTTTCGTTACTCCTAGTGAAAAGTAACAAACAGTACACAGAAGGAACTTTTTAACTGACACCGTGCCAATTCGAGGTAAGAATTTGTAATGAAAGGACGGTGTGAAGTTCCAGTCGGTCTCGTGGGTGAGAACTGTTCTAATAAAATTTTCAACAATGAAACAGCGAAAACTTAGTTTTATAAAAATGTACAAAATAATGACATATGTATACTGTAAGGCAGTTTTGTTCGCCAAAAGAATATATGGTTTGAAATAAAATTTAAAAAAATATTTTTTCGTTTTGTTTTCGAAGAAATGAATGCGTCTTACTAAAGGTATGTTATTATAACTTGTCAAAATATAATGTTGACAAGTTTATTACAATAAAGAAATAAAAAACTTACGTTGAAATATAGGGAAAACCCTAATTTTAACACTTTGTGTATATAGGGTATAAATAAAACATCCGACAAGAAATTCACGTAACAAATTACGCACAAATTCTAAAGTGTTTCACCCTAACATATAGAATACGTAGGATTACATAAATACATTAATCGTATGTATATCTGAAGCTTCACAAAAAACACCAATTAATATAATTCCCTCTTAATTCACTCTTCTATGCAATTTTTTTTCTTTAAATAATTTTAGACACTACCAAAACTAAATTTTTTTTTAAATTAATAAAAATTAAATAATAATATTGTAAACATTATAAAACAAAATGTCTGATCTGCATATATATATATATATATGTGTGTGTGTGTGTGTGTGTGTGTGTGTGTTCTGATTAGATTATTGAAGCTTAAATAAATTAAATAATTACATTAATTTATTGATATTAACGTATCATCTCTGCACTAATCTTTATCACAATAATCTGTATCATATGTAATCTGCACATCTAAAAATTATAAATAGTTCTTTCAAAAATGTTTTTTATTAAAGTGCAGATATTATTCTTTCGGAAATTCCATTTCATTTGTAGTACTAGAAATAAAATAAAATAAAAAATTACAAGAGCTAATGATTAAAAAAAAGTCAAACATTATTTATTTTTTTTAGATTAACCCCTCACCTATTGAGATTGACTTCTAACAATAAACGAACTATGAAAAAGCCAGAAAAGACGACCGCGTAGAGATGTTCTTTTTCTTCTGCAGCACTATGACCTAAAACTATCTAGAATAGCATGCAGTTTTTTTCCCTATAGCTTTTTAGAAAGCAGTTCTCTGACTATCAGTACCGAGAGCTTTTAAGTAATGTTTAATGCTCTCGAATAAAAAAGACCGACGCATAGTCTTTTTTTTATTTTTTATTCTATCTATTTTTATGAAAGTAATTTTTCTACAGGATATTTGATGATGTATCCGATCCATCTGAGAGGATAAGATTTAACAACCTTTATTACATGTTGTATTGGTTACTCAACTTGCAAAAATTTTCCATAATTTTGTTTTGAACGAATCTAAATAAACTACTATTCCGTAACATTTAATAAATTTGTTATCTATTTGTAACTACTTTATTCTTAAAAGTATATTCTAAACAATAAAACACTTTAGCTTTCATTGTTTAGAATATAAATTTAAGGAAAAAACAAAAAAGAAATTAAGGAAATTGTAGTGAATATATTGTACAGAAAATCATTAGACTGGAGTGAAAAACAAAATCTTTTGATTGTAGTCTTGGAATACTTAAAAGGCATCGCTTGATAGATGATTTAATAACAAAAGATATTTACGGTTTTACTTTATATTTCGAGTGAAAGTATGATATTGCTAAAATACTTATATTACCAGATCGGGGCACCGTTTTCATGGATTTTCTATCAAGTCGATGGAAATTGTTTCTAAACAAATGATACCGTGGCAACATAAGTCTCTAATATTGTTAAATCTTTGTTACATACACGTTACGTTAGATACTGACATGTCGCAGTAATAAACTTTTTCATTGAACAATTATATCGAGTTTTACGTCGAAACAATATTATAGTTTTTTTCGAGTTAAACATGAAAACATGTCGTTAATAATGTTCCACGTACAATACGTACGGTTTCCCGCCGTACGTATTATGTAGCCTATGATATTTCGGTATATGAAGCATACTCACTATATGTATATATGTGTGTATATATCTATATATATATATATATATACACACATACAGAACTAATTAATATACTGAAATATTTTTAAGTTCGTATTTTGCTGTATTTTGTAAATATCACCTTTGTCAATTTATGACAAATTCTCGTTTTATGAGACAATAATGGCCTGACTTTGTTAAATAAATTACACAGTAAAAAAGGTGTATTATATTATGATGTATCGATATTTTTGCGCAATATACTCGTCCTAGTTTCATTAATAAAATATGTAAACGCTGGACGAGGCACCCACATGTTTTATGAAGTCATTTCGAATTGTTATAATATCTGGACACAAATAGGTTGCTCCGTATTTTATTTATTACTAGCTTTTTTACCCGAGACATCGCTCGTGTTTATATTGGAAATGGGTTAATGGATTAATTTTTTTTTATTTTTTATTCATTTTTATATCCCTTTTTTATTTGATTTAGCGAGCGAGATTTAGGAGCGTATCCTTCCCTTATTCTTTTTTTCGTTTAAGTCGCTAATTTCAATTTACAATGTCGTATAAGAATATAGCGCGGGAAATATAGGCGTTTTTCATCTACTTTTATCATTTAAACCCCTATCGCAGTTTTCCCACTGCATGTACCAGTACATAATAAACCTCGTACTAGTTTATATAATGAGAATATTTAACTGGTGAATAGAGGTATTACTTATGGACCAGAAAAACAATTTTTAAAATCGGTTGTGTAATATAGTTTTCGAAATTACTTCGAACTAAAGATCTTACAAACTTTATGTCTGTATTTATTTTAGTAAAGATTTTGTTGATAAAAATTGTAGTGTACCAACCTAAAAGAATGTCATTTTCATAGCTCGTAAATAAGAGAAAACAATAAAATAATAAACACTAAAACGAGTCAAATTGTGATTGGCATAAAACGATCTTAGCTGAGTTCATAAAGTCGCCAGTAACAAAACCATAAAATAAATATGTATTCCCTAAAAATAAGAAAACATTTCTCTCGACGCAGTACATAACCGTGGCGCATCTATGTATATCGGCCGGCTGACGGAGTAGAATAGAAATGGCACTCGATCAATATGGGCCACTTGGCAGTTTAGGGATTTGACTATTAAATTTCATATATAAATGTTAACCTGATTATTTAACATTAACTATAATTATTTAAAAGTTATTTTTAAACTATTAAGTGAGAATTACGCGTAATGCGCACGTAAGACTTTTTTGTAGATGTTAAGTCGGGGACCGATAATTGCCGACTTTTGTCGGAGAAATTCAGTGGTGGACTTTCTAACGATTTAACGCATGCGTCCAGAGGCGCGCGCCGCCGACTAAATGTTTCCTGACACCGTCAATGCATGTTGATTCGGATTTGATCCCCTATGTTCTCTATTTTATTCGTAGAGGCGCTACAATTTTCGTAGAACGGACTTTCGTAGATCGTCTACGTTACGCGTTACAGAAAAGTTATTCTCAATTTTACAAAGTGGTGTATTATATCTGACCAAACAGTTTATTTTTGGAGGATATTAACGAACGACTCCTTCATTTTTTTATATTTAAATGACAAAATTAGTAATTGAAAATATCTCGCCGTGAGTTTCAGGCCAGTTTTTTATTAATTCTTTTACTTTCATATTTTGAACTCCTTAACGAGACATATTTATCCGTAAATATTCGGATAATCACATATCGCTAAAGTCGACCACTCCCAGAGGGTTAACCCCGTCCCTGAGTCGACAATTAGAAACCCTCGGTGGATTTGGGTATTTTGTAGGGTGCGGGTGGCGGTCAGCTCGATAGCGTATTTCGGTTGCAAAACAGAGCCTCGTTTGTGATTACTAATTGGACTGTGACGCATTCCGGATTAAGGCCGTTTACGAAAGCTTGTAAGACATCGAGGGTCGAAAGATAATGAGTCTTCGCACATAAATACGAAGCAAATAAAAGAATAAAGAAATTCGTCTCATAAAAGGTACGGAACCGATTTGTATTCTTTGAAAAATAATTAGTTTTAATTGTAAACTTCATATTACACGACTTTTTATTAGGTAAATCAGAACTGACTGACTAAATAATTGATTAAGTGTTTTAAAATAAATTTCACTGTAATTTTGATTTAGGTGTGCTATTTTTAGGTACTTAATCAAAAAATAAATAAAATGAAAAATCAAATGCGAATCTCGAAAAACAAGTTTAGAAATCAGTTGTTACAAATCGTACACTTACGAATTTAAGCACAACTTGATTTGCTCTTTCGCGTGGATAATGAAAATGGACGAAAATATTATTATTTTTCCTTGTCTTTTCCCATTTTTTCATTCTTTATATTCACTTACATTTTTTTCGTTTTCATTTTCTAATGTTTCTTTTTTAATTGGTAAAAGCATCTCCATGTTTATTAATATATTTATAATTTTATTAGTTTGCTAAACTTCCAACTCCAACATATAATTTTTGTTTGAGAGAAAAGCGGTGTGGCCTGAAATAAATTGAAACAGTTCAAAAGTATTATCCCTTTGATTTATTAATTATGAAACGAAAGAATACTTTCACTGAGAACTGCGAACACTATAAATGAACATTATATCGGTCGAAATTATTGTTATAAGTGGAATGTGCTTCGGCAAATTCTCACAACAACAAACTTCCCAACAGTCGCAATCGTAGCTGACGACGATTAAAACCAAAAAGACGCGTCGCGAATATTGCAAATGGATTTATTTATTTATGTACTTTAATGTATATATTTGATACATATGGTGGACTTATTACTACGAGAGCAATATCTTAAAACTAACCAGATCGTGATTGTAATCAATCCGACGCACCACGGCGGATTTAATGGACGAATCGTGACAGGGGATTAATTAACTATCTTAACTTACTATGCCACATCGACCACAAATTTTTTTTTTAAATATAGGCCTTTTTCTCCGACTATTACAATTTCAACCCTCTTTTGAAGCGACCCCGCTTTATGAAACTGGATAAAACGTAACATCTATTTAAAGAGCAAGAAGTATATCTTATCCATCCATCCACCAATCACCAGTGAAAAAAATGCTTAACACCTCTTGGTTTTTGACATTACCTTGAACTAACAAACTAACAACTTTGATTTCTTTATTATATTAGTGTAGATGTTGGATAGCTACGTGCATACATTGTACGTAAAGTTACAGCTTTTGATAAATTTAGATGGAATTTTTCCTTGTTCCGTATATTTATTATCAGAATATAATTCTGATTATATAATTCAGTGCATAATACTAGCGATACCAAAGCCTTTCGTATTCATATTATATAAATTATTTATTTATTTTCTTTTAAAGGAAATTATCATAAATTGTGATAGCTGTGGACAACAATAAGAAAAAAAAATAGAATAAACCTATTGTTGCTTTTTAGAGTTAATTACCACGTAAGGAAATAAGGGGTCTCTTATAATATCACTCACATATCAGTCGGTCCGTCTGACCGCATATGACACCCATTTTTTTGGAGAAAGCATTTGATGAAGTTATGGAAAATTTGACGCGAAAGAAACAACGTTAACTCGTTTATATCTCAACTGTATTAAAAATATTTATAAAATAAATTTAGAAAGTGTATTTTTTTAATTTTATTGTCCTCTTGGGTATAAATTAAGAGATGTAAATTACAAAAAATCAAGTAAAGATTCGAGTCACGGATTTTCCGAAATTAGCTTTTCAGAATTTAAAAAAGATAAAACTATAGTTACTCATAAAAATGTTTATAAAAACGTATCACTCCTTTCTATCTCCGAACGTTAAAATTAACAAAAAGTGTAGTTAAAGTTTACAGAAAAACCACAACAATGATCCTAAATCCAATTTTGAGTTCTTTGAAAAATTCGAAATAAACGTACATAGTGAATAATAATACTAAAATATATATATATATATATATACATATATATATATATATATATATATATATATATATATTTATATATATATATACAGTTTAATAGAAATACTATGCACCCTTAAATATTTATACATATACGTATACACGAGTATTTCAGAGTTTTATATATACTCGTATGTACGTATATGTTAAAGAAGCCTAAGAATAAACACAACACTGTAATACCAGTTTTCCTTGTACTTAACAGGTTTTATTTTTCAAGAAATCATTTTATTTTTATTATATTGTAATTAATTAAAAGAATTGTAATTAGAACTATAAGTAAATAATAACAAAGAAAACCTAATATTATCGTTTTTAGTATTAATGAAAAAACGAGGTTATATCATGTCAATATTAAAACTATCAGTTATAAAAGTAGTTATAAATAATTAATAATGATATAAAAGTAATTACAAATAAACAAGTATTTTTTTTATAATTGTAATAATATTTGTTATTGTTTCGCTGATAACTTGCATAATGTAATGATGCTGCATGGAGGTATCCTTAGCACCATGGGAGCAGAGCTGAGAAAAAATAAGTATAGCGCGTTTATTTATCGGTACCTATTCTGATGTATACCCATTCTATGAAAACCTATCAAGTAGGAGTAGAACTCTGACTGCGAAAGTTACGTCGATATTTAGACACTTATAAACCTGTAATGGTGCTAGGTTTTCTGTTAAATCATTTAAGAATATTAATTTTCACAATATAAATATATTTAAAAAAAATGTGACATCTAAGATTCTCCCCCGTAACCTTTACGCAGATTGCTAAAAAATCTGTTTTTCCATAATTTTAAGTTCAGTAGTCTCAGAAATAATGGAAACAACATATTTTTTTCATGTTTTTGACAAATAAATTAATAAAATTTTTTTTCGAGACTCTCATAACTAACCCTATCAAACGAGACTCCACACTATACACAAAACTGTAATTTTTTTCTGGAGTTCTTAATTCCCCCCTCCCCCTTCCTCAAAATTTCCGTATGAATATTTTCTTTATTATTGTGTGTAAATTTCAAGTTTCTATGCTACGAGATTTCTGAGACAAATGCCTATGGAAGACTGACAGTCTTTCACAGACACACGAATGATCTTATAAGAGATACGATTTTTCTTTTGAAGTACGGAATCCTAAAAGCAAGCATCGACGCTCACAACGTAAATCTTTTGTAGCAACTAAAACTAAATGACACATTAGTCTTATTTACGTCAACTTTTAAAGACATTTTCATATGTGCCTTGGGCCTAAAATCGATAAAACTCTTAATTAGTAACCTCACGTAAATTATGGTAGTCATCGTATCTTCAGTAGAATGTTCAAGTGATTATAACATGTTTAAAAAATTAGATCAACTTAATAATTTGAGCATCCCTTACAATCTCAGTCTCAGAAAATATGACAGTATTTCTAAAAACTGGCTTAACTTAAATCAGTTGAAGACCGTGATCGATACTATGTGCAGCCGAACAAACGCTCCTATTGAATACGAATATACGGTCAGCGGCATCCCACTGCAACGTCTGGATGAGATCTTCGATTTGAGAAAAAGATTTGATTTGCGATTGTCGTTCCGCGGGCATATGGCGGATGTAAAAAAAATCGTTTCGAAAAGTTGGATTCGTTCGATTCACAAACGATTTTCGGTCCATGTCATTAATTCGCCTGCTGCACACTTTAATAGTGCAGAGCCGATTAGAATATGGCTCCATTATTTTTAATCTATACGAAGCCAAGTGATGATTGAATGTGTGCAAAAGAGATTCTCCGATATCTGTATAAGAGATAGTATGGTTACTTCCCCCTTTCTATTTCCTACCGGGTATGCTAAGTTTCTGTTCTTAGCAACTTAGAAGAGACGTAGCGCTTATGAAATTTGTATTCCAGCTATTAAAACGAAAAATTCTGTGCCCTGTATTATTAAGTCAATTTTCATTCTTCGTACGTTACAATGTCCCGCGCTCACGCAATCATCACCAGTCTACTAAACCACCCCGAATTATATCGGAACTTTAGAACCGAATTATATCAGAAATCTAGAACCAAATTATATTGGAATTCTAGAATCGAATTATATCGGAACTCTAGAATCGAATTATATCGGAACTCCAGAACTAAATTATATCGGAACTCTAGAACTGAATTATATCGAAACTCTAGAACTGAATTATATCGGAACTCTTGAACCTAATTATATAGGAACTCCAGAACCAAATTATATCGGAACTCTAGAACCGAATTATATCGGAACTTTGCTAGTCTCCCGCGTATTCAACTACTCAACCACCTAATAGCGGTCGCACCAGAGTGTGATTTGTTCATGATGATTTAAAGTAAATTTGTCGAAATGTATCATCGTTATATTTTGTAGTTCTTATGTACTTTTATATTCATATTTAATCTAAAAATTTAAGTTTGTTGAACCATAAGTTTCATATCGAATAGATTACCTATAAGTACCGATAAATGAGTGTGTTTAAATAAATAATTAACTAATTAATGTACATATACATACATAAGCTTTTTAAAGCGTTTTAAACAATCCAAATTTTCCAAATTATCCCTGAAGCATTTGAATGATTTACCTCGTGGTATATAGATCATAACCCGATCTAAAAATCTGCCCAGTCTCTATTTGTTTCTAAAGAAACAAGCAGGAAAACCCTGAAATCATTTGGATTCTGATACCAAAAACGATCTAAAAATTTAGTTTCATGAAAATATCTATAATCGCCCACGTATCCAAATTTTCCAATTTAATTATTGTGGGTTAAATAAATAAGTTTGTGGTAACATATTTAATAAATAAGAAACATTTAAAATAAGAAATATTTTATCTAACCATTTCCACACAAATAGTTTTTGTTTTCGGTCAAGGTTTTAAATCTTTCTTTTAATTAAATGAAATACCTTTATGCTACTATTTTTTCATCCTATTTTAGCAGACATCTCCATCTTCTCCAACCAAATACAGCATCCAATAAATCTCAGTGCCTTAAATCTCTTCTCGCACCAACACCTTACGTAACAAGGAAACTTTAATAAAATCACAAAGACGTTGATCCCAGTTGAAAACGGTGACAAGGTTGACAAGGAATTTGGACAAATACATGGATAGAAAAAAGAACAAATTCAATTGGTTCACGATGTGACACATCTTGTTTGTGTTAATTGATGTTTGGAATTTATTGCCACCAGATTTTATTAGCGACAGTGTCCTATCTGAATTTATAGTCAGTTTACTGTTTCTTTATTTTATTTACAACTGACTATATTATCCATCAATATACAGTCTCTATCAGTAAATATGATTCAGCATAAATGTTCGACATTTCACAATGACATTAATTAAAAAGTCATATATGAACCGGTTAGCATTTAAGCAGTAAAATGTTTAATTATACATTCAACCACTTAACGGAGTTCTTCTGAAAGTTTCGCTCCTATCAAAGATTGGATAATATCATGGCAATCCTAATTTTTGAAGTAGCTGATCTAAGGAGCTAGCTGGTACCAGAACCTAATCACTTTTGCAGATTCTTTAAAAGGAATTACTGTTGGCAGCGTAATCCTCGTTTTCCTACAATCTTTCTATGTATTTCTCGTTTCTCATGACATGCCTAAGGTGAGTTAGCTTTATGTGCTTAACGGTTTTCACAAGCTCGATTTTTAAAGCTTTTATAGTACTCCTTAGTATGTGACACGTCGCGTCTGGTTATTTTTAAAACACGGAACGTATCCACGTCTCGAAGAAAGAAGAAATTTGTTTGGTGTGTTCTATGTCAGTACCCGTTTACGTTATAGTAGTCTTAAAATATCTAGCAGCATATTATTCGCATTTTAAGGTTTAGACTGAGATTTTTGTGGTATAGCACCTTACTCAAACTGGAGAAGTTTGAAGCAAACCTTAATTTCTTGCACATGGTCTCCAATTCATTGATCTACATTGCTAGTTTTTTTCCAATTTATTGACTTTTTAACAACTTGTAGAGTACAGAATGTAGTCGCGAGTATATTTGTAGTGTAGTTAAAATAACTCTTTGGGATTAAATCTGAACTAAGCATATGCATAAGTAAAGAAAAATGAAAAAGGAAAAGAAGGCCGGCTCCAGCCAAGTTTACGCTGCAAGGGTTCTGCACTTATGTCATTTAAAATCATATGCGTTTTGATAAACAAGGCATATATTTTATTTTTCATTTAAAGAGCCCGATATAGGTAAAATATTTGTTTATTTACACTACGTCTTAAAGCGGTATGAGGAAAAATTAGGAAAAAAATGTTCATTACTCACAAACTACACAAATTATTGTATAAGTTATAAGTAGTTTAATATTTTTTGAATGTCGATTGTTTTTAAATTCATTTTCTAAACAAAAATATATGATACACATATTACAATATTAAATATAAGATTACTAATAAACAACTGACAATTCAATGGAATATTGCCACCCAACAAGCCATAGAGCCTTTTCAGGGTATTCTCATTAGTTAAGACTGTTGGTATAAGCATCCTAAGTATCGCTATAATAATGGAATTGAAGATTGTTGATTATTACTGTTATTAAATATTTGATTTATACATCAGAATTATAATTGGGGGGGGGGGGGTATAAACATGATATTAAAGTATATCAACATAATATATAACATATATAAACATGATATAACATGATATATATAACAGGGTATATAAACATGATATTAAAATGTATGTGCTTATAAGTTCGTGTGTGAATCGAACGGTTTTTTTTTCAATTTCTCGGATAATTAGTTACTTTTAAACTCAATAATATATCATAACTCGTTTTTCCAGGAAAAATCTAATCTAGCCATTTAAGAAAAAAAAACCCGCGACTGTGATTTTGTAATATATTTTTATTACAAGTTTTATTATATTACACAATCTATTGACAGAGAAACGAATCTAACTAATAAAGACGTTTTTTAAGGATTTTAATTAAATCTTACACTAAATTATGTCAAATTGTATTTAGTAGTAAGGAATACCAAAAGAGACCTAACCTTAGGCCAAAAATGAGCTTGGCACTAGAAATATAAAATATAATCTAAAAAAACTGTTTTTTAGGACATAAACACCACGCGACTCAGTAATTAATAATCAGAAAAAAAACAAAAATTAAAATAAAATTTTGGGATCATAATACAAAAGAAAAAAAGCTATGTACATATATGCTTATATATTATATATCTTTTTAATATACCAAGAATGATTAATAATAAGAAGAAAAAATCAATATCAATATGTTTTTAAATGTGTAGCCATTGTCTAAAGGAATTGAACATAAAATGTTAAAAACTGACATTGATATACATTCTATGTTGTCAATATTGAAGCCTTTGTCGCTCTTTATGAATTTTATGTGGTCTTTTCTACAACCCTGACGATACTATCAGCTATATGGAATAATATGTTCCATCTGTATACAAAGAATATGGTGGGATGCACTTGTTTCATTAAATGCTAATTCAAAGTGATCAGCAGGAATGGCTTGTCAACGTATTATGAAAAATAATTTAACGTTTCATAAAAAATATAAAGTTTCTCTTTCCCCTAATCGACGATTTAAATAAAAATTTTGAGGAGAGATATTTTTTCTCTTTCTTTAAATACGATTGTCATTTTTTTTCTTGTCACATTTTGACGGTATCCATTAAGCATATCTAGCGTTTGTTATTAAAACCTTCGAAACTATATAACAAAAATGTGGAGAAATTCGTACGTTAACTTTTCCATTAATAAAGCATAATATTCCTGAATGAATATTAGCTTAACACTTTTACAACCAGGCAACAATAAATAGTTCGTTTGCTAACGAGGTCGACTTGCGAGTCAACTTTACAAAATGTGTTTCTTTATTTTACTCTCTACAAAAATACATGTGCTAACTTTAAAGGTTAAGTACACAGATCTTAATGTTACAGAAGGTTTATTTCAAATACAAAAGTTGTAAATTTGCACAAGTTTGAAATCTTTGTTCTCCAGCTATTTAAGTCTCTACCACTGTTCAATAACTAAGTAATTTTAGGAGTTACAATACAGATGAAGTTCTATGAAATAGCACAGTTACTCGTTTAATATTTATGAGGTAATTTATATATTAAACGAATAAATTCGTTTCAACAATCATGAAATCCGTCAAAACTACATCATGGCATAAAGGAAGGTATTTTATAGTCTATCAACTGCCCAGACTGATCATTACAAAGGCATAGTGCCTCATTTGATTAGAGATGAAAGTATAATACCCGAAGAAAATATATGAACTGAAAATATATTCTAAAGTGTTCTGAGAAACATTACTAAGGATATTTTAGAAAAGTTATTAAATATTCCTTTAGAGAACTCTAATATTGTTTTTAGAATTCTCGTAAGGTATTTTTAAAGACCATTTTTTCTTGTAATATAGTCTTGTTATATTACGTTACACCACGTATCTTTCTAGAAAGAAAATTAATTTGTCTTTTTTTGGGAAATGACGCTTTTACTAAGACCCATTATAATTTTATGGGGCGCCGATCCTGCTATCATAAGCTTAAAGCTTTGGATATTTACCACCTATTTTCATAAATTTGTATAATAAACAAATGACTCTATTTCAAAAGGTGGGTTTAATAAAAATCAGAAGAGGCATAAATATAATATGTAGAAACACACGCGTTTAGAAGAGTATGAACAAGAATAAAAATGACGTTAAAAAGCAAATTTTTGTATTTAGAAGTTTTTTGAAAACTATTATTTTTAGAACTCTCGAAATTAATAAAAATGTTTAAAAATACTTCAGAATTTTAACGAAAAATTATGTCAGCACACGCTTTCAAAACCAATCTCTCTATATAGTGTTAGGTTGGTAAGATAAACTTGTATTTTCAGATCAATGTCAGCTCATGTGATGACCAAACATTTCCACTCTTCCCCAAATCGTCAGGTTGTTCTTTTACTGTTTCAGAGCAGGAAAGTACTTCTGCCAGATGATATAAATTACTCTGAGATATAGGTCAGTGAGGCTTTTTTAATTTATTTAAATTTAATGGCACCCGGCATGAGAATTTTCGGAATAATCAGTGATCTCCTTCGTTAAACCTTAGGAACCAGCTGTATCACAAGATCTTATATCCACCGTTGTCCAGATACTGCAATTTACTTTTCTCGCTTTGACCCTACATGCAATTCATAAAACAAGAGCACTCTAAGTTCTCTTCATGAAATATTCATAGTTTGGTTATTCTTAACTAGCCGGAATTTAGTTACCAACTAAAAGGAAAATGGAAGACCGTACTCTTTAAGTATCCCACCAGAGATATTCTATACCATTGCAGATATCACGACAATTATTTTTTGCCAATTTAATATTACTTTCATTAAATATGTCAACAGTTAACAAAAGAGTAATGAACGAAATATTTAATGCCACAATATACAAACAAATATGCATACACACACATACACACGCGCGCGCACACACACACTCACTCACACACACACACACACACTCACATATATATATATATATATATATATATATATATATGACTAATCTATCCATTGTCTATATTAATAAAGAAAGAATATTATACAAAAAAGATCTAATTTTTAATATGCACGCGAGTATCAAAGAAGATTTGTCAGATATTAAATATTCATTAAATCAAAGAAAATTATAAAAGTGAATCATAAAATATTCTAAATCAAACTCGATGGCAAATATTAAATTTATTACATTCTCGCTCATATACTAATATATTTTTCATTATGATAAATTTGCGAGAATGTGATTAAGCTCCGCTTCTCATAAGTCACAAATTGATTGTTTTCATCAAATTACATTTTATGTTGATAACCATTTGATACTGAATTTTTTCCTTTATTTCTTTTATAAACGTGCTAGAGCCTTGCGCCTTGCCTAAATTAGCAATTTCATCAATTGTGGCGAAATATAAATAATAAAGTCAATATATACTGCGTAGAGACGTTTATGCTTTCATAGGGTAAAGTTATCAAATCAATATTCTTTACATATATATAATAAATATAACCAATATTAACTTCGATAATCAGAGTCTAAACATAGAAATTATTTTCTGAAACGCATTTTGACAAGAGCGCTGTACTTAATTCGTAGGCGTCAAAAAATCATTGATCACGAAAAGTGTAACAATTTAAAAAAGTATTAATGGTAGGTACAAATGTTATTTTAGAGACTCGTTGCCCTTACGCTGACGTCATTTGCTGCTACGAAAGTAACTCAAAAATTAAGGTATGAAAGTATGCGGAGCGACCCACATTAATTTAGGATAGCTCCAGGTTTCGCTACGCGAAGACCATGATTGGAATGACATTCGTTTTGACTTTTGCTTATTTATACTACTAAAAAACTAGTTTGAAAAGAGTGATGCTTTATAACGGAAACAGTTTTTCAGTACTTGCAGCTCGCGGTTCAAATATGAAAAACACTACGAAAATAACAAATTCCTTCTCGGAGAAATTAAATACAGCACGCTTGGAAAATTTGTGGATATTTTACAATCATTGTTTTTCTGCTTGGTGCTTGGACTACAGCTTGGTTACACAAAATATTGCTGTTTTTTTATATTCGTGAATAGTAAAGTAAAGACATGAAAAATCACTACGCAAAGAAAGCAGAGCTGAAACGTAAATCATTTACTCCAGGAAATAAAAATGTTAAGAATGAACCTTTGGTGAAACCTGAAGATATTTTTTACCACTACTGCAAATAAAAGTTGGTTTCATAAACAATTTTTTAAAATCTATGGATAAAACTAGTAAAGGGTCTTCATATCTGAAAGAGAAAATCCATAAAACTAGCGACGCAAAAATTAAGAAAGTGTTATATGTTGGTGCACAATACGGAAACAAATGAAGGATGATACTTGAACAAAAACTGAAAAATCATGAAAAATTCGCCTGGAAATGTTTTATTAATATCGTCAATAATTTTCTAGGAAAACATAGAGGCGAAAATCACAAGGATTTTATTAATGAACTTATGATCTCGTACAAAGGTGGTAAAATGTGTAACATGTTCTTGAAAATACATATCTGTACGCTGCACCACATTGATCATTGTGAATGCACAAAGAACGTATGAACGCTGCAGGATACTCGTGCGTGTACTAGTCTTCGACCTCTCCTTTAACAATCAAGGGCATAAAACTTTCTTAAAACCAAGACTAGCAGTGGTTATGAACGAAAAACTTAGGCGTATACGAAAAACATAGGGCATAACACTTTCTTAAAACCAAAACCAGTAGTGGTCATGCAGTAGTGGTTATGAACGTTACTATTCGGTAATTAAAAAGAACATGTTCAAAAATATTTTCCATCAGAGGTGTGGGCTTGAAGGAAATTCTATTTTAAAATCTCAGTAAATTAGGATGGTAGTCGTACATTTTGCGATGAGAAATATCTTTTAAACATTTTAAATACAATTTTCAGCACGAAGATATAAGATACTTCATACGGAGACGTTAAACCATTACATAAATATTTTTGGATATATTTTGATGACGATTGAAAAAACAAAGACAGCGCTAATTTTTTATTGAGTTATATAGTGTCTATATATATATATATATATATATATATATATATATACAGGGTAACCAAAAACGTATATTTTGAAGCATATTTCTTTAAAAAACAAAATTCTATCTTCCTTAAAATCGTAACTATGATAGTGATTTTTCAAACACTGTTAAGAATTATCACATATATACAATAGTATATACGTTCTTTATAACAACCTGTATGTATATATGTTGAATGCAATATTCCTTAAGACGTATTTACACGGGGACTTATTTTTCTGAATATAAAAAGGAAATAAAATTAAATATTTTATAAATTATTTTTTTTTTACTTTTTCTTATTCAGAATAATGTGATGAACCGCAATTAAAATGAAAATTATGAAAAAAAATATTATCTACACCTTGAGAATTATCAGAGGATGTTATTAAGAGTATTTAATTTTGAAGAATGGTTTTCTGATAATCTTTCAAATGTTATTTTCGCAAGAGTAACATATACATATACATAATTAATTGAAAATATTTTACGACACTATGTTGGAATTTTTTTAATTTCGAATTTTAAAAGCGCTTATGTCATAAAAATTTAAGGGGTTTTCTCATGGAAGTAAGAATCTAAGGGAATGATATCAAACAGATTTTATTTGGAAAGCTAACACGCCGCTATGTATGAAGGGAAGATGAGAAATACAAAATCAGCATTTAAACAACAGAGTAAAGGAAATATCGATTATTGAATCTTGTCCTACTTTTACTATCATCTGTTTTTTGTTTTAAATTCACCTTTATTAATATATTATTGCGGTAATCGTAAAAATAAATCGAATTCTTACTTTTTATAAATATATTTCATCTACAGAAATTCGTATACATAAGATGTTGCACTTTTCCTGAATTCAAAATATTTACTTGGGAACGAGATGATAACAGTATCACAATTTTCCATAAATAATTGTATTTTTTTGTTAAAACTTGTCAAAAATTTTAAAAAAAATTATTGCAGACGTACACGGTATATAATTTCATCACAAAAATATCCAGTCATCCATCCCAACTGTTCAAACGATGAACAAATTTAAATATTGTAATTAACGGGTTTGAAAGTTTAATAAGATGAATAATCCATTTTGCACAATTTTTCAAAGTTTAAATATTTTTTAAAGAGACTGAAACATATTGAAAAATGGATTTTAGTGGTATTCAATTAAGTGGTATCGCTAAATATCTTAATACTTGAAAGATATTTATTTAAATTTTGTTGTTGTAAAAAATAAGATTGTCGTAACTACCGTTGATATAAATATTTACGTATCTCAAATTCACTTGTCTGTCTATTAAACTTTGCCATCTGTTATACCAACAAAAAAATATAAATTTAAAAAAAGCTCGTTTTTAAAAACATTTAATTGGCAATAAACATTTAATTGGAATTTAAAGGTATCTGTAAAGTTGTAATATTTGGGTATCACTTTTTTCCATAGAGTGTAGAGTTAATAACACTAATTAATACGTGGCCATATAATTATTTAAAAATAAAACAATTTATTTAATATAGGTAAATATTAAATTGTACGAAAGGAAAAAGAAACCTGATAGACAAATAACTGAAATTTTTAAATAACACCGTATAGCTGTGTATTTACAAATATCTTTGGACATAATACATATACACATATATATATATATATATATATATATATATATATATATATATATAAATGTGTGTGTGTGTATTTTGGGAATCTTTAAATAAAAATTAATAAAACATACAAATGGTAATAAAAATAAAGACTATAATAAGTTACACCATTAAATACCAAAACATTATATAATAATTATAATAATTATTATTCTAGTCACATTTTTAAAACATTTTCAATATTAATTAAATTTAATAAAACATTTTGAAAATAATCTGCAATGTTAATATTTGCATGATTGTATGTACCGAACTATGTCACATTTTTACTTTTAAATTATCGATATAGTGTACGTTACGTGCGTGTGTGCGTGCGTGTGTGTATGTATGTGTGTGAGAGCGCGTGCGTGTGTTTGCCTGTATATATGTCTATATATATGTCTGTTGAAATTACCTATTTACAGCATACGAATAACGAACGATAAAGACAAAACAAACATGCTAAGTGAGCAGTTTCGAATACAGCGTAGATATAAAAATGGAAAATATATTGAAAAAAAATGTTTCACATTAAACACAATTGAAGATATACAATGAATACCTCTAAAAAATAACATGAAAACGACCACATACTCACCCCGTGAAAATATAATCAATGGCACTTTAATTGAAAACACCAGCTTTGCAAACCTTTGAGTTCACGATCTTTGTTCATCGCCCTTTACAATGATGTATAAAGACGCTGATACGGCACACCTCATGCACACAATATTAATATTTCGTTTAACATCAAAACGTACATACATGACGTTAAAGCCCATTAAACAGATTCACCAGCCACATTCGCACCATTAAAAAGCGCCGTAAAGCGGGGCATTGATTTCCACGTGTTCATAAAGACCGCGCGACCTCATAAAAGAGGGCGTTGCAGCCCACGTTTGTTTGGAACCCATTAAATTAAATTAGGTAAGTGTTAAAAAGAACATTAACACAAAGGCGATATTGAAACGACGGCGTGAAGCCTGGCAGTGTCGTTGAATGGGAAACAAAAAAAAGAAGAAGCGAAAAGGGAAGAAAAATGCGAAAATATTTTCCGTGGCGCCGTGACATTTTCCGAGCTATGGCTGGAAATGCCTGCGAATTCCCTCACTTCGGTATGTATCGGCACGGGGCGCCAGCGGGGTGAGGTAGTTCGAGGGATGATTTGGCGGAATGTTTGTCTGGAGATGAATATTTTCTTTGACGTATATTTGTTGGGCCGGGCGCATTGGTAGTAGGCGTTAGTTTTGCTATGCGAAGTGGTGTGCGTGGAGTTGCCTCACACGAAGTTGTCTGTGTATTATTTTTCTATTAAATACTGTTTACACTACCGAGTTGCGAAATAAATCGAGTGTAAACATTAGGAATTTGCAGTTGATATATGATACAAACGAGGTTCGCATACAAAAAATATTTTGTGTACGTGTAAATTCATTTTAATACACTCAGTGGAATTGAAAACATATCGTCGATCATTCAAATCAATTTTTACAGAAAGAAGGGTTTAAAAGCTCAACATTTATGGCACGGTGGTTTCTGCACTTACAATAACATGTTAATAGATTACTTGTATTAAGGTATCGTCGTTAATTAGTTACTCGTTATCCAGTTGTGCTATTTTTTTTAATAAGTGTTAATTTTATTAATACTCACAAACGTAATATTTGCACGAAAATCTAGCTAAGTGCAAAGGTTTCTACGTAACGATGGTAACGATACTATCGTTACTTAGAAACCATTATATTGCAAGAAGGTAAGACAATTAACTTATAATACAAAATCTTCTTTATTTTTAAGTATTTTTTTTCTTTTAATCGTCACAAGAACCAAAAGAAAATTTTGTAATCGTTCTAAATTAAAATACGAACTTTTGAAGGAAATCTAATCGTTTGCATAAAAAACATAGTTTAAGAACACAAAATTATAAAAAAATAATAAAGTGTGATGTCTAAAGCTTCGATGAAAGTTAATTGGAATTTTGTTACCAATATTTCCGGCTACTTTCTAAAATTCTAAATCTAAACAAGGAACGATTGTAATTTTGTCATACCAGTCTATGCGTCCTTCCATCAAAACCTCAAAGTTACTACATTTTTAGGTTTATATGCATGAAATTTTGCAAAAAGGGTTCTTTAAATCGTGACCTTAGTCATTGTATAAAAAAAAACAAAAAACAATTTAATATACATAAATATAAAGTGGTGCTTTACCTTTTTTTTTTAATAAGGGGTCTTCCGAAAATAAAGTGAGGTTGAAATATATTTTGTACAGGTCATTCTAGGTTTCAATTATATTTACAGAGGATTTGCAAAATATAAAAGAATTCTAAGTATTTTAATTGAATTATTTTAGTTTACTTGTATCGATAAAGTTAACTAAAATAGACAGCTATGGAACTTTACATGTATTCCTGAGATGCACTTCATCGGTTTTTTTTTTCATTTAGTTATTCTCACTTCAAAACCAGGGAACTTTACATAGAAGAGAAAAGTTAGTAATTGTATTTAAAAAAAAACCTGCCCAACGATTTATTTAAAATTTTCTACATTATTTAACATGGATAATAATATAACATCACGCGTTTTTCATCGAAAAATGTGTTTAAGCTTGATTATGGAAAGTATATACTTAAACATTATGCCAGAAAATACCTGCCGTATTGCTGTTTTGTTTATTTTAAATGTCTTCATAGAACTATTTTTTTAAAAATATTAAAATTCTAAAACCTTTTCTTATATACATGGCACCTGGTAATAAGTGTCGGACAAAGAAAGACGTTATTCCTTGACTAAAAAATAATTGATTGTAATTAAAATAAAATTTATAAGATGACTTTCTTTCATAAAATTTAAAATAATATTCATAATTATTTGTCACCTTTTTCGCACACACGATACTTGCGCACATTGTTCAGCGCCGCTCAGGAAAATTACCCGCGAACTGCTGCGAAGACATCGCCACTGCGGGTAAACACCGTAGTCCGGGCAATTATTGGGTGTGTTAAAAAGAGTTATGCGAAATATTTTTAATCAATTAGAAAAAACAGTGTTTTATGTTTTATTTCAAGAACAATTTATTGCTTTATAGCCAACGAATAGCGTCTTTCTTTGTCCGACCTCTAGTCCTGGACACCGTATATAAACTTCAAATATAAATAGTAACACAAATAATACGAAATCATCAGATTTATCACCTATCACATTATCGTATCGACATTAATACGCTACGTAGGTGCTTCTTCTCAAAGATAAAAATTAAAAAATAACACAAATATGAAATTATATTTAGGGAGCCTTTCCAATGTAAACAATTAACATTAAATGAAGGGTTAAAATAATATGAAAACATAAGGTGAAATTTGATTGAAGCTTTTTTAACAATACAGGTAAGATGTGAAAATCATATTTGTATTTTATCAAATCTTAGACTGCAGCCCTCTAATTCCGGCTATTTTAACTGTAAAATAATAATTATGTATACAAAATAATGTAAAGAAAATCGAATTTCGTTCCCTGCATTGCGAAGCTGAAGACGCAATGTATCAGTACTAATAGAAATTCTTCAAGATTGCTAAAATAATTGCTATTTATCGCCACTAAATCTTCGGCAGCCTTAAGAAGCTGGTCGCAGTGAGCTATGAGGATAAGCTGACATAACTGAGGATAAGCTGACATAGCTATGAGGATAATCTGACATAGCTGACATATAATTTTACATCTCGTACATATAATACAACAAGTGTTTTAGTCAAAAAATTACATTGAAAAAAGAAAAAAGTGGTTCAGTCATTGGGGTGTGCAGGAAAATTCAGTCAGCAGTGAATGTGTTAAGGAAAATTATCTAATCTAACGGAATAATCAAATTAAGGAGGTAAATTATTCATAACTATAAGTGGTATTGCATAGACCGTTAAGTAAGGGCAATTAAAGAAAATTCTGGAAAATCAACCCTCGATTTTCAACAAGAAATCTTCGACAAGTCGATTATCGTAGTACTTATAAACAAAGAAAGTAAAACTCTATAGTTAATGCATTTCGTACTGCTTTTGTCCAATTTGTGACACTTTATTACGATTAACCAACTTCCAAATATATCGTGTTATCTTTTAATTATCTAGAAATGTTGATATGCCTATTTTGATCGCTTCTTGATTGATTAGTTTCTTGATTAAGTTTACGTTTTAATCTGTCTGAGAACCTCCATGTTGCCCTAAAATTGACTTGTAGATTAATTTGATTAATTTTTAATATAGTAGGTCTTCGTTCGATGTTGGTCTTTATATAGAATGAGCGCTAAAATGTTCTACGCCTGGAATTTCTTTTGCAAATTAAAATAACGAACGAAGAATAAAAAAATACTCTGGAGTATTGTAAGAACAAACTTAACAAGTAAATAGATTGGATTTCATCTGCAAAGCCTAATTTTTCTCCTGAAGCTATAAACCGACGATTTGAGTTTGAGTTATTTTTTAGGATTTTTACTTATAAGTATTTAGTACTGAAAGATATCTTTACATAGTATAAAACAAAGTGGCTTCCAGCGCCTGTCTGTCCCTCTGTAAACTTAAATCTTTTAAACTATGCAACGGATTTTGATGTGATTTTTACTATTATTTAGATAATTTCTTCCGGAAGGTTTTAGGTATAATACATACATGTTATATTTACAGGAAATATAAAATAGTCAATATTTCGTGAAAAAGTAGAATTTGACTGAACTTTTCGAGATATATGAAAATGTTATACTATGGTATTGTGTATTTTAAAAATCTCCAAAAAATCCGTAATGTCATATCTATGTACTACGGATAACCCACAATGACCATTTTTATTAATTTTTTGTGGATTATACTTTCGAAGTTATTTTGATCAATATTATATAATTTTTTATTTAATTAAATAAGTTGGTTTCGTTGGGCATTTCATGTAGATAAAATTTGCTCTATATACCAAATCATTGTCATTAATATTTTAGAAGATATCACAGATTTCAAATGACCAAAAATCAATATTCGCGATGCCGATGCCGTGCACGGACGGCGGCAGTGGCGGGCGGAGGCGGCGCATGAATGACAATAATTTTATTAATCGCTCCACAATTATACCACATTAGTACCTACATTGCACCCGTGAGAAGCTGGGCGGGTCACTAGTATTCCATAAAATATAAACGTTTTCAATAAGTTTGTGATTTTTTCAGCCGCAACCTTGAAATTAACTTGTTCAGCCTTAATAAAACAGAGTGATTAAATTTATTTCATGAAACCTCTTTACTGTACATATATATTTTTCCAATATCAGAGTGAAATGGTTTTATTTTTATAAAATATTTGTATTTTTAGCCTCATAAAGTATTACTTTTTACCTCATCGCATATTTTCCGTCACACCCGACCCTTCAGATTTTCCCGGAAAAAACTAATTATGACATATTGGGAGTCTAATGAAAATCGTTTAGAGAGTTTTCGGAAAAATTTACTTTTATAATTTTTTCACAAATTATGGTACAAAAACTTTATTTTAAAGATATTACTTAAATTTTTGAGACAAAAATAATCTTATATTTTATAGCAAGGCGTCATTATATATCTAATTTATAACTGAAATAGTTAAAAATTACAGTCACTACGGCATACTTGAGTTATAAATACCTAAATCAATAAATAAGCAGGCTCTATGATATAACTACATCTTTAAGATACATTATTCCAATTGTCTTTTAAAAAAATATCAAATACATTTTCTCCAAATTTAATAAAAAGCTATATAGCATTATCAGATCATCCAAATTCATAAATGACCCGTTTTATCTTTTAACACAGGAGCGGTAATTACAATATAATTAAAATATAAATATTTATCTTCTGAACAGATTAATCAACGAGGCATTAAAAATCGTTTTAAAAGACGCAAATATAAATAACGATAAAACATAAAAGCTTCATCGTCTTCAACCCGTGATCACATTACTGAATCAAGTTTGTACAGTGAAACAAATTGAGTTTCTAATATAACTCAAAGATCGGTACCGATATGAGAAATAGTACAAATAAAATACACCTTGCCGCTCTGGGTATTTTCAGGACGTTGTATTTTAACCTTATTGAGGGAGAATGAACTTCAATGGAACTTCGTAAATTTCAATAAGAATTAGCTTGAAAATGGTAAAAGAATGTTCTTTAGAAAAGAAAAATAATCTACTTCATTTTGTATTTCATTTTCTGTTAAAAGTTCACTGTACTTAAATACTTATAGCAAATTTGTATACATCAAACGCGGAGTCTAGAAAACAGTGTTTCCAATATTACTTTATTCAGCTATGTTAATTTTAATTTATCATTTCATAAATACACACATTTTATGTACTGTAAAATATTCCAATTACATAGGTTCGTTCAAATTCAACGTCGGCTATTTCACAAATAAAATCAGAAAATATTGAAAATTATCATGGTTGAGATCCATATCATTTATCATATATTTAAAGTATACAATGAGATGATAAAGTATATGAGTACCTGTAGTAGTACATTTAATGTATATAATGAGATTGTATAGTACCTGAGAAATTTTTATATAAAAACGGAAATTCTATTTATGAATCGTGTATCCGTCCGTCCGCATGATTCCTGAATCCGCGAAATCTGTCATAGAGGTTATTCACATATTCAACATATTTAAACACGTATAATATAATAAACACGTGTAATAAAGTATAAAATTAGTTATGAATATTAAATTATAAATGAAGTGAAATATAAAATTATTTGTCGTAACGAAATTATTTCTATAAAAATATAACACAGTTTTCGGCAAATAAAGTGTGGTTGGAGTATGAAACAAAATCAACAAACTAAGTCCAAACATGGGGAATAAACAAATAAGGGGATATAACAAATGGTAGGCGACTATATGTTAGAATCGAATATGAATATTTAAAAAAAAATTAAAAAATATGTGTTTACGCGTATGACGTAAAAATCTGGAAACATTTACTGAAACGATATCAAGAGAAATCGTTTAACAACGGATCAAGATTCCTGTGGTCTGAAACGTTTATGAGAAATTCTTAAGAAATTTACTTTACTTTAGAAATTTTAATATTATGTTATCCTTTACACAATTTTACAATGATTGTAGCCAGGCGTAAGGCGAAATATATATATAAAAAACAAATATTACCAGTTTATGAAATAATACTCTAAAATTTTTAAATCAGTTAAAATAAATCTGGCTGGGGCAATTAATTTTAAAATTAAATTAAAATCAATCTAAAGCTACGGTTATGGTGAAATTATTGTGCACAACTATAGCAATAACAAAAATAATTTAGATATTAAAAAATCATCCAAATAATTGTTTGTCATTGCAAAAAATTTGATTTAAATCATTGTGTCCATTTTTAAGTAATCAAAACACACATCTAAATGGTACTAGAGCAAATGACACAAAACTCGACCGAAGAGACTCGAGAGGACTGAAAAATTAGATTATGAGCGCAGGAGAATCCATGGTGGATCCATGACGTCGCTTTAGTATTGCTTTAGCATCGTTTTAACATTGGTGGCTGCTACCAGATAATGTAGTGCCATGTAAACGAATGACAGAGACAGCCATTTTGTTCGTAGATATCCCGGAAAACAGAAAAAAAGTTCTATAGTGATTGGAAGGTAAAATAAACCGTCATAACGAATTCGATGAAAAGATTGTTGAAGAAAAATTTCCTTGACCATTTTCCAGATAACAAAAAGAAATTCTGAAAATAAAAGTCAAAAAAGATATAAAATTTTGTATGATGACATTCTTTCATTAGCTATGCATACTCTTGAATTATTTCTTTAATCGTTATTAATAATGTACACACTCGCATATAAGAGACCCTTTATAATTAGACAATAGTATGGCTATCTAAAATAATTTGGAGAAATTTATTGTCAAAATGTCCTTGAAAAATTTAAGAAATTATTTCATAAATAGTAAATAAAAGAAAATTTAAACGGTACTTCTTATAATTGTGTACACAATCCTAAGAAGTAATTAACTTAATTTATTCAACAAACAACAATTATAATAAAAAAAACTAAACATTTAAATTACAAAGTACTATAAAACGGTTTTGTATTTTTAATGGACTAAAGGCAAAAGTCGCTAGATGCTGAAACCAGATAACTGTTTTAATTTTACCGCTGGAAAATAAATAAAGCACTATCTTAAGAAGGTATAAAAATAATAAGACAAATTTTAACAAAATATATTTACTCTTTAAGGTATCATATTCGAACGGTCCGAATCCCATTGTGTTAGCCAAGTTATCAATCCGTCTGTCTGTGACAGAACCTCATTTCTAACCTCTAGACTGTGAAAACTGCATAAAATTAATTACGTAAAATAATAACGCAAAACCAAAGACAAAATAAATTTTGACAAAACATTTTTGAGGTTCCCAGTCAAACTTAAAAAGCAAACAAATTACCAAAAACGATACACGAATTTGCTTAGAATTACACAGTACATATTACGACGTAAAAAAATATTTTTGGAAGAATTGGAAAACATTTTTTTAATTTTTCAGATGGAATTTCAAAAATATAAGAAATTATGTGCAATATCCCTTTCCTTATTTCGATCTCCCAATAAACACGAAATAAAATTCTAAGATACAACACTTATAATTAAAAACAATAATTCATGTTTGTAAATCGCTTTCAATGTACCTAAATGTGTACAAGTTTAATTAAAATAACTTCTTCGTTAGACGGCAATAATATTATTTATAAAAATATTTACAAATATTTATACATAGCATACAATATACAACTATAAGCAATGATATCGATACTTTATACATTTTTGTTTAATTAAATAACCTGGTGAAATGTAGACGAGTTTGGAATCATATGAAATGTGGATTGGTTTTGTTCCAGACAAAAGACATTTTGCCTGTTATATTCAATATTTCTTTATCTGTTGAGACATATATCTTTATGGATCTTGGATAAAAATGTAAGAATAAATTTTCACCATTCCTCTGGCGTAAACTAATTTATATTGAGAGCTTTTCTCACTACTAAATCCGTCTTTTATATTTGTGACATTGACATATTTATACTAAACTAGGTATTTTACCTGTTCTTTGCGCGGGAAAAATGGTAAGTATTCTATGTTTCTGAATCTAAAAACTTTCTTGAATCTAGAGTGGATCCAGGAAGTCACTTTAGAGTCTAATAGATAGTTATTATAATGTGATTATTTTAAAAATACATACAAATGCGTGATTAAACTAAAAACTATTTATTGCATTATATTCCAAAAAAGAATAGATCACAGAGAAAAACAAAAGCGAGTAGTTTACTAAAGTCCGGTGAAATAAAAATAACTTTTGATGTGTAGAATTGAATTACTGAAATGGTTTACTTTTTCAAACTTTCGCGATTCGAACACATATTTTATTTGATTTGACTCGGGTTTTTTCGCGGTAATTATATATTTAATGAGTGAACCTAGATATTATAAGATAATATAAGACTGGCAGTCTTCCCGTGACCACAGGCTGTGCAACCAGTCAGAAACGTCGGGACATAGTGAGTACTTAGTATATATAATATCTAGGTTCACTCATTAAATATATAATTACCGCGAAAAAACCCGAGTCAAATCAAATAAAATATGAAATGGTTTACTTTGAGACTTTTTTATTGACATAATACGTTCTTTTGTGTACACAAAAACATGTTGCCAAAAATATAGGTAATAATACATAAAAGACGACAGAACATAATATGACCAAGGATGGAGACAGACATACAATAATAGAGACAAAACAAAGCAAGCGGCTGATACAGGTGTTCGCTTCGAGTGTATATAAATACACTGCGCCGAACGCACTCATTCTCTTCATCACCAATCACCGACGGGTGTGGACGTCGCTGAGCTTCGTGCCTGCACGCTTAGCAACTTGATGGCGGAGGGTTGCTCAGAACCATAGCTCGGAGACAGGTTTTGCACAGCGCTTATTCACACTCGATTGTCCTTATTATTTGATATTCGGGTATGCATATTCTTTTCAGAACAATTTGCAAAAGTATTAACATAAACCTCCGGTAAAGTTCAACGCTTGTATCGCAGAGAGTAGAAAAAGTTCTTTAGTATGATCTGTATAAACACTGATGATCGTACCCAAAAAGTATCAAAAGTACCTTCAAGTACAAACCAAACATTTGTGCAATCAAAGATGATGGTGATCTGCTGACGGAAATCGACTAAGTTACAGAAAGTTCACGACCACATCGTGAAAACTTTTACCGCGACAACATGGGAGTCTACGCTAATATCAATATGCATTTTGAAAATACGTTACTGGAACCAGATAGAATTCCGAAACCAGAGGGGCTTAACACAAACATAAAATTAACAAATCAGCTGGTACGGACAAAATATTCACTGAAGAAATAAAGTATTTTGGAGATGAAGTCGTGAAAATTTTTCATAATTTGTGTGAAACTCATGTCAATAGCCAAATAACTGAAAAAAGTTTGGAAGCTACCGGACAGTGGCATTCATATCTCACGCTGACAAAGTGAATAGAAGACTGAAATCATACCTTCAATGGCAGATACCTAGCTAGCAATTTAGATTTATCAGAGACCATGGAACACCAAAGCAGTTTCTAAACGTGAAACAAGTTATTAAAAAGAGCGGCGAGTTTAACCGATGACTATGTGCATCATTGATTATTTAAAGGCATTCGTTTCCTTGCGTTAGAATTATTTGAAGAATATTCTTCTAGATATGGGAATACCTAGACATCTGACAGTACGAATCGCAAACTTATACTGGTATATCAAAACAATGATAATGGTAAACAATGTTATTTCTGAATCATTTAAGGTTGAATAAGGTGTATAATCGGTATTTATTTATCCCCACCGCCTTTATCATATGTTAGTTTGCTAATCATGGTATACGTCATCAGTAAGGTCTTAGAAGAATCGGAAGGAATACCTCCTTTAATAAATTACCCATGATTAGCAATTTTAGATTTATAGATGGTACTATTATTTTTACTTATCAGAGAAAATACCCATCCTGTTATTTTAACAGGTCGAACGTAGAGTTAACTGATTGAACTAACTATCAACTAGTCCAAACTTAAAGTCATGATCAACAAAATAAATCAACTCATTCAACAGGAAATTCTTAAATCTGGGTTTTGTAAGCGAATTTGTGTATCTCGAAATAATACTTGAATGACCACGACAAATGCAAAAATTAACCAAAACTACTATGAGTAAACTGATAACAACCTAATAGAATGGAAATGTTTCGAACGGCAGCAAACAGTGTTGTTTCGAAACATTGGTCTACCTAATTTTCTTATACTACTTAAAACCTTATACAATTTACGCATCTGAAAGAAAAAAAATCTATGTATTTTAGATTTGGTGTTAGAGGCAGATGTTCGCCATATTATGGATAGCCAAAAGAACTAACAAATCAATCATAGACCAATTTTTCATCAATACTAGACTATCAACCATCTGCTACCAAAAAGTATTCAGTTTTTTATGTCACATAGCCAATATACAGCCATAAAGCCTTAAGAAATTTGTTACAGTGAGTAAAGAGGAAAGTAAATGCATTCACAACTGATCATTCATTAGCTAGTCAGACTAAGTTAAAACCCTCATGGACACCTCAATGACTATCGCCCTGAAGAAGACCGAAGACAGAGAAGGTGTAAAGATAGCTAGGGATCGATGCTACTTGCACTTTTCAAGACGGAGATAACCTTCTATAATAAATAATACGCCAATAAGAACAAATTAAAACCATTTACTGAAAATAATAATAAAAACCGCCATCTAGCGGAGAATTACAAAATTACACATTTATGATAGTTGTTCCTAAAAGAAACAGATGTCACTCTTGTTTAATTGTGTAAGCTGTAATTTGTAAATTTATTAAATAGTTGTAGACTTGGATAATAATTATGATTATTTATATGGCAGATATTGTGACCGACCCAAAGTGTTCCTTTAAAATCTTTACAGAAGTTTTTGTGTACTGTCTGCACCGACACGGCCGCCTTATTATCTTATATTTATAGATACTCGTAAGAATATACTATTCTACCTGATTCTCCTTATCCATTTTTTCGGACATGTATATTTGTTCATATATTGCTTTTCTCTTTATAATAGCATGTAAAAACCTACAATTGAAAATGAAAATGAATTAGTAAATGTAGGAAAACGTTATTATTAACATACCACATTGTTGAAAACATATATAATATGCAAAACTAAAATCCTAAAACAAACTAAATAAAACTAAAATCCCCAAATATCAGAAAAAATGCGTACTAATTTATTGAGTATCTTTTATTTAATTTACCATAGTCGCATGCTATATATAACCTCCGTCCCATTTAACTATCGTCCCATTTAACTAGTATGTTTTATTTAATTTACCATAGTCGCATGCTGTATATAACCTCCGTCCCATTTAACTATCGTCCCATTTAACTAGTATCTTTTATTTAATTTACCACAGTCGCATGCTGTATATAACCTCCGTCCCATTTAAAATCCCCAAATATCAGATAAAAATGCGTACTAATTTATTGAGTATCTTTTATTTAATTTACCATAGTCGCATGCTGTATACAACCTTCGTCCCATTTCCGTCGCATGCTGTATATAACCTCAGTCGCATGCTATATATAACCTCTGTCCCATTTACGGAAACACTTACATTGATAAATTCCAATGAAGGTATTTATCTTACTTGTGAAGATTACAGTCTACCTCATTAGCATTCTCATTAACCACGATATTTTATTCGAAAATTATTCCCGTAGCAAAACGATGAGATTTTAATTGATTATCAAATATATACTGAAATAAAATACAAAAGATAAAATGAACTTTCAATTAAATTATTCAACGTTAGAATCAAGGTCCTCTTGTGAAATCAATTAGATGAAACGTACGTAAGGCGAAACAATTAATTTAATCAAAATACATTAGACGAAATTAATGTCGATTACGAGTTCCAATCTCTCGATATCACAGATCAAATGGTACCACTGTTGGCTTCAAAACGCCAAATAGCTTCCATAAACGGGCACCGACAAAGGTAACTGTGTATATAAATACCTATACGTAGCTATATACGACGTAACTGTAACGAGGTACACGCCCCAGTTATTAATTTAAGTATCTTCAGACTCTATACATAAATCAATTTCATGGCCCGTAGACAAGTCCATTCAGCAAATTACTAGTCGGTTTCTAGCGGGTCGCGGCAACACCCTGTTCCTTGAAACTCCCCTACCCGTAAAATTACGCCCCAACCCAAATCTCTCCGACGAGTGAGGGTTACTTTGTAGCCACTCTGTAGTTTAGCCATACAAGCGCTCATTTGGTAGAAACAAAGTTGTATTTTTTTTTATTAAAGTGAAAATTTAAGAATGAAAATAACAATTCGAAAATAGCAATTGACTTTCTCACTTAATTGACAATCGTGTTATTATTTCGTAGTATCTTAGAAATAGTCAGGAATTTTAATAGAGGCCTTGAATAGAATTTGGTAATTATTAAATTCCACTACAAATTAGAGACTCAACTGAAATTCTTCATCCGGTGACGTCTTTTTTATTTTTAATTTACCTTTATGAAACGAAGTTTATGAAAATGGAAAATTTTATTTCTTCATTCTTTAAGATTTGACACGGCTTTTACTACAAATATTTTATCATGAAGCATTAAAATATATTCATATGATATACATAAACACATGCACAAATACAAACTAGACATACGTACATACTCACAATCATACATGCAATACGACATATTAAAAAATTCTGAGAAAAAATTAAAAACGTACAAATATTTATTTTCTTAAATGAGACTTCTTTAGCCACATCCGATTGATTGTGTCACTTAAAAATTGTGTAACGCTTGAGAAAACAAATACCGAAGGCATACGACCGCCGGCAGAACGAGCCGAATGCTAAAAACATTGAGATTGTCAAACTGTTTATTGAAAGGCTAATCTGTCTATAAATCAGTATCTGTCCTGTGATCGCAGGCGATTTTAGCGACTTTAGTCGTGCATTTAGTTCGTGCGTGGTATAATGAATATTTTCATATTTATAACAACTATAATTTCACTTTATCTGCCTTTTATGATCATATAGCTTGTAGCATTCAAATAGATAAACAGCACATAATATATTTTTAGACCATGTGGGCTTTTACCCACATGGTCTAAAAATACATTATGTACAGTAAAGATTTCAGTGAAGACAGTCGAAGTGTGTGGGTGCATTTTGGAGTAAAACTTTCGGACGACTATATATACATTGATATAAAACACGAAGATATTATAGACAACAAAAATTTCTAAAAATATATTATGGACAAACTCCTAATAATCACAATACAATCTATATATATATATGCTCGTAATAATTAACATAAATAACATTACGTCAATTATTACGAGTATGTCTATAGATTTTAGATGTTCGATATAAGCATTTCTATATTACAATATGGTGCTGTGCAGTTCTGCACTCAAATAAAACTTAGAATAAGTAACTAAACTATTAAGGATACCATTAATTAATTACCCGTATATAATGATTTTTTAAAAAACTAATTAAAAAAATGCTAATGACTATTATTTTGCAATAGCGGCAAGTGTTTAATGAATATTATCGTTTACATAGCATTGGAAAATTTTCTGAATATTCTAACATCTTAAATTAAAACGACTTAACAACAATCACTCTTTTTCACTTTTCTTATTAACGAAGAACGAAATTTTGCACGCGTCGGCTTATTTTCCCACAAGAAAATCCCTTAAGAGTAGCACTTTTGAAGAATAATATTTAAGTATACTGTATTCAAAATTGTGATTTTCAACTAGTGAAAGCTTAACATCATCGCTGAATGCTAGCCTTAAAGAAATTGCTTATTACCTTAAAGAATCTCTGGAAAGTTCTATTTCGGTAAAAGGTAAAGTAAATGGAGAAAAATCTGGCGATTTCGTCTAGAATTTGTAGTTATCTTTCCTTTCAATTTATGTACATAATTGTCTAAAGAGCAAAACAACTAACAATATTATATATATATAGCGTGGGAGGATTTGGAGTCTAGTTTGGCATTCAATGTGAATTATATATAGATAGCGTGGGAGGATTTGGAGTCTAGTTTGGCATTCAATGTGAATTTTCATTAATCATGAAAGTCGCTTGAGACATGACAAAATGGAATTTCGACTTATTGCTAATATACACATTACATAAATTATTTTGCGAAATTTCAGAAAGGCGTGAACGTCACTCGCATAAACTTGTAGATGAAATAACATTTGTTTAATAGTTCAAGTTAGTTAATAAAGAAATATTCATTAACAGCAACTATAATATATTCAAGCCGTTAGATTAGGATGATTGGCTTCTAGTACTCATATATCTCCTAATCCCAAGCTCCACTAGGATAGTTGAATATTCCTAAATTTTCTGTTTTTGTCTTAGTAATGAAAATATAGATTAAATAATTAAAAGATAAATTAAACTAAAAAATAAGCAAGTTACAAGCTTCTAAATTTAATTTAATGGATAGATCAAAGGTTTCATTCGCAGTTTAATTCACTCTCGTAGAATACAATGAGCTTTATTAAAAATGACGTCATACTTCAATGTCACCGTGCTTGCCTAAACGTTAAATATTAATGATTCGGTCGGTTCTTAAGATTTGTAAAATCTTTGTACACTTTTCATCAGCTTGTTCAAATTATCATTTATGAAATTATGATTTATGAATAAAAAATATTAATCACATAGCTTATTGCTTTCTTTCCTCATATATCCCCCAAGCCGTAGCTCTAATTTGTGCGTTAAATTCAAGGGTACCTTATAATATGTCGCCCATATGTAATGCTACATGTTTTATCGATTTTGTAAATAATTTTTGAAAGCAGTTTCACTTCAAAAATTATACAATTATATATTAAAATCAAAAAACATACAAAATATACAATTATATGTAATTATATATTGAAATTTCTCTCAAAAGCTCTTAATGTTTCATAATAGATATATGTATGCACATACATACACATACATTCAAACATATTCAAACATACACATATATATATATATATATATATGTGTGTGTGTGTGTGTGTGTGTGTGTATGAACGCATGTACGTGTAAACGTGTTTATATGTATATGACCATTAAATTGTATGTTGTAATGTATATGAACATTAAATTTTAATACTTTGTAACTTTTTAATGTTTCCTAATAGAATATCTACGAATGCAGTGTTTATCAAATTTGGAATTGTAACAAACCGAGAAATGACGTTAATTTAAGTTTTTGTGTTGAATTCTATAGAAAAGTATAAATAAATAAATACGCAAAAAATTAATTTCCTCGCGGGACGTATTTCGACTACTCACATGAGTCATGACGTAATATGTCACTATATTTAAAATAATGATACAATTAATAAATCATAATGTCAAACTGTCAACCCTATAAAATTAAATCCTTGTCACAAATTACCAGGATTTCATTTTACGGTAGCTCCACGGGTCAAGAACCCGACTATCTATGGATACAACCAAAACCTTGTCAAGTTAGTTTTGCAATTACGAACGTTCCAATATAAAACTTTAATTTAATTATAGTTCATGCTCTAAAAATTGTAAAAAGATTTTTAACCTCATAATAAACTTTTTATTACATTGGTAACCAAACTTTTACTCACATCGATGATTTATCGTTTTGGGTAGCCCGCTAATAAAAATAACGATTGTAAACTATGGTTGTTTCGAAGATATCGATGAAATAAACTTATAATTAAACGCATAAACTATAGTTTTGGCTATAAAAGACATTTGGTATAATTTTATAAATAATTTCTTAAAATTAATTCAGGATAAAATAAATTCAAGATTATTCACGGGCCAGAAATATAATATTAATTTTAAAAAGTTGGTATTTTTAGAACATAAAAAGGCAACAAAACAAAGTGCATATGTTATATATTTTAAATATCAATATCGGCTAATAAAGAAGGAAAAAAACAATAAAAATATGACTAAGCGCATAATATAACTAAGCGCAAAACAATAAAAATAAAACTAAGCGCAAAACAATAAAATATAACTAAGCGCAAAACAATAAAAATATAAAAAACAATAAAAATATAACTAAGCGCATAATAACTTTTTAACATTTTTGTAACCACCTTACCTAAATTAGTTAAAAATAAAAACTGTCAACCGATATGGACACTCGTTCTTTTGTTATCAAAATGAATGTCTTTTTCGCACTTTTTGAGTTTTACGCGGTTTTTTTCGACAACTCTGTCGAATTAGTATGTTACATCTCCGTTTGCAGGATACAATTTGAATTTTATTTCATCTTGCTGATTCAACGAGTTTCATAAAAAGAGCATTTACATATTATTATCAAAAATAATCTGACCTTCATAAAAAATTGTCACTTGTATAAAAGCTCAAAGAGCTTATTATTTCACTTTTGAACATCATTTCGATTCTTTTAACACCTGGACTCAACACTATCGAACTTTTACTGGTACCATTTTCTATTTTGGGGTTATTTTAATAACACTTGCTCTTGTCTTTAGAAACACTGATTATCAAGATAGTTGTTATAAAGTATGCCTTTCAGTAAGAATAGTAAAGTATCCATGATATAAATATTAAAAAAATATTGTTAATGGGAAATAAAATTGAAGTAGATAAATATGACATACGTATCTGGTATTTACTAGGTACAATTGTCACATTTATTCAGATACATATATCACGTTATATTCTCATCCGTGATCATCACATCAAAAAATCAGAATGTCTCACAATAATAAAAGTTTCAAATTTTGATAAGAAGATAGCGCCAGTGAGACGTAATTATTAATTCTCTGTCAAACTTTCTAATACTGCTTCAAATATCACGTCTGCGCGATTTTTTTTACGTATTGCAAATTTTAGAATTGTTTTGGTGAGATTATTTTTTCTTTAATATACATATTCATGTTTGTATTTAAATATTCGATTTAACGTATAAAAGTAGGAATTTAATCAAAAACGTATAAAAAACAATTCACGGAAAATGCTGATTGTATTAGAAATATTTTTCAAATTAATTTATTGAAATAAATTTGTTTTATTATATACATTGTTCTTCTATGTATATTCTTTTATTTAATAACTATCAATAAAAAGTAAAATGTTGTTTGCTAAATTGCATTTGTTCCGATCTAGCAAATTTGTGATGGATAACCAGTAATAATATAAAAAGAAGTTTCACTTCCGACGCGCGTGGCGGCCGCGCACCTTTCCGGGCAACTTTTGAGTTACACTTAAAAAACAAATAAGTAACGGCCTGTATAAGGCGACAAAGCAGGGAAAGCGGAAAAATAGTGAGGCGCCGTAGCGGAAGCTATATTGGAATTCAAAATTACTGTTTCTCGAATCGAACAAAATGTAATTACGGACCCTCGCCGTCGCTCGATACGAATCTCATTAGGTTTTTACATTTTTTTTCGTCCAATGTTTGTTTATCGGTACGCCCGAACGCGTTCGGTGGGAAGATGAGATGGTGAGTTAACGATTCCATTACTGGAGGTATGCGGGACGATCGGACGGTAGAAAAAAAATTATATTTAAAATTATTTAGATTGTACGAGCCAGTACACACTCGGTCGAAAAAACGTCGACGGTTATTAAGGTTCTTTACCTCGGGAGGTAAAAATAGATTTCTTATGGAGATATTTTATGTTGGGTCCGTTTATATGTAATAGTTTTTAGATCAATTTAAGACAAGACATTAAATTGGATTGAACTTGAGGAAAATATTTTAAATTTATGAAATGTATTAACGTGAATCTTAAATAATGAAGAAAGATAAATAGATGTGGAAAAATTATTATTTTCTAAAATTTTGTATCTTAAAATGAATTTCTTTCTCAAATCCTTTACAAGATCACTTACGTTTCTGACCGCCTCTCTATCTGTCACGGTTATTTTTGTTAAAAATAGTTTGTCATGGAAACTTAAAATTTAGCATTGTAATTAAACATATTAGGCATATTTCTGAATAGCAACTGACGTACTCGATTTTTTTTAATTTCATGTTTCATGTACAATACTAATTTAAAGAAGTACTTATATGGATTTCAAAACTACATATAATTTTTAAAAATTTGTTAGAATTCATATAAAATAGTTCTAGGAGATATTGCTGAAAATGTTGATAAAGACAACACCCCCCCCCCCCATCTCCGAAATTGCTAAATTCAAAACTACGAAAAATACCACTACTAGAAATGTATCCAAAGTTTACTAGAAAACTATTTTAATGACTCTAAATCCTATAGTTTTTGAAAAAAACATTATATTTCAACGCCTAGAAAAGATGTAACAGGCAATATATTTACAAGGTGAAAAACAATATTAATGTTTGTAAATCGTATAATGGAGATACTATGTGCTTTTGAATGTTTATACGATTTTAAATACTTACAGAAGTACCTAATAAATTTTTGTGTGACAAAAAATAGCCAAGATCGTGTCTGAACGCGCTTGAAATTATTGGCGCAAGTTAGCTGAAATAATTATAATTGAAATTCTAACCAAATTGAAAATTAGAGGAAAGTGCGGGACACATTACACGTCCTTTGATACTGAATACTTAAAACAAACTGAGCTGCGCAGTTTTATCAGCGTAGAATTATCTTAATTATTCTGTCCCTCCCACCCTGCGGTCCCTAATCACAAAACTACACCGGTCATTGTGGTGAGGGGATAGGTGCATCAGCGGGAATACTCCTTATGATCAGTAAATAAATGAGCCGGCCCCTTTCACCTTAGACAGTATTCCCAAACTTCTGTCATATTCTTTATTACTGTTTTATTTTTGAAAATTATAGCGTAATAACAAACTAGCTTAAATTTTTATGAGTGGCCCAATTTCAAAGAGCAAAAATAAAAAACAAGTAAATCATACAATGAAAAAAAAAATAAAAAATCAAAATTTGTAGCTTTTTCTAATATTCCAGCTTTAATAAAACGCGGGAATATTAGGAAAAGTAAAAAAATTATGTTTTTTATCATTCATTGTTATGTATTTTCCGATTACTATCATTAAAATTAGTATTGAATATATTTGGCGTTAATTTTGTAGAAATTCATTATTCCCAATTAAATGAAACTACGTGATGTAGTACTTTCTTTAAATTCTTTACCACGACCTAGAGTGGGCTATCTATCTTCAGGTGGGCTATTAGAAAAGATCTTTGCTAATAGCCCACCTGAAGATGTTGTAATACAACGAAACCTAGGTTGTGGTAAAGAACTTAAAGTAAGTAGAAATAATACTACATCACGTAGTTTCATTTAATTGGGATAAAAATTAGTTTCACGAATACTTTTGAAACAAGTTATGTTACTCTGATACAAACCTAAAGTGCGTAGCGTATGCAACAAATTACTCTAACAGTAAATTTATTAAAGTTAGGGCGTCTTATTTGTGTAAAATCTATTTACGATTTTGGAACCGTTACCGTATATAATGCATATTTTTTACATTTTTTCAAATACATTATGTTGATAATAACGAACAACATGTGCCATATTTAAAATGACCGAGAAAAATTATAAAATGCTTTTATCTCTTTAATTTAAAAATATATGTTGAACAAAATAATTTTCCTTTATCAATATTTTCTTTATTTACTTTATAAAGGTTAAACACCGTTGCTATGTTTTTTCCAATTTTTCACATGCTCACCTTGAAAGTTCATACCTCTTAAAAGATACACGGCAGCACAAAGTATATGTGACATTTTCAATTACATTTTGAATTAATTTCTTCATGAAACCCCATTCGATGAGGTCTACAAAAAAGATCCATCCTAAAGTCCAATGTAAGGGGGTGTCCACAAAAAAATTAAAAATCTAGTTACTTTTGTGCATTTGGATATTTAATCTACGTGTTAATGTAAAATTTTATGATTTCATTAAAAGATGTTCTGAAATACGGGCAGATGAACAGAAAGATATGATAAAATTATAAGGGTTCTGTATTTTATCATTCGGCTATGACACCTTAAATAACAAATAAATTTTCCTAACAAATCTGAAAGCCTTGATATCCATAGTTCCTCGTAAACATTGCGTCGAGGTAATAACAAACTAATTTGAAAGAACTATCCTCAAATACTTTCGCCTATTTTAAATAACGGCGTTATTTTAACAATAACGAAATAAACGTTAAGAGAAATAAGGTTAAACCATAAATCTTTTAAAAGATTCAAATAATCTAAAAAACTCATTATGTGCTTTGGTTTTACGTACGATACTGAATAGGTACGTAAAATTGCGTAACTAAGTCACCAAATATTACTTTATCTGGATTTATCCTACGTCTGCAATTCACCCCTAGCACTCGTGTTCATCTTTGATCTATTGTCAAATTTAATATTCCATGTAATGGTCCGATGATATCTCTAATTCACGAGATTCCTAAATCGTGCACCGACATAAACTTTTTCGTCTCATCTTTGTAAATAATGAATATATTTCTTTGTAAATAATATTATATTATTTCCTTATCAACCACTTCGAATTTTTAGTATTATTGTTTCAAATGCTAATCCGCAGAACACAATATTAATTTCATTCCAAACAGCGTATTAAATATGTATAAAATAAATAATTTATAATAAGTTTTCTTTGTCCGATCGTGCGTAATTCGTGATGATTTCCTATATTACTTTAAATTTAAAAACTGTGTAATATGCTAATCTATCGCTAACTGAAAAAGAACATATCCAGAAATCAATAGTAATTGCTAAATGTATCAATAAAATCAAAGGAGTACCTATAAACGGTAAAAGGAACTGAAGTGGACTTTCCGATACAAATCTATATGAATACGTCTCCTTACACCGGCGTAGTTTTCTCTCATAATGATCGTAAAACTGATAATCCCAACAATCTATTTCCACGCTTACAATCTCTTAAGTAACACCCTAGACATATAGCACGTTAGCATCTGATAGATAAGAACTCGAAGTAAAGCGACGCCGAAACTGACGTCACGAAGGAAACTTAACACTTCAAAGCCTGCACTCTTTTCGATGTAGCAGATATTGTAGAAGGGTAACATTCTACACTAGTGTATAATTGACAAAATTTGTTTGGAATCGTATCACATACGACTTTTCAACGGATTAGCTTCAAATTTTTCATACGAAAAATTCTGCAATATCGCATATATCTGCAATATCGCATGACAAAAACATACTAGCGGGTGTTTCTTTTTAAATCATACAACTTTATAATGTAAATAAATAAATAAAAATCATGATAATGACCATGGTGTTGGCTTTACTGAAAAGATAATTTTATGACATTTGTGTTTAAACACGATTTGTGCGCCGCGATCGGTTCAAATGAAGCACAATCTGGAAGTTCAATTCTCAACCAGTTTTTCGAGCGGTTGGTGTCTAGGGTAGAATGTCTTCCAAGTGATCAACGCCTGTGGTTGATCAGCATAGACTAGGGACTTCACACATCCAGAAAATAATCGACAGGTGTGATATCACATAATCGTTGAGGCCAATTCACAAGGATATTACACGAAATTATGCGGTCATCAAATTTTCCCGCAATAAATATATTTTGTCGCGTGCTGTATGGCATGTTTGTTGCATTGTCTTGTTGAAACCAAAGTTTTTCCATATTAATGCTATTTTGTTGGGGAACGAAAAAGTTAATAATAATTGATGTAAGGTACTCTCCGTTGGCTGTAATGTTCTCACCGGTATCGTCTTTGAAGAAATATGAGCCAATGATTCCACCAGTCCATAAACTACACCAAACATTTTTGTGGATGGAACTGCATCTTAATAATGACACATGGATTTTTTTGATACCAAATCCGGCAATTTTGTTCATTGACATAGTCACTTCATTCGAGCCAACCGCGGTACCTTTATACCTGAAATCGCATTTAAACACAAATGGCATATACCTTTTTAAATAAAAATTTCACCCCGAGTTTGACATTTGGAAAATATCAAATAAATCTGAAAAATTGAGCGGAAAAAGTTATGTATTTAGTAAATATTTAAACAACAAACAAAGAACAAAACTAAAATGTTTCCGTAAATTTATAAAATTTATGCATATACTTGAATACATAAAAAGGAAATATTATTGAAGTCATAAAATTAACAAAAAAACGAAGTTAAGAAATAATTAAACAAAGTAAATTGGGATAATACTGGAGATCTTGGGATGGGGAATACAAGTTTATCTATTACAAATTATCTTTGCCTCATTTATTATGCCTCAGGCTAAATTTAACTCCGACCAGAATAATACTTTCTGCTTCTGACTTCAATACAAATTTCAAACAATAAATCCAACCACCAAAGCAGTTCCTACCGCAAATCGTATCCAGTATACATATTATAGATTTTCCAAAAATGTGATTGAAAAATGAAATATGCAAAAGGGCGGGGTGACCTTTTCAAATAAATTTGAAACTTAATATTTCGCAAACAAGTTTTAAGCTTGAACAACTTCTAATGAATGAATGGTGAATGGATTTTCATTTAAGACACCAGTTAAATTACACTCCATTAGAAGAGGCATGCAAAAAAAATGTTTTTCTTCGATTAGCACAATAACAGCTATATCTATTACGGAAGGCCCAGCTCCGTTTTCGTTTGTGGTTTCCGTATAGAAGCCTATTCAGACATAGGTATGGGCTTTATCGTGTCCTCCTTTTAGCGTACTAAAAAGTGTTCATCGGAAACCTCACGAGTCATAATATTCGAAGATTATATTCCAAGATCGCAAATCTATTAAAATTTTAAAGGAAATGATTTCTTGGTATATATCCAAATTTTGATCCTTAAAATTCAGTTTCTGAATAAATTTAAAAACAGACAAAAAAATTGGAAAAAATCCAAATATAATACGGCTGGAACTATTTCAAATTTAAAAAAAACTGAACTGAAAAATTTAGTATATTTTAAAGAAAATCGAGTGCATTAAACTATTATCCAATACGCTCTAGCAGTGTCGTTCATAAAAGTTCATATTTAGCATAGTTCATAAAAGTGCATATTTAGCATCGTTCATAAAAGTGCAGTCTTTTCACTTTTACTTCAAAACACTAAGAATACTATGAATAAAACTTATAAATTAAGCATACATGAGATCAACATATTACATCCCATCAAAACTTATCGATAGGTAAAAATAGAAAGAAAAAAAAACATTTCCCCAATTTAATAAAAAAAACGCTGATGAAAGTAATATTTTCCCATCACGCCAATGGAATTCCACCGTGAGAAAGCGTACATCCAGGAAGAAAAAAATAATGGACCTCAGCCACAGTCGACCCTCGGCCGACATGGGTTAAGTGCGGGAAAAATGGCGTCCGCATTTTATAGACTTAGGGGACGTTGGACTGCTTCGTTAAAAAAGGGCATATTTCGATTCGCCTAGAGCACGAGAAGCTCTCAATATTGCCCGGGATGAACCCTCCAATAAAACAAGATTATAAATGTCGAAAATGGAGGCCTTATGGGCACTTCTTTGCTTAAGGACCAATGGTTGTAAACGTTGCAACTTGCGGATATTTCTTTACCCTCTTTTTTCATGTTGATCATGTCTTTGATCTCAAGTTTTCCATTTCCTTTAATTTTCCTATAAGAATAGGAAAATTAAAGGAAATTGAGTTGAAATTATACATTGACATAATGTATAATTTTAACCCAATATTCAAGAAGTTCTCACTGTTAAGAATAGGAGTCAATGCATAATGAATAATTTTAACCCAATATTCAAGAAGTTCTCACTGTTAAGAATAGGAGTCAATGCATAATGAATAATTTTAACCCAATATTCAAGAAGTTCTCACTGTTAAGAATAGGAGTCAATGCATAATGTATAATTTTAACCCAATATTCAAGAAGTTCTCACTGTTAAGAATAGAAGTCAATGCATAATGTATAATTTTAACCCAATATTCAAGAAGTTCTCACTATTAAGAATAGGAGTCAATCCATAATGAATAATTTTAACGCAATATTCAAGAAGTTCTCACTGTTAAGAATAGGAGTCAATCCATAATGTATAATTTTAACCCAATATTCAAGAAGTTCTCACTGTTAGGAATAGGAGTCAATGCATAATGAATAATTTTAACCCAATATTCAAGAAGTTCTCACTGTTCTTAGTATTAAGTTACACCATATACGCACTTGCACCGTAATTACCAATAAAAAATCCTCATAATATGAAGACAAATATTGAATATATTTGGCGTTAATTTTGTAGAAATTCATTATCCACAATTAAATAAAACTACTTGATGTAGTATTATTTCTACTTTCTTTAAGTTCTTTACCACGACCTAGGTTTCGTTGTATTACAACATCTTCAGGTGAACTATTAGCAAAGATTCTGCTAATAGAATATAAAGAAGAAAAAGATTCTGCTAATCTTTGCTAATAGCCCACCTGAAGATGTTGTAATACAACGAAACCTAGGTCGTGGTAAAGAACTTAAAGAAAGTAGAAATAATACTACATAACGTAGTTTCATTTAATTGTGGATGAAGACAAATTTTATCTCAAATTTAATTATATTTTATCTTTCCAAACATTTACATTGGCAAAATATAAATTATTGAGAAATTAGGAAATAATGATTTGAAAACGATACAAATTATCAAAACTAAAACAATAATATTGAACAGCAATCGTAGAATCGTTTACATGGTTTAGCGGTCAATATGTTGGTAATGCTAATGTAAGTCGTCTTTGAGATCAATGTACTGCGGTAAAGGTGAATATTTCATAAGGGCTGTTCATCTGAAACCGGGTAAATAGTTAGGTCATTAATAGTTTGTTATGAGTTCATGAAGTAGTTTGGCTGTTAAAACTTTCTCCAGTTGTTAACCCAACATTAAATGTCAGATCCAACGTTGGTGGTAAATATTTAACTTGTCTGTTTATGCTGGTGTATTATTTTGCCCCAAAGTGTAAACGTTAAGTTGAGCTTAGTACAAAGTAAATATTAACCCATGCAGACCAATTGTTAATTTGTATTTGTAATTTGTTTTCGTCCACCTCCGTATTCTTGGACTTCATGTCTTATACATGGTTTAAGTCATTGCATATTTAACAATTTCGTGAAATTTTCGTCAATCTAAGATATCTACCCTATATTACAACAATAAACTCAAATTAAATCCAGGCTATAACAATTGGGAATTAGGGAATATTTTTCAAAATTTTCGCTGCCCAACTTAGCATAACTTAAAAAAAAATAACGTGAAACTTTTTTCAAACTTTGAAATACTTAGGCTTATGATCGAACCGAATGTTAGTTGATGGCATTCATTATATGTTTTAGTTATCCTTGATTTATAATTTAAATACGTGCTTTTTTGATCTCTTTGAAGACCGAATAAAAAGATTAGAGTACCTCAAAAATTGATTATTTCTTACATTTTCTGTCTCAAAAAACGGACAATGTTTATATACTTAAGTCTCATATCTCAACCTGGTGAAAACACGAGACGAACGCAATTTACATATATTTTATATTATAATTAAATATCTCGAAGAATCTCCCCAATTTGTTTTACTTTAATTCTAGATTCGGAGGCTAAGGTGCTCTTGGCCTCAGATCACATTGTAAACCTCTCTTCGCTGCATTTATCTTAAAACACTATACTTCTTTTTTATTATTACTTCTCCACTGAATATATGGCAAAACTACGCAATAAACTTGGTTCTGTCACTCAGTACATATCGTTCATAAACCAAATTCAAAAACATCAGGAAAATCATTCATCTCCCGATTTCAATTCACTAATTTAACATGTTCCATTTTATTAGTTCTCTTCGATCATAATAATACTTGAATTATTTCTCAGTATTATATATATATATATATATATATATATATATATATATATATGTATATATATAATTCAAAGTATAAAACAAGCAAATAAATATTATATAATATCAATAATATTAGTATCAATAATACTTCAATCATATTTATCATCCAATGAACATAATAAAAATTTGTTATCACTTTAATTAAAGACTCCAGGAACTACTCTATGTTATGTTGATCCTACTGTGGATAGTATTTTTACTTTCAGATGACGTTCGGTTTTAATGGAAACTAATTATATTGCATAAATTGAGTCAAAAGATAATTAAAAATGAGTGCGTTCGGAAATTTCGACCGAGTGGGTTGACTTCCGATCCAGTGTACGTATTTTGATGCAGTTTAGTATTTGCCTTTTTCTTATAATTATTTTCAATAATTTTTTTTTTAATTTATGTAACTTCAAAAATGGCTCCGACAATTTTCTTTCAACTCGTCACCGTGTTAGTCCAACAAGAATGGAAGGTGACTGGGAACATGCAAGGCCGTAACAGTTATTGCTTTATGAGACTAATAATAAAATAAAACGATAAAAATTTATGGTAACATCATAAAAAACAATATAAAAATTCTCACGTTGAACGTGAAAGAACGTGAAGCGCAACTGTACCCTTTATTTATTACCAAAAACAGAATTTTCATTAATATTGTGAACTTTTAAACAAAAAAGCTGCGAAGTAACATAAATTTTACTACAGTTGTAGTACTAAGATGCTATTATATATTAGTTTTTATTTAAACTTCAAAGTATTTACACTTTTGGTGACCTTATTGCTATTGAGCAATCCCTTTCAATCAACCAAAGCACAAGAAGTTGAGAATTTAGCATTGTAGAAGGCAATAGACCGTTAAAGAGACATTATAAAATTAATCATTTATTATAATTAAACATTATTTCATTTATAATGAAAATACATAACAAATATTAACCTAATAGGAGCTAAATTAGGAAATCATTTAGGTACCAACATGGGTAGAGACCAGGGATAAGAAATGAATAGATGAAATAAGGTAGTGATGGACAATCACAAGCGGAATATCTTTTTCAGACAACTTTTGAAAATATAAACCGACCATGCGTTTCGAATGTTAGGATCAATTTTATTCCAGAGTTCGATAGCATTTACAGTGACGGAATACTCTTAGAAGGCAATATTATGTTTAGGAATAGGAAGAATAAGGATTAATTCACAATGTAATCCAAGACCAAATTATTGTTATTGAATCAGAGTTTTGTTGTACACAAATTATGTTGTTTCTCGTATTAAATATGAAAACTAAGTTTTGCCCTAAATCGGGAAAGACATTCATATTAAATGTAATAAAAGTCTACTGAAATGTTTCGCGTTTAGGTATAAATGAGTAACATTCAAACATAAAAACTTTACATTTGTTGTGTCAATGGGGTAGAAATATTCTTATAGAGGCAATTATTTTTGTTAACTTTACGAGTGTTATATTCAACCAGATCGAAGTTGATATACCCACATATTCATGTATTAAACTACTTTTTGTTGTACCTTCAACAGAAGGTTACTTAATAAAACTAAAATAAGAAAAGAATCCGGCGGAAGCCTGTATAGCGTTGGGGCCAGGTGGTTCAAGGTGATACTGTTAAATAAAAAAAAATATAATATGAGTTCCTTTAAATGTGTATTTAATTAAATCGTCAATCAGACAAATGAGAAATTTTGTATTTTTCATCAAAAAATAAAATTATTTTTTTCATAATAGTTGGGTAATTACCCATTTACTGTACTATATTTATAGAACTCTGAAACAGAGTGCAGATTCGGTCTCATTACATTTACAAATATAACGTACTATTCTACCAAATTTGCAAGTCTCACTGAGTGGTAAAAAAAGCCATATAAAACTAAATAAAAGCGAAAGAGATGCTGATTTCGACAACAGCAGGACAATTGTCAATGTAACATGACAGTTTATTTTTAAATTATTTAGGCGATGACTACACATTCAAAAAAGCAATCGTTATTTGTTATTTTCAAAATTCTTTTTGAATAGTTATTACGTGCTTCATTAGACTGTTATTGTTATTTTATTTATTTATTTTTTTTGTGCATAATTTTTTACTTTTTCACAATTGTAAATCAGTCAATTATTTGTTTTTTTTACTATTTTATTCTATTTTTGTAACACCGATCCTATTTTTGCCGCTCAGCTCACATTTTATATATATTCATATAAATTCTATACATATAAATTCTCAGACAAATTTAATAGTTCAAGTTTGACCATTACAGCGCTGCAACCAACAGAGCATCACTACTTTTGGATACGAATCATTAGGTAGCTCCAAACATTCGAAAACGGAATCCCAAAAATTAAATGGAACGACATTCCGTCCAAAAGCTTATATCAGAAAATATTTACAAATTCACCTACATATCGATTACTACATTTTCCCGGCTCGTTATCCCCTCGACCGTATCTTTAAAAGCATAAGGACCTATGCACAAATACAATCAGAGGGTCAAATCGTGTCAGGTCCGTGGAAAAGGTAGACCGTGTATCTAACAAGGCCGGGAGTGATTCCAAATGGCCGATCGTGAGTTAATGCTTGAGTGAATATTGTAAAGAGGAAGAAATTTATAAATCTCTACACTTACAATGAAATGTTATGAAAGGTTTTATTATCAATTTGCATCAGAATGAGAAATTAGTTTTTATATTTTCAAAGGGTATTTACAGTCACTTGACTAACAAATCAGTGAAAACTTGTTAATAGGAATAGAACCCACATTACCAGGGAAACGTTTAGGTAAACATAGAAATCTAAGCTTTGTTTTTTTTCTCTTCGTAACTATATAGCCTAAGTTTAACAGGTTTAAGTGAAATAACTTCGTATATAGTATGTCTAGCATAACTTTAACAGGTTTAAGTGAAATAACTTTGTATATCGTATGTCTAGCATAACTTTCACAGGTTTAAGTGAAATGACTTCGTAGATCGTATATCTAGCATAACTTTAACAGGTTTATATGAAATAACTTCGTATATCGTATATCTAGCATAACTTTAACAGGTTTAAGTAAAATGACTTCGTAGATCGTATATCTAGCATAACTTTAACAGGTTTAAATGAAATAACTTCGTATATCGTATGTCTAGCATAACTTTAACAAGTTTAAGTGAAATAAATTCGTATATCGTATGTCTAGCATAACTTTAACAGGTTTTAGTGAAATAACTTAGTATATCGTATGTCTAGCATAACTTTAACAGGTTTAAGTGAAATAAATTCGTATATCGTATGTCCAGTATAACTTTAATAGGTTTAAGTGAAATAAATAACTTCTTACCTATATTTCTTGGTTACCTATATTTCTTTTGTGTTTTAATGCAAATTAACCGAAATTGCATTAAAGTACATTGTACATGCCGTTATACTTTTTATTTCAAATTGTTTATAAAATTGATTAAAAAACTATAAAGTTATCGTTACATATCAAAACGTTTTAGAGACACGCACACGTGAAGGACACGCCATATCAAAAATAGTAGTGGATATTTCAATTGTATTTTAAAATAATTCTTCAATGATATACCACACCCGATAGACTCCATGTAAAAAAAAATTTCAAACCCAAGCTCTATAAAAGGGAGTTTCAAAAAAAAATGAAAAAGCAACTCTATCCTTAGCTATTTTCGTAATTCAATCACGTTTACTTGTAACATTTAAATACAATCCATTTTAAACTGAGAGAGCTAAAATGCTGTGACTTGCTGATAGACGGACGGATCGATAAAATTTTAAAAGCTTTTTTTGCTAATTGGCTACAAAATCATAAATTTGGTTATGTGGATGTGAGACCACAAAAAAAAGAATGTCCTTATTTGATGATATAGAATACGTCAAGTTTCGATATCGGGATACCAAATAATAAATCGTGAGTGACACGTAAAGCATTGCTTACAGAAATTTAATAATTTTAAAACTGAACTGTGTTAGTGATAGATACATAAAATATAGTGCATTTATAAAGTATTAAACGAGACATGTTTGAGATGCAACACCAATTTAAAGTCAAAATATGAAAATGTGCATAGCAACTCAGATTAATTTAGTCCAGCTCCATTTTTGTGAACATGCAAATAAACAAAAGAACATCTTTGAAGCGTCGTTTGTTTTGTCTTTTTGCGTTTTATCAAATAGATTATATACTCATTTAGACATCACCCTTCGAACTATGGAAATTTTGTGAAAATTACAAAATATGCAAAATAGAGAGTAGAATAATTATACAAAATTTGAATACAAAAAAGATCAGGAAATAGGAAGTCCAGAAAGACTTGTCTGTTCGTTGCTGTGCACCAACGAAGTCCATTAAAGTGGAAAAACACCTGATACAATTCTTATTCTCCATATGGTCATTCAGACTTATTATATGTCTTCAAACTAACCACCGGGTCCCGAGACAGCCCCATCTAACTTTTTTAAATGTAAAATTTAAAATGGCATAATTTTTTTGTGACATTTTCATATTAATGCATTCAGAATTAAAACCTTGGACGTATTTGATAATTATATTGGTTGCTTGAGTGAATATAATTATAAGTACTCATCATAAGTTTAAAACTTTCTTCGTTTAGACATTAAGGACATTTAAACCTAGGTTTTTCATTGTCAGCTTTTATAAAAAGATATTATATATCCTATATGTATCTGTAAACTATAAGCTACGTGATGGTGAAAGTTTTGTATCACTATTTCGTTTTTTTTAAATTGTTATGGTGATATATTTTACGTTCTACAAAGTTTACTAAATTTAATATTCGATAACAAAGTTAAACCAAAAATAACACGTACACTTTAAGGTGCACTTTAAAATAACTTTATAACTTATAGAACATTTTTTTTTCAAATTTAGGTTTCATAAAAATGAAATTGAAAATTATTTTCTAAAGTTTTGTAGATAATTTTCTTGAGTAATACGTAATAGTGTTTTCATTTTGATTCAGAATTTTGTTTTATCCTAATTATATTCACTCAGCAACCAAAATAACTATCAAATACGTCCAAGGTTTTAATTATTAAATACCATGAAAACGTTCCACGATGTATGTAACTAATTGCAACATTACAACCCCACTCACCTTCAGCACAAAATTTTAACTGTAAATAATTATTACATATAAAGCGGTTGAAACAATCACAGACACTTGTGTCCTAACTGGAAGCAATTTAGTTAAGCCGCGCTAACGTCTTTTTAATTTACTGATTTATGTAATAGCAAAGTTTAAAATTTAAATTTGTATCAAATATAAAACTAACATTAGTGTAATATTTTTTTCTTATTTAAGAAAACGATCTTTATTCTAATACGCATAAAGGGTACGCGCCAAGATTAAGAGATAAATTTTCCTCATAAGTACCGCGCAGTCCTAAATGCACGATAGGGCATTAGAGTGACGCAAAAATCAAATTATACAAACAATTCGATTTTGGCGTCACTACAAATGAAAGTCTTTGTATCTTTCGTTAAAAGAAATATTTCTCCAATAAACACTTTCTATAAGTTCGGTCAACATGTAGAGACAAAAATGACAAAATAAAAACAGACGCATCATACGCCGATACAAATAATGTTTGTTTAGTTAAAATATACACCTAACAAAACAATACTAACAAACCTAAATAACAGCTGTTTGTTCGTCTATTAAAGCACAATGTCTATTTTCTAATTACGTTAAACCCCTTTTATAGAAAACCAATTCTATTCTGGTATGTCTTGGTATTATTAATTTCGCTTATTTTTAAACATGCGTCTCTCAAAAACTCTTCTATTTTTGACCGAATTAACATCGATAACGAAGAAAAAGCTACAAATTTAACCACTGAAAAAATATTCCCGGACGTTTCCTACAATTTTTAATTAGAAACCGCAAATTTGTATCTAACTGAAACCGTATTTGAAATAAACTAATTTTAGTTGTCAAATATTACCGTTCTTCAAACCGATTTTGATTCAATTCTATGAACTTACAAATTTTGTTGTAACTCTTCTATTTTCATTCCGTAAGTATTATGAAAAACTTTTTCCGTCTTTTTATCTATCGGTATGTTACCTTCCAATACAGAGGGTTCAAATAAACGTTGGTGTCGGGCACCTCTATTTCACATTGTTTATCATACTTGCACTAATTTTAAAAGAGGAAAGTTTATCCGATTGACATAAAATGTACAGGTAATATTAAGTATATCTTCGTGTAATTATTGTCCAGATGAATATAGAACATACAATGTAACATCTTTATGCAATGTGAGGATAATTAGCAAAAATTATTGAATGGAAAAAAGTCGACATCTAACTGGTGTATTTTTGAGTTAAACAAACCTAACTGTTATAGCTATATCAAAATAATGTTGGAAAGAAATGTACTTTGCAAAGAAATCTACAAATCAGTTCCGGCATATGTATAGCTAATTATTATAGAATGTCTGTACAAGCGTTTTTATGTTAAAAGATTTCGTCATATAGTTCTGTATACAACTAAACAGACGCAACTAAAGCAACTAACACAACTAAACAGACATAACTAAAGCAACTAACACAACTAAACAGATACAACTAAAGGAACAAACAAAACTAAACGGACATAACTAAAGCATTTAACACAACACAACAGTTAGTCTATAATAATCTAAGAGACTAGTAATCGATAAAATTTTAGTAACCTGATAATATTGCAAATAATATCACTACACGTCAAGATGATTACAAGAAGTAAGCGTTTGCATGAAGAAGGACTAAGTACACGTTTAATTCGACGCAAATTATTACGTGAATATTTTCCAAACAGGAAAAAAATAAGAATATGTTATATGGATAATTCAAACAACAAAAGATTAAGAATATATTATACGGGATATTTATGCTACTATATGTGTATGTTTATAAGAAGAAAATATGATAAGAGAGACCAGGTACACGTTTAATTCGACGCAAATTATTACGTGAATATTTTCCAAACAGGAAAAAAATAAGAAGATGTTATATGGATAATTCAAACAACGAAAGATTATGAATATATTCTACGGGATATTTATGCTACTATATGTGTATGTTTACAAGAAAAAAATTTGGTAAAAAGGACTAGGTTCACGTTTAATTCGACACAAATTATTACGTGAATATTTTACAAACAGGAAAAAAAATAGTATGTTATATGGATAATTCAAACAACAAAAGATTAAGAATATACTATACGGGATATTAATGCTACTATATGTGTATGTTTATAAGAAGACAATTTGATAAGAGGGACCAGGTACACGTTTAATTCGACGCAAATTATTACGTGAATATTTTCCAAACAGGAAAAAAATAAGAATATGTTATATGGATAATTCAAACAACAAAAGATTATGAATATATTCTACGGGATATTTATGCTACTATATGTGTATGTTTACAAGAAAAAAATTTGATAAAAAGGACTAGGTACACGTTTAATTCGACACAAATTATTACGTAAATATTTTACAAACAGGAAAAAAAAATAGTATGTTATATGGATAATTCAAACAACAAAAGATTAAGAATATACTATACGGGATATTAATGCTACTATATGTGTATGTTTATAAGAAGAAAATTTGATAAGAGGGTCCAGGTACACGTTTAATTCGACGCAAATTATTACGTGAATATTTTCCAAACAGGAAAAAAATAAGAATATGTTATATGGATAATTCAAACAACAAAAGATTATGAATATATTCTACGGGATATTTATGCTACTATATGTGTATGTTTACAAGAAAAAAATTTGATAAAAAGGACTAGGTTCACGTTTAATTCGACACAAATTATTACGTGAATATTTTACAAACAGGACAAAAAATTGTATGTTATATGGATAATTCAAACAACAAAAAATTAAGAATATGCTATACGGGATATTAATGCTACTATATGTGTATGTTTATAAGAAGAAAATTTGATAAGAGGGACCAGGTACACGTTTAATTCGACGCAAATTATTACGTGAATATTTTCCAAACAGGAAAAAAATAAGAATATATTATATGGATAATTCAAACAACAAAAGATTAGGAATATATTATACGGGATATTTATGCTACTATATGTGTATGTTTATAAGAAGAAAATTTGATAAGAAGGACTAGGTACACGTTTAATTCGACGCATTATAATTTATTATGTTCATATTTTCCAAACAACAAAAAAATGGGAGTATATTATATGGGTAATTCAATCAACAAAAGATTATGAATATATTATACGGGATATTTACGCTACTATATGTGTATATTTATAAGAAGAAAATATGATAAGAGGGACCAGGTACACATTTAATTCGACGCAAATTATTACGTGAATATTTTCCAAACAGGAAAAAAATAAGAATATATTATATGGATAACTCAAACAACAAAAAATTATGAATTTATTATACGGGATATTTATGCTACTATGTGTGTTTATAAGAAGGTCATTTGATAAGAAGGACTAGGAATACATTTAATTCGGCGCCTAATTTATTATGTGAATATTTCCTAAACAGCAAAAATTTAAGAGTATGTTAAGTGGGTAACTCAAACAACAAAATATTATGAATATTTTATATGGGATATTTATGCTCCTATGTGTGTATTTTATAAGAAGAAGATTTGATAAGAAGGACTAGGTACAAGTTTAATTCGGCGCATAATTATAATATAAATATTTCCCAAACGGTTAAAAATGAAGAGTATTATTTATGGGTAATTCAAACAACAAAAGATTATGAATTTATTATACGAGATATTTATGTGTGTGTGTTTATAAGAAGGTCATTCGATAATAAGGATAAAAATGAAAACGCATAATTATTATGTAAATATTTCCCAAACAGCATAAAATTAGGAGTATGTTATGTGGATAATTCGAGCGACAAAAGATTATGAATATATTTTACGGAATATTTACTGGAATAAATTTACTTATGTATTTTTTATACAAGTAAGTAAATTATTTCAGTCTTTTTATCGAACGAAGTAACGAAACTTCTCATCAGTTAACAATTTTGAAATAATGACATTAATATTCTAGGCATCGCTGTAAACGTATTTGCAAATACGAAAATTTGTCAAGATGTATTTTCGAGATCGGCTGAACTTAACTTTATAGAAATATCAAAGACGTGTTCTTCTATCAACACGAAATCAATAAAGATAAGTGCATATCGGTCTACGCATAAATTAGGTTTCCGTAATCATTTCACAAAATATTATACTCTTCTTCTTTTTCAGCACTACAGCCTGATGCTGGCCAAGGCTTTCCCAATCTGCTCCCTCCAGGCAGTAGGATTTGATGCAAGGTTTCTCCACCTGTTGACTCCCAACATTTTTAAGTCCTCTACACTGTCCAACCACCTTGTGGGTGTAAATATATTATACTATATTTTATGAATCATTAGGTTGTGCTCATACGTATTCATAAAAGTTTATGGTAGATGAATAAGGATTCAAATACTCCGACAGTTGAACCTGCCATTGCGACTTGTTCACTATATTTTTTGGAACTAAGTTTTGCGAAATATATTTTAACAATCCATATTTATTTATCATATGTACATTAACAAGCTCAGTCGCCCAATAATTTCCATTGTCCCGCGTACCTAATATTTTTTTTATTTGATAATTGCAAAAGTAATGAAACTGTGTTAATTGTAGTAACTTCATTTGAAAATATATATTACTAATTATTTTCGGAATGTTTTCTCAATTTTTACACAGTCTTTTTTGGAAATGTAAATGATAACACACATTGCAAACTGCTTTGAAGCTTAGAATTTCCAAAAAGAGCTTAAAAATGGAAAGTGGTAAATGAAACCTTCATTTCAAAAAACTTTTCAAACTTTTCCCCACAAAAGGGAAGTCACGTTAAAAAATAAGAAAAAAAAGTGTCGCATGTTAATTGAAATCGTTATCTGTACCATGTACTTGTAAAATTGTATGCACGTAGGTGTAAAACTATAGGCACTACGAGGGTGTGACAGATAAACAGATATACATATACAGACATGATGAAATGATATAGGTTTCATATTTGACTACGGAAACCTGAAAGTGAGTAATATTCCATACAATCCTGTGGGAAATTGGATTACGAATGTTAACAACTACGATATCTACACGTATATCACAGTGAATTTGAATAAACACTATATGTATAGCACAGTAAATTTGAATAAACACTAAATGTATAGCACAGTAAATTTGAATAAACAGTAAATGTATAGCACAGTAAATTTGAATAAACAGTAAATGTATAGCACAGTAAATTTGAATAAACACTAAATGTATAGCACAGTAAATTTGAATAAACAGTAAATATATAGCACAGTAAATTTGAATGAACACTAAATGTATAGCACAGTAAATTTGAATAAACACTAAATGTATAGCACAGTAAATTTGAATAAACAGTAAAATTTACTAAGCTTGTCAGTAAAATTAAAAAGAAAACAAAGTCTATACAATCTAACCACTTTATTGTACGAATTTTTGGCAAAAAAAGCTTGCGGTCCGGGTAAAATCGTAAAATTATTAAGATTTGTGTGCCGAAATTATAATTATTTATTCAAGGTAATTGGAAAGTTTCAATGCTTACTTGTTATGTTGGCGAAGTTTGCGATTTGTTAAAATTTTACCGATTGGTTTATTTTCGAAGCGTGTTTATGATTATGAGACTTACTGTTATTTCGAATAATTAAATAACTTTATCTCAATAGTCAAATAATTTAAAGCGTGAGGTTTTTACTTAATTTTAACAACTGTTTAATTTTGTATTTGATTTAAGTAAAATTAAGTGTCTCTCACTAAGTCTTCTCTGTGTCGCAATTTTGAAAGCATTTATATTTCGAAACACTTTTTCTATCTTTTTTGACGAAACTTCTAGTGTTCATAAAAATGGCTATTCTAAAGTATATTGAGTAAAAATGTTTCTACATGTAGTTTATATAACTTTAATGTGTCAATCAGAAATATTTTCATTCGCAGAAATAAGTTTATCACGGAAATCGCTACTTTTGAATTTCGTAGTAACATTATTATAATATCTTCAAGGACCGCGGTCGCTAGACAGTGTTTGTCAGATATCTCAATTTAGCAGGTATCCCAGTTCTTCGGTGTTTCATGGTTCGTCTCGCTTAAGCCTTACGCGGAACGCCGGGTGTCCCGATTTTTCGAAACTGTTAACTATTACAATTTTTGCGCACACTAATAAAGAAAAATATATGGGAAATCGTGTACGCGAAAACCCCTGAAGCGAGTTTCGAAACGCGACGGCACGACGACGGCGATCAGGTATTTTAACTAAAAGGAAATTTAGTAGCGAGAAAATAGAAGATACCCTAATACTACAGATTTTCCTAAATGTCTTATAATTAAACCGACAAAAGCAAAAATTGATTAATGTTTTATTAAGTTTATTTTAGTATTAAAATTATATTACTAACAGTTGATTCTGGATGTTAAAGTAATATTGCTGACGTTTAAAAACGTTATGTATATATTATTAAGTACGTTATAGTGTTTAGGTATTACATTATTGTTTAGTAAAGTACTGTCCAAAACTGAATATGATTATAGTGTAGACGAGTGTCATTGTATCGAGTATGATCGTACCTTGATTGTAAATTATAAATTAATATTGAATGTTTCGTTTAAAGATTGAAAAAAAATATTCAGGTCCCACTTTTTACCCATTTTTTTGGTCACCGATCCCCAATTTTTACAAATTAGATCTGGAAACCCAAGCCGTCAAAAGCAAGATATATTGAAGGCCACATTTCTTAGGTCTAAATTTAAGTTAAGTCAGTAGATGAACTAACTGCTCCCACTGTTTCAAAATAAGGGCAGTACCTACATTTTCTTTTAAAGCATGGTGAAAGTAAAATAGCAAAAATTCATCTATACATATAATGAAACTCTAACTGAGCCGTGTCTGTATATTATCGCTACGAAGACCAATTTTTGTCTGTCTGCCTTTCTGTTAACGCATCACGCAAAAACTACTGAACGGATTTTGATGAAATTTGGTATGATGATAATTGACTATCCGGGTCAACATATAATATCATTTTTATTTTGGAAAAAACGTCTCATAGCTAAGCGAAAATACAAAAACTGGTTCGTACAAAAATCACTACGAATCTAAATATCTAGATCTATCCATGTCGATACATATTTGTGAACATAACAAAATTACAAAACGAGGCAATAAATAAATATAAATACCCATAATTAAAAAATTTTAAAAAGTAAAGTAAAACGGCTCAACAATATTTAACAAAGTTCAGTTTAAAAAATCACAATAGATGCTTTACAAGGCTTTTAAAATACGTAATTTTCCTCCATCACATTAAGTCAATTATCACTGAATGGATTTGGAGCTTTTTTATATTGCACCGTGTCAAATTACATAGCAATGCAATATAATTCACATCATATCCATGCTCTCTACATATTTTCAGGCTTAAATAAAGTTAAAAGTTTATTTTGCTTTTCTACAATAGATGGCGCAAGTAGGGATTTTGAAATAAACAACACAATATAAATACGACTGTAAATAACACGATTTTGTTGTTTTCATTAATTCATATAGTTTTTATTTCTACTCAGCGATATATAACGCTAAGTGTTTTCTGTTATATAACGCGATATGTTTTTTTTTTATTAGTCGTTGCATGCTATTCAACGAAAGATGTCGCAAGTATATTTCATAAATCGTGGTACTATTGTGTTTTCAAAAACAGGACAAACCTTGCGCGTAGCTGGCGTGTACCTAAGCATCAGTTGTTTTTCGCACGGACAGCTGTATGCAGCACTCTTCCGCGTCAGCCACGCTAACAATTTATTTGTTTATGTCCCTGACGGTTCTACAGGAAACATTATTTACAGAGAAGTTTTGTGAACAATGTTGTTAAGCTCACGCGAACGAAGTCGCGGGCACAGCAAGTCTTGCAATAAAACTCTACAAATCAGACGTCATTAAACTATATTATTAGTTCTTTTTAATAATATCCCATTTGGATAGTCTAGTTATAGGACAAAAGTTAAAATTACCATAAACTATGACATTCATCTTTCGAGCATCTGAAATCGTTTTTTCCTAATATTATTAATTTTTAGATATCTTCTATACTTGCTTGCCGGCCGAGTTGCTATGCAGACTTGAGTCGATAAACAATATGATGAGTTGAGATTTCCAAAATATTTCAATAGCCATCTCCTTAAGAAACTTAGTATACTTGAAAATATGGATACGAAAATAACGAAATACTCAAAAAAGAACATTGTACTTTTTAGTGAATTTGAATTGTAATTATATTTTCGGTTTTCTTTCTTCCCCTAAAGTAATGTCATATCTGACAATTAGACAATCGCGTAGGGAAAAAAAAGAGAACGAAAATATAATTGTAACTAAAGTTAGGTTATCCCCTACAAAAAGAACCGAAAGTATGTTTCCAGCTAGTGGATATGCAAGTTTTAGCTAGTAAACTGAAAAAAGAACCAAAGAAAGAGGTATCAAATCAAAAAGCACCTAAGAAAATAGGTATAATCGTAAAAGTTTTTGGGTTTTACTAAATGTAAGGCATATGTGCGAATGACAGACAAATATGACAGCATAATAGCATTGCCGTAAGGCCAATCAGATTAACCCAGATATAGATAATGGCAGGATCTTTGTAATCCATAATCAAAAAGCAGAGTTGAGTGTCTCGTGCAAGTTTGTGCCCAACACCGAACGTATTTGGTCAACCCATCTAGCTAGGCTCCGTCCCCTTGGTTTATTGCCATCCACCTTGCTTGGTAATCATCAGCTGCTCCAGGTTATTTCCATCCTACCGTGCGATGTGTCCATGGAATTCCAGGATCCTTCGCAAGGAGATAGTGGAAAGCGTGGTCTTGAAGTTAAGCTCACGAAGAATGGACTTGTTTGTATAGACCGCAGTCCATGGAATCTGAAGCATCTTCATCAGCATCTCGAAAGCGTCAATACGGTCATAATAGGCTTTTTGACAGGCAATTGTGAGTCAACTGAATATTTTTCTTACTATAGCTATTTCATTCTGAGCTTCAAGAAAATTTGATATAAATCAGAAATAAATGTCATAATTATACTTTTCATTTATTTCGAATTGTTAACATGGCAAGATGGCAAGGCTTTTTCTACATGGCAAGATGGCAAGGTTTAAGATTAACATGTATTTATATTCAAAATACATAAAAAATGTGAAAATTTAACATGATATTTCTAGGCTTAATTTTATAATTATTACTTATTCAAACTGATACTTTATCAATATTCCTGGAGTGTATTCTAATTCATGTAATTTAGATCAATTTTTTTACAGCAAAACTTAAACATCTGTAGTCAAACATATCATAAAACGACTAACCATATAATAGCAAGTAAGTGTTGTCTCCAAATCAATTTTACTAATAGGCCAATTAATTTTGAAGGTTAACTATATATACGTAACAACTATAATTGGACAGAGACATGTCTTCTTTCAACAAGCAGTCATTTTACGAAACTACGGCTTACTCAAGGTTAAAGTGATATAAACACGTTTTTCAAAGGTCGTGAAGGCTGATATTATCTTTTGTAGTAGTTAAATAACAAGAAAAACAGCCTTGACTGGCTGTTGGCTTGCGATAACTAAGGTTTTTAGTAGACGTTGTCACGCGAATTGAAGGCTTCCGACGCGTTATGTAACCATAGCGGTAAAAAAATATTTAGATACTGGTCCCTTAAAAAACCTTATTTTGTATGTTACTAAATAAATTATAAGTGCAAAAAATGTAATGACTGCTGTGTGGAGTGGAAATGTTGAAAAGTATTTGTAATTAGGTATTTGACTATTTTTTTTTTATTTCATTAATCATAATTTCAAGGCATAATGCTGATGAAGAGTGAAAAATGTTTTTAATAATCTTAAAAATTTACCGAGTTATAAAAGTTTAAATTTAACCTTTAGAGAAGGTTGGCAATACTGTGTTGTGAGGTCATTTTTAATATTGCACATTATATTCTACGAGAGGAAAAGAGGCAGGGATATACCCAACTCTATCCGTATCTTCAAATATAGAAGCCTACAACTGTCTTATTTTTCAATAAATTTTTGAATATTTTTCAAGACTGGTTTTTAATTAATTTATATTTCGCAATATTGTACAAAAAATATCAAAATTTAGAATGAGTCAACTACCGTATTGTGAAGTGCTCTTAGGTTTTTCTGCAATTGCGGACCACACATGATAAATTTAGATATAAGTTATTCCATATGAAAGAGATTAAAAAATTGTTTCGTTGCCGCACCATTTTTTATTTCGCTCATACTTTACAAGAATCTTCTTTATGGTCCCAAAGAAGAAAATCCAGTATCATTTCATTTTCGCATGCCACAGTTTTCATTTCATTTTCGCTTACCCGAATTAAAACATTTATAAAAAATTATTTTTCAAATACATATTTTTAGCTGTTAATTTTTTTTTCTGTTAAAGTACACATTCAAGATGATACTTTAAAGCTAAAAGGTAGTAGCTGTGTAAATTATTGTGTAAAATTAATTATAACGAAATAAATTATATGAAAGAAAAAAATTTTTATATTTTCTTTTATTGTAATAGTCACAAACTTACAGACTCTACGGTCCAGCCTCTATGGTTACACCTGGCTATCAATTGCACCACAGAAATTATTCTATGCTAAAAATTCTAGATTTTACTTCTAGTTAAGATTTCATAAAACCAAGTATTGATAATTTACGCTACTGACATGCTAGGCTTATAATGATGAGACAATTTATGATGTAAAATATGTCTATAGAATTAGTATAATATTTAAAGATATTTAATTTATCTGTGAACGCACAAAAGATAAAAATAACAAAACAAACATTGCAGATTTTTGAAGTTTAAGGTAAAGAATGAATATCATGTAAATTTATATATTTATCTCGTAGCCAACACATTAATATAACAGCCTAAACAATGCTATTTTTCAAAAATTTCAAAACTTCAAACACTAATTATTTTCATAAAGAGTGGACCGAACGAATCAATTGTGCACTTGATTTTTGATATATGCACTTGATCTTTGAGAAATATTAGTCGTTTACATTGGACGGTCGGGACACTGTAGCTAGTTAAAAATGACGAAAAACCAGTAAAATATACTTACATTCAGCACCGTTTTATTTTTCAAATATATTAATTGAATTAATTTTAAATTCATTATCTTTCAGCTTTAAAACTCATGTATTTATCATAAATAGAAACATTTTGTGAACTAAAAATATAATATAAAAAATTACGTTTTTTAAATGATTCTATCGAGGTAAGCGAAGCAAAGCATGCAAAAAATATATGACGCTGGATATCCTTCTTTAGGACCCTGAAGAGGATTCTAACCAAATTTGGGCAAAATCTAAAATGAACCTGCTTTATCGATTAGACGATTTCATATGGAATGACTCATATGGATTAATTAAAATCACGCCAATTTTACAGAAAAAAGTTTTCCTTGTTTGTTTTTTTTGCTTTCGACATAATAGCGGCGAATCCGACAGATACGTAACCTACATTATCATAGAACTAGCAATATTCAGATGGACATAAGATATATAATATATTTTTAGAACATGTTGTTAATAAGTTATAACATTTAAGATTCCACGTCTTCGATGATATTGAGTACTCGAATTACAGTTCCTCAGCTTCTTAAAAGAAATCGTAAAGAAATTTTAATTAAGGATCTTTGCTGTTTATACTCCAACGAGAAGTAACAATGTAACAAAAAAACCTATTCGAATGTAAATAAATTAGATATTATTAGAAATCGTATGTCTTAAATATGTTGACTTTAGGAAGTTTCAGACCTAATCAACAGCCGTTTCGTATATTGGTTATATTTCTTTCTTTCTGTCTATTTGCCTGCCATAAATTTTTTCTTAGAAACCTGGTTTTACTTAGTAATTTGATATGGTGATATGCCATATATTTCAATAGTTTTATATATAATTATGTATCAATTTTTGAGAAATACTTTGACGCCACTTTATATATATATATACATATATATATATATATATATATATATATATATATATGTATATATATATATGTATATATATATATATATATATATATGTATATATATATATATATATATATATATATATATATATATATATTTTCTTCTACACACAAGTATATATGTATTAATGAAAGGACAACATTTTCGCCGACAGTGGAGATCACGTTATTGACAATCTTTTTTTTCAAACATACCCAAAATTATATCTTGAGTAGTTATTAAAATGGACAAGGTCAAGGAAAGACAAGTGTCAGAATTTTATTATAAAGTAGAAAGAAGTCATAACTAATACATTTTTATCAGGTTACGACTCAACAGACTTTCAAATACTAAGGTGATTACCACCAGTACCAAATCATTACGACCAATTTTCGAAGATTCGACGCACAAACGGAGCGTTGATTACGAAGCAACGCGCATAAAAGGTGCGAAAAAAATAAAATCGCTACTGCTTATTCCCGCGATTCTGCCTTTCTTAATAAGTGACCACGTATCCATAATAGACGCCTTAATTATATAAGACACATTGTTACTTATCAAAAATGTTGGCCAATGTGCTCTATAAAAACTGTGAGTTTAATCATTTTTTGTGACTAAACTTACTAAAACAAATACCTATATTAAATAATGAAATACCAATTCAACTGTACACAAATATTCACGCGAAAAACTGCCTCAAAATCGTCTACTCGTTTATTCAGCATTTACATTCATTCAAGCGTTTTATTTTCCTCAAACAGTTTTCATTAAAGGATTAATGATATCATTCAAAGCGCCACAATGCCTTGTAAAACTACCCCCAGTTTTGATAAATTTCACTGCTCGAATTCTTGTTTATTTGCCTGTTAATTCTGGCAGCGCTAATTTTTAATTTTCCCCCCTCTTCCGTTAGGGTGGTGAGGGGTGTATTGTACATCCGTTTGTTCAGCAGGGTGACCAAACTTGGCCTCGCTTTCGTCGTCATTTTAGCTTTTAACTTTTAGACGGTCTTAATTTTATTTCCGAAAAAATTAAACTTTCCGTTGATTAGTTTTGTCAAACATCTTTTAATTTTTTTATTTAGAAAATGCCTTTTATTTTGATAAAAATATTTGCTTAAAATCACGAATAGAGATCATGTAGGTTAAACTCTGCATTTTGTTTTTAATCTTGTATTTTGTCCTATTTTCCAAGTATGGAAAACTGTTATTACCCTCTGTGCTAGCGAAGATGATTACATTTTTCAATGATATGTATGAGAGAATGTATGTGTGATATTTTATCCGCCTTAAAGCCTAAACGGTTACATAGATTTGTTGTCGCTAAATTCAATATAATGGATATTGGCAACCATTGTGTACTGAATAGCTTATAAGTCTTTAAGACTTTACGATCTTTTCAATGATGCGTCAACAAATCTATACACATAATTAAACTGTAAAAGATGAAATATAGAATAATAATAGAAGTTAGAAAATATGTTTTAAATATTTTTTCTGTCCATCTGTATTTTAATATGTTCTTTAATCGCTCGATATCTACTGGACGGATTTTGATGAAATTTGGTATGGTAATAATTTATACTCTCGAGCAACATATGAGATTTTTTTCATTTTTATCTAGATATTACAGATTTCAAAAACACTGACTTGGCGAATATTACGATATTGGTACCGCCAACGCCATCTATTAGCGGTTTTAGTAATAGTATATTGATAATAATAGTAATAGTAGTTTCGATAAGGAAACCGTAATTTTATCTATACAGCTATCTGCTACAAAATTCTGAAAAAAAACTAATTTTAGAATCTTCATAAATATTTTTCAATTCGTCGAACGTTTTCCAAAAAAATTGACTATGACGGAGAGACAAACATGCGAGTAATCTTACAAGGATTCTTTTATTTTCCTTTTGTAGAATGGACCCTAAAAACAAATCGGCAGGAAATGGACAGCATGAAGTTACACATAAAATATATATAACTTGGTAAAGGCCTTTTTATAGTTGCCATTATTAATGATTAATGAAGGGACCAACTTTAATTTTTTCAATATTTTCTTTAATCTGCTGAATCCTCGATTTACAAAGAGCAGGTAATGAAAACGTAAGGTTTATTTTTTGACATCTAGTTTGCATCATCTGAGATTTTCTTTTTCCATCGAAAAAGTTTCATGCTACATTGATACTTTTTGCAAAAAAAATATTAACCCTAACAGAGCTTCAAAATACATTTACTTCGCATTAATTTAATGGTCACCCTAATCGATTAGGTGGGTCTGGCGCATACCTCGCCTGCTCGCCGGGGTTGTGTTTTAATAGCACAGGGTTAATGTGGAAGTATCATCAGTTTAGTTGATTACGTCGTCGCTAATTTAATTATGCGGGGAACCTTTGCCCAGTTTTTTTTTTTGCGCATTTTATAAAATGGACATTATCGGTCATCTGTTTCTTTAGAAATTACAGCTGTTATATTTTTTACTACATTTTTAATGAAAAAGCTCTCCAATATTAATTGAGAACATTGCTTTACCTTGGCCTGAAAAAAGCTTAAGTTAGATTTTTAGTACAAAATCTTTTTAAAATAGCAGACAATGTTTTTCAGTACTTAGAATGGCCCGCTCAACTAACTTAATATGTACGATTGGGTCTCCTTTATAATTTCAATACTTTAAGCTCATTTCGTATACATTTCAATACTTTAAGCTCATTTCGTATACATTTCTATTAATTATTAGAAATGTACTTAAATTTATATTATTGTTTTAGTAAGTTGACTATATTCGTAATTTGTAAACACAAAACTAAAAAATAATAATTCAGTTATTTCTATAGATAAAATGACTAATTTTCCTTATTTTTTGTATGTGGGAAGTAAAGTGCGCCAGTTGAAGCGAAACAGGTATTTGAATATATACTCGCTATCTCACTTCCTCTATGCCTTTACGGACTGTGAGAGAGAGAGAGAGTTGCATTTCATAGGCACTCATAGGGCTACCTGCCAAAAATTTAGGCGTAAAAGCTTCTTCCGGCTACAATGTTTCTTCCACTCTAAACCTTCACCGATTTTCATTATTATGGTTTATTTATCTTAGGCAAACGCCATACATTTACATTTTTCTAATTAGTTGGTTAAATATTTATTTGCAAACTTTTTAATGTGACGAAATTTTTTGGAATAAAATGTGATTTTGAAGTGCTAAAATTTTGTAATTTTATAAGTAATATCGACAAAATAATAATTTACAATCCATCTAGGATTGTAAATTATTATTTTGGAGGATTGTAAATTATTATTATGGATCGATATATACTCTAAAAAATACCATAATAAGTATAGTTCCAGGGGAGGAAAGACGTTGTAGCCTTTTGAATTACAATTCGATACTTTATTATGTTTATGGAATTATTCCACGACGGGAAAACTTGTGTTTTTAGCACACATGTGAAAAGTCCATTTTTGATTGAATATTCATTTTGTCCAAATGAAATATCCATTTTCATTAAAATTTTAAATCTTCCAAAAAGAAAAAAACTCAAAAAAGAAATATTTTGATTTTCTTAAAGGAAAACTACCTTCTAATATGCTTTAGTGAATATTTTTACTTATTATTAAACATGCTATTACCCACAGCTTCGCCCGCGTGCCCAATGAAAAATGTAAATATTTTATTGTTGTTGTTGTTGTCACACTGTGTGTGACTATTGTATCGACATTTAAAAAATTACAATGTAAATATCGGTGTCGATATTTAAAAATTTTCTACCATTGTTTGAAAAGACAGTGTAAAGCAGAAGCAACGTTAACTCTTTAGAGTGAACAAGAGCAAAAGTTAATGGAGAGTATATCAAATGAAATTTCGGGTCCAAGTTTATGTACAATACCTGCAAAAGTGAAACAACATCTAGATTATATAAACAGCAGGCATTTTGACTCTGTTCTATCAGAAATCGCTTCAAAACATTTTATTTCTATTGCTATATCCGTAGCATGAGTACGGGCTGTAGCAACAATTTATCTTGTGACACTTAATAATCGAAGTTATGAAACAGTAATGCATATAAAAGAAGGCGTATTCTTAAAACTCTTATTGAAAAATACTGATATACTTATTTCTTGTGTTTTTGCCAAATAGAATTAAAATTTACCGTGTATCATAAAGCTATATTATAATATCATTATCTCGAAAAATCGATATTCTTCGATATATCAAAAAGCGTCATCGATGCTTTTAAAGATATTGATATTTTGATGTATCGATATTTTTTTCAATTTAACAAAGAGCGATATTAATATTTTCGAAAATATCGATATACCTAAATTTTGTTTTTTTTTTAAATAGCAACTGTCCATAGATATACGTTAGTCTCGCCAGTGCATGGTGAACTTACTGGAGATGATATGAATAATAATTTATATAGGTACAACGAGAGCAGCTCACATGAGAGGTGAATTGCTATTTGTACATGCGCGAATGAGAGAAAAGTATTAGAACAATTATTTGTATTTCGAATCTAGTATATTTGTAGATTTCATTGTTCTTAATCATTTTTTCAAACGTATTTTCTTGTTGCTGAAATGGTTTACTCAAAAATACTACTATGATTTAATTATGCAATGAAAAATGTGTCATAAGAGACATTCTGTAATAATTAGCAATATATGACCTCAAATTGCCTTAGAGAATTTTATATTTTTTGAATTTCATATAAAATTTAACTCAAAAATGCACCTTGCATATTTTCACTTAAATATTTATTGCCCATTCAATTGTTCAAAAAAGTTATTCTATACTCTATGGCCATCTAATAGCAATAGCCTCTATTATAATTAATGTTTAATGCCACTACAGTAAACCGTTCTACTCCAAAATCCTTAAAAATGAACAAACGGAAAATTTTCTCGTCATAATATTAATGTGATAACTTTTTATGTAAGTAATTTTTAAAATAAAAAGCAATCTAAACAATATTTTTTTTATAAATTACACCCATAGCAAATTTCATAATATATACTGTTTATCCATTAATGCATGACTGAATAACAAACATGCAAACACATTTTCATATTTATTATTATTGTTGCCTTTAAGAAGATAAAAGTGTAACTAAGTTGTGACTATGGTGAACTGATGATTGCGTGTAAATGTTGTTGAATGTTTTTATTTTGGAAACGATAACAAATGCGAGTACATTTGAGCGTATGTGTGCATATGCGTATAATAGGCAAAGATGGAATTCAATAAACATTTCTTAAGCTAGAATGTGATTTCTGTAAATGGTACATTTCTATGAATACTAAACGCCATAAGCATTGCTTACGTGCAAACATTCGGCGGAGTTAACAATTTACTAATCTTGTCGGGTTGGTTACAACGAACAGTTTTAAGGCAAAAGTTTCAGTTATATGCATGTGTGATATTATCATTTATTCAAGTGAAAATTTATTCCAAAAAAAATTAGAAAAATATTATCATTTATTCAAGTGAAAATTTATTCCAAAAAAAATTAGAAAAATATTATCATTTATTCAAGTGAAAGCTTCAAGTGAAAATTTATTACGTGTATTAGTATAAATAAATTATAGTATATTTTTAATCATAATAACACGCAAGTGACTAATAATTGTTATAAATTATTAACTAACATGAACTGCTAAAGAAGTTTCACTTCATCTGTGGTGAGTAATTCATTGTAAGAGTGAGGCTTATGCATTTTTTATACTTCCATTTCGACAATATAAATATTTTTAAATATTATATAAATATTTTAGTTACAAATATTTGAAGAGTTTGCTGCAAAATATCTTTCAAAATCAATATATAGTATTGCAGGAAAAATAAAATAATATTGTAGAACTTAATTCTACGTGTCTTAACAACGCTTATACAGAGGCAAGGAAAATGCAGATAATACACAGAAAAGTAAAATATAATATTTCGCTTAACCGGTCCTAACTCAAGTGAGATATGCTGTCTCATCATACTCGAGTTCAACAGATCTTTGATTTGGTTGAATCACATCTTGCGGAGTCACCCAGACTTCTTCTCGTCCGCCACTCGTTACAAATATTTATAAATGTTGTTTATCCATTTTTTTATATCCAATTTAGCTTAAGATTTTACCTAAATTTGACTTTTATTTACTATCTTATTTTTTATTGAAACTATTATACGGTTTTAATAAATGAAGGAGCAAAATATTAATGTCGACCACGGGAACATATTTTTTTCGGAAAACCGATATTGCTGCTCCAGAAACCAAAATCTTACTCTAGATTTATAAAGACTGAACCTACCGTATTTTTCTTGTTACCCATAGATTTTCATGATTTTTCTATTTTGAAAATTTGCACTTTACCGATAGCTAGAAACCGTCCGTATAACTTATTATGCATGAAATTAAAAATACCAAGTTGTGAGTGCAGAAAGAAAATAATTGTTTAAATGTTCCTTTTAATTATCTTCAATATTTAAATTCTTTGTGCTGTTACTGCTTAATAACATTCTCCACCAATAATTGTTTAGAAAAATTATAATAAGTAAATTAAATTCATATAAAAAAATAATAAAAAAAAAAATATATATATATATATACATAATTGTATATATATATATATATATATATATATATATATAAGCAAATTAATAAACATGACAGAATCAATGATAATATGTTGACTATACTGATAAACACATAATTAACATAAAAATCTTCACATCCGCTCTTCAAACTTTTTTGGGCATATTTCTGATTTTGATTGTTGTCTATTATTTGCAGCAAATAATAGACATGAATTGACATGATGAAAATCTTCAAAATAATTGTTAATTTTCTTTCACCTCGTTTCCAAATTTGTAGCTCAATACGCTTGCATTTTTATCGGGAAAAATAATTCCTTATACCCAAGCACAATATTTTTTTCGAATATTAGCACCAACAAAATATTTCGCTAAACCTTTTTAATTCATGTTCAAGCCTTCTTTCATAAAATGAAATCTCTCTGATTCAAAACCTCTTAAAAACCTGCCCGTGCTATTCCTATTCGACCTTTTTTCTCTCACACGGCTCCTCTTATCCTTGTATCCTTTTCATGATTGCTGTCTCTGTGTCAAGTTAATCTTTTAAAGTAAATACATAATTTAAAGATTATATTAATAATATCGTAGTAAGGAAATTATTTGCCAAGTTTTGTTTAAATTTTTTATCTCCTTTTTGACCGCACTCTTTATTGCTGAAAGTCATGTCCATTTGGAAAAGCGTCCATTACTACATTAATTTGTTTTCCAAATTTGTCAACTTTCACCCTCTCTCATAGTGGTAGTTGTTACTGAGGGCCCTGTGAGAATCTTGACTTAATCTGACTATTATGAAAGTTTTACCCTCGTTCTTGCCAACCATCAAAGGTATCTCCAGGTTTTCTAGGCCTCTCTATTACGTGAAATTTTTGATAATACGTTGTAGATCTATGCTTTTGTTATTATTTCGTAATCTTTTTCAACCTACTGTTACACATATTTATAATAAAACTAGTTAAATACTATATACAAATACAAACACAATACATATATTGAATATATTTGGCGTTAATTTTGTAGAAATTCATTATTCAAAATTAAATGAAACTACGAGATGTAGTATTATTTCTACTTTATTTAAATTCTTTACCACGACCTAGGTTTCGTTGTATTACAACATCTTCAGGTGGGCTATTAGCAAAGATTCTTTGCTGAAATTAAAAGAGTTATTAGAGAAATTAAAGAAAGTAGAAATAATACTACATCACTTAGTTTCATTTAATTGTGAACAATACAAATACCAAGAATCTTTACACATATAAAACTTTTAGAGCAGATGGTATTTAATCAAAGTAATTAGAAATTTATTATCATATATCACGGCACAATATTGTGAATTTATCAAAAACTATAAATTCTTAATCATTCTAAAAACTTCGTTATTTTTGTAACTAATTCCTGATACAAGAACTTAAAAAAAATATTCAAAATAAAATATCCTTATATCAAGTTTATGCCAAACATTAAGTTTCTACCTCAAATAGTTTCTAATAAAAACATCTGTACCACAAAAACTGGCAAACGGATACGCGACCGATATGTTATAGGTTCGTTTTTTTAGGTATAGAATCCACGGAAACTATCTCATGATCGTTGAATATAAGAGATTACACTACAGTATATATCAAGCATAATAAGTTTTTTTCTTAACATCACATAACCATAATTTACCTTTTCACATCCCTCACTGTCCCCTAAATATCTCTCAAAATTTTTATGCCCTAATAACTTACCCGTAAATCGCACAACCTACTTCCTTCACAAAACATCGCACTACCGTTGAAGAGTTAAAAAAAGTAAAATTAATTCTCTTATTTAATTAATCATCAAGACCCTCCCGCTCGCCAACCCTACTTAATCACCCCGCCCTCTGCTCCACCCCCCGCACACATTTAGGCGAAATTTTCGCGCAAACAACTAGCGCTAAATGAGGCTATAACAATGAATGTTAAATCTTACGGAATGTTTGATGTTATCGCTGGTGAAATAAAGAGCTGGTAGGCTGGAGACAAAGGTATTGCTTCGAGTTGAGATGCTAACTTACAGGAATTATCAATTTGGACCTTTGGAGCCAACCTCCGAACTCTGGGGCGGATCTGAAAAATACTTATAAAAACCTGTGTCCATAATAAATTAGCTTTTCGTTTTTATTCTTTTAAAATATTATATGTACACTGTATATATTATAATGCACAAAAATTATTATACTAAAAATTAATTTTGCAAGGTTTAAAATAGAAGAAAATTAATTAGAGTTCGAGCAGTTTTCGATTTGACTTTAAACTCGTTATTTAAAGGAAATCCGCAAAAATAGGCCCGGAATATTAAAAAGAGATTTTTAAAAAGACTGGCATTTTTAGAAACAATTCAGCAACTGGCTATCACGAAGGAGCAAAAAATTGAATAATTTTAGCCGCAATACAAAATAAGGAATATTTATCTTTATAGATGCATACATATTATATGCATATTATATGATGCATACATATAATTGTTAATAAGAACTAACAGTAATAATATAACAAATAATATAAAACTTTCATAATGTATGGCTTATAGTGTCCAAAGGGGCATAGGTCATCTAACATCCTTTTAGAACTTGTAGGTAATATGCAATAATAACCTTGGAGCCCCCTCCAAGGTTATTATTAAGTGGAGCGGGTGCATTTTAAAATTAACCATGAAATGGTAAACCACGTAAATTTTACTCCCGAAGCCTAAACAAAATAATAAATCTTTTTCAAATCAAATACTGATCTACCGAGCATTCGTATGGTGCTTTTATTATCTCCAAATCTTGCTTCACGATTCGATTTAAGTGTTTTCATTTTGTTCCAGTGAGGAACCATTGCGAAAAGTAGATGAGTAAATTAAGAAATATAGGCGAGTTACCAGAAGAAGCATTAAGAAATTTAGGTGAGTTACCAGAAGAAGTATTGAGAAATCTAGGTGAGTTACCAGAAGAAGCATTGAGAAATCTAGGTGAGTTACCAAAAGAAGCATCAAGAAATCTAGGTGGGTTACCAGAAGAAACATTGAGAAATCTAGGTGAGTTATCAGAAGAAGCATTGAGAAATCTAGGTGAATTACCAGAAGAAGCATTGAGAAATTTAAGTAAGTTATCAGAAGAAGCATTGAGAAAACTGGGTGAGTTACCAGAAGAAGCATTGAGAAATCTGGGTGATTACCAATAACGTTTATTTGCTTTTTTTGATAAAGCATTTGATATTGTCTTTGTATTTGTTGATGTTATTTTAATTTATAATTATTGTTTTAATTTTTGCAATGGCTAAATTTACAAATAATCAAACAAAAGCTGATCTTCAAGAATTAATTGTTTCCCAAGAAAATAAAACAGGATCTAGAAAATACTGTAACTAGCAGAGTAAAACTCCTACTTATGGCGAAGAGCAAAAAATATGTCAAAATAGTTTTAAGTAATTTTTTTTAGAAATATTTAAATAATATTATCAGTACAATATCGTTATTGTGGCTTATAAATATTTCATTTATTTATTTATTCCAAAGTGAATACTGAGCGCAAAGTTATGTCTTGTTTTTAATTGTGTAATGGATATCGTATTTATTACATTAAATGTTTATAATGCACAATATAACAATTTCTTTCATTCCTTATACTAAAACAAATTCAACTCCTGGTTACTTTTAACGTAACAATCGTCAAAAATAAGGTTACCGTTTTAGAGTTAATTTTTTTATTATTTTATAACTAAGTTAAAATAATGTAAAGATGCTATAAACCACCTGAAAAACTACAAAGTGCTACAACCCGCCATGGCCTTGCTGAGGTGAATATTGGTTAGTTTAATAAAAGTAGTGTTAATTTTTATTAAACTTAATTTCATACTAGGCATTGCATTGTAGAACCAGTCTACGCTTTGTACTGATTACTATCCATGTCCACCATTTATTGATTATTAGAATATTCCAGTATTTCTCCTAATGTTCGAGAACTTCCTATATATATTTTTCGAGAATTTTCTTTTCGGCATTGGAGAACGTCTCATATTGATTTTTCTAAAATTTGTTGGCATTCACTATCAATGACATTATAAATTCCGAAATCAATCTCTTAAGTACGCAATGGTAAAAAAAACACCAAGTCTGTTTCAATAATTTTTTATTTCCATATATTTTAGCTTGATCAAGATTTAAACGGATTTGCACAAAAAGCTTTCGAAAACCGGCGTGCGTTTTAAATATTTTGTTATGCCTAAGAAACACTTACCGTAGGCTGTATGTGACATATAGACTTACATGTCGGCCGCTTTTAAAGATCTATAATCCTATTATACATTCCATTTATATACACATATTTAATTTCTTTACCAGATTTTGACAGAAATGAGCTCGAATCGCTGTTTTTGCCGCTGTGTTCTTTTTTTTGGCAAAATACGACTACTCACCTTGGTTACATAATATGGCATGATGTCATACACTGAAACCTTGTGGGAAAAACATTCGAAAGCATGGTGAAAATTGCATTGAAATTCACTAAGTTGGTCTCGTATTATTAGCGAAATAATTAAGTATTGCATGAAAAAGAGATTAAAAGAAAATAGTGATGGTCTGTTTTCCACCGGCGAAACTGCAGGGGATAGCTATGGTTTTTAAAAATAGTGACGTTCAATAGTTCAGTAAAATCTCTGGTTTGTTCTTACTAAAGCATTCAGTTTTTTGCCTTTCACACATCTAAACTTAATTAAAAAATAATTAAACTAATTATTTTTTAATTATGTTTAGATGACACAAAACTAAAAAATAAATAATAACTGGTTAGTTTACACAAGACTTTATTTGACATAAACATTTATTTGATTCTATTTAATATTCTAGATTAAAATGAAGGGTTAGATAAGGAAAGAAAAATTAGTGAAAAATTAACCATAAAGCCGTTTTAAATTCTAAACTACTTTAGCAAATGCTTCCATTACAATTTTTTTCTAGTTCGATCTAGATTTCCATTTCTTCTCATGTGCAAAATATGCTTCTTCAAGTTTTTGATTTTTTGATGAAAAATCGTAGCTGACCAATGATTTAATAAGAACTTTTTTTCTTTGCACATTTAACAACGTTACGATAAATAACATAGAATATAATAAAGTTGTTTCAATGTTACGTTCATAGCAAAAAATATATATAATAAGCACAGCTGTAGAATGTGTAAAGTACTCTATTCATAGTAACGAAAATGTATAAATTGAAAAATTCTTTGTTCATTATAACAAATGTTACATAATTTCATTTTATACTGTGTTTCAGACATATATCTTTCAAATAATTAAAAAAGCATTAAAATTCAACTAGTCGTGTTAATTCAAATTCAATTGTTATTCGACATTTTTAAATCTACTTTAACTTTTTTTAAAGGGAGTTAACAGAATTACGAATAAATAAGGACTTTAAAAATCCTAGTACGTAGATTAGCAGATTAAAAATAGTATACAGCAACACTATTCATTTTTAAGCGAAAAATATTATAACGAAATTGATAAAATTAAATGTCCCAGCAGGTATGCACCTGCTGGGTATGCACCTGCTGCACCCCCTGGGGCACATTTAACTCAAATCTACCGATAGATGCACAAATGTAAGCACATTGATTTAGGTTACCTGAGTGTTTCGTTTAGTTTGGGTACTTTGAGGATTAACCAAAATGTGTTTTATTGTTTTTGAAAGTAACTTTTAAACAAGTAGAGCCCTTTTTTTACTACTTCTAGCTTTTATTACAAAAAGATGATAGCCGTACTTACATAAGCTCACGGAGGAAGGGTGAAACTTCTTTAACGGTTCGTGTTACTTAATGAGTCACAATAATCGTCACAAAACTTAGTTGAACTTTCATATTTTTAAAGAAAACAATAATAATAAATATCACACGGCATGTTATTTTTTTAATAATTAAACTTATAAATTTCACATTATACCGTACAAAAACTTAATACACGACTAAAGGCAGGAGAATCGGTAGTGGCCTGCATATTCACCGACGGATTATCGTTTGAATAAACTTTTTTACATCCTTGACCGAAATGTTGTTAGCCTTCGATGGGTTCTACCTCCGATCGGATGCGTTTGGTATTTGTTTTCTCAAGTGTTACAAAATTTAAACGTGACAGAATGATTCGAACTTTGCTGAAGAAGTTCAAAAATATTGCAATTTATATAAAACTCAAATACACGCTATTAAGTTTTGGTATACATAGATATAGAACGCTTGATGTGTATTTTTGACTCGTACGTTTATTTTGTAGCCATTCAAGTTATTCATTACACGATTTAGACTGCAGATATAATAGTATACGTACATGAAACAATTCTACCATAACTCTGTATTTACATTAATTAGCTATGAGATATTGCTCTAACAGCAATCAATTATTTTACGCTCTTACAATTATTTTACGCTCTTAGGCTATTCAACTTTTATGAATATAAAAAATTGAACACTTATAATTTCGTCGTGTCTGTCCTGTCTGTGCGTTCGTTTGTCTATCCGTATATCACAACCATTTTACTCGGAGACTATTAGTACTATATAGATGGAATCTGAATGATACGTGTCTTTTATGAACAGTTATATAATGAAATAGTGGAATTTTGATAGTAGTGTCACTCCATACATATAACTGGGTCTTAAAAAATAATACAGAGGGTTTTAAAATAGCTTTTTTATTTTGATCTATAGTTGGTGCGATATAAGATTCTGAAATGTTAAAAAAATGTCTCCACCCCCTTGAAAAGTTAGAGGTGGTCCTCTAACTTTTCAGCTAAAGTGTGTAAAATTCTGAAAAGAACTAAGATAGTAGAACTTAAAATAAATTGTCAACGAAAATTAATTTGAACAAGGTATATAGTTTTTGAAATATGAAATATTTTCGGTACAGAATTTACAATTAAATGAAACTACGTGATGTGGTATTATTTTTACTTTCTGTAAGTTCTTTACTACGACTTAGGTATCGTTGTATTACAACATCTTCAGGTGGGTTATTAGCAAATATATCTTCAGATGGGTTATTAGTAAAGATATCTTTGCTAATAATCCACCTGAAGATGTTGTAATACAACGAAACCTTGGTCGTGGTAAAGAACTTAAAGAAAGTAGAAATAATGCTACATCATATAGTTTCATTTAATTAAGAATAATGAATTTCTACAAAATTAACGCCAAATATATTCAATGTTCGGTACAGAACTTTGTTTTTCACAGTGTCTTTGATAAATACAAATTTCCAGAGTCCAACTCGCACTTAGCTGTTTTTATATTAATTTAAATCCGACTTTCCTCTGAAAAAAGAGAATATAACTGCATTTCGTTTTCAATTGAATTTTATATTATAATTTATATAAATGATCATTTAATAAACGTATTCTCAAATATTTAACAATTCATTTTGTTCTTAGCCGTGTACAAAACAGTCGATCCAATCGTGTAAGGTGGAAAGACCTATCAGACACAATAATTAACGAAGTACATCCTGGGACTTTTTCACAATTAACCAAAGCATACGAAATTTTCCTCTTTACAAAACAAATCTTACATATAAATTGTACACACTGAACTTCGTTAATAAATAAATGTATAAGTACTACAAGTGCTTTATCATGGCCAACGTGACAATGACCTTTAGCTAAACGTCTTTATGTACCGACGCAGGCAATCTCAAAGAAACTCTATTACTGAGAGACTTCCCAAAAGTTGAATAAACAACTACAGTCGAAACGACACAAATTTTTCTTTCAAAAATTCAAATTCTCCTGATTTAACCTCAGCGTCGTCATAAAATCCGACTTTTATTAAGATGCCGACCCACAAAAAGGTTGGACACCCCACTCGCTCGCTAAGATTCTTATGTTTCAAACTCGAGTTTATATTTAGGTAATCCTCTAGGATTAATAATAGGGAACAGGCGAGATTATTATTCGGCTGTCTACGACTTATATTGTTTCATTACAGGAGTCAGGGTCGTCCGCTACGGCGTAGTATTCATCATGATAATGTCGGTCGTACGGGGGACAGAAGATGCCTTGTGTCGGCATTAGGAAGGCTCTACGTACGTCTACATATACATGTATGTGTTCCGTCATTCCTCATCTATTTCCGCTTTTATTACTGTATCACAATTCCTGGTCATATCATAATTATGTAACATTTTATAGGCTTTCCCACGTCAAAAGTAAAAACGGAACCCGTATAACAACCACTGACTTGCCCATCTATCCGTCTCTCATAGCCGTTTCTCGCAGAAACAGCTGCGTGTAGATACTTGAATTTAATTAGACATATTAAGACATATTAATTAAATTAAGACATATTAATCTTCATATATCTCAGCAGCTAATATTCAAAAATTTAAAAAAAAATAAAATTACGTTTATGACGTAAGTTATTGCTTGAAGGGGCAAATTACAAGGTTTCAAAAACATTTTTCACAATTTTAATTGGTACATGTTCAGAAATATACTGAAAAATATGCAGAAAGTTATGTCCCACCTCTACCCTATTTCCCGCACTCCTGAAAATATAATCATGAAAAAAACAGAGTTTTTAAAAGTTTACGCAAAGATTGAAGGAAAATGATTATTCCATTTGTCAAAGTTTTTCAGTTTTTTGTTATAATATCTACGACGGTACTCCCCCGCTTCCTCCCCTTCCGACTTAATTATATTAGATATTATTAAATATTTTTTGCCCTAAGAATCCCATATTAATGACGACTTATGAGAAATAAAGTAATTTTACTTCAAACAAGGTATGGAAAGTTAGATTCTCAAATCAAACTCGCACTTAGCCGATTTTATTTACTTTCTGGCGACAATAAGAGTGGTGAAAGCATTGTAACCATTAACATAATATAAGTCAAGATTTTAATGGATATTGATTCTTAAGCACTAACAGAATATTAAACTTACGGACTGGCGAACATTCCGCGTCATGAAACTTTCATCAAAATGAGTGTGAATGAATGAAAATGTAACTCGAATACAATTTAGTACCAAAACAATCAATCTCGTATTATGTTAAGCTTCATTGAGATTATCGGCGAACAATTCGCCGAATAATTCGTACACGAAAACCACGAAAAGACCCGTTTATATATTCGTCTATAGTACCGAATACACTCTAATGAGTTGTTTACATAGTCGTATTCGTGTCTATTCGTCTGTACGCGGCGAATATATAAATAGGTTATTACAAACATAGTTGGTTGATTTCGATCAATAGTAGCAGATTTATCCGAGTCGTAACAGGAAATAATAGGCTTTAGAATCTGAGCAGTGAAACAATATAACCATAGCAACGTCATTAACGTATTCCACTTTCAAATCCCATTCCAATTTCAAATTACTCTAAAAATATTTTTGATTATCAATATTTTAAATTCTAAACTCAAAAGTAATTCTTTTTTTCCTTTTGAAATGCAAAATTCTAAAAGCACAAAAATAAAAAAGATGCATGCTTGTATGTCATTTGTCGTATAATTTTTAGAGCTTTTCATAAACACCATCAGATTTTTGCAACTTTAAAATTTCAGAAATTTATTATTTAAACAATTTTCTTCAAACTTCCCGCATTGTTAGTTTCTTATAAATCCTAAAATGTACTATAATCCATTTTTCCGAGAAAGATATTGGGGCAAATCTCACTAAAAACTTAAATTATGAGTTCCTTGCTATCGGAAAAATATAAATATTTCATGATCCTAATGTTAAAAAATAACAAAATGTTATCGTTACATTATATAAATATAGATATGTACAGACTTACTTTGCACTGAAATGTATACGCGATTGGAATACCATGTATTGCATAATACTTTAGCTATCGTAGGCAATTTTTACATCTGCACATAAAACAGTAAAGATAAAATATATTTTGGAAAAAACTGTTAAGTATGAATCGAGTTAACGTAATGAGGGTTCCGTTAAAATTTAAGTAATAGTACATAATATTTCTATTAAACTACATACAAAAATTTTCATTATTTAGAATGTAAATTTATAGCCTATTATAACTCTCAAAGGGGCATATTTCATGAAAATGTGTAATTTCACTATAAGCTTGCCATTATATCGACTTTTAAGATTAACTCAGATTGTAAACCTCAGGTTCTAAATGTTATTATAACTTTCAAAAGTGCATATTTCTTGAAAATTTATAATTCCACCATAAGCCTCCCATTATATCGAATTTTAGGATTAACTCAGATTCTGAAGCTCAGATTCTAAAGGCTATTATAACTTTCAAAGGTCATATATCGTGAAAATGTGTAATTCTACTATAAGACCTCCCATTATTCATAATTAAATGAAACTACGTACTATGAAACTACTAGTATATTGTATAACCTCATAGAACAATATCAATTTAAGTTATTACCCTCTCTAAAATACTTGTATATTTTAAAACTTTTGGAAGTATAATAAAACCTAAACAGCTTCCCTACAATAAACTCACTAACGTAAGCAGTGGCAAAACCCACACAAACCTGGCTTCCGCTATTGTTTTTATAATATATAAATGCTGTTGGATGTTCCTAAGAGTTAATCTTTGCTAATAGTCCACCTGAAGATGTAATACAACGAAACCTAGATCGTGGTAAAGAACTTAAAGAAAGTGGAAACAATACTACATCACTTAGTTTCATTTAATTATGAATAATGAATTTCTACAAAATTAACGCCAAATATATTCAATACCTCCCATTACATCGACTTTCAAGATTGCAGGTTGAACAAAAGTATCACAAAGGTTTTGATGACTGTACAAATAACAAAAAAAATATTTAAAGGGCTATATCGTTTTGCTACATGAGGCAACAAACTTTTACGGCAAGGACTGTAGCCTTAGTGTACGACATTAATTTCAAATTCATCTTCATCTCAAACCCTTTCTGAGAAAAAGGGCCTTGATAGAAAGACGGACGGAACGGACGGACGGAAAACCAAATTATCCTATAAAGATTACGTTTTTCGTCATTTTGAGAAACGGACTCCTGAAAAGTATAAAACTTAGAATTTACGCCGTAGTTTTCCAAAAAAACTTCATTCAATTTTCTATTGACATTGGTTCCTTCAAATTTTCCACTTTAGGAAAATAGAAACAATGTCTATATAAAATTCTAAAAATAGGTGTGGCATCCTTACAGGGCAAGCTGTAAACTGCAACACTTTTGATAGACGTACAAAATACGTAAGTGATCTTAAAAGAGTTCCGTTTTAAGGTATGATATGAAAATGAACCCAGAAAATTAGAAGATACAGAGAAATATAAAATTAGTCTCTTTTTTTACGCTTTATGTAAAAATCACTAAACAAAGTATGATATTTGGAATTTTATATAGCTTACAAAACCATTCAATAATTTAGACAAAAACCACTCAAGAAAGTAAGATATTTTGAATTTTACCTAGCTTAAAAACCACTCAGTAACTTATGCAAAAACCACTCAATAAAGTAGAATATTTTGAATTTTACATAGCTTACAAAACCACTCAATAATTTATGCAAAAACCACTCAATAAAGTACGATATTTTGAATTTCACGTAGCTTACAAACTTAGGAGTGATATAAAATATGAACTATCTAAATTCAAGTTCGAAGAATTGAGAAATAATTTCTTTTTATCGATTGATATTTGTATCTATCATATATACGCTATCGGGTAAATTTAAATAGAGTTTTTGATATTAAGTAATATATTTATAATCTTGGAAAAACTTAGGTATGTTTCATTTATTACATTAATTTATTGTAAACACCATGTCCTACTTAAAGAGTTAAATAATGCGTTGGATATGTACATGTACCATGGACACAAATTGTTTAAACAGAACAGTATAAATCAAACGATAAAAAGAAAATAAAATAAACGTAATAATTAAAATTGTCGTCGCACTAACTAATGATCAATAATGAACCACCAAGCAACTCTTCAATCACATTCCTGAAGCGATCAGCAGAGCAGAAGAAATATGAAAGTTGGGTGCATTTTGCAATACCGTGTTGATTGATTTGAGTGCAAGAAAGACAGTAGAATGCTTGTGCATATTCTTACATGCTCCAGGCAGATGAAATAAACTAGGACTGCATCCTCTTTTCTAATAGCCATGAGTATAATAATTTTTAAAAAATGTATGGTCCTAAACAATTGGTGGTCAAATCCACTAAATTTAAGTATAGATGTTTAATAAAGGAAACATTAAGTACTCGTTCTATTTAGTTACAGAAGAAAAAGACCTGAGCTCCACTTTCTCGATGAATTCCCCAAATCCAACAATGCTATCAGCTAATATATACTGAGTTCAGCAAGTTCGCTATGAACGTATTAATAGTGTTTAGCAACATTAGTCCTAGAATATTAATTATCATCGACTTTATTAGTTCCGCACTGACCTTTCTCGTGTATTCGTATATTCTAATTTGCTGCATCTTAACCAAAGTAGAAACTTGTAAACAATATTAATTAACATCAACTCCTACACTTCCATAGAATAGGAATGAATTTTGGCTAATAATCATTAGACTCAGAAGAGATGAGAATATTTAAAGGAGAATAGAAAAACGTCAGTGAGTATCATCTGTATGTTGTGGGGTCGCAAGTATGTAAATGAATCTGTGTCAAACGCATTAGCCCTTTCTACCACCACTCGCTGTACCGGGTGGACGTTACCGAGCTCCGCAACATTCTGGTTGCGGAGCGCGCAGGTACGGAGAACGCAGGTACGGTTTCAGATGGCTTATCGATTCGACCTAAGCGTTTACGCATACTAGCTAACGAGAATTAAGAACGCGATATGGCCTGTCGATTTGACAGGTCGATCGAGGTCCATTGCCCGGAGGTCAAGGATGCAGAGAGCATATCAATCATATAGATTTTTTTCAGAACAGCTCTCGTAGTAATCCCATTATTGCATTGGTGATATAATATATACAAGTGCGGCAAAGCCATTTATTTCTAAATATATAATAGATATTTTATAGTATTATGTTATAGCAACTTGCTTGTCAGTCGAGTTACCGCGGAAGAAAGTAGCGTCAAATGCGCGGCAGGCAGAAACAATTGCGTTATATATATATATATATATATGTATATATATATATATATATATATATATATATGTATATATATGTATATATAGATTACGTAAAAAATAAGATTATATAACTTAATATTTATTTATATTATGCTGTATAACGTTCTCAAGACCTCGCATATTTATTATTTAACAGCTACCATTTATCATGATTACAATTTCGTAGCATAATACGCTAAGTAGATTAGGAACGGACATCCGTCAAGTGAGAACGTTTTGTTTCCCCGTCCGTTGCGTGTCCGACAAATCGAGCAAATATTAAAGGAATATGTCGTGATTAATCATTGCATTGTGATAGTGAGAAAAACTGTCATATTCACCGTACTTCAGTTAAAAAAATTGTGATTAATTATTTGTTGAATATTTCTAAGGATATTTCAGCAAAAGTAATAATGACAAATAATATTTTATTTGCGTGTAAATGGAATGTTACATCGGAATCCACTCATGTTCTATTGGAAGATCACCCTCTCTCATGGATACCCAAAACTTCTCATAAGTTCAGAACATGTGGTCTTATTATTATTATTGTATGTTTTCCTTACTCATATTAATAGATTGAAAACTAATCCACCATCTTAGGTCATCTGAAGTAGGTCATGAGGTTTTTCTATTGCAGTATTGGAGCATGGAGCAGTTCTACCAGACAACGTGAACTTAATTTGTACCAATAAAACTTAAAAAAATTATAAAATACCGACGAAAATAAATATGACGTTACAGAAATAGGATATAATTATTAAAAAGGCTGGTATTTTTTGGAATATACAAAACCGAGCAATTCGATATTTTCAATCCTCGTAGGAAGAGATACAATGAGACTCAATTTCTTTCATCTGCACTTTATTTCATCTTGCTAGTTCAAAGAGTGCAGTACAAATAGCATTTACAAACTGTTATGAAAAATGTCCTGATTTTTTTTGGAAAAATATCAGTTTTCTCTCATTTGTCTGACTGACGATTTAAATAAAATTGTTAATGAGCCTATTTTCTTTATTTTCTCACTTAATATTATAATTTGAAATACCTAGGCTCATCACTATATGGACCTTCGTGTGTCTCTTTCTCTTAATTGAATCTTTGGATCTAATGCTTGAATTTGTCATAGAGCAGTAAACTTACACCCATCTTTATGCAAATATTGCCTGTTACTCTATTAATTTCTTGCCCTAAACGTGTTCTTTACTAGCTTAAAAGACAGCTGCTGACTGAACAGAAGACCAAACGTCGCGCTCTTTACATGTCCTACCAGAAACGTGGAAGTTTAACACTCTAGAAAAAGCTGAAAAAAGTTGGAAAAGGTTTATTAAATTCCAACTTAATAACAAAAGATATATATGACCATAAATAAATAATTTTCCAAAATCAAGCATTTAAACATATGACTTAGCAGAATTATTTTTCCAATATATTCTGTACATTAGAAATTATAGAATTTAAATAGCGATGGAATATAAACATATATAAACTGATAAGTGAAATATAATTAACAAATAAAAATAAACTGTTCAATACAATTGCATTTTACACTACATTCTCCCGAATATATTATTAGTACCGATACGGTAATAGTTTTGCGAGAGTTCTTCACGAAAGCGTCTAGACCGGCAACTTTTTCTCCGACTACGTTTAAATCAATAACTATATCCTAAAAATTATACAATAAATGTACATCATAGTCATAGGCTATATAATGCCTATGACTATCTAGAAAGAATAAGTTTTAAATTATGAAAGTATTATTTCAGTAAGATTTGTAGTTTTAGCTTGAATGTTTAAAAAACAAACAAAATTATTAGTGATATTTGCAGCGTTAGGCTCATAAATTACTAACCATTGCAGCGCTGTGCATCCCTCACCATTGTTCAAGCTATGTTCACACCACCCTAACTCTACGACTGCACGTAATTTCCCTATAATAACACAGTTCTTTGGCACTTTGTAGACCCGATGGTTGTCCATGCATAACACTCTAATGGTGCGCACTTCCCGTATGAGCGCTAGCTTTGAATAAAAACATGTTTCTTGTTTTATCAACCGCCGTCACACACAATGAAACTCTACGATTGGTCCGATTCCTACAGGAGAAAAAATGAAGACCTCAATCGCGAATATTAATCGTCACCTTGCTCCCATTTATTACTTCGACACAAATCAGCGAGTGCTTCGATTTTTGTGCCTAAAACGTCGTTTAAAAATTGAATAGCAAACATTTATCATGAAAATCATTTCGCATTACCCGCACAATGAGCAGAGAAAGCGGACGACAGACGTCGCGTTGAAATATTTTGCCGTCTCATTTTCAAAGAATATTCGGAATATCGAGAAAATAGTGACGATATAAGTCATGATTGATCACTGCTTCAGGAATGATGGAGATGAATTGTATTGATGCGTCATTGAAAAATACAGGTGAGTTTCTTCTTCATTTCTTTTCACCTCTATTCCCAAAGCGATCAAAAAACATCTAATTATGCTTGCCATGACTGATGCCCATCGTTTCTTACGTAGTCAAATATTTTACACGCCACTAATGCTGGCAACCTAAATTTTTATTGATATGAAAGTTTTGTGAGGAAAATTGATAAAAGGTATGATGACTGTGCTAAAATAAAGTGATTTTTGTTATTCTGCCTGGCCAAATGAGATATCTGAAGTAGTAAATTATGAACACAGTTGAAATTCCTATGAAGTCATCTTTGAATGAAGGGAATATTTACAAGTATTTTTCTCTGGCTTTACTTCTTTCTGCATTTTCCTGTGACAATAATAGTTGATTTATGACAGATAGTAAAGTATTTAACACCGTTAACTCAATCAGGAGGCGGATCACCGGCTTTGTGGAAGCCGTGTCGAAAAATACTTGAAAAAGCAGAATCTAACACTATCACCACACTAAGTATAAGAAAACAAACTTTGCAAGAATATCAAACATCACTCGTATTTACCACATCGGTTTATGCAAATTTTCTTGCGAAAGTTGGATAACACACAGTTCTAATGATGGTCTTAACCTACTAATAGTACATTTTTACTTCATTTGCATACTATTCTGAAATGCAAGTGCATTTTTAATGCGTTAATTTGATGCTTGCATATTATCCACTATTATTTCAGATTAAAACCTGCGCGGGTCGTCTCACACTCTCTCTTCCCACCCCCTTATCTGCTCCCGCGTGTTCTTAGCCCGCCGTTGCTCAACATCCGTGTAGTGGAAATTTCATTTTCCTACGTTAAATTTTCATCGCCATAATATCGGAATAATTTGAGATATCACAATGAAATAAATACTAGTGCCTAGTTCCGATCTATAGCAGTTGTAAAGTCTATATCGATAGCTTCAGCAGTTTTCGAGTTAAATCCATTCGTAGAGACCAACAGACTATTTTTTTAACCTTAGATTGGCTTTATAATCAAATATGCAAAGGAAAAAAATTTGGAATCTTAACATAATCACAAACAAACACTTCAATTTTATTTGTGAGCGCGATTGCTACTTTAATAAAATGGATTTTGTTAGCACAACAGTTTTTATCGGTATTACTATGGACAGTAAACTACAATGAGGAGTTCACATTTCACAATTGGCAGGGAAAATTAGTTCCACTGCATACGCCGTCAAGAAAATCAGAGATTTTACAAAATGTTGAAAGAGTATAATGTCGTACGGTATATTATTGTGGGATGGGGCTGTTAATATTGGATCCATTTTTATTTTGCAAAAGAGAGCTATTCGCTCAATATACAGATTAAGTTCTCGAGATTCGATTAGAGAACTATTTAAAGTAATCAATTTACTCGCTTTACCAGAACATATTTTTGAAAATATGTGGAAAAACCTATTACTTCACTGTAGTAAACATTGTGATCGTTACAATTACAATACTAGAAATAAAAATGAACTGGATATTCCCAATTTCAGACCCAGAAAGTTTGGTAGTTTTATAGGGCAGAATACACGCTTCCATAATAAAATACCAGAAGCTGTATTGTGATTGTCAGAAAAATATTTTAACGGGATGTTAAGACTCGTTTACTCAAAAAAGCGTATTATAAAATGAATGATTATATAAATGTCGAAAATGACTGGTGATGACTATCACTCTAATTTATCAAACTAGTATACATAAATATAATTTTAATGCAGTATGATAAAATTAATTGTTTGTATATTTTTTATTATTTTTTTTAGTATTTTATATGCTTTTGACACATGGGAAACAACAAGGGAACACAATGCTTGTATGTTGAATAAAAATAAAATTGAACTGAATGTTTAAATTTTTTTACTTTGAAAATTTTAATTTTTTATTTAAATGTTTGAAAGTTTAACCGTAAAATAAGTACATATCTTAAAAATAAATTATACAAATCCATATTTTCATCACGGTATCCATTTTAACCGACCATTTCGCATTTAAATTAATTAAAACATAAACAAACCACAAGCAGCCCAGCTCGCGCACAGCCCCGGAGTGTACGAGCTAAACCGCAACCCAATTTAACTGTGGTCATTCCTTCGAGAACACAAACGAGATCCTAAACTAAATAGCTTGCTGAGCAAGAAAAACGATGATACAATTTCCTAGTAATTTTCAGAACATTCCCTCTCACCGACCGGTTAACTCTTTAATTAACTGAAACAAACAAAATGTACAATTCTGCCGCCACAAAACTCCTGAACACATAGAGGAAACCACTATGTAAGCAAGATGAGATCCGTTTCCACGCGAGAATTTCATTTCTTAAGCGCATAACTCTTATATAACTCGCAAAGTAAATATAACTGCAAACTTATTTTGAGAATAATTACTTCAACCAAAGATTTAATTACATGATTAATTAAAACATGAACAAAATTAATAATTCTTACATTACTCAGCTACTCAGCGAACTAATTTTTGAAGCCATTTTCGAATCTAAATAAATTTAACAGATTTAAAATTATTATTTTTCTATGCGCTGAAACTTTTTATTATCAATTTGTTGTACATTATTTTCTTTATTATACAACATATTTATTATTATTATTAGAAAATAATGTCACTAAATTTAAGTTAACTTTTCCATAAGAATAAAAATTTTCAAATGATAAATGCGATTACAGTAATTCCCTTTTTGTAGTAAATAATACAGTAAATTCGATATTAAAAAAACAGGTTTTCTTTTCCACAGGGAAATTTTTTTCGTATTCTTTGCAAGTTCACTTGTAACTTTTTGCTTGACAATTTTAAAAATTATTTATTCAAATGGTAGGATATACTACCCAAATGGTTCCATACACAAATGGTCAGGAACTGATGATGAACTCCAGAGGTATCCTGAGGATAACTACTCGACAGACGAGAGAACATACCCTTTAGGAAAATTTGAGACCATGTTGGAAAACATGTGTCCTGTATTCGTAAATAATTTAGTTACAGAAAATCCAGTGTCTGATGACGAATCCAGAAAGGTAACATAATTCCTCAATCAACAGGAGTAGATTAGGTTAAACGATGCCTACTTTTACCATATTGTTTGGCACCGACTCAAAAAGAATGTTAAATAAAAAAATATAGAAAATATTAGCCTATTTGCACCAACTTTTAACCTATCAATCAGAGTAAGAGTTTTCAAGAAAAACGGGTTTTGTTTTTTTTTTGTATTTTATAAAATCGGTTTTTTGTGTAAAAAAATTATTTTATGATCTTGTAAGTCAAGAATTAAAGAATAAGTCAAGAATTTGCTTAAATGAAATTGCACGCCAATTCCAACACACTTAACTAAATGTAACACTTAACCATGTGTTCTGAAGATGGATATTAAATATAAACTTGATACTGAGATTTTATATCGGCTAGTTGGAAAAAATAGCATTAAAAAGTGTACAAATTTACACGCAACCAGCTAACATAGAACAAACTTTTTTATCTGAATATCTAGGAATAAGGTTCTAACGCATTTCAATTACGAACGACTTTATTGTTCCCAGGTACCGATGCTTTTTCCTTAAAGCGGCTATAACTGGAACGATTCTAGAAATTTAAAGGCAAATTTTAACTTTCCGTTTCGAGACAGTATTTTTTGAAAAAAGAAAAACGAAATTAAGTTTTCCAAGGGAATAAATTAAAATCAATGACGTTTTTGTTCATCGTGATACTGTCGTCGATTTCACTTCCACTTCCTTTACCGATTATAAAGTTTCATAAATTCTCAAGACCTCTACAATATCTATCTATGAGTAATCATTTAATCTTAAACGGTTTACATATTTTTATTAATTTATTGCAGCTTAATGCAATTTTATAACACTAAAGTGACCAATTTTATAGGTAATTTTTGTCGGTGGCCGACAACTGCCAACTTTTATACGAAAAGGTTGATGGCCGATTTTCCACCGACTTACCACACAAGCTAACACACACGTGCTTTCGATTAAATGTCTACTGTCTCGATTAGCGCGTATCCAACTCTATCCACCTGGATTATCTCAGGGCCCCTCCTGGGACCCGTAACGACCCACCTCATACAAAAAGGGGACCTTCGAAGGTCCCCTAATAGTGTCCCGTATCTACGATCACAGCATTTCCACCCAACAGGGTTAGAGTCGGTCCCTTCTCAATGAATCATTTAGTACCTTCATTTTTTCCAGAATGCTTTTAGCGAACGCTCTAAATGACTCAAAGATCGGCCCTTTCTCAACTGTGTGTCTTATCGTTTTTTCTATAATAGCGTCGGCCAGAGTCGCTTCAATTTTTCGTAGAATCGATTTTTGTGTGACTTTAAAGTATTAAATGTTTAATGTATTTAATTTCTCCAATTATTGTCTGCCGTTTGCATTATACCATACATTCTCAAAGCTCTTTCAGACGCATTTTTATAAATCTTCTTTCTCTACCGCATTTCTTCCTAATCGTAGTTTATTGATCCATTTATATTGTAATTCTTCAATTGTTTCATATATATTTTCATCTACCGTGAGCAAGCAGCACGGATATATTAAGTAATCCAATCATACTTTCACATCCCACACCTTTCGCACTTTTCAATGACGATTTCCTTTTATTTACTAGCATTCATTTTAGAGTTATTTTCCTTAAATCCCTCTGATATATTCAAGTAACAAGATTACACAAATTCAAATTAATCTTCAAACATTTATTCGGGTCGTCCATTTAACTATTTAATTAATTAATGAATGCATAAACAAAACGCATAGCTCCTGAATACACATAAGGAACCGCTATGTAATCGTGCTGCTGTTCACCGTATACAATATGTTCAATTAAATGTTTATGTATATAAGGTTGCTTCGTTAATATAATAAATGCTTGCTGTTTGAAGAGAACCACGGTCTCATTAAGTCGTGTGCTTGTAATTAATGTCACCGCTTATCCTGTTTCCGTGTTGCCTCCCCGGGTACCTTACACGATCGCTTTTGAGAACCAAAATGTTTGATATCCTGTTTCGGGATTTTAATTCAACCTTTGCTTTTAAATCAAAACAAATAAGTTCTTTACGTCTTGTCGTACGTCTCGGAATTATGTAACTTTACTTCTACCTGAAAGAATAGAAGACTGAGTGACTTTAATTTCCGGCTTTCTTAGATCTTCTTTTTAGATAATAGATATCCACTAAAAATTACGCACAATTCCCAAGGAGTTCCAATTAGGTAAGAAGTCTTTTTTAATTACACTACTGGGCACTCAAATAACACCCTAGTCTCAACCTTTGGTCCAAAAAGGAATTTTTCAGAGATTTGATACTTGGAAGCTAAAAAAATTAAAGTTTTATAGCTTTTAATATTTAAAAGCTATAAAAGCTTCGAATACCCTATTTTTTCATTATTTTAAGTTTAGTAGTCTCGAAAATATTGCGGAAGGACACATCTTTTTGCATATATTTCAGTATATCTGTAAAGTTATAATATCTAAGAATACGAAAATATATTTTTAAGACCCTGACGACAGGTTTAAAACATAACCCCACTCTGTATAAAGAACATTAAAAATATATTTTTTTGGAATATTTAATTTTCTCCCCAAAAATTCCATATGAATATTTTTGTGTACTGAAATATGTGTCAATTATATACATATATTTGTGTGTATATATATATATACATTTAGGAATTTATAAACATTTAATTAGTAATTATTTTTTTTCATAAACGCATTTCAAATGGAAAAATAAACATTCCAAAATGTGAAAAAAAACTAAGGAATGTACCTTATACCATTATCAAAAGGTCAGAATACATAATGTGACTATTTTCCATTAAGTTACAAAATATAATTTTAAAATAAAATTATAATATTTCAAAGTTCTTTTTTTAATGTATTATTTGTGTACTCTAGTTCTGAGATAAATTCTTGCAGAATTTGAACCGTCATCGTTTTGAAACTCTTATACCAATATTAGCCATCCACAAATGTATCTAGATTTACACCTAAGATATCCTTGTATATTTCTGAGAAACTCGTCACGAAAAAGTTATAATTTTTTCCATTAAACGCCTGAACAAACCATATTATCAATATAATTGATGAATCAATGATTTTTGTGTTAAATTTAAACAAAATTTAAAATAAAAGTAATTTACCTTTTCAATAAATTTTCAAATTCTATATTCAGAATAAAAAGGTTCTCTAATGTCTATGTGGAAAAAGTAGTGATGACATTTAGCTGTACAACAATTTTCTTGTTACTGATCGAATAATAGAAATAAGTATAACTCTGTCTTATAAATATGTATGATCGAGGACGGTTAAAGGTTATAAGTCATCGACAGAAACATTGGTTAAACAACGTCTCCCAAATTTGTTCTCACGTCCACTAAGATTAAGTTGATATTTATTTCATTACGGTGAAATAATAACAAGGGATCGCTACACGAAAAAAATCTTATATTTATACACTATTGCTAGAGTTTCAGCTTAACAGAGTAAACATTTTTCTATGTCAAAAATAACTAATGTTTACTTTCGCACGGCTACCTAGCAAGGGCGAGCTGATATATCACAGCACATTAATCGCGAGGCGCTAGAAAACCTAATAAAATAGAGCGAAAGTAAGGGAGGTTATTGATGAAAAACCGCAATCTGTTTTCGCTATTATAAAGCTTCGACACGGGATTGCTGGCTAGGAAAAGTTTCAAAAAGCTTTAAGAAGCTTTACAGAGCTTTGGACTTACGATTTAGTTTTAGTTGAATAAGGAAACATTTGTGAGATTTTTTTTCCATTTCTTTGGAAATAGACTGAATGTTAATCTGCCCATTGATGTGTCTTATACTATTATTACGCATTACTTTATAACATAAGTTATTCGATTTTAATTTTTTTAAAGCCACAAGCAGTAACTACAAGCACCATTCCTTTAATAATAAAAATAATCCTAAATATTTGTTGAGTACTTCGACCATTTTTCTCATGTCTGTTTAAAAACTGGTTAGGTGGATATCGGATTAACTTAAATATAAATATATTAAACTGAAATATATCAAAACATAATTTAATAACTCATATTTATTATATTATATAAGTGAATATATAAATGGAATTAATATTTTATTACCACATTTGCATAATTAAATCTATGAACTGGCAACAATTAACATTTATCTATTTATGTAATTTAATGTATACATATGGTGGACTAATTGCTACGACAGCAATCTCTTACAGCCAACCAAAACACCAGTCCAGCCCCGCTCGACGAGCGGCCGAGAATCGAACCCAGATCCCGGCGGAACGCAGCGCCGTTAAAGGCCTTATGCCTTATGACTAATTCAACACACCACGGCGACGAAATCGTAATTCAGGAAGACTGATATTTTTTTATAGAAAAACAATAACCTTTATTTTCATTTGAATTATTGTTATTAGAAAAACATCATCATGACGATCATCATGACTAAAAAAATGTTATAAGTGAATAAACATTTGAACATTTAAACATTTCATACAACACATTTAAACATTTCATACAACACATTTAAATATTTCATACAACACATTTAAATATTTCATACAACACATTTAAATATTTCATACAACACATTTAAATATTTCATACAACACATTTAAACATTTCATACAACACATTTAAATATTTCATACAACACATTTAAATATTTCATACAACACATTTAAACATTTCATACAACACATTTAAATGTTTCATACAACACATTTAAATATTTCATACAACACATTTAAATATTTCATACAACACATTTAAATATTTCATACAACACATTTAAACATTTCATACAACACATTTAAATATTTCATTATTGTAAACAAAAATTTCACTGTTTTCATCACATAAACGAAAGTAAAATGGATTTTTACTTTTATAACCGATTTTTCTTTCTGCAGAATAATACTTTTATCGCTCAACATCCAAAACCGAATAAGGGTATCGCAGCTTCGCAACAAATTGCTTTGATAATGCCGCGAAATGCCCGGTGTGCGTACACAACAAGACGCTAAACCCTTAACATACGTTAATATGCGTTAAAATTAAAATAACTTATCTGGAGAACAGAATAAGATAAAATTAAAATAGCTTACCTCGAGAACAGAATAAGATACGAAAAAATTATTTATTTTAAAATAGCTTACCTCGAGAACAGAATAAGATACGAAAAAATTATTTATTTTAAAATAGCTTACCTCGCGAACAGAATAAGATACGAAAAAAATATTTATTTTAAAATAGCTTCCCTTGAGAATAGAATAAGATACGAAAAAAATATTTATTTTAAAATAGCTTCCCTTGAGAGTAGAATAAGATACGAAAAAAATATTTATTTTAAAATAGCTTCCCTTGAGAATAGAATAAGATACGAAAAAAATATTTATTTTAAAATAGCTTCCCTTGAGAATAGAATAAGATACGAAAAAAATATTTATTTTAAAATAGCTTCCCTTGAGAATAGAATAAGATACGAAAAAAATATTTATTTTAAAATAGCTTCCCTTGAGAGTAGAATAAGATACGAAAAAATTATTTATTTCAATAGTCTTATCCTCAGAAATCTCTAGAAAGTTGACTCAAAAAACCCTAGAAAGCTTACTGTAATAATTTAATAGCATCAGTATATTACTTTTGAGAAAAATGAAAAGTATTGTACGTTATAATTGTTAGTAAACTGACAGCAAATAGTGGTGTACTGCTGGATTTAAGTGACCTGCTTCGACAAAAATATGTTGGCGATGATAATTTTATAGCCCAATCATAGTCTTGTATTTAGTTTAGCTTATACAGACGGAGAATTTAGTAGATGTTGTGACAAAATAGAATGTAAGTTTTCATTTGATACCCTGTAGGATAACTTTGAAAGATTTTTTTAATTTTCCAATTTATCCCCTGAAATTAACCCCCATAATTAAATTAAACTTTTTATAATTTAAATTAAAACTGTTCTATAATTGAGTCATCATGTACCACCTCCGTGCTAAATTTTACCACCTCCTTGCATCTAATAGTTTCTAATTTATGAAGGAAGTTAAAATAAAATGAAGATAAAATAAAGCGCAGAAGAAAATGAAAGCAAAAGAAGAAAATAGTACATCTAATAATCCAGTAAAATTGTACTTTTTACATGATTAGAAAAAGGTAATTTTTTCACGATATTACTAAGAGTTGTCGCTATGCAGTAGGTGATGCTGAATGCGCCATGTTTGCGAAAGCTTTAAAGCTAAACATCTCGTTGACCGTTAATGCTACGACAAAAATACAAAGAAATTTACTTAAGCTGTATTTTTTGACATTTTAGTGGATTAAAGTGAATATATATAAAAATAATATTTCAAAATTAATCATGAACTTAAGTAAACAACGTGCCAATTATAATTAAACAAATATTTCCCTCAAATTTACACACAAATACTTTTCTAAATCCACTAGTCTAAATTAAAAGTTTCATTTTCATGATCAATAAATACCTTCTCCCCAAATCTTCATAGGAATTAAAACATTCGCTGTTTACGCAGCAAACTCCAAAACGAAACTCACCAATATCCCGTTTATCGTTGGACGTTAGTCAAAATCTCTATTATTTCATACAAACATGTTTCATAATAACAATTTTAGACTAACAGACACCCGTGTAAGCAGACAGAACGCAGAAATAAAAATCATTCTAGTAGCAGCTATAACAATATGGCGTAACGTATATTTCCCAGGAGGATCTAAATGATTCCTGAGAATCTCAATAATGGCATAAAATTAGGGCAAATTCATACATAAATATTTATGAAATCGCACACAAAACACATATTCATTTGTTTCTTTTTAAATTTGTAACTAATTACGATTTCCTTGCAAATTTAAATTTCCTTAAAAAGATCTGTTTTTCACATTTTAAAAGGTTTCCACCTTTCAAAGTTTTATTTAATAATGTTTACATTGCCTTTATAAGGGATCGAAAAATAAAACGTCAAAGGTTCAAAACTTGGTTTGATTAATATAACTACAACTGCAAAATAATTAATTTAGGAACATATTCAGAGAAAAAAATGGAAAGGATTTTTAAATATTGAATGGAGTGCCCAAATAATCCATATATTTTCAGGCAAATTCAAATCTATAAAATAGATAAAAAAAATTTGTACATTTGGTTAGTGCGTTTGTTTTATAAAACACGAAAAGGTTGAGAAACGGGTTTAAAAGCACAATATTTAAGAATAAAAAAGGTGCATGGTCACCCCGTCCATTAGAAGTGAAACTTCTTTATAGTTACTAGTGTTTTTTACACATTGCTATCTATACCCCGCAGTTTCACACGCATTGAATTGCGTTCCGCGGTCACTAGAACACTCCGCTCCGTCAACCAAACAAGCTGAGTCGTGGGATCGTGAATATATAGGCAGGAATACTCTCGATCGTCAGTTAATAAATAAACCGGCCACGCAGTGTTCCTCTATTTCTGTTGCATATTTTGCACTGCTATACAACAATGATTAATTTCTTTCTCAAAGTATAAACTTTATAGTATAAAAAGAACTTTTGAAATTGGATATGTGGTTCTTGAGATAAGCGCGAACGAACAAATAAAAAAACTTTGTGGTTACAAATTTGCGGTTTGTGTTTCATTTTGTTAGGGTTTCAAGATAACAACCTACACCACCATAGCATAAGACGTTTCACTTCAAACACATAACCCCATTTTAAATAATTAAGAAATATTTTTAGAAAGAAATATTGTCAAACCGTAAGATTAAATGACCAAATAATGTTTGCCATTGTGACGAACGAAATAATCATAACAAACAAACAATTTTCTAATAGTATAAAATAAATGTTCATTGTTATTCTATTCTCCTTATTATTTCCAAAACTTAAATTATTTATAACCATTTACTGAGATCCCCTCACTAACAATATATTTGCAGAGTTAACAAACTTTTCTAAAACGCTAAACCCACTACTCCATTCTACATACACTTAGTGTTATGCAGAACTTCAATAACGAAGTTTACACTTGGACGGCGGCCAAAATCTCTCAAATACGCATCGTAAAATGGATTTTAAACCGAGGAAAACACATGATAGCGACCGCGCAGAACGTAGAAGCGAGCTACATTTAAATGGTCGTCATGGAACTTAGTCGAAAAAAACAGTGTAGTTTACATTATGTTCGTTGAATCGAATACCTTCTCCTATAGACAGAATAATATAGATAATTCTGGATAATAAAGTCAAATTTATGAAAAAACCAAACGTAATTATAGAAAGAAAACTAAGCTCGAAAACTTTTACTATATATTGGTCCACTCAGTCAGTAGATATGCGAATTTACTATTTTCAAAAATGTATTTACTTCACATTAGTACACAATAACAACAAAGATATGCCTAACTACTCGACGCATACCTAGTATTTACAAGAATATTGAATATATTTGGAATTAATTTTGTAGAAATTCATTATTCGCAATTAAATGAAACTACGTGATGTAGTATTATTTCTACTTTCTTTAAGTTCTTTACCATGACCTAGGTTTCGTTGTATTACATCTTCAGGTGGGCTATTAGCAAAGAATCTTTGCTAATAGCTATAACCTAGGTCATGGTATAATAATGTGATAAATTACTGCAGACAACTCTATTGTCAAAGATCGGGGACGGTTTTTCTCTGAAATAGAAAATACGCGTGACGTCATTTTTCTGGCCAAAACCATCTCCCTCCATCTGCATTCACTATTAATAACTATATCTATTATATGAACAAATTATCAGAAATTAAGTTTGTTATATTTATTCCGAAATTTATTACTAAACAAATTTTAAATTGACGTTTAATGGCCATTATCATAAATACCAAAGGAATCAAATTATCATTATCTTATATATATCCAAACTTTACAAAAGTAAAGTATATATAAAGCATTACATCGGAGCGTAACAGTGTCACATAAACAGTTTTAACTGCAACAGCATTCCTTTGTTTCTAAATTTCAGCGTTCGTGCGACGCAATATTAAACAATAGACATTAATATATTAAAGGTCACAAAGTGTTATCTCACGTAAACAGAAATGTCGCTATTACAAAACGACCTGTAGTAAGATCAATTTTAAATTGTGAAAAATTAAGTACTCGAAAGAAATTAAATTCCATCCACAATGTGAAGGAATTTTTTGAAAGGGCTCTGTTTATGAAGGCTCCAAAAATATTTTTTTTCATAATTTGAGATATATTTTGAAAAATACCTGAAAAACTATGTTCCCCCTTACTTCTGACACTAGTGAAGTTAAAATTATGAAATCCAGTGATTTTAGAAGTCTACGCGAAAATTGCAGAAAAGCTGTTAGAATGATTCTAGATGTCATAGTCTCCTCTATGTAAACATAAATGATATATTTTAAATATTTAATCCGCTATGGAATTTTAGAAATAAATTATGATAAACTTATATTACTTTTTTAGTGATAAATTATCATAAACTTTAGTTATAAATTATGAATTTCGCAGTACAAAACTTTCCGTATCTTATCCAGACTCACGCTTGGCCGATTTTTTATTAGTGATAGTAAGACTACTTGAACGATGATATTTAACATAACCTATACCGAGGGTCGATGACATTAGCCCTAAAAATGTTCCTCAAAAGACAAGCTAATTATTGCCTTATTTTTAATTAGCTGTCTTTTAGTATGAATTTATGACTCGCACTGCGTGGTTGTCTACTATTACTGCATCGCTTTATTGAAATACATATCAAATTTCTCTAATAACTTATAAGAAAATGTTTAAGTACACTGTTATTACCAATAAAAGTCTAGGAGTAAAATTTAATTTCTAACTACATGGAAATATTATTTCATTTTAATATCCTACGAAACTTATTTTTTAACTTATTTCCAATTATACATCTACACGACCCAAGTAAAACACATCCAATTGTGATACGATCAAATTTAATTCTGTCAATTATGTTAGAGTTGCTCCAACGCTAATACGCTTATAGCAATGCTATTCCATTCGCACCTTCGGAATACTCAATCACCCTTAGTTATAATACCTCAACTTCCATAATTATAACTATCTCTTTCTGTATTTGCTCCCTTTGACTTTGTCTCTTTTTAACAATCAGTGTTATTCTTTATTTGAAATTTCACATTATACGTGTTGCCTGTATCCACTTTTCAGATCAGTTTTATAAGGGTATGACGTATCTATTTGATATAATATTATTGTCTGGGGTATAAAATGACCTTCACGTTTAAAACAATATAATCGAAATTCATGATAGGATTTTGTTTCACCAGTCTAACACTGGCACCGCATTTATAAAAATATCATTTCAATAAAAATCTCCCACGTATGAATATTTAACCCTTTCACGTCCATAGTTTAATAGGCATATCACGAAATCATTATTTATTACTGCTGCAGCTTTTTATTGGCACTTTGCAGTCATACACTAACTCGTGTAAAAGCTTGATCTATCAACAAAGCCATAAAACTCTACGTACATATTTAAGAGCAACATCAGAGCTAAGTACGTCGTAAAAACAGAGTTAACTCGAGTAGTTACTATGTTTTTATTGAAGTTGGTTAATGTAATCTACTAGCACTTTGATATAATTAATTTATTGAAAGAATTCAATGCACTCACCTAATGTTAAATGGTATTATATTATTATGTTCCTTTTATATATTATCATAGCTGGTATCGCAATTATACAATTTATTATAATAGAAACGTATTAAATATGCATACGTTGATATTTAGTTCATGCGGCATATAAAAACTTATCAAAAACAGCTACCAAATAGCAACACAGTTATAATATAAAATATTTGTGGTAATGGAAGTAGATCGCTCTCAAACTGTGCAAGTTTGCAGAAGGATTTAGCATTCGTATCAAGAAAGGGAGACATTAACTTTGAATCAGAAGATGGATCAAACCAGTATCGAGGTAATAATTTGATGGTTCGTTGTTGGTCTGACCCATAAAAATTTTCACGAGATCCGATAGACGCATTGCAATTGGTATGTATTGTCAAAGATTACAAAAGACTATGGAGAAATTTGTTACCAAACAAGCTAGCAACATTCCGTAAATTGCTCTTTTCTGCTCTGCTGCAAGGCAACATAGGATCACATGAAGTACAAAAGACTTTATTAATTTGTAGAAGCTGAAAAAGGAATTAAATTAAACCTAAAGCCCCAAATAGCTGTACAATTAAATGGTTTCCCCTATATTCGGAAAATGGCCAGTTTTTTACAAGCAAATAATTCGATTCCCAAGAAATGGATAGAAAACGAACTACCATCAAAAATTCGTCGATTTTTGTTCACTAGACTTTTTCCAGAATTGATATAAATCAACTATGACGGTATATGCTAAAATGGTAAAAAACTTAAAAAAATGGGTTTTTAATTCAATAAAACTTTGCCTACACAATATTGTTTTCTATTCTTCTATAAAAAAAAACATTTTAAAAAGTAAAAACATAGTACAACAATCAAATTAATATAAATAATTTGTTAGTGCCCAAATCGAATATTTTTGCAAAATATTGTGTTAAGAGGCTTTAAGTTCAAAGTCAAGCTATTTTTTTATCCAAATCGCATCTTTGCTGGAGAACTTTTTGTTTGTCTGTTATTGATAACGCGTAAAAACCATTGGACCTATTTAAACAGGACTTTCACTGAAATGATGCTCAATATTCAAATGAAAATTGAAGCTACTTTTTGTGCTGATTGACTGTTCTCTAAGGGACTTTTTGCCTGTCTGCCTACTTATCTGTTTGTTAACAAGAATATCACGCGAAACCCGCTGAACCGATTTAAATGATTCCTCCACTGGGATGAGGCTCGAGATTCAGATTAAGGTTAGCTTCAGCCTCTGTTTAAACTCTCGCGCCAACAAAATATTTTCTAAGATAGTTGAAATGTTATTATTACTCTCAGAACGGCGTAGACGAGACAAAAAATACTTGTCTAGACTGATACAGCGTTTCGAGTTAAAGTTTAAACTAAAATACAAGTCACTTCTATCCCGGAAAACATTATTACTGAAGAAAAACTCCGCCCTATTCATAAAGAATCTACGAGATAGAAGCGACGATCGAAAGCCAGTAAATACAGCTTCGTTGTCTTTTAGTAATTTCCTTTTCATTACTTTCTTTTAATATAATGCTTATATTTTGTTTAAAATTAGATCAAATATGTAGCCTTGAGGGCAAAATGCATAAAATCACACCAAAAATGGGTATGCCGTTCGCCAAAGACACAAACATATGATATTTACCAACAAGTGCTTCAGTATCTGTCCATAGTCAGTTTATTTTTAACTAAAAAATGTATTGTTTGAATGATTTTAACCAATTTAATTTTATAACCATATACATGAAGAAAATTCTTACGTACCTGCTAACACAGACGATATAAGGTACATTATAAAGGGCAGTCAGCCCACATTTTATCAGATGTTTCCATATTCCGCATAGAAATTGTGTTTAATAGAGTACTGGTAGCCCTAACCCCTGTGACCTGTAAGTACACACACTCGAATGGCTATCAAGGGAACGCTGCTTATAATAGTAAAATGTTTTATATTACGGTATTTGTAGTTTCGATATATATTTTAATAAAGTATTCACAATGTTTGGAGTAGAACTAGTCTAATTTATTGTTAAGGTTTCGTAGTCAAATGACATAAGTAAAATACTTATTAATTCGTCATATTCGTCTGTCCGTCCCTGCCCTATCAGTCACGTCTTGTAGTTTCTACAATTTTAAACAAATTTTCATGAAATTTTGTAAGAAAATGCATGAAGATCTCTGTTGATATATAAGAAGAGTGTTTTTCGTAGATCCTAACTAGTGAGTCTATTAGATAGACCGTTGGAAATTATATGAAAATTCTCTTTATCATTTTTTTATTTCTAAGCTTCGTTTGCGTCCATGGATTTGAAAAACCTGTTAACTTTGGTTGACGATTTCAGTAAATATTGTCAACTACGTAACTCTAATTTGTGCGTGTCCTAACTAGGGCTGCCAAATCATAAACAGAGAATTCTACGAGGGAAATAACCGTGAACATGACTTGTGTTATTTTTATTATTCAGAAATAAATTTATTCTAACGTGAAGTACTAAAAAGTGGCAAATGTATTTGATATAAAAAATTCGACCTTTCTTTTTAACATAATATCACATTATAGTAAAGAGCCTTCTCATGATTTACTAAAAATAGATCAACTTAAAGATAAACTTTATAGTAAATGATTTCCGAATCAATTTGGTGAAACTTTAAAAACATGGTAACAAAAAAAACTGTCTGTATTTAAAGAGTAAAATAGCATGGGACAGCAAGAAATCTAAATATATAGTTATTCCATTTCTAAAAATATCGTTAATACTTGGAAAACAACATAATTGTCCGTAGGAGTTAGACAAATTCAATACAAAAATTAAAAGAAAACCTTTCTGCTACTTTACCTCCACAAAAACTGTCACAGTATACTCGTGAGAAATACTTTCTGTAATTCTATTTGAACACAGTTGTATCCACCACTTTATTCTCGTGAACTTTCGCATTTGATTAGACAGGTTATTTTTAAATAGAAATAAAGTAAGAACATATACAATTCGTCAAGAGCTTACCACTGCACCATAGATTGCTTCCTACGAAATATCATTGAAAAAGCTTCAGATAATCAAGGTTCTCTACAGAACTATAGATGACTCCGTAATTAATATAATCGGTAATGTAAATAACGTTTTAGAAGTTTCGTTAGATACTGATCAAGGAGTAAATTTATTACACGGTTTCATGCCTATTTGACTTCTATTACATAGACCAGAAAACGTTTAAATGGGCCACAACTCAAAAATTTGTAGTACGCAGACATCCTTCACAGAATCCAATACCAACATCATCATGGCTTCGGAACTGTTAGAGATATCACAATGAAACGGAAACGTAAATTAGAGTTAGAAATCCTGGAACCAAATCATGGTTCCAGAATTACTAATTTTAACTTGCCTAAAATTCATTCCAATAGTTTCAGACTTAAATTCATTCGTACAGACAGAATGACAGACAAAAATTTTTGAAACGGAATTTCCAGAAGGAAAATATTTCAAAGATGAAAATTCTAAGATCACCAATAATTCCGTTGTATTTACCTATATTGATTAATGCGTTTATGGTATTCACACTGGTGGACAATATTGTAAAGAAACAAAAAATTAGTTTTAGGTTATATCTTACAACCAAACGTCAGTAATTGTTACATTTTAATATTAGGTTGGCAACTTATAAACCCGCCACTTTTTTCTACCGATTTCTGGAACCTTATAGAAATTTCTAGAATATTTCTTGTAGGATATATAAAGAGTACGGCATTCGAACTTCTGTTCAGTTTCCAATTAGGTAATCGGCGAGTAAAGAATAAATTAAAAATGGAAATATTTCGATGTGAACTTAAACGACTCTTTCTTCATGAATGTCGTTTAGGGCAAAAAACCAGCAAAGCATCACGCAATACATACACAACGATGGGTGAAAGTATGTCCTCTTACGACACGGCCAAGCACTGGTTCCAAAGATTTAAAGAAGGTAATTTTGACCTGTCAGATAAACCTTATCCAAAGCTACCCCCACAATTGATTTAGAAAAAAATAAAAGCCTTATTGAAACAGATCTCAGATTAAATTCGCGTTATTTGGTAGAGCTATTTTCATTTTCTTATGCTGCAATGGAAAAACAACTTCATGCTTTGAGAAATAAGTGAATAATTCCGTTTGGCTACAACGCACTTTTAACTTCAGAGGAGAGCTAATGCCTACTTGGAGCTAATGAGTTCCCATCATCAAAAGATAGTGGCTTTTGTTAATTTTTGGGTAATACGCAAAATATAATATTACATACAAGATAGTATTGAGTGCATGATGGTGTATAAATGGAGTTATTCATTGGGAAATCTTTCATGCTACCAGTACAATTATAGCTAAAATGTATTGTTAACAATTGAGCAATGTCACCACAAAACTTCCTTCAAATCAAAGCAAAGTTTATTTTTTACATTACAATGCTCAACCCCACGTAGCAAAACTACTTTTACTTGGACGGAGTATGCTACTTCACCCACCGTACTCTCCAGATCTTTCACCATCTAATTACCATCTATTTCGCTCTCTGTCTAATAATTTACGTGAAAGAAAATTTAGCGACGAAAGTCATATCAAAATCGAACTTCACCAGTTTTTCAGTCAAAGTCCTAAAAATTTCTTCAAGAACGGAACTTTATCTCTGCCTACACTTTGGCGACAAGTGTTATATACCGACGATGCTTATATAATTAACGACTGATTTTATCGAATACATATAAAAAGATGAAAAGTTTGAAAAAGTACAGAGATGGTGGATTTATAAGTTGCCAACCAATGAAAATATTCATGAAATTTTATGAGAATAAATTTTTAAAAAAATTATATTATAAAGTCTGTCCGGAACATTTCTATTATAATACTAATATATACATATTTAAAACTATTACAAATACTCCTTTTCTCCCATTGAATAATTTATTTGTTTCAAGCTAAGAAATCACCTGCTTACATAAAAACAATCTTTAACTTGCATAAGTCGAAAAAACTTCCAGGCCTTCAGAATAAATTCAAAAACGAATTCAAATTACATTTCCAATCGCCTTATGTGACTTGTCCCATAAAATGGGAAATCTAAAGCACGACATTTATTCTCTAAAGGAAACAAAATTAAATAGTACATTCAAAGGTAATAAAAATAATCATGCTACTTTTCTCGTTAAAAAAGTAAAACATTTGGGATATTTATAAGTAAATCAAACAATTCCTGAATGGCAGAAAGTTTCATACTTGTACGGTTTTTATATATTTACTTTAAGGGTAAATTAAAAGCGAGTAAGATAAAGAGCGCGCTCCGCGTTTTTCTTTTCTTTTATGAACATTATTACAAATATGGTTATTTTTTCTCATATTTATATATCTAAGTAATGTGATAAACTTATTTACGTTACCGTTAGATAACTATAGCTAATGATCAGGTAAAATAAAAAGTATTGTAATCAACCGCACCTTCCAGTATTTAACTATTAAAAAAAACTAGCGTGACCCGTGCGAAGTCTTCGCATTATTATTTTTTCCATTATGAAGCTCAGATGACACATCAAACAAATATTTTACTAAAATTGACATATAGAGGCGCAAGTATCAAAAGCATTGAGCTAAAGCGCCACTTTATTTATACGTGAGTGGATTTGAAATTAAACAAAAATTTTACCGACCGTCAATCATATTGACGTTGAGCCGTTAGATGGCAGCATTGCTGTTTTGTGTATATAATTTTAATAATTAATTAATTTGCAAAAACAATAGCAATAATAAATTTTTTAGTTGTGGATGCCGGTAGAGCAAGCAATTATCTATAAAATGATATATAATTTATGTGGATTAGTTGTGAGGTTTTTTCTAAAAAGGGAGAGTAACATCTTAAAACCTTAGCGTATTAATATATATGATATGATGATTTAAATGTTTAAAATAGCAGAAAGCAGAGAATGAAGTAAATATTAAACTACTTTACAAGTCATTGTGAAAATGAATAGGCTTCTATTCTGATCTTTCTATTCACTAACCGATTATTAAAAAAAGCGTCACCAAAATCGATCGAGAATTGCTATCAACATGTCCTCACACGTACATAATACTTACAAGCCAACGGACAGAGATGTATGTAATTTTTCAAGGCAAATTTAGATCACAATAAATAGTTTTAATAATTACATTAGTTGTAGAAATAAAAATAAATTTAGATTACAATGAATAATTTTAAAAATTACATTTCATGTAGTAATTTTTCAAAGGTAAATTTAGATCACGATAGTTGGAAAAATTACATTAATTGTAGTCATTGAAAATCACATGAATTGCAATCAACGTAAATTTAAATCACGATAAATAGTTTTAAAAATTGCATTAAGTGTAGTCATTTTTCATAGGTACATTTAGATTACAATAAATAGTTTTAAAAATTACGTTAATTGTAGTAAATTTTTTAAAGATGAATTTAGATCACCATAAATCATTTTAAAAATTACATTAGTTGTAGCAATTTTTCAAAGGTAAATTTAGATTACAATAAATAATTATAAAAATTACATTAATCATAGTAACTTTTTAAAGGTAAATTTAGATCACAGTAGTTTTAAAAATTTACATTAATTATAGTAAATTTTCAAAGTTAAATTTAGATCACAATAGTTTTAAAAATTACATTAATTGTAGTAATTTTTCATAGGTAAATTTAGATCACAATAAATAGTTTTATAATTTTCATTAATTGTAGGTTGTTTAAAGGAAAATCTCCTCTTTCACAAAAGCTACATTACAAGTTGATTACTTGTATAATTACCCGAGTTATGATTACTTCTATCGTCAAAATTCAAGACTGGCGCACTAGTCGATAATATAGCACTCATCTAGAGGGGTGATCCAAACCAAGATACATAATGCACATTTACCCATATACCGAGCTACGTCAATTGCCATGTGAATAATATACGTTTCTAGAATATGTAAATAATATACTCTTATATACATTGGCACATATGTACAAAGACAATATACATTTGCCGAAATAATCAAGCCTAAATTATTCATATTAGGAAAACAGCTTAAAGAATATTTTGAAAACTTGTTTTAGTTGAAAATTGTTTCAAAATGTATTGTTTTTCCAGCTGGAATATCAGAATCACTTAACACAAAGCATATTAAAACACTCATTAGTTTTCGCCTTCAATATTGCTGTAAACGGGAACAATATCAGTTAAGCGAATAAGCGACATGCGTAATGTGTGCCATACGGATTAAAGGGTGTATGAATATAGGTACAGTCACATAGATATATTACGTTATATCGCAGTCTGAACATGGAGGTTCCCGCGACACGCCACGAAAGGAGTTATGGTTTGAGGGAAGCGAGGGCTATGGGAAACCAGGTAAATTTTCATATAAAATTTAATAACGTTGAAAAGAAACAGAGTGTATAAAAATGTATTTCGTTATTTAATTAAACAACATTTTTTCATGCCTTTATTTATACAATAGCATTATACGAATTTAATATAAAATTAATTAATTATCATAGACAAAATATACTTGTTTTCATTTTCAAGCAAGCAGTATATGGAATTGGCTGTGGCAATATTCAGCTCCCAGATAAATTAGGTTTCATTATGTTAATTTGTGATGTTTAATAGAGTTTAACCTTCTCAATTAGTGGGTAATGCCCACAAGTTGAAGAACTTCTGCATTTGTATAATTAAAGAGCCGAAGTAAACTAATTTTCATAAATATGTTTTAGTAATATTACAAATGAAATGTTACCTGATTCACAATTTTTATCCGATCAGAAATAAATTTCTTATTTTATTACTAGCTAACGGTCCCAGTTTTGCCCTAGCAAAAAAAGACTATCTCTGCAATTTGTTGTATTCGCTTTCTTATAAAAAAAAGTAGTTACGGTTGGCATTTTTGCAAAAAAGATAAAATAAGGTTTTCTTTATTTTTATCTGAGAGTTTAAACGTGAATTGTATATCTCTAACTTTAACTATTTTGAAATTCCATAGAATGTTTCCTGAATTTGTTGATTGAATTAAAAAAAAATCTTTAGCTTAACGAGTTTCTAGCGATCAAAAGGAACATAGGTGCCCAATGTTAAGTCATAATATGGGTATTTGTTTTTTATATTTTACCTCCTTTTATCATCCTTATGCATTTTAACAGAAAATAGATATGATAGTGCTTGTGTGTAAGTAAAACAATATTGATCAACTGTCAAAAAAAATGTTTTTATATCACAAATCAAAACAATATTGGTACTTTCATGAGCTAAATCAGGAAAGAGAAACCGGAATTAAAAAATTACCTAATAAGAAATCTTAAAATTAATCATCATTTTCTACTTTTGGAAAAATGGAAGAAAAGGAAAGGGGAAAATGAAATTGCTAATGAATAAATAGATTATTTTTTTCAAAATTAAATGAAACTACGTGATGTAGTATTATTTCTACTTTCTTCAAGTTCTTTACCACGGCCTAGGTTTCGTTGTATTACAACACCTTCAGGTGGGCTATTAACAAAGATTTCTCTTTGCTAATAGCCCACATGAAGATGTAATAGAATGAAACCTACCAAAGAACTTAAAGAAAGTAGAAATAATACTACATCACGTAGATTCATTTACTTGTGAATAATGAATTTCCGTAAAATTAACGCCAAATATATTCAGGATTATTTTTTTATAATAACCTAATAAAAAAGTATAACATCTATCAATGATACAAACAACGAATTGATTTGAACAGATTTATTACTAGGGGTCAAAACAAATCACTGAAATACTTGGGCATAAGATGAAGAGATTGGCCAAGAAGACAAATTTGACGGGTATAAAATGAATGCCAAATGGAAAAATACAATATTTGGCTCGGTATAAATAATATAAAAAACGTACTTTAGAGCATTTAAAGCCATCATCGTGAGATTGTAGCGACTACTGCTGTAACAACTACGCTATACTAATTGAAAAAATGCTGCTAAAAGTCTTATCCCGTCACGTCAATAATGCACATATTTCTAAGAGACCCTTTTTATGTTAAAAATGTCTTGAACATCTCATATATAATTCGATATCTTTACCGAGATTCCATAAATAATTAAATTTTCTCATTATGAAAGCAGATATACATGAGTGTGTACATATATAAATTCGTAATTTTTTCAAGCCCTCATTCAGTCAAAGAATTGCAAATTGCTTATAAACGCTCACAAAGGTTTGTGCGCGAGCGAAATCTAAAAAGCCCATTATAATATCGTAACGGAATATCCGTTTTTTCACCAAACACTTAGCAGATAACGTAAGCTCCGCCGCCACTTCGCACCGAGAGCCCAGCGTTCCCCGCAACACACGCGCGGCTCGCGCGACCCGTTACGGGCCCCAAATGAATTCGTTCCACTCGGGAGCGCGGTGATAAATCTCCATGTCGCGTGACGCGCCGTAAGCCGGCTTTAGTAGCGCCGCGTCTAGTCCGGGGCCGTTTTACAAGGGCGCTGCCGGCGGGCTCCTTAGAGATGCTGCGGAGCAATTTGCCCTGAATGGCAATGGGTTAGGATGAGACGATCTGGGAGGCTGGGCGTAGCTTGAGTTGTAATATCTAACAGCCTCTATTAGGAACTACGAAGTTTTGTGGCTTAATTTACTATCTTCCCTTAGTTTTATTATCTACGCTGCTAAATGAAAAAGAAAATTTATTTGTTTTTTCATTCTCCGAAACGACTTTCATATCTCCGAAACGACTATTTGTTTTCCCATTTTCCGAAACGACTAGACCATTTTTAGAAAAAATTCAATATTTTATAAATTGGTCCTTCAGAACGGTTATATCGTAGAATAATTGCAATAGTCACATTATTGTGATACTTCCAGGAAGATGACAGTGATGTGGACCAATGGCAAAAAGCAAAAAAAATGGCAGTCATCCCCCTCAATTTTAGGATCACTGCAACATTTCGAGTTTATTTTGAATTTTATCACAATTACTGCTTAAATTACAACCAAGATTTGTCACTATATATCATAGGAGCTTCAACTATTCGATGATAAATTTCATTCTTTCTTAATATTCTACAGTGTGTTGTTTACGTTTAGGACCATAGAAACAATCTATTTATTGTTATTAACACCTGAAAGACAAAAGTACAAACAATACGTGACAAATGAAGATTAAGATTGAAATTAGACCATCAACACTCGCACTCAAATGATCTGTCACTTGCGATTATCCTAAAATGAACTCGGAATATTGATGAAGGTGATATTCATTTTCTTTGTTCATTGGATCATCAACATCGTTCTAAAGTTATCACAGTAATCCAACTTTGCAATTTTCCTTCAAGAGTTATACCTACACACGTCCCTACCGATAAGTAAAAAGGAGGAGTATTACTTTTTAGCTTTCGGTGATTTTCCATTTCCACCACAATTTTAGTAAAATGACATATAAATCATTTGAAAACGTTGATACGTCAACTCGTAAATTACTGGAGGGACTTGGAGACTACTCGTAAAATTGATTTTTGTTAATTTTTGACAATGAACCTTCTTTCATCGTAGACTTGATATGCATTATCACACCATCCGACGGGAGCAGAAATGAAAAGCGTAAGAAAGGTTGGAAAAAGAAGTGGCTGCTTTCTTCTTCCAGCGATTAAATCGTAAAAATGTATCCAAATAATGCATGATGGAAAAATGTTACTCACTTATTGTATAGCTGATTGTGACCAGACTGGACATATTAATATACTATATCCAGTCTGGTCACAATCATACCACTGGATATATATATTAGCGACTGGATATAGTAAATTGTAGTGAATAAACATATCGAGTCTGTTTTCAGCAATAGATACTTTTGTTTTCTGTAATAATATCACATAATTAACAAATAATATACTCTATTCAAACAAATATTTAAGTCAATGAAAACTTAGTAAGCCTCCAATTTATTTAATACCCAAAGAGCACAAGAGCGTCTACGATCCCACCGGTCTGGAATGAGAATGAAAACTCGTAAAATTTTTCGCTAGTTTTGTTATAACTCGCAGCTGGAAAACCCATATATTAATCTCGATTTTCAATCAGGTCAATCTGATCAGGATGACGATAAAATACAGATATTTAAATATCTTGTACATTAATATCCATTTTAATATAGATATATACTTTCATTATGAGAAGGGTTATTCTATTTTTTTTTTCGATATTTGATGTTTGCTTGAAAAAACATTACATGTTTAATGTTTTAAAGTCAAAGATAAAACTTTATAAAGTAACATAACGTTAATTCCATTTTTATTCAATAAATTTATTTTAACAGTCATTGTCAAAAGTAACGTAATATCTACCAGATATTTTTTGGGTAATGCCAGGATAATATAGCCATTAATATAATTTTGCAACAGCATCAGTTTAATAATATGAATTTAAGTTATTATTAAGAATTATTTATAAGAATTAAAAAGAATAGGGAGGTGATAAAAAATATCTGGAACGAACGTGAAAATGCGTGAAGCTATTCGCTGGTTTTGTTATAATTTGCAGCTGAAAAAACCATATATTAATCCCGATTTTCAAATATATCAATCTGATCAGGATGACGACGAAATATAGATATTTAAATATCTTGTACATATTTATCCATTTTAATACTGAAATATACCCATTAATATAATTTTGCAACAGCCTTAGTATAATAATATTAATTTAAGTTATTATTAAGAATTATTTTAATTCCGATTTATTTGTATTTTGCATAGAGAAGTGATAAAAGTATCACTTTCGCAGTCCATCATGAAAATTACTTAGGTTTCTCCATTAGAGGGAATTCCTAACTCTATTATATTACTGACTAAGTTACTGTAAATCGATGATTCTCGTGATGTGGATAAACTTTTACACTGGTTATATCAAATAATAAACCAAAGCCCTAGAGGAATTAAAACTTTGCAAGAAAGAATTTCGAGAGTCACTTTTACAGAAGTAAGAACGAACAAATCATTAACTCATATATCATACGGTACGTCATTGAAAAGAGCTTTTTAAATAGTATTGAACTCCTGGCATCCAAAAATATACGAAAATGTATCACTTATCTCTATTTTCTGAAAAACATGGAATGAGAATATAAAATAATTTAGGTAATTATTCCATTTAAGATAAATAACGAAAAATAAGCATCATTTTTATATTTCATATCATTTGGAAGATTTTTTTTTATGTAATATTTCAATATTAATTAATATTTGTAATAATTTTAATATTATGCACTATCAAATGTTTAACTTTCTTGTACGCAAACTGTTTATAGAAGTAAATACGATTCTGTAAATTAAGAATAAGAAATCGCAGTGCAGTTTCTTATCGTAATAAACAGATCTTTTTTCGGTCCTTTCGACAGAAAAAAACCTGATCTATTCCCTGCTAGATCTACTCAATATGGTTATAGGCATTCAAAACGTTTGTCAATAACAAAAACTTTGTTAATCTTATTTCTTCCAATACGCCAAGCAATGAACTACAGCCTCAAATTTAGAGTGATTGTGCTAGGTTTTTTTTCCTACATGTTTTTTACGATAAAAAATTTTTAAATGTCACCCTGTTTCATCCGCTTGTTTCGCTAATTAGCAACGGAATCTGAAAATTGGAGGGCTTCGATTTTGTTAATATTTTTCTTGTAAGGCAAATCCAATTTATACACAAACATAAAAACTGAATATTAGTATGACAAATTAGTCGATTTTGAATTTAAAGAGAATTAAAAAATTCAAAAACAATCAATGTCACATAAGTCATTTAAAAAATGTTTATCAATTTAGCAACGTATTAACCAATAAAAAAATTAAATTACTAAAAATAAAATATGCGTTTCGTTAAAGTAAACACGATATCGAATGAATAAACCCATTAAGTATTAGTGAAATTCATACGAATAATTTAGAGTATCGCCATTAAAGTATTAAACACTTTACATTACTTTTCATTAAGTAAGTATACTCCCTATTATATATTACAAAGCTGTAAGAGAAATTCCTTTATTGCCTTTCCATTTTAAATCGATTACTTTAATTTATTAATGCTTCTTTGGTAATATTTACTAAATAAGATGTAGATTTTGTAATTCTTCAGATTTTACGTATCCATGATTCAAAAGTTAAACAGGATGGACACACTATTTAACCCTTAAGAGACATATCTCTCGTAGGAGATGAAATGCATATAATATTTTGCTTTATATATTACTTTTTGAAAGACCTTTTCTAAGATACTCTAATCGATACAATTTAATTTAATAATGATTCTTTGGTAATATTTACTAAATGAGTTGTAGGTTTTGTAATTCCTCAAATTTTTCGGATGCGTGGTTTAACAGTTTGAGAGAATGGACACACTATTTAATCCTTAAGAGACATATCTCTCGTAGGAGATGAAATGCATATAATATTTTGCTATATAGATTACTTTTTGAAAGACCTTTTCCAAGATACTCTAATCGATGGAATTTAATTTATTAATGCTTCTTTGGTAATATTTACTAAATGAACTGTAGATTTTGTAATTCTTCAGATTTTACGTATGCGTGGTTCAACAGTTTGACAGAATAGACACACTATTTAATACTTAAGAGACATATCTCTCGTAGGAGATGAAATGCATATAATATTTTGCTATATAGATTGCTTTTTGAAAGACCTTTTTTAAGATACTCTAATCGATTCAATTTAATTTATTAATAATTCTTTGGTAATATTTACTAAATGAGATGCAGTTTGTAATCACCACATTTTTCGTATGCATGGTTCAACAGTTTGAGAGAATGGACACACTATTTAACCCTTAAGAGATATATCTCTCGTAGAGAAAGAAGTGTACATAATATTTTCGATTGCTTTTTAAAAGACCTTTCGTAAGACTCTTTAATCGATAGAATCGGCGAAAATAAAAACATTTTTTCCTCCCCAAGTTTAATGTAAGGGAGGCCCATAAAAAAATGTAGTTTCTTTATTTTAACGTCTTCCTGTAGACCTTTATTACGTTTAAACTTAAATAGTTATGACGCTGCTACATATGAACATGTCGACAGACTAATATACGAGCAGGTAGACAGAGCTAATTTGTAAGGATTCCGTTTTTCACCATTTGGCTACGGAACCCTGAAAAGCATAAGTAGGAAAACACAATCGCCGCAGAATAAAACCCACCGTAACCATCTGATGCGGTGTACGACATCTAAAACATACCATCATTAATGTTCGATAAAATCTCTCCAAACTTACCACAATGGAATTCATGCTAATGACATTTACAGAATAAAACTATCACCGCGGCATCATTGCGAACAATCGTCAACTACCCCATTAACGAACAAATCGCGTGCGACGTACGTAAATAATCAAAAAAGTCTTTCTCGCAAGACCAATTTAATATTCTTAATGTACCTATGTTAACTTGACAGTAATGTGTACAGTTCTTGGTCGACATTTGATTCAAACTTCAAAAGGAAAAAAATGGAACTCTTGTAAGATCATTAATGTGTCCGTTGGTTTAAACTGGTTTTTTTTCAAAAACTGTTTAACGCGGTAACTTGTTTTAATTAAAAGATCAATTTACAAAGACACCAAAACTATTTTGTTCAGAATTTTATGTAAGAGTAGAAATATTGTTCAATATACTTGAAATTTACCTAAAGTTTAGAGAAAAAATTCTAATAACTACGAAGTTACTGTAAACTAATCGGTTACAGTAACTTAACGAAACTACCGAACTACTAAGTTACTATAAAATCATCGATTTACAGTAACTGACTAAGTTACTGTAAATCGATGATTCTCGTGATACTTTTTTGGGAAATCCATAATACTTTGCATTCGTACAAGTTATACAAGGCAATCGATTTACATAGCGAAAAAGAATATCAACATTTGTAAATATTTTTTTTTTCATTAAGAAGTTTGCTTCGGGATTATGGAACCTTACTTTAACCATGTCTCAAAACGCACTTTAGAATAACACTTATTTATTAATTTTGTGCAATAATTAAAAAACTTCTAAAAAAGACAATAACAATAAAATTGTCGTGTATTAATATTATTGTATAGTTAAAAAATAATAATATAAATCCGTCCTAACAAGAAATTATTAAATATTCGTAATATGTGCATATTTGGGATGTTCCCAATTTTCTTATTCGTTTTGACGAAAACTCAGATAAACATTCGAATTCATTATGTTCTAAACAAATACTCGACTACTATTAGTAAAGCCCAACATGAATAGCAGGCGAAAAACAAATAAAATATATTTCCTAATTATTGCAAAATATTTGATACAAAAAACTGAAAATAAAGTACATTAGTCTTATTATTATTTAAATCAGTATGCTATAACAATAGAATAATATCATTATGATATACAATTAATGATAGTTATTCATATCCAAGCTTCAAAGCAGACAAGTTAAATTTCATATAAAACAATTGTTTCTAAATATTGAATATATTTCGCGTTAATTCTGTAGAAATTCAGTATTCACAATTAAATGAAACTACGTTATGCAGTATTATTTCTACTTTCTTTAAGTTCTTTACCACGACCTAGGTTTCGTTGTATTACAACATCTTCAGGTGGGCAAAGATCTTTGCTAATATCCCACCCGAAGGTGTTGTAATACAACGAAACCTAGGTCCTGGTAAAGAACTTAAAGAAAGTAGAAATAATACATCACGCAGTAGCAAAGATCTTTGCTAATAGCCCACCTGAAGATGTTGTAATACAACGAAACCTAGGTCGTGGTAAATAACTTAAAGAAAGTAGAAATAATACTAAATCACGCAGTAGCAAAGATCTTTGCTAATAGCCCACCTGAAGATGAAGGCAACTCGTAACGAATTCAAGAACTTCATATAAAATTCTATCAATTTGAAATTACTGAACGTTACAGAATGAAATAATTTCTTTACAAAAACCTTATTTTATTGTAGAATATAAGAAGCTATGTTTATTACTGGGCTGTGACGAAGCTAAAGATGTGAATGGCACATATATAAATGTGTAATAGTAAATATGTTTCCACCTTCAACTGATTTGGGCAAATGAGGTAACATTGAATTCATCTTATTTCGAAATGTGATAGGGAATAAAGCCATTACGCTAAATCCAATATGACAGACCTTAGCATATATAGTATATGTTACCATCTAAATTCAAATAAAATCCCGAACGCATCAAGCGATTTGGGAAAAATAGACAGTAGATTCACTTTATATAAAGTATATAATATCATTTTAAATCTAATAAAGTGAATACTAGCACCCATTTTATTCTATGTATATTACTAAAACAGCTTGTTTTTGGCTAACGTAAGTAAATTAAAAAAAAGCCTATAGCAAGCGCTAGTCAGATAAGTTAATTTCATGAAATTTTTGAAGTAGGTTATATTATTTTTATTGTAAAAGAAAAAATACTAATAAGAAAATGTGTACGAAAGACAAATGTTTTTCATGTAAATAATTTCAGCAAAAAATCCAATGTTTGATTCTTGTAGAAATCTTTCATTATTTTCTGATAAGGTGTTCATTTTGTTGTAAGATGCGTTTTATATATTTAATTTAGATGGCATAACTACTTACACAATATCAAAAGAAATTAAATTATTAGCCCGTTATTTAATATACTAAAATATAGAGTGAAACATACTATTTCTCAAAGAAATATTTGTTGAAATGTACATTAAATTTACATTAAATGTATTGTACATTAAAATAGAGTTCAGGCCGTTTTTCCTAGTAATTTTCTACATCTACTAACTTCGTCTAAACTATTTTTGTCAACTTCATTTCGAACGAATATAACTTGTGGCTCTGAGAGAATCCTCAAATTTCGTATATATACAAACGATAAAAAATAACGAGACTTCTATTCATGCAGACGATTTTGTGCCTTGAAGTGAGTATATTTCAAGCGTGTTTCCTCAAAAAATTTACATTTTTTTTCGTAACTTTGACAGTGATTTTTTCACAAACGATTGAGAATCTTAATACAGTTAACGCACAAAAACCTAAGCTATGAAAAAAGTGTTATTAGATTTTAGACATTTACCCATAGTTTGCCGGAATGTTACAGCTATGATTCTCGATCTCATTTTATTATAAAAATATTGATCGCAACTAATATTCTAAAATGTTAATGTTATTCATACATTTATCGGCTACTCACCGCGATATTGAGCTAAAGTAGAAGTACAAATTAGCCGATATGTCTAAACTTTATTTTTTTAAGGAAGCTCATTTCACAAAACTACGTACGTTGTGAAGCATTTATTAATTTATTATCTACATGCAATAAAAAAACTGACTAATGAAAACACGAGGGTTTGCTAATAGAGTTTCATCGGTTTTGGAGTATTATAATTATAACTTTCGTGTTTGGATTCTCTATTAATTTTGGACATACATGTATCTCCATATTGTATAAATAACATGAATTTAAACATTGGTTTATTATTTTAATAAAGAAACGACTTTTTTAAATATTTAAACTCTTCTGTTTTGTTTAGTTGTTAATCATTGCTGAATTTAAATTATTTACACAGAATATAAAAACTACATGAAGGAAATTTAAAAAAAAAACAATATTTTACAATTCTGTGTCATGTAAATAATATAAAAAAAATAGTATTTTAGCAGTATAAAATAACATGACTGGTTCCCGGAACTCTATGCGAAAACATGTCACCAATTTCAATCTCCGATCTTTAAATTGCCAAAAAACATTGCAATGCATAATTCCATCTCCACTCAAAATCGATACAGAGGTGTCCAGTATTCCGCACATTTATCAACCGCTCGCCAAGATATTTTTAAATTTCATTTTTATTAAAAAAATTAAATTCTGTGAAGTTGTATTTTACGGGTACAATAATATTTATTATTTGCATTTATCACACAAAAAAGCGTCCAAACGTAAATTCAATGATTAAAATAATATAGTTACAATTTCCAAAATTGAAACAAGTAATAGAAAATGAAGGAGTAAAGTTTAAATGAAAAAACAAGATTTAATTAAATGTAACAACAAAGACTTCTAAGTTTCCAAGGGGAACCAGATTCTCAAAATAAGTTATGGCTCGTATTATTATAGAACATTAATGTACTTCTCAATCACGACTTTCATTCATTTGGTTAAAAGATTGCTTGAAGGAAAATCTTCATGATAGAAAAAAATGCAATCAAATATATACGTGGATGTAACATGATTTAAAGCCTTGAGTACATTTTTTTTCTTCTTTCATTAATTAACGTATACTGTAAACTTTTGTCATTAGTAATTGTATTTATTTTTTTAATCTACCTTACGAAATTAATGAAAACATATCAGTCGTTTATTTTCATATGATTATTATACTGTAGAATTTTTATGTAAATTGTACTGCTTTAAAATGTATAACTTTTATTTCGTTAAGATGACTGTCTCCAAACATTTACACGTTATCGATATTTATACCATAATGACATCACTAGTGATGCGTACCGGTACAACGACATCGCCGATAACGTTACATAAAAGTACAAAGCATATGGCCCTTTACGGAGCGGTGTACCGCGGGGACCCGGGTTCGATTCCGGGTCGCTCGTCGGGCGGGGCTGGACTGGTGTTATTGTTGGCTGTAAGATATTGCTCTCGTAATAATAAGTCCGCCATATGTATCAGTTATATACATTAAAGTAGATAAATAAAAAAAATTTTGGGCTCTAATGAACAATGAACGACGGAGCACTATCACTTATCGCGTTCAGTCGACGAATAAAGTAAACGCGCGCTGAGAATAATATGCGATACAAAGTTCATATAAGTGGCGCACGTACAACGCTTACTTACCATCTCTAGTTATATTATATGGCCTATGTATATACGTATGTATATATATATATATATATATATATATATATATATAAACTTTCTAGGTGACCTTGGTGTCGATAAAAAGTCAAGATCTCAGTAATAGATACATTTTTACGAAAACGCATTGCCACAGCACGCACTGAAAATGAAACTTTATTCTAAAGAATTATAATTATAACTTTATTCTAAAGAATAAGAATTTATTAAGATAATCTCGTAATAAGTAAAAACAAGACAATTTTATTCACCGAAAGTTCACCGAGAATTTAAGGATAAATAATATTTCTTTTAAACTATTTGCAAATATTAATTTTTCACAACGCAAATATACACACATTGAAAAATAATGCAATTTTAATGTTCACATTTAAAAAATTATAAGATCTAGGATGAATGTTATAGCTTTTTCGAAATTTTCTGGTCCGATTTTACCACTCCCCTTTTTTTCACGATTTATTCTTCAGTAATTTCGGAAATAAGGCAGCAGAGGTGAGGTCATTCTCTTTTTTGCATATTTATTAGAATATATTTTATGAAAAAAAAAATGTTGAGTATTGTACCCCTTCTTTAATTCTTATATGAATATTTTAAAAATGTTAGCTAGTGTAAAATATGTGGGTTAGTAAGACGTATTACAGTGCTAAATTTCAAATTTCTGAGAAAATTGGCTTTGATAGATGGACTAACGGATAGACAAGTGAATGATCGTCTAAGGATTCTGTTTTTCAGATTGAAGTAGTGAACTCTAAAAAGACAAAAAGACTATAATATAAATATTGACATGAGTTAAGATTGAAGAAGGAAAGGACAAGAGCGCAGAAGGACTATGGTTTAATTTATCCTTGTAGATATTTACAGAGTATATTTCCCCAATATCAGGATCCATATAATTCCCAATTTTTGTTACCATATAGTTATATAAAACACGTATAAAGAGTAAACTAAATATCATTCGAGTCTGGAAATAGCTGCGGAGCGTAGATCTATGTATATTATTTCGCATTTATTAACTTTCCAAGATTTTTACATAAATATACATCAGAAAAAAGGCCTCAATTTTTTCTGATGTTTCAAACCCTCAAAGATAACGATGTAATCTAAGTCGTAGAGAGAACATAATAGATTTAACTCACTACGTCTGATGTAATAATGTCGGGTATATTAACGTTGAAAGCAGAACGCGAATACGCCTTATATTACTTAATCCCGACAACATCTGACAAGTTCGAGGACCCCAGATAATCTAGATTACCCTTGCAGATATTAACAGTGGATGTCGGCAAACAAACTTATTGGCAAAACCACATTCGGGCCCTATATCGGGAATAACATGTTTCCCCTTACTTACATACATATGGCGGGGGATGAAATTACTTTATTTGTCCTCGAGGGTTTATAATCGCGGCGCGGGTCGAACCCGGACCTGCGGTTGGGCAGGGGCACTTTGCGGTTAAGGATAATTTGGCTGTCAATGTTATTATTTAATTATATTAAGGACAATTCGTTCTGGCCATCCTGGTGGCTTAGAAGGAATAAGCGTGGCGTTCGGTACAGAATTGTTTGGTTTATGTCAAAATTCAAATTCAAACTTGTCATTTACGCATGAGATGACTATAGACTTGCTAAAATACATCAGGGTCTGGAAACATAAAAACAAAAATGAATTTAGATTTTCTTTTAGAATAAACTTTACAGCATTAATATTTTCTTCGCATGGGATAACTCTTTTTTATAACTATAGACTTGTCAAAATACATTAGGGTCTGGAAATATAAAAACAAAAATGAATTTAGATTTCTTTAAAATAAACCACAAAAAACAATGACAATCACGTAATTTGAAAAGAATTTCAGAAATGAAAAATACTATTTTCTGAATTATAAGGCGAACTATATTGTATTAACTTATCTAAAGCTATAAAAAGCTAAATGATAAGTTAAACTATTCTTCAGCGTCATTTGCAACGATTCAAAATTCATTTACTATAAGCATATTCTACATTTTCTTATTTACTTGAATAATTCCATTCCTTATCATTTTATTCATTCTGTTCATTCTATTCATTATCATTGGCTTCATTTATTTCAATGAGTCTGACGTCAATGGAAAAAGCGTTTACTTTTCCATTCTTCATGTTTAAGTCATTAATAATATCAACTTTATCTAATACTAAACACCAAAAAATCTTATCATTGAAATGATTTAAAAACAACTTCACTTATATACTGAAATAAAAGACCCACACGACTTAAATTATGTGTGAGAAACTTTTGGTAATTTATAGAAATCAAGTCTAAAGTAAATGCTTTTTATTTGAGAGTTCTTTTTACGTCAATAAAATAAACTTGAATTTAAAAACACTCCACAATCTGAATTAAAAAACATTCCACAATCTTGAATTTAAAAACACTCCACAATCTTGAATTTAAAAATACTCCACAATCTGATCATTTTATTAGTATACTAAATGTGCCCATAATGTGCTTTACATGTAATTCGAAAAACTAATTTTTGTTTTTTCCCCCATATGTTGATCCTGGCTTATAACTGGTACCATACCACATTTTATCCAAATCTGTCCGGTAGATTTTGTCTGTCTGTCTGTATGTTAATTTGTACGCGTCCGTGATGCGCGTTTGTACAAATTAACATACAGGCAGACAGATAACAATTCTAAAAACTGGTTTTCTGGCTACTATTACCATCCTATACGTTAAATCAATCACTCTTTTTAAAATATTTTCCATGCACAGAATTCACTTTGTTACAATTTTATTATATGTATACAGATGATGAAAAGTACACAGATGAAAGTAGGAAAATTTTGTCAGGTGTTAACCTTATATTTCCAGGGAAGTAGTTCATTTTAGTTACTCTGCTACCATGCAAATACATTATGTATTATAAGCTTGGTACGAAACAATGAACTCCGCTAGTTGTTTGTTGCTGGAAAATTTTAAACAACTATTCAACGGTCTAACTTTCCCTTGTATGACTATATTCGTGAACGAAATAATTTACTGAATATACATGTAGTTTAGTGAATTAATTCACTGAATATACATTTATTTTCTGAGCATACACAGAAAACTTTCTACAATAGGTTCTTAAAGTAACTTTGTACGTTTTATTCTATTTTTCGTTTTTTCAGCTAGCAAAGTGCTGTTATCGTCAGAAAAAGATATATTTGGTTGAATTTAAGATCATATTCGCAAGTAATTTTAGTATTTTATCAAACAAATTTATTTACTATTAAAGAAAAAACTAGTACTTATAAAACATATATGCCTTGTTTGTATTAGTAATGTAGATATGATATATCCAAGCATGAGTGAGTTTTGAAAGAGACACTGTTTTTCTTATCTTACATTTCCAGCATTCTTGGAATGTATCAAGAAATATTAACAAAAAATAAAAAAAGTAATAAAAATTTAAACGATGTACATATTAGCTTTCCGGAAAGATTTAAAAAAAATAATAAGTTTTGATCGCTTCTTAAATGTGTAGGCATTGCCAAAATTAATTAAAATAAATTATTATCTGACATCCATCCTAATGTTATCAATATGAATTTCTTTTTCGCACTTCATGAATTTACGTGGCTTGTCCCGACAATCCCCTGTGGCTCTGTGAATTTCATGTGTTGGTACGTTACATCTGTGCAGGTTATAGAGGATATAAAAGAATACAACCTTCATTTGTTTCCTCGTGCTGGTTCAAAGAGTTTTGCAGAAATGGCATTTACAAACTGTTATAAAAAAATAACCTAACTTTAATACTATTCACACTTAAATGAAACTATGTGATGTAGTATTATTTCTACTTTCTTTAAGTTCTTTACCACGACCTAGGTTTTGTTGTATTACAACATCTTCAGGTGGGATATTAGCAAAGATTCATATTAGCAATCTTTGGGATATTAGCAATCTTTGCTAATATGATGGGATATTAGCAATCTTTGCTAATATCCCACCTGAAGATGTTGTAATACAACGAAACCTAGGTCGTGGTAAAGAACTTAAAGAAAGTAGAAATAATACTACATCACGTAGTTTCATTTAAGTGTGAATAATGAATTTAAATATATTCAATTAAATATATTCAATATTTAATACTATTATAAAAAATAACATAACATAATCAAATTTTTCGATTGTCTGATTGAGGATTAAACTAAAACTTTTAAGAGCTTAATTTTTTAATTTTTTTTAGATAAGGGTGTTATTTTTATACTTGTAACACCTGAGCCTAACATCACGTGGCTTTTGTATTTCTGTTATATTCATAATGATTAGCAACCTCCAAATTTATGAAACCATTTTAATGATACTTTTAAAAATCATAGAATATTGTTTACAAATATATGAATGTTGATAAGACCCGGCAACAAATGAAATGAATGCGTGTGATAAGACCCGGCAACAAATAAAATGAATGCGTGTGATAAGACCCGGCAACAAATAAAATGAATGCGTGTGATAAGACCCGGCAACAAATAAAATGAATGCGTGTGATAAGACCCAGCAGATGGACAATTATTTAAAATACTTAATTTGATTCGTTTAACATTTCACACTCATATAGAATGAGACAAAATAATAGCAGCAAAACGGCTGCATGTCTCTCATGATAACTTGTCAGTGAGGCCACGTTCAACACCCGAGACTGTTGCTGCTATAAAATACGTTTCATAATTCCAATAAAAAAGGTAAACTTTACTTGCTATATTGCCTTTTTTATGTTACTTACTTCTTTTTATGTTATTTTTTATACTATTGCCTGAATCTTTTTCTTTAGAAAGTAAGACCTGGGCACGCTGTAGCATACCGGAGAGCTACTATCAACACTACCAAATACTGCACCCAATGCCCGAAGCGCTTTGCAGCCAATTTGACATCCTTGTAACTTATCCTGATTTTTAGCATGTGAAGAGATTAAAGTTGATATCTACTAAGTATGTATTTTTGCAAAATGTTACTATTTTTAATAAACTATTTTTATTTCTTGTTAATAATTTAAAAATATCACACTTGCAACGATAACCATCAATTTATTGGTAAGATATAACAATTATAAGAGAACTAGAATCTTAAGATTTGGCAAAAATGTAGTGTTTAGAATACTAATGAAATGAGAAAGAAGTCTGAGAACAAAGGTAAAGTTTTTGTTAGCTTATCAGATCTTGAAAAGTTTTGTACATACGTACGTAAATAAAGAAATAAACCCAATATGTTAAGGATTATAGATACGCTTCGCATTTCTATTAGAAATGGATCGATTATGATGAGTGATATAGAGCGCTGTGTCAGAGCTTTACTCTAAACCTCAAAATCGCTCATCGTAATCAGTGAATTTCACAGAATTACATCTATTGCGAATATCTCATCTTTTCAACTTTGAAGTAATTCCACTACATAGTTTTGGAATTACATCTAAGTTAAGTTCGCAGATGGACAAAATTAATACAGTACTTTCAAAATGGCAACGGTGCAATTTATGGTAATAATTGCCAAAAATCAATATTTTAACAAAAGTACTCAAGTGAAGGTTTTAAAACACTATAACTTTGTCAAAAAAAATTCTATCGCTCATTGGATAAAAAGGAATACATAGTTTAGATTTATATCTAAGTTAAGTTCGCAGATGGACAAGATTAGTACAGTAGTTTCAAAATTATTGCCGTAGTTTCAAAATTAGTACAGTAGTTTAAAAATGGTAGTGGCGAAATTTATAGAAATAATTGCCAAAAATCAATATTTTAACAAAAGTACACAAGTGAAGAGAAATTGTTAGAAAGAAATTTTAAAACAAAATAACTTTGACAAAAAAAATAGGAAAAACGCCTTAAACTGTATTTTGACACATACAAAATCCGGTAAAAATAAATAAAACCCCATTACAATAAAAAGGACTAAGTTCCTCTTTAAAATTATAGCTGCAAAAGTTAATGACATAAAAATAGGTTAAAATATAAAAACAGTTAAAAAAAACAGTTTTGCTATATAAGTACATGAACTTATTTGAGCTTGTAAATAGATTTGTTAAATATTATAACAACATTAAACTTGGTCAGGGTACATTTTTATCCCTCAATCGCTTTGCCGTACAAGTTTATTAAACCACTAGAATTTTGGCTTTATTTAACTCTAGTTTTTAAAAACGACAAATACCTCAAAGCTTTGGCGCAAAGCTATAACTCACTCATTTCTCCAGCAAAATTTCTTTACTAAAGCTCTTCAATGATACGACTGCTTTCATTTCATTATTTTTTACGGCAAAGCTTTTAAAGAGGAACTTGATCATTTTAATAGTATATTATTTTTTATGAAGTACATTTTACTATTTTGTGAAGATTTATTTTGAATAGATAATATTCTGATCGACAATTATTTGAAGTTAATAAGATCCTACGAATTTAGCTTTATTAAAGTTTTGAAATGATTAAGAATAGTAGATTCAGGAACTTTTTGAATGGAAAAATCTCAAAGATTTTATAGGAAAATCAACGAAAATATATATTTAGTTAATTTTAATCTCATTTAAACGGTTAACGAAAAGGACATTTACATTATTTTATTTCGCTTTCTAGGTGGCAATTTAAATCAGTTTATATGTAGAATTTCGGTTTCTATTAAATTACTAGGAAAAGAATAAAACTTATATTTAATATACGTTCTCCAATGTCAAAATAAAAATAAGCTAAAATATATTACTTTAAATTTAGGTTGGTTTTATTTGCAATAGGTCCTTATCATAGATTTATATCAGGTCCATGCTTATAGCCATGGACCTATATTAGATCCTTGTTTATAGCCATTGACATATATTAGATCCTTGTTTGTAGCCATGGACCTTTATTAGATCCTTGTTTATAGCCATGGACCTATATTAAATCCTTATTTATAGCCATGGACCTATATTAGATCCTTATTTATAGCCATGGACCTATTATAGGGAACGTATTGCCTAACATGAGAAAATAATAATCAATGTTTTAACGGTATGGGGTGGAAGTGAACACATCTGTTATATCAGCCGATTTGTAGTTTGACCTACTTATATGCTTGTCGGAGTTTGTGAGAGACTGGCCTAAAATAAATAGCCTAAAGAACATAGTGTTCTCAGCATTAGCATGCTCAGCAATTTATGTAAACCGACATTTACCCTTTGCCCAGATAACCCTAATCACCAGAACAAAAAAGGAAGATAATACCACACAATGCTTATTATCCAACCGATGCACGACCCTTCCTCAGAACATCTGGTAAATATCACGAGCAGTTCAAAGGATTTTCAAGTTTTGATTTATGCGACGGCATAAATCTTAGCGTTCATTTTTGTGTCACGTCTCAAACGCCCGGCATTTCAGACCTCGCCAAGGATGTTTATTTATGTTTTTTTTTTCTGCTAGCGAGTGAGGCTCAAGTGAGTTAGACTTTGCTTATTTGGATTAAGTGGCGTGAAAGTTTCGACTTATGTTATCGGGTGACTCACGCTCAATATACTGTAAAGAAGTTTCCGACTTTTCCTTTAATATATTTCTGGTACGGCTGTAAGACATCACACATTTTAAGAGAGGTACTGTTCTAATGTAAAATGTCACGATAACCGTCTTATGATTTATCGTTTAAATGATGTAATTCACTAACACTTACAAAGACTTTTACCTATAATTGTCTCAATATCTTTAATATACATAGATGATATTTTGAGTACGGCCATAAAATATCTCAAATATTAGAGAGATATTATTCTAACGTAAAATATGACATACTTTTAACAATAAATGTTTTATTATTTATCGTTTAATACAATAAAGCACTGAGACTAACAAGGAATTTTTCGATAATAGTCTCAATATCATTAATATACAAAGATGATGTTTCAAATACAGCCACGACATATCTCAAATATTAAAGAGATATTGTTCTAAAATAAAATGTAGCATATTTGCAATGACAACTGTGTCATTATTTATTATTTAAGCGAAATAACATACTAACATTAAGAGAGACTTTTAAGATAATTGTCTCAATATCATTAATATACAAAGATGATAATCTGGTACGGCCGTAAAATATGTCAAATATTGTTGTCACGTAAAATGTTAAATATTTGCAACGACAACTGTTTTATTATTTATCATTTAAATAAAATAACGCACAAATATTAAGAAAGGCTTAGGACAGTTGTTTCAATTTCAATGTACCTATTTGTTTTTTATCATCGCTCAATTCCTCGAAAACCGGATGCTTTGATAAAATTAGCTTTCCAGTGAAAATCTTGTGACAAATATATATCCAGAACAAAGGAGAGGATTATCTTTTCCAGGTACATATTTATATTCTTTTCGAAAACAGAGATTTCCCTCGCTACCAATATATAAAATGCGCAAGAAGGGAATATAAACGGGATTGGCCAAATATTTTCTTTATTATTTTTTCTTACCTTGAAAAACAGTACCCTTCTAAGATCACACAGTGACGTAGAAGCTTAAAATTTGGCATAATAATACATTTTATTCAGCCACATATATTGCTCTAGCGAGCTTTTTTATAATATTCATAAAAGCGTCGTATTTCCGAACTACTGAAAAAAAATCATGAAAAAAACAAAGCTAATAAAATCTGACTAAAAGATTGAAGGAAATATATATATGTATATATATATATATATATATATATATATATATATATTTATGTATAAAAATTATATATACATATTTATATATGTATATATAATTTTTTAAATGTGTACCATGTTTTAACCCTGTGAAAAATGTAGTAAGCGATTTATTTACGTTGTCTAATATTAATTAATATTTGTCGGTATTTTAATAGAAATACTTACCTACCCTTAAATATTTATAAGTGCTTAAATTTGTAAAGAATCCTCATAATCCAATTTTTACTCGTACTTGACAAATTTAGTTCTATAAAATAATTTAACAAAACTCGTGGTGAAAACATAACCGCCAAAATATTTTACCTGGCATACTTTCCTGCGAATTTTCTTCAGGCGGTTGATTTAAAATCATAATTAAAATAATATTAAGGAAAATCCCTTATTGTCGGACTACATTACTAACAATTAATAATTATAAATAATTTTTCCGGAAACATTCCGTTTCAAAGCCTAATATTTTACAGAACCTCAATAAAAACTGTGTACAACATAATTAATTAAAAGCATCAAGAAATTTGTTCAACTGGATCTGCACTAATGGTTTTAACAACGTGTTTAACGCCTAGTAACAAGTGTTGTTATTCCTTTATTATTAATATACTTAAACAGAAAATATTTTCAGAGATCATTAAGAATTATTAATTAAACCATCCGTTAAACAAGATATTTTATATTTTAAACAATTTATGAAACATAAGAATTTCAAAGGATATAACGGGTGCTTTTTAGAGGTATTCAAATTTCAAATGTAAAAGAATAAATAAAAATCATGACAAGGGCCATGATATTGACTTTATTGGAAATGTAATTTTATGCCATTTACGTTTAAGTACGATTTCATGCATACGGGGGCCGCGACTGGCTCGAATGAAGAGCAATCTGGAAGTCCAATTCTCAAACACTTTTTTGAGCAGTTGGGGTCGTATTTTGGCAGTAACTCAGCGAATGTTGTTTCCTAAGTAATCCAGCGTCTGTAGTTTATCAGCATAGACTAGGGACTTCATATATCCCTACAGAAAATAATCCAGAGATGTGATATGACATCGAGGCTAATTCACAAGGACATTACGCGATCATCCAATTTTTCCTTCAATAAATTAGGTCTCGTGCTTTATGACTCGCTGCATCGTCTTGTTGAGACCAAAACTCTTCGACATTAATGCCATTCAATTAGGGAACGAAAAATTCAATAATAATGGATCTAAGGCACTCTCCGTTAACTGTAAAGTTTTCACCGGTGTCATCTTTGAAGGATTATGGGTTAATGATTCCACCAATCCATAACAGTGAATTTTTGTGGATGTAACGGCATCTCAAATCTCAATTTTCTTCACTCCAAAACTGGAAACATTGTTTATTGGCTTAGTCATTAAAACCAAAATGAGCTTCGTTCGAGCCAGCCGCGGCACTCATATGCGTAAATTCTTGTGTTACCATCAAGTTATAAATATAACAGTAAGTAAAGCCAAACAAACCATCAAATATCTAGCAAACCAAACAAAGTGTACCAAGCAAACCACCAAAGGCAATTTGAGTTCGCACAGGTTTTCAACACCAATATTAATTATAACTGAACTTATGACTAAATTATCGACTTAGTCTAACTAAATTATCAATTGTAGGACAGAAAATTTAATAAAACATGAACAAAGATTTTATCTAGAATTAATAATTTCAACATCACAGCAAGCCGAGTATATGTACATATACTTTTTGTAATATTTCATCGACATTAGAGTCAAAGATAAAATGAAAACTTGAATTATATTATATATACCTCTTGAAATTTCTCGATTTTATCCCTAAATATGTAACGAAAAATGAAATGATGAAGTAGAAGAAGTATGAATGAAGTATGAATGAAGTAGTTTCCAAACCGATGGAAACCTATTACATTATCCCAGAAAAAAACGCGACAAAATAGAAAAGGGAAATGAACGTATCTATCGTCTGATGTGCAAATGTCAAAGGAACGGCTTTCGGGCTCATTCAATGATCAGATTGTATTTAGATTCATATGAAATTCATGTAATCTAGCAGGTTTCAAACATACTTTACACTAAAGACGTTACTATATTGTAAATTAATTGAAGAGTTTATAATCAACAGACATGGAATATCAAATACTCAAATTTACTTTATGAATTGGGACCAATTTGTCTCTCGCAGACCTACAATATTACACCGAATGCGAACTGTTTAATGCTTTACTTAATATTACGTTTTGATTATGATACATCTAGTTAATTTTAGACGATATATATATATATATATATATATATATATATATATACATACATACTTAAATTTTGGCATTACAATAAATAACATTAACCCACAGATATTTCAATAGCTAATACTCAAAAAATTATATGGAAGTTCACATTAAATATTTGAATTTTTTTTAACAATTCTGTAGTATGCGGTATCGTTTGAAATGTAGTTAATAGGGTCTGAAAATGCTTCTTTACATAATTATAGTTATTAAGTTTTCTAAAATCTAAAATTATGGAAAGGAAAGGTTTTTGGAAACCTACGATAATATATATAATAAAAATAAATATATGTATACATATATATATATATATATATATATATATATATATATATATATATATATATATATAAAATGAAACTAAAAGAAAATGTAAGAAAAATTATCAACTGTCCCTGCTTTAAACCAGTTTATCGTAACAAGACGGGAGAAAAATAATTTTAAAAGGCCACCACATGTCAATCAATCTCAACACCATCTGTCATTCGTTAAAAAGAAACATAACCAGTTTTTAACATCGCTAAGGCATATGTTGATGGCATTGAAAGCATAATATGACGGCGACTAGTCAAATACGTAACGTAACGGCCACGCATTTAGTTACAACCCCTACAGTATTGCGTTAAAAAATATTTTGTTGTACGGAAAGTTCGAAACACAGGTTTATTAAATTTACGTTTACTTGTTATTAATTATCTTTCTCGCTGATTTTATATCATAATTAGGGTTGCCAACGGTCCCGAACCCGTCTACAGCCGCGCGTTAATTAGCGAATCGACTCAGAGTGTCCTGATGGAGATGTTCAGATTTCTTACCATCGTATCACGTGTACCATCGCGATTTTTAACTCTAAAACATTTTTATTCATATACATTGAGTTAATCTTATTTAGTTTAGTGGTATTCAGTGACATAGAGCGAGCCCGGGATAAACCGCAAAAGGAAAGACGGAAGCTCCATCCGCGCACTCCAGTCGTTTATTCGCATTCAACGACTCATTTGTGTTGAATTGGATTGGATTGGATTGGAATTAATAATTTAGTCGGATCCACGTTTTTCAACATGTTGCGCCAATTTCTGCTTCAAATGCATTTGCAGAAGATGTATTTTCTCTACGCAGTAATGCTTCGAGCAATACAAATAAACATATTAAATTTTAATTAAAAATTAACTCCACCCAATCGTGTACATGTTTTTATAACTAAAGAAAAAACAATTGTTATAAACTTCTAAATATAAAAGAAATATTCTAAGCAAACAAACATGTTACTAAATGTACTGTTAATAATAGTTATATCACATAAAGGTAACTATTAGCAATATTTACAAAAAAAATTGAGTATTTCATTTTCAACAGTTTTTAATAGATGATGATTCCTAAAACACCTCAATGATTATAAAATACTGAAATAATATGTCACTTTGTCCGGTAACTTCAAAACTAATTACATATTTTCATAAGCGTTATAAACATCTACGAATTGATCAATTATTTAATCGTTTCTTTAAATTTAATTATTAGTATAAATAAGTAACAGTAGTTAATTTGAAATTTTGAAGGTCTAATTGTTTGTAGAGTTGTTTCGTTAGATTTGTTTTTTTTTTGAAGATCTAGAATTGTACCATATTAATTTTTTGATAATAACTTGTTACCCTCTTTTATTGACAAAAAACTTAATAAAATGTAATTTTGAGTGGCGTCCTATTTTCCTTTAATTTTTTTAAGTACTTCTTTGCAGACGTTTTAGTAAGTATATATATTTTGCATTGCAAGGTCAAATTTCCATATCTTCCTTTCTTAATAGTCAATTGCCATAAAATACAGCCTATATATTACCCCAGATTCAACAGAATCTAACAGTCAAAACTTCATGCGCGATGTGCGAACAAATAAATAGGATAACAGACCTACGCACGAATATCACGAAATTAATATTTTTGTATTCTGTTACGTAAATCATGTTTTCTTAAATATATTCGATGAACATTCAGACCAATTGTATATATATATATATATATATATATATATATATATATATATATATGTGTGTGTGTGTGTGTGTATATATATATATATATATATATATATATATATATATATATATGTATATATTATCTATGTATAAGCCATATATATCCAACGAGATTTTCCGACCTTCGCGAAATACGTCTCGCACTAGCCAGACGTTCTAATCTCCCGTATGCCGTCTTAGCGAACCTTTCTTTATTTACATTGCCACAGCTACCTTCGTTGACACTGTAATTTTTGTTGAGTGTCTCTACTTTTAACCTTTATTTTCCTCATGTCGTCAAAATATATTAAGGTGTATGATTATACGAAACGAAAATACAACAAAATAATATACCGGGAAATTGATCGTAATTTTCAAAACACAAAGGGGATATGGAAATGGTCTGAATATGGTAAACGAGGAAACAGCAGGTGGTTTTTTAATAAAGTAGCCATTAAAGAAGTACTGTGCACTTGTACTCAATAATATATATTTAGATATAATATTGGGTTAGAAAATAAAGTAATGACACTTAAAAAAACTTTATTTCTTTATTACCTCAATAAACACTTTTAATCTACAATGTAGTCACTATATGCATCAATAGCTTTTGACCATCTCGAAGGCAGAGGCTGAATACCATCGAACCAAAAATTTGGGGGCTGTGAATTAAAAACACTTTTGAAGAATCGATTCAGTATTATTTTATTCATACTTTTTTTGGTGTACAACGTTCTTGAGGTCTCGGAAGAGATAATAGTCTGATGGTGCTGAGTCTGGTGACTAAACTAGGTAAGGTAACCAAGCTTTCTGGCTAAGGTTACCAAATCCCAACCAAGCTTCTCCAATTGACAAACTGAAGTGAGACACTGAAACAACGTGCATTGTCGTGTAGTAAGTAAACCTTGATTCGTCTCGGTCGTTTCGAATTTGTTTTTCGTCCATTCTACTCTTTAATCGAACCATGCGTGCTTATATATTCTTCATGTAATATATTCCAGAACGTTCTACAACTTCCTGGTTTAATCTAAAACTGAAACGTGCTAGAACGTATTAATATCAGAATGTATCATTACTTTCTTGCCAACCCAATATATACATATAGATTTCAGAATATTTTTTCTCGAAAAATTTGCTCAGTTTTTTTATTTCTAATGTACGATATTTTGATTGTCTAATAATATGTACCTTTTCCTCTATGCCACCATCAGTATCGTCATAACAAATGCTTATTCAATAGCCCTTTCAATATATAGCAATAAATTATATTATAGTTAGATATTTGCGCATATCTTGTCATGTGCGGTTTCTTATCATGTGCGGTTTTCTTGTCTGTTACATATAATATAACAAACATAATAATTAAACTTTTCGTGTCTTACATAATCAACAAGAACACAATACTTTGAAATATGGACATGTGATGTGAAATAACTTCTTGTTACCCATAGTTTTGTGAATAAAACATCAGCTGTCGAAATTCATACAAGAAATTAAATACATTCTTCCCAACTTCACGATTCTTACAAAAATTAATTTAATGACAAAAATTAATTTTACCTACACATAGCTACATACGCATTTTCAAACGGAGGAAGAAAATTTACTTAACTAACAAGATTTCCGTTTCCGACACAAACAATTAACGTATACATGCTTGCCTCCCATTACGCTTGTATTAACTGAGTAAGTACACCGTAACTGTGAGCCCGAGCACAATAACGTAAATCAGTTCACATTATATGTCACATAACACGCACAGCTACGAAACTGTCATTCAGTATCGATATGTTAAATGAGTTCGAATATATTGCAATTATCGATATTCAATACAGATGCCACGGACTAACGGCCAAGCGGGTAAATTTAAATTGTCGACTCTATATCGATGTAGAACTATATTGCAAACGTATGCTCTATGCTAATCGTTTTATTATTTTTTAATAAGGTTCATACTCTTTTTAAGTGTTAACGATGAAAATGAATCCCATTTTATTCTGTTCATTGATTTATGCAATAAACTGGCTCAATCCAGCGTAAAGGGATAAAAAATCGATGTAAAACTATATTGCAAACGTATACTCTATGATAATCGTTTTATTATTTTTTCAAAAAGGTTCATATTATTTTTTAGTATTAACAATGAACATGAATCCCATTTTATTCTGTTCGTTGATTTATGCAATAAACTAGCTCAATCCAGCGTAAATTGTATAACACGTAAAGAGATAAAATATCAATCTAAAACTATATTGCAAACGTATACTCTGTGCTAATCTTTTTATTATTTTTTTAATAAGGTTTATACTCTTTTTATGTGTTACTAGTGAACATGAATCCCATTTTATTCGGTTCATTGATTTACGCAATAAACTAGCTCGATCCAGAGTAAGTTGTATTCCATGTAAAGAGATAAAATATCGATGTAGAACTATATTGTAGACGTTTACTCGGTGCTAATCTTTTTATTATTTTTTCAAAAAGGTTCATATTCTTTTTTGGTATTAACAGTGAACATGAATCCCATTTTATTCTGTTCATTGATTTATGCAATAAACTAGCTCGATAGGGCGTAAATTATATTCCGTGTAAAGGAATAATATATTTTTGTATTCCTCGGGCTTATCTATATTTAATGTTAATATATACTACAAAATAGGAACTATTCTTTTTTTTTTATAAAACACAGTAAGAGTTATAACAATACAAATTTATAAATACGTGACCGTTACGTTTTGTATTCGACTAGCCCTCACCATATCACTATTACAATGCCATCTATCGCTCTATGATGTAGTTATGATTCTTTTCAAAGAATGAGAGATAGCGTTCAGATAGGATAACTTCTCACCGCTTTTTAAAATGAATTTTCTCCCAATTTTCGTGATGCTAATCTAGAGTAAAGAAGTTTTATCTAAAAATTATAGGGGCAGATGATGATTTTTCTTACATTTTTCTTTCTATTCAATTTTTATTTAATATTATCTAAAATCGCACGTCGTTTACACTTGCAACCTATTGCAGTTGTTTTTGCTACGTTAAATCTTGTAACCTTCAGACTAATCGGCGTGTATATGCGTACTTGATATATGAAAGAACGTGGTAGTTTGATATAATAGTACCAATTCGTGTGGCGGGTAGAAAGAGAGCAATTATCACCACCAGAGCAGATGCATGTGGAGACTTGTCTCATGAAATTATTGAAAATTCTTATTACTTTTTACTTACCTGCAAAATGTTATGCACATAGATTTAAAACTAGTTTGATAAAAAATTTTTAAAACTAATTTTACTTATATTACAAAATTAGATGTTTTTTTTCAGTAATCCATCCCATTATTTTAAAAGAGCTAGAAGATATAAAATCTCTTTATTTATAATGTTAATAAAATTGGTAACAATAAAACTAATACCTAATTTTATAATCATACAAAAAGATCGTGATTTTGAGCCAGACATTTGTAGAAATTAGGTTCACATATTAACAAAAAACCCTTTTACTATGAAATTAGCCTTTGTTTTTGGAGTACTGGCCAGAATTATGTGTGCAAATAATCACGACACTCAAATTACAATCTGTCAATGTTTAATCCAATACGCAAGAATACGTAATAAATGAAGTATTGGCAGATGGCAATTTGAACGGCGTGACTATTTGCATACATAATTCTTGCCAGTACTCCAAAAATAACAATAAATCCATTCAATAGACAAACAAAAAAAATAAGCTAGAACATAATAGAATAAAATCGTCCTAGACTTTCCATACTTCCAACATCACCTTCTCCCTATGTCATTTTCCATGCTTATATATATATATATATATATATATGTGTGTGTGTGTGTATATATATATATATATATATATATATGTATATATTATCTATGTATAAGCCATATATATCCAAAGAGATATTCCGACCTTCGCGAAATACGTCTCGCACTAGCCAGACGTTCTAATCTCCCGTATGCCGTCTTAGCGAACCTTTCTTTATTTACATTGCCACAGCTACCTTCGTTGACACTGTAATTTTTGTTGAGTGTCTCTACTTTTAACCTTTATTTTACTCATGTCGTCAAAATATATTAAGGTGTATGATTATACGAAACGAAAATACAACAAAATAATATACCGGGAAATTGATCGTAATTTTCAAAACACAAAGGGGATATGGAAATGGTCTGAATATGGTAAACGAGGAAACAGCAGGTGGTTTTTTAATAAAGTAGCCATTAAAGAAGTACTGTGCACTTGTACTCAATAATATATATTTAGATATAATATTGGGTTAGAAAATAAAGTAATGACACTTAAAAAAACTTTATTTCTTTATTACCTCAATAAACACTTTTAATCTACAATGTAGTCACTATATGCATCAATAGCTTTTGACCATCTCGAAGGCAGAGGCTGAATACCATCGAACCAAAAATTTGGGGGCTGTGAATTAAAAACACTTTTGAAGAATCGATTCAGTATTATTTTATTCATACTTTTTTTGGTGTACAACGTTCTTGAGGTCTCGGAAGAGATAATAGTCTGATGGTGCTGAGTCTGGTGACTAAACTAGGTAAGGTAACCAAGCTTTCTGGCTAAGGTTACCAAATCCCAACCAAGCTTCTCCAATTGACAAACTGAAGTGAGACACTGAAACAACGTGCATTGTCGTGTAGTAAGTAAACCTTGATTCGTCTCGGTCGTTTCGAATTTGTTTTTCGTCCATTCTACTCTTTAATCGAACCATGCGTGCTTATATATTCTTCATGTAATATATTCCAGAACGTTCTACAACTTCCTGGTTTAATCTAAAACTGAAACGTGCTAGAACGTATTAATATCAGAATGTATCATTACTTTCTTGCCAACCCAATATATACATATAGATTTCAGAATATTTTTTCTCGAAAAATTTGCTCAGTTTTTTTATTTCTAATGTACGATATTTTGATTGTCTAATAATATGTACCTTTTCCTCTATGCCACCATCAGTATCGTCATAACAAATGCTTATTCAATAGCCCTTTCAATATATAGCAATAAATTATATTATAGTTAGATATTTGCGCATATCTTGTCATGTGCGGTTTCTTATCATGTGCGGTTTTCTTGTCTGTTACATATAATATAACAAACATAATAATTAAACTTTTCGTGTCTTACATAATCAACAAGAACACAATACTTTGAAATATGGACATGTGATGTGAAATAACTTCTTGTTACCCATAGTTTTGTGAATAAAACATCAGCTGTCGAAATTCATACAAGAAATTAAATACATTCTTCCCAACTTCACGATTCTTACAAAAATTAATTTAATGACAAAAATTAATTTTACCTACACATAGCTACATACGCATTTTCAAACGGAGGAAGAAAATTTACTTAACTAACAAGATTTCCGTTTCCGACACAAACAATTAACGTATACATGCTTGCCTCCCATTACGCTTGTATTAACTGAGTAAGTACACCGTAACTGTGAGCCCGAGCACAATAACGTAAATCAGTTCACATTATATGTCACATAACACGCACAGCTACGAAACTGTCATTCAGTATCGATATGTTAAATGAGTTCGAATATATTGCAATTATCGATATTCAATACAGATGCCACGGACTAACGGCCAAGCGGGTAAATTTAAATTGTCGACTCTATATCGATGTAGAACTATATTGCAAACGTATGCTCTATGCTAATCGTTTTATTATTTTTTAATAAGGTTCATACTCTTTTTAAGTGTTAACGATGAAAATGAATCCCATTTTATTCTGTTCATTGATTTATGCAATAAACTGGCTCAATCCAGCGTAAAGGGATAAAAAATCGATGTAAAACTATATTGCAAACGTATACTCTATGATAATCGTTTTATTATTTTTTCAAAAAGGTTCATATTATTTTTTAGTATTAACAATGAACATGAATCCCATTTTATTCTGTTCGTTGATTTATGCAATAAACTAGCTCAATCCAGCGTAAATTGTATAACACGTAAAGAGATAAAATATCAATCTAAAACTATATTGCAAACGTATACTCTGTGCTAATCTTTTTATTATTTTTTTAATAAGGTTTATACTCTTTTTATGTGTTACTAGTGAACATGAATCCCATTTTATTCGGTTCATTGATTTACGCAATAAACTAGCTCGATCCAGAGTAAGTTGTATTCCATGTAAAGAGATAAAATATCGATGTAGAACTATATTGTAGACGTTTACTCGGTGCTAATCTTTTTATTATTTTTTCAAAAAGGTTCATATTCTTTTTTGGTATTAACAGTGAACATGAATCCCATTTTATTCTGTTCATTGATTTATGCAATAAACTAGCTCGATAGGGCGTAAATTATATTCCGTGTAAAGGAATAATATATTTTTGTATTCCTCGGGCTTATCTATATTTAATGTTAATATATACTACAAAATAGGAACTATTCTTTTTTTTTTATAAAACACAGTAAGAGTTATAACAATACAAATTTATAAATACGTGACCGTTACGTTTTGTATTCGACTAGCCCTCACCATATCACTATTACAATGCCATCTATCGCTCTATGATGTAGTTATGATTCTTTTCAAAGAATGAGAGATAGCGTTCAGATAGGATAACTTCTCACCGCTTTTTAAAATGAATTTTCTCCCAATTTTCGTGATGCTAATCTAGAGTAAAGAAGTTTTATCTAAAAATTATAGGGGCAGATGATGATTTTTCTTACATTTTTCTTTCTATTCAATTTTTATTTAATATTATCTAAAATCGCACGTCGTTTACACTTGCAACCTATTGCAGTTGTTTTTGCTACGTTAAATCTTGTAACCTTCAGACTAATCGGCGTGTATATGCGTACTTGATATATGAAAGAACGTGGTAGTTTGATATAATAGTACCAATTCGTGTGGCGGGTAGAAAGAGAGCAATTATCACCACCAGAGCAGATGCATGTGGAGACTTGTCTCATGAAATTATTGAAAATTCTTATTACTTTTTACTTACCTGCAAAATGTTATGCACATAGATTTAAAACTAGTTTGATAAAAAATTTTTAAAACTAATTTTACTTATATTACAAAATTAGATGTTTTTTTTCAGTAATCCATCCCATTATTTTAAAAGAGCTAGAAGATATAAAATCTCTTTATTTATAATGTTAATAAAATTGGTAACAATAAAACTAATACCTAATTTTATAATCATACAAAAAGATCGTGATTTTGAGCCAGACATTTGTAGAAATTAGGTTCACATATTAACAAAAAACCCTTTTACTATGAAATTAGCCTTTGTTTTTGGAGTACTGGCCAGAATTATGTGTGCAAATAATCACGACACTCAAATTACAATCTGTCAATGTTTAATCCAATACGCAAGAATACGTAATAAATGAAGTATTGGCAGATGGCAATTTGAACGGCGTGACTATTTGCATACATAATTCTTGCCAGTACTCCAAAAATAACAATAAATCCATTCAATAGACAAACAAAAAAAATAAGCTAGAACATAATAGAATAAAATCGTCCTAGACTTTCCATACTTCCAACATCACCTTCTCCCTATGTCATTTTCCATGCTTATATATATATATATATATATATATGTGTGTGTGTGTGTATATATATATATATATATATATATATGTATATATTATCTATGTATAAGCCATATATATCCAAAGAGATATTCCGACCTTCGCGAAATACGTCTCGCACTAGCCAGACGTTCTAATCTCCCGTATGCCGTCTTAGCGAACCTTTCTTTATTTACATTGCCACAGCTACCTTCGTTGACACTGTAATTTTTGTTGAGTGTCTCTACTTTTAACCTTTATTTTACTCATGTCGTCAAAATATATTAAGGTGTATGATTATACAAACGAAAATACAACAAAATAATATACCGGAAAATTGATTATAATTTTCAAAACACAAAGGGGGTAAGGAAATGGTAAACGAGGAAACAGCAGGTGGTTTTTTTTAATAAAGTAGCGATTGAAGAAGTACTGTGCACGTGTACTCAATAAAATTTACTTTATGCCATAATGTAACTAATATAAAAGGTAATATAAAACGTAATGTTGATATATCTCCCCGTGAGAATTCACAAATCTCGACAATGACTGAATCGGCTTTGATAAGGGTATAAACTGTTTCCTAAGTATAAATTTATACATATAATAAAATGGTAATACGGTCATGCCTATGAGCGCATTACTGCGGCAATACCTTCATTGCGACTTTTAATGAAATTAGACGTTTTATAGCGACATCTGTCTCTTTTATAGGCTACCATCATGGTTATAATAATTTTGTAATTCCCCACTAGATGGCGACATTTTTTTTGTTACAAAAAATATGGATTTTTAATTCTTTACTAAGTGACAGAATTTATTTTATTTTTTATTAATATAATTAATTTAATAGGGCTTTTTATGTTTATACATTATCAATTGAAGCATTACCACTCTCTATTAGGCTCTAAGGAGTCCTTCTAAATGCATCCCACAGAGAAAATTCTGTTTCTGAGAATGTGTACCATAGTAGAACTTTTCCGCTATGTAGTTAAATAAAAAAAGAGTCAAAACTTTAATTACCTTCTTTTTCAGAATCCAAATAAAAAAAGAAGAAAGTAAATTTTGATAACGTGTAAACAATCCTGTCTTCTTCCATAACCATAGATGATAAATTAAATGACAAATAAATAGCTCTTGGAAAGTTTCGTAAGAGGGTGTAGTTTATGTACGTAACAGCGCTCCCTGTAAAAACAAATTTTAAGCTTCGTAAAGCCCAAAGTCGTAAATCCAAGCCTTGAAGTCCTTACCGGTCTGTTCAAAGATTGATGAAGTGATGATGATCTTGCAAGTATTCGTAATAAAAATTGCAAAGATTTCAAAATTAAAAGGTGCCACTAATAATTGAAGATATTTACTTCATCATAAATTCAAATGTCACTTTTTTATTAGGCTTCCAAATAAATAAAAATCCATCGATCCAAACCAATATTAAAATTAAGACTTCAGGAGTCGCCTTTAATCATGTAAATAGTACTTTGTATATAGAGTTACTTTAATTGTAAAATAAGGCTGGATATTTAAAATGAAACGTACGTACGAACAGAATAAGATAGGCTGCATGCATCATGGCTGATTAATTTAAACAATACTACATGAATATTCTGATATAATTACATGTAAAAAAATTTCAGTATAATTTTACAGTTTTCTAAGGTTAAATAAATTAAAATGTAAATCTATTTGTTTCATCAGGAATCGTTTAAATCTAATAAACGATTTTTGATGGAACTTTATTATGGTATATTGGTAGTGGGATGCATATAGATGGATGAAAATTTAATACTGATTTATCGATGGATTTTCATTTATTTGAAAGCCCAATAAAAAGTAATATTTAAATTTATGATGAAGCAAATATCATCGATGTTAATGGCACTTTTAATACACAATATCAGAACTTTATCTTTTCGATTTTTTATGCAGAGAGTAAACATGGATCTTTAATTCGCCTGACTGACTAAAAACTGATGACATCTTGATACTGATGACGTCTAATAAGGTTTATTAGAACAATGCATTACATTGACACTTCAACTCATCAAGGTGTTCACATTAAATGAAAAATTTCTTAAATAGGTTACATCACCTGTAAAGAATGCCTGTAAGATTAGAGTCGTATAGAGGGCGATATGTTTCGTGATTGTTCACGGCCAAGAAGTTCAGACGTCATAAAAGCATTGACACAATGTCCCTTCATTGAACCCGCACCCTGCACGCAACGCAACGGGATGGCCAAGAAGTTCAGACATCATAAAAGCACTGACACAGTATCCCATTGTACACCCCGCACCCTATCCACAACGCAACCACGACCAAGAAGTTCAGACAGCATACAAGCATTGACACAGTGTCCCATTGTTGAACCCGCACCCTGCCCCCAACGCAACCGACAAGCCAAATGGAGATGCATCTTAAAAGCAACTACATTTTCAACTTTTTTTCAAAATCCATAACCACGACCACTATAACAAGAGTATAGGAATAAGAAGAAAACATTGTGCCAAAGTATACGTACATAGAATTATGGACACATTTTCATATTATGGACTCACATTTTCCCTGTGTAAATTTCGGTCTTAAATTTGTTCATTCAGATAAAACTTCTGATCGCTTTGTAAAAAACAATACAATTGATTACGCGAACAGATAATAGCTCGTTCCAATATGTCCTTATCTATTAGCAGTAATTTAGTCTATTGTCTTGAAAATTGTGCATTTGATACGTTAAATCTAATATTTATTAAATATTTATTAACGATGCAACGTTTTTTATACAATATCATAAATAAATCCATCACACCTTCATACTTCCGATCTAGATTCCAAAATCTGTCAGCCCACGACATTTAATTACGTTCTAAAAGCAAGAATATCTCCTAAACCTTCAGCATATAACTCCATTCTCTGGAGAATTATTTTCCGTAAATGCTATTAGATTATAGAATAAATTGAATACAGATGTACAATGGGCGTTCTCATTGTTAGTGTTTAAGAATCATCTGAAATCACATTACCTATCATAAACGACAGAGCGAAATCCTTTCTCTAACCCACCCTTATCCATTTTCTATTCACAATTAAATGAAACTACGTGATGTAGTATTATTTCTACTTTCTTTAAGTTCTTTACCACGACCTAGGTTTCGTTGTATTACAACATCTTCAGGTGGGCTGTTAGCAACGATTCTTTGTATGTGAAGTGAATCTTTGTTAATAACCCACCTGAAGATGTTGTAATACAACGAAACCTAGGCCGTGGTAAAGAACTTAAAGAAAGTAGAAATAATACTACATCACGTAGTTTCATTTAATTGTGAATAATGAATTTCTACAAAGTTAACGCCGAATATCAACCCTTCTCTATTCTTAAAATATTTCTGTTTTGCTTTTCTTTTAATTTTATGTTAATTCTGTATTTTTCATATCCATAACTATGTAAATTCATCACAATACATTTTGTTGCGTCAATGTCAATAATTAGCGTTTAGTAATCAGTTAGTTATTTCAGTATTTGCTTCTTTTACTTAATCCCTTGGTTGGCTGTAAGGGTTTGCTATTTTCACAATAAGTCAGATAAGATTATACTTTGTTTTCTAAACTTGCAGTAAAGTTTAATATATAAAATAAATCAATGAATAAATTAGATTGACTCCTAACACCTGTTCGTTATTAACTTTCGTTACTTTCTGTTACTTTTCGTGACTTTTAACAACTGTTTGTTAATGCATTGTGGTACAACGAACTAAAAACCCCGATTATCATTGATGTGTATGTAAAAGAAAAATAGCCTACCACCGCCGTTTCAGTGAGTGTCTATTAAAAAGCAGTATATAACAGCGTACCATGTTAACGCTGCGTATTTTTTATTGAAATTGGATTCGCCTTTTCCCATTAAGTCTTGAAAGCGTGCTAAGTTAACCATTAATTATAAGCAACGTATGCATATACCCTAAAATATCGGGCACAATATAAGAAAAATACAATTATCAATTCATCGGCCTTGTATTTTCAGTTCTTGATTGTTAAAAACAATATTAGTTTCAATATTCTCTTTAGATTCAATCTAGTCCGTTAGAAAAAAAGTAGAATTCTGAAAAATTTTTAGTTTTAACAAAAACAATAATAGATTAAATGAACCGAGCTATTATTAAAACATATATAAAACTAGTCACGGTAGCCCGGCTTTGCTTAAAACACGACAAAATACTAATCTTTCATATTTAGCATAATAATGTAATAATTCATTCTAATCAGGTTTAATTATAATCAGTCCCATAGGTTTGTTGACGTCACATTTATGGTATCATCTAAAACTGGAGGCAAAGATGTTGTTATTTGTATCGTGCAACATGCACGAAGAAGAAGACTGAGTGAAGTCTTTCTTATTCTATCAGTGTTTTAGAGTGCTATTCGGATATCCGAACATGTAAAATTATAATCCAGGGAGAGTTTTGTCCTTTGCAGAATTTTATGCAGTATATTGTGATACAATTCTGGTTTCTTTATAATCGGTTAGTTGATGTTGTGCTCTTGCTCTATCAGTGTTTTAGATTGCTATTATGATAGCTAGACGTGTAAAATTATAATTCGAAGAGAGTTTAGTCCTTTGAACAATTTTATACAGTACGAGTATATTGTAGTGTAATCCAGGTTTCGTTATAATCGGTCTAGTAAGTTAGTTGATGTAATATTTATCGTATCAGATAGTTTGAAGTGCAAAGATTCGTCATTTATATTATGACCAATGAATGAAGTTCCTCTTATTCCATCAGTGTTTTAGATTGCTACTAGGATAGCTAGATATGTCAATTTATAATCCGAAGAGAGTTTAGTCTTTTAAACAATTGTATACAGTACGAGTATATTGTAGTGTAATCCAGGTTTCGTTATAATCGGTCTAGTAAGTTGATGTAATATTTATCGTATCAGATAGTTTTGGGGTGCAAAGATTTGTCATTTGTATCAGGACCTCTGAACGAAGTTTCTCTTGCTCCATTAGTGTTTTAGAGTGCTACTAGGATAGCCGGACGTGTAAAATTGTAATCCGAAGAGATTTTAGTCCTTTGAACAATTTTATACAGTGCGAGTATATAGTAGTGTAATCCAGGTTTCGTTATAATCGGTCTAGTAAGTTAGTTGATGTAATATTTATCGTATCAGATAGTTTAGAGTGAAAAAAATCGTCATTTGTATCATGACCTCTGAATGAAGTTTTTCTTACACCGTCACTGTTTCAGAATGCTACTAGGATAGCCGGACGTGTAAAATTATAATCCGAAGAGAAGTTAGTCCTTTGAACAATTTTGTACAGTACAAGTATATTGTAGTGTAATCCGGGTTTCGTTATAATCAGTCGCATTATCGTGTCCGATAGTTTGGGGTGCAAAAATTCGTCATTCGTATCACGACCTCTGAGTGAAGTTTCTATCACTCCATCAGTGTTTTAGAGTGCTACTAGGATAGAGCTTGTTTCTTTGAACAATTTTGTGTAGCATATCGCATACAGGTTTTATTTCTTTCGATTATGAAATCAGTCCATTCGTTTTAGCTTTTAATAAAAATGTTTGTATTTATTAATTTAAGTTGTCCAAGTTCATTGAACAACATTTTCTATGATTAAAGCATATGTTATTTGAAAGAATAAAATTATTGTAATTATATATAAAAAATATTTCATTTTAATATATCGCTACTAATTAGTGGAATTTTATAAATATTTGCAAAAATTTATTGCGATTGTGCAGATTTAGGGCCATCTGATATCGTTTATCGCAATTTTCGAGTAAACTACTTTGCCATTTTATTTTTTATTTTTATGCTCTCGGATGCACCGAATTCTATAATACTACTAGTTTAATAGAGGTCAACGTGTCGAAAATTGAATACAATTTTCTATAATTTTTACAGTTTTATTTCATCTCATTGTGAATGATACGAAATAAATTACCTATCATTTCATTCTTCATACACTCGTACGCATAAATTACACTTAGAGACAACATAATGAAGACACTCAGTTCTGGTATATAATGTATTTAAGTTTTAACATTACGATACGTATAATTACATAATTACTAATGTTCTCCACTACACACTAAAAACTACAACGAAAGTATTGGAATTGATTGATTTCGTGCTCAGATAGATTTCGTGCTCAGATTGATTTCGTGCTACCAAATATAATGTCATTGTATATACAGCCGATACTCCTTTTCCGCCTTTCTGTTACAACAATAAACATTTGATGCACGTTACAGCTATTTGATTTATTATAACAATATACAAATCGCATATGCGGCGATTATGACAGATACATCACATAAAAGTGTCATTGTACATACAGCCATTTTTCCTTTTTTACCTTTTTGTTAAGAAAATAAACATCTCATGCACTTAAAAATCTATTTGTTTTATAATAACAATATACAAATCGGAATCGTTTAACTGAATACAATTAGATTATCTTATTTCCATTAAGTACTGCATATGCGGCGATTATAACAAGTACATCACTTAAAACTGTCATTGTACATATAGCCAATATTCCTTTTTTGGCTTTTTGTTAAGAAAATAAACATCTCATCCACTTAAGAGTCATTTTGTTTTATTATAAAAATATACAAATCGGAATAGTATCACAAAATAAAATAAAATAACTTTATTTCCGTTCACGTGTTTTTGTTCCTATATTCTCATGATAGGAACGAAATGGCGTGAACGGAAGTCAATTGGCAGTCCATGTAGCACAGGTGCGCAGCGTCACATGTTTTCAGTGTTTTATAATGGACCCTAAAACGTCATTTTTTTGTTTTCCGGACATACAAAATTTCAATTATATTTGGAATTTAAACCCATCTTACATTAATAATGAAAAGTAGACCGAAATATCACTTTTCTTCCTTTTTCCCGTGGTGGGACTATTTTGAGCATACCTTTTTTTATTGTGATAATGTAATGCTTTATTATACACAGGTTTCATAATATTCGGTCCGGTGGGTTAGTTGATGTCATATTTATCCTATCAGGTAGTTTCAGAGACCAAGATTTCTTCACTTGTATGACGTCCCTTGATTAATACGATTCTTGTTGTATCAGTGTTTTAGTGTAGTACCAGGATAGCCGAATAACTAAAATTATAATCGGGACCTTTCATGAATAATTCTAACTTCTAATTTTTGACCCTGTGTTCTTCTGAAAGTCCTTAAATTGAAATTCGACGTAGACTTAATGAAAGTTTACTTAGAACCAGTATAATGATTTGAATTAGATATATGCCATCAAGAATTTAAGCTGCCTACTCAATTAAAAATTAAAGGGCCATTAAAACCCGGTCGACTATTGGAATAATGATTTTGCTGGATAATGCAAATTTTCCCTCAAAATCAATAAGGTTAAAAAAAATTTCAACCTTATTGATTTTGAGGGAAAAAAATAGTTTTAATTATAATTTTGATTTGCTTATTTTTACATTTTTAGGTGTTTAAAAATACCTTTCTTCCACGTCAAATTTATTTTTGGATTTAACTTTCCAAGTATTCATTTATATATTAATTTTAGTAATATCTCAGCAAAATAGAGTAAAAGTCGACAAAGCGCCTCAATACGCTGCCAATAAAGCCTTTTTTCACCACATAAGGGCGGCGGTTCCTTAGTATAAAGTATCAGTCACTTCCTTATCTGTGAGAAACCTATAAAATACATAAAATGAGACTTACTTTTTACTACCGTTCAGTTAGTATGTATTAAAAAAATTGTGTTCTGAAAATAGGTTTGTTCTCAATTCTCCATATATATTCTTTACCCATAGGTTTTTCCCCTTATCTCGTTTCTTTGGCATTGACAGTGTTTTCATTCTTCCCAATGATATATAGATTTTTTTCCATTTCTAATCGTCATCAAGAGAGAATTATCACTACTTACATCAAATTATTTTTTCTTTATTAAGCACTAAGTACGTTCACATAAATTTTCATACATTGTAAACAAAGTACCTTACCGCTATATATAATAGCATTATATATACAAATTTGTACATTATGAATTATTTAAGACAATGCAATTTAGCCAAAACAAACTCTATGTACCCTTATATTTCCAACTAATAAAACAAATCGTGCCGTTCATATCAAAAATGTATGTATATTCCCATAATGCTCAGCTTATATGTGTAGATACACAAAATTACAAGAACACTTTTCCCTCGAAATGTCATTATAAAATCGATATAAATGATGATAACGAACGCAACTTACATACGTGTGTTCAAACCCCATAAGACCATTACGCGGCCACCCCTCCACGTAAAGGTACACACGAGCGTCTAAATCGACATAGACTATTCAATATTTACAATACGATAAATTATACGAGTTACATATAAAAAATATACAAAGTACACTGAAAAATTATACAAGGTACACACGAAAGTCTAAATCGACTTAATATTTATAATAAGATACATTATAAACACACAAACACACTTAAAGCAAAGCCAAACAACTTACCAACAAAGTGTCCCAAACAAATCCTGTTTCACTGTACAATTATATATCACAACACTGCAATTTATATCTGATCCTTACAAGGAATATCTGCGCGAGAATGCTCAATGAAATCCACACCGTACTACTTGAACCTGGGACGTAAAGGTTTACTACTACGATACGCGACAAATTGAATGCGATTACGGTGACGCGCTATTGAAGCTTTCGATTCTGAGTTGGAGCACTCCTGCAGTCACTCGAGTGTGGCGGTTGTAAAAGTGTTTAAAGTTGTATATTGTAAAAGTATCAGAGTAAGCGGATGGACGTTTGTACGCTGAACACTGGTGAGGGTTTATATCGGGCTGAGTCGATAACCATACTGGCACGCCATGACACTTCTAGCCAGGGTGGCAGTGCGCATGTCCCACGTAAGTAGGCATAAGCTCTCTTGTAAAGGCGAGTGAGTACTGCTGTGAGAAGTATTTTTATTTACTTTTTGAAGTGAAAACTTCAAAAAGCTGAGTCGGGTAAATTCGGCTCTCTTAGGCAACGGCCAAGCGAGTTCACTTTTCGGATAAACTCTGCTCCCATAGGCATTGACCAATTCAGTTCACTGTCTAACACTTAGTGCATCGTTTTAAGTATTACGTTTTATTTTTTATTAATATTTTATTTGAGTGTAATTTAATATATAATACACGTTTGTTATATCTCTGGTGTATACAGTTATTGTTTAATATTTTATTCGAGAGTAGTTTTGTATTATACGCGTATTGTATTTTAATTATAGCTTTCAGTTCCGTCGTGTGGTCATAATCACACACCGTGGTTTTTTATAAAGTAAACAAACAAATTAATAACGAAAACAACATATTTATAAAATGACATATTTGTTTCAAAATCTAGGCTTATTTAAAAATAATAGACCAAGTAAGTCAAATTCTGCCTATGCCTGAAGTCAAATTCTGTAGTTATCTTATCTCCTTAAATTATTTAAATCAAATTAACCTAAATTTCATAATTGAAATTTTAAATTAAATGCTGATATGCAGAAATTTTTCAGGTTCTTTGAAAATTAGAGGGATGAAGAAACGTCACACATCACTTCAGAGCTTAATATTTCGCAAATAAGACTTAGAAATTTATAATTGTAAAGAGATTTTTCTTATTTTGAAAGACTCGATGGGGTGCGCGGATGAAAATGGATTCACCCCCACTCACTTCAGTAATATGTAGCAAAATATTAACACAAATCTTGTTTTAACATTTTGCTACATATTGCTGAAATTCCCCATGTAAAGCATTTACTAAATTTCACTCACGTAAGTCTACAATTATAGAAACTAAAGTTGTGACAGACGGACAGACAGACATAAAGTTATAATAGTTCCTTATTTTATTACGGAACTTAGAACTGTTGTCATTCTTGTCGAATTGATACACCGAGATAACGCGTATATTCGCATATATAAATACTTTACCCATTAACATTCAGAAGGGTTATATTACAGTGCATCAAGGATGGACTATTTAGGTTTCAAAAATGTTATAAATAGTTTATTTTAAAAAGCCTAACGATCTAATTTACTAGTAAATCTTAAATGACTAACGGAGCACAACAGAGGAGAACAGAAAAATTGTAATTCCAAACCGTACTCAAAGTTTAAATTCTAAAGGAGAAAATAAAAAGACGTTCAACAAGCCTCAGTGTGAACCAGCCCTAACTCGAAGTCGCGCGAGGGGTTGGCGAGTGGCGGGCGCGGACGGCGAGCTCTCCCTTCCCTCCCCCGCTTGCGTCTTCCCACCTCCTCTAACCCCCTAAACCCTCCTGCCGCACCACCTCGCCGCTTGTACACGCCGCCAGCCAGCTACGCCTAGCCGACACTGTTGCTAGTTTATTTATTCAGACCGACTAAATATTCCATGCCGTCATCGCCAGAACGATTAGGTGAGTAGTGGATCGGGAGACTAACGCGGTAATTCCTTAATGTGTCAACTAGTCTGGGTGAAACATATTGAGATGGAAATATCCTTTCAGTAATACATACCGTACCGTTTTCTCCAGAGCCATCAGGTGAGTAAGTGGATCACGCACTGAAATGCTCTATATTGGCTCAATGTGTCAATTATGGTTATGTCATAAATATAGTAGTAAAAGAATATCACGACACTTGCTGTAAAAATGTTTAATATTGTAGTATGTAGCTTTAACATATTCTTCGTGCCTAAAACAGTTTAACTTTATGAATTGAACATATTCTTCGTGCCTAAACAGTTAAACATATTCTTCGTGCCTAAACAGTTAAACTTTATGAATTTAACATATTCTTCGTGCCTAAAACAGTTAAACTTTATGAAAAGAATATCGCAACACTTGCTGTAAAAATGTTTAATATTGTAGTATGTAGCTTTAACATATTCTTCGTGCCTAAAACAGTTTAACTTTATGAATTGAACATATTCTTCGTGCCTAAACAGTTAAACATATTCTTCGTGCCTAAACAGTTAAACTTTATGAATTTAACATATTCTTCGTGCCTAAAACAGTTAAACTTTATGAAAAGAATATCGCAACACTTGCTGTAAAAATGTTTAATATTGTAGTATGTAGCTTTAACATATTCTTCATGCCTAAAACAGCTAAACTTTATTAATTGCTTTATGTTAATTGATCCGGTTTCATCGGCATTCGATGATTGATCGGTTTCCGGTTGATCGATATTAATTGATGAAGCAACTAAAAACGTGAATATCGTTTAACAACATATGTGTCAATTTGTTTATTTGTTGTCATTTATATTTTTGAATTATTTGTCATTTTCACCAACTTCAAGTTCCAGGGAAAAATTCAAAGACAAAATTATAAAAAAACTACTGAAAATAACAAAGATGTAATAGGTAAGACGAGTACGCACGGTGTCTACTCAGTCACAGGTTATGATAGCAGATATTAATAACGTATCGTTTGATATTCAGAAATAATATCTATAATACACGCAAAACGCAAAACTGAAAAGAGATGAAATATGGTAATTGTATGTACGCAATAGTAAAAAAATACGACTAATTTGATTGAAGAAAAATACGCTTCAAATATGTCAAAAAGTCTCTACTTAAAAACTATGTTTTCTTTACGAAGATGCGCTCAACAAATATTTTTAAAATTCTTTATAGTATCTATGATATTTCATATTTGAAAGCATATTTAAAAACAAATTCAGAATAAAATTTTAATGGAAGAGATTAAGCTACCTTTAAATCATCACAAGTTTAGTATGTAACCCCTTAGTTAATATACATATATTAAATTAACTAAGGTAATGTCTTAGACAATAAAAATTAGTGCTTCTTCTGAATATCTCCTTAACGATAAATATTCAGAACAAGTATTAATTTTTATGGGTGAATAATTTTTTTTAAGGATGAATCAGTTACTAGAATGTGTTTTTCCTTCTATTAAAGCAGAACTTACCCGCAAAAAGGAAATTTTATAATGAATTTATTAACTTAGAAATTAATTTATTTTAATGATTTGTACACAATCATGTACTATTTTTTATGTAGAATAATGAAAAACGATAAAATTAAAATCGGCAAAAAGATCCACCCCTCCTCATCCATCCCTTTTCCTTAGCAGGGACTATATAGGTATTTCAAATATTTAGAACTTAAGTTTATCAATCAAACAAAATCTTTGTTGAAAATTTCTAGTAATAAACCAAAGTTTTATAATAAAATTAATTCAAATTAACGTTTTTATAAACTTTTACTACCATTTTTTGAAACTGAACCATTTTTCTGTAAACTTGAAGAAAACCCGATAAATCGACAAAAAACTGATATTTCAATCCTTCTTCACCTTTAGAAAGGGCTTGGTAATCATTGGTGTTGAAAACCTTCTAAATGTGTTAATAAAATTCTTTAATCTGCATTATTTTTAAAACTCATCCTAAATATTCATTTGGCGCCGAGTCTATGAATGATAACAGTATTTTAATTGAATATCTTCATTCAAACGTCTTCAAAATTGTTTATTAAAATATAAGTCCATCTTTACCTCTATTACCTTTAATTAGCTATAAAGACATATTATCAGAATAATAATAATAAAGAACAATTAAATGAATTGTAACGCTTCCGAAACTCGGGAAACTACTTTAACTTTGATCTCAAAAAAGACGAGATCAAATTTCTAAACGTACTAAAAACTTTCTTACCTAAAACGTGCTAAAAACTTTCTTACCTAAAACATACTAAAAACTTTCTTACCTAAAACATACTAAAAACTTTCTTCCGAAACTCGAGAAACTACTTCAACTTTGGTCTCAAAAAAGACGAGATCAAATTTCTAAACGTACTAAAAACTCTCTTACATAAATCCAAGTGCGCCCCTATCTTTTATGAAAAGTCATTTATTTTTCAAGCTAATATTCCTAAAAGATTCTATTTTTCCTTTTTTGTAGCGTTTCTCTACTTTTTTCCCTCAATTCACACCCCAACTTATATCAATACAAATAATAATAAGATTGGTTTATTGTTTTTGATTTGTTTGTACTTTAAATTAAATATAAATGTTTTGTGTGGTAATGTAATTTATTTATAACTTCACTGTTTTTTTTTACATTCCATAAGTAGAAAGAAAAAAACCCTTGTAAGATATCTTATAAGTCTATTTATCTACCTGTCACAAACGTTTTTCTCATAAATCGTTCAACGCAGAAAATGAAAATTTGGTATAGTAAAAACGCATATTTCGTAACAGTATGAACCTAGAAAATATTTGTCTGAGAATTATGGAGGTTGCAAGTTTGGCATAAAAAAATACACCACCCGTGTGAGGATCAGCTGAAAAGGCAAATTTGAAGAATTTTGAATATCTTTTTTGCTGAATTTTACGTTGTTGGCTTGGTTGGACACAGAAAAAATATGTCCTCGCCCACACTTCTAAAAATACTAAAATTAAATTTTATAAAAGAAACAGAAATAATTTTTGTTATTCTTAAATATTTAAACTTTTGTATATATCCAATTGCGTACGGAACCCTTGTTGCGCAGGTTGTGTTCATACTTAAGAATTTATTTTTTATTACGTCTCAAATATTTAACAAATTTGACCACGGTTTCAACCCCTACTTCATAAATATTTTCACTTGCTACACATTTCCACAATAAGCTACAGTCACAATAATCTTACCTCAAGTTTGACGAAATCGTATATTTACTCTATTTGTAAAACAAGTTTCTCCATATCCTTTTCCTCCAGAGAACAAACTTAAATAATATGTTGCTCTTTTCATTCTCTCAATTTGAATTCAAATAACCAACATCTGTCGAAAACTGTGGAAAACAACGGAGAGAACAAGATATCAACGTAACTGGAGTTTGCAAAGTTTCCTGACGATATCGGAGACTAACAATGCTATTTACGGCCATTTTCATACGAGAGGAGTGGTAACAAGACCAGGCGTCCTATTGCCAATTTAGTAATCAGGAATTTCTTGTAACAATTTTCTTGCCAAAAATGTGAAAAATTATGAAAGCCTATTTATCTTTTTCTTATTTTACTATACGAAAAGCACCCAATAGATTTTAAATAAACTCGTGAATTCTGGAATTATTATTTGATTATAAGTTTCAGTTGAAATTTCAATTACCTTGGATCCACCATTTCGAGAGATATAATCAACTCCTGAAACCTAATTTACGTATGCTTCTACATATTTATAATCGTTTTTAGGGTTTTGTACTATAAAAGAAACATTGGAACCCTTATAAGACCATACGTCACAGCAGTTTTTCTCAGAAACTTGAATTTGGTATAATAATGAAATGTATTAAGCCGCACATAGTCAAATAACATGTCTCAATAAACATTGGCTTAAAAATATCCACTCGGAATTTATAAAGGGAATGGGGCAAATTAAGTACTCGATTTTTTTTTAATTCTTTTTATTTTTGAATATATTTGGCGTTAATTTTGAAAAAATTCATTGTCACTTAATTTTTATTCACGACTAAATGAAACTACGTGATGCAGTATTACTTCTACTTTCTTTAAGTTCTTTACCATGACCTATATTTCTTTGAATTACAACATCTTCAGGTAGGCTGTTAGCAAAGATCTTTACTGTAATACAACGAAAGATAGACTTAAAGAAGGTAGAAATAATCAGTAGTTTGAATTCCTTCTATAGTATATCATTTGAAAGGGCCAGTTATAAGTGTTTTAAAATTTTTTTTAGTAATTAATACGTATAATACGTTTTCAGACATATACTGATATATATTCATAAAATATGTCACCCCTCATTTCCAGAAATGCTCAACTTAAAATTATAAAGAAATATGGGTTCTTAAAAGCCGGCGCAAAGGTTGTAAGAAAACTATAGCCTTAATTCTAGACGTTTATCATTTTTTTAAAATAAGCCTATGAAATATATAACAGGTTATATTTTTATATTTTCTAAAATCACAGGCAATTTTCTCAGGAAACATGCGACATAGAAACTCTAAATATTGCACAGCAGTTTTTTAAACCATTATATTAGAAAATATCATATTCGAAACCATTATATATTTTAAAACTGTTATATTAGAATGAAAAAGAAGTGAAAAAATATGGATTATTTTCAATTTTTTATGTCATGTGGGATGTTATATGGATTATTTTCAATTTTTTATATCATGTGAGATGTTATATGGATTATTTTCAATTTTTTATGTCATGTGAGATGTTATATGGATTATCTTCCATTTTTTATGTCATGTGAGATGTTATATGGATTATTTTCAATTTTTTATGCCATGTGAGATGTTATATGGATTATTTTCAATTTTTTATGTCATGTGAGATTTATACTTTCGTAATCATAAATTGGATATTGAATTATTTTCATTTGAACGAATTGAAAATGAATATTCAGATAGTTGTTAATAATAAAACTAAAAAAATATATCTTAACAATCTGTTGAAAATATATTTTTAAATATTGAATATATTTGGCGTTAATTTTGTAGAAATTCATTATTCACAATTAAATGAAACTACGTGATGTAGTATTATTTCTACTTTCTTTAATTCTTTACGATGAATTCTTTAACATTTTCAGGTGGGCAATCAGCAAAGATATAACTTTGCTAATAGCCAACTTTCGGTAAAGAACTTAAAGAAAGTGGAAATAACACTACATCACGTAGTTTCATTTAATTGTGAATATATTTTTAATTTTATAATACTGTTAGCCAACAAGACGCGAACCTGGCCGAATTAATTCTGAAAGAGCCGGCAAGACGCGAAGGCGGCCGAATTGAGTCGGAAAGAACCGACAAGATACGAAGTTGCCCGAATATCGCGACGTGCCATCAGAACCTTTTAACTCGCATCCAAATGCGTTATTAGATCGTTCACCTCAAAAAACATATTTTCCATCCCTCCCTAAATTTCTTTCCAAAATACTACGTATATGATATATAAAAACAAAGATCGAAACCAAATTTTATATTTAAAAAATGCAATCAATTCCGTGCTTTTAATAAATATTTCTATAAAACAAAAAATATTTTTAAATAATAAACAAATTCCCAAGCTACAAGGCTACCACACTGTCGTATTATGTAACTTTCAATAACTTTTTTTATATATTTAAATTTTATGAAAAATGTAAGCATGTTATTCTAACGGCCTGGGGGCTTCTTAACAATTCAATAACTTACTATAAATATTTTTATAACTTAGGAAATAAATTAAAAAAATATTTATTACAAAATACAGAAACTGCCTGCGTAATAGTCTTAAACTTAAAGATTTTTTTAGGAAATATGTTCCAATACATTTTTCACATGTGGAAAATACTAATAAATATCAGTTATTAAAGAAAATAATTATAATGAAATACATTATTTTTTGTTGTAAAATGTAAAAATATTTAATTGAGAAAAACAAACTATCATCAAATACTCGAAGTGAAGATACCGCAAGCAAGAAGGATTCAATACATCCATCTCACTTGTACATCGAGTGTACCTGCTTATATTATGGTCGCCGTCTCCTTGCATGCGAAGCAATAAAATCCGTTTCGTATAGTAATTTGCACGTCCGCTACGCGCTATCGTTAAAAAGATCACCTGTTCAGTGACTCACGCGTTCTCTACTACAGACTAGCCCACCCAGATAATTAACCATAGCAACGTTACTTTTTCCAGATGTCTAATTGTCATGGTGGAATTATAATACCTCATTAACAAATAACGTTATTCAAGGTACGGCTCTCGTAATCAGTGCAGGTGTGTTGGTGCTTACTCGTGGAATTTTATTGTGATATTTCTAGTAAATAGACACTGATATCTCATGACTCGGCTTGTTACCTGGAATCGTTTATTATGTTTATATATTTTTATTATTTAATTAATTAAATGCAAGCTTTTTTGAGAGCAGTATTAAATTTTTTTGTGTCAATATTAACCAACAAGCGCGCATTTTTATCAACAATTTTTTGACATTTCTGAGTAAAATTAAACAAGATCCACCAAAGTTAAAAGAACTTAATTTTAATAAGATGCGATAACTTACTTCGAAAATCTGTGGTATAAGTTTAAGAACGGTAGATAACATCAAAAAAGTGTATGCAAATTTTGAACCGAGTTATACCCGTGAAGAAATTAACAAGCCTCGTTCAGTAACGGGTCTAAATGATTTTGACAAAAGTGTTATTATACATTTTCATCGTGGAATTTTATTATACATTTTCATCGTGGAATTTTATTATACATTTTCATCGTGGAATTTTATTATACATTTTCATCGTGGAATTTTATTGTGATATTTCTAGTAAATATACATTTTCATCGTTTTACTCTAATGGTAAAATCTGTCAGTGAAAAAAATATTGGAAAAATCAAAAGAATACATTGAGAGTTTATAGTGTGGTAAAACCTCTATGAAGAAGCTTCCGAAAAAGCTCGGTTATAAGTACAAAAGAACTTCGCATGAACGAAAGCAGTTAATGGAGAAACGTGACATTGTTTGTATTGAACTCAAATTTGTAAGGAAGTTGAAGTAGTTTAAAGAAGGCAAAGATACACTCTCAAATTAATCTTGTCGAAACTTGGGTTAAATAGAATAATTCACTTAAACGAGACTGGCTTGATGAAAACGGTGTTCTAAATAAAAATATTGGAAAAGGAAACAAACATATAGTTCAGCGATTGCTATTGAGATTAGAATAACCATCCGTAATCATTATGAATAATACTGGTATTACCACTATGGATAATACTGGTATTATGGATAATATTGATGTTACCACTCTCAGCAAATTAATTAAGAACCTCCATCAGGCCTTGGGTAGACGAAATACGAAAATGGCTTCAGGACAATAAAATTGCATATTCGAACTCTTATGGATTATTCCTATTTCATTTAAATTCGATAGCATTTTGTCAATAACTTTGTCTTTGTTAATCTGTTTGTTTGTCCGGTATAAATTTTGCAAACTATTTTAAACTAACTACCTGTTGAGCTAGAGACTTTAAACTTTAAACATAGTCCAAAACTGGATGAGAATAAAACAATAACTCACTTTCTTGTCTGTCTTCTTGTTTGTCTATTCGCCACAGTAAATAAGTATTTAATTTACTAATACTATGTGGACTTTAAATGTATATAACGTAAAATATCTGAACTAAAGAAGTTATTATTATTATTATTATTATTACCATAATAAAGGTATTTAAAATCTACTGCAAATTTCTACACCCACGATGCTAAAAAGCAGATAATAAATATTTATATAAGTTTTTTACCTAATCGCAATCGTAATCGGACTTAAAAAAGGAAAATAATTTCTCCTTGACCCGATACAGATTTATAACCCGATACAGATTTATAACCCGATACAGATTTATAACCCGATACAGATTTATAACCCGATACAGATTTATAACTCGATACATATATATTTTCCTACAAATTTGTGATTGTGAATTTTAAATAGCGACAAAACACTTCTAAGATCTAAAACGAAAATCGTGGGGCGCAAGTTCACCTAAGCTACTGAAAATTTGATAGTTTGATGACCTTTTACGTTAGTTTTGCTCAATGACAGCTACTCCCTACTATACCCTCTACTATAAACACCCCATATTTTTCATGTTAGGTGTTACAAGTATTTTCATAGATATTAAAAACTCACAATAAGAAATTTCCGGGATAATGTATTATAAATATGTATAAATTTATAAATCTGTATGGGGCATGGAGAAATTATTTTAAATATATTAGTCTGATTTAAAAAGGTGATAAATTAACATTTTTGATATAAATAATGTTTTCTTTATCGTTTCTGTTTTTCCAATACAAATAATTTCTTTTTATCCCATATTGATAGTTGATAGATAAGTCATTGAACACAATAAATGAAACAACTAATTGATATCAATAAACAAATTTTTAAAAATATTCATAGCTTGAAAATCATTTTCGTGCGTTCATAGAACATCTTTGAAATGAGCCGAAAACATATTTCAGAATATTCTCATTATTTACAAGCACAACGCGTTCTTTAAAAAAAGAACCAATACATACAACACAATTTACTGTTATAAACGAACTAAAAAGCTGATTTTATTATACAGTTCTGTATCTCTAATGTAGGTCTATAATTCTTACCATCTGTCATCTAATTAAATCCATCAGATTAATCTGGCTATGCGTAAGTATTATTTTTATTACATATTATGTCACTGCAGCAATTTCAGCCTGCCTCATAAAAATGTTTGTTTATGTTTAAGTGCACATTTTACACCTTTAAAACAATCTAACTTGAAATGTTACTAGCCAATAAGTCTGGCTATTTTTTCCGATTAATTACCCATGAAACAATATACATAAACATTGTATGTATCAAAAGAACATATTTTGCAAATATTCAAAAAACAATTTCAAATATTCAGGGGCGCAAAAATACAGGCGAACGCTCAACTAAATTTCCTTTTTTGGTTTAGCAATTAACGAAATTAGATACATAGGTTTAAAGCTGCCTTAATTACCTTTACAGAATTAATCACCAACCCTTAGCCTAATAGAAAACTTCGATCACTGAAGCCTGAAAAGCTTATAAATAAGAAAGATTAGTTTATTTCTGAAAATATTTCGGTAATTTAACCGATACTTATTGTGAATTTCGTTTCCAACCATAAATTAGCACTGATGAAATAACAGAATATGACTTAGTAGCATGGTAGGTACCATGCTACTAAATAAACGTTTTAATGAAATTTAATTTAACTAACTCTTTTACATAAACTCATTAACTTTTCTGAGGTTCTCCTATAGCTTTTGTCCAGTATTTGTTCAATTCTGAAATCAAATATCTGTGTAATCTGATAAATAATATTTTACTGTGTCATAAATTGGGCCTTCTATATAAGCTAATTTCTACTACGTGGACTTATGTGCAACGGTGAACAATTAAAATTATATTCAAACTTTTACCAACCTATAGCGAAAAACAGAATAAAATGGTTTAACTTCTTTCATCGTCTCGTTCGAATTGTATACTCGTAAGTGAGTAACTATTTACGTCAATACTTGCAAACAAACGGATCACTAATAGCACACACAATTAGAAGAGGATTACATTATTTTAATATCATTTTGAAAAGAAAGTTATTTCTCCTTCAAAATACCATAGTCTCGCCAAAATCTAGAAATGAGGCTAAGAGTACAAATAACAAAACAAATTCTTCAGTATGCCTTGCACGCCTACACCAGCGGATCTCCAAAACAAAACTTTCTTTTCGTCGGTTTAATACCTTGACGGGAATGTGTACAGATACGATACCGAGAGCTTTGGGGCGGGCGCACTTCTCGGAAATTCGGTAACCACGTTTCGCTATACCATTAAAAACATCGATTTTCATGTACGCGAATATTACAAGAATATCAAATATCTCTAACAATTCAAATATCGAATATCAAATATCTCTAACTATCTAACAATTCATTGTAAATTTCAGAAACATTACATTTTACAAAATGTAGGGCGAGTACAGAATATCACTTTGATCGATGGTGATTAAATAATAAGAAAGGGGAAAAGTAACATCAGCCTTCAGTCAATGTCAGTACGAACCGATGAAAATGTGGAAAGTATTCTGCCGTCTATACAGACGTATTTGCGATGTTCCCTTCGCACGAGAAGCGTTTTCTTAACACCGAAACCTTTCATGAGATTTGAAAAACTTAAGGCCCACAAAATTCAAATCATTCAAGATTTCAGAGACAACGACTTCTTTTTGAGAATACTGAAAATATATATTGACGATACTGAAAATATATATAACATTTTTATTTAATGGGCATATAAACAGATAAAATCGTCGCTTTTAGAGTGATATTTATCTGGAACTGAAACAACAGTAACCGCTTGATAGCCACAGTATAGACCCTCATCATTTTATATCGTTAGATCATACTTTTTCGAAGACCACAATTTATAGTCAAGTGTGTTGACTGTAAATACAGAGCTTTATGCCATTACAATTAACTATGAATTTCAAACGCAACTGCAACATCCATAAGGTTATAACAAGAAGACCTAGATTCGGCTAGATAGAGTTGTATGCCACCATATGCTATTGTGAATCTATAGCGGCGATACGTAGCCTGTACCTCGTAAAGTGATATTAAAACAGACGATATTAACTAGCCTCCTAGAAACCCAAACACTATAATTAATTGTGAATTTCAACCGCAACTGCAGCAATCACAAGTTATAATAAGAAGACTTGATTTCGGCTAGATAGAATTGTATGCCACCATACGCCATTATGAATCTATAGCAGCGATAAATAAACTGAAGCTCGTAAAATGATATTGAAAAAAAACAATCACACAATAAGAAGACCTAGTTTCAGCTAGATAGAGTTGTATGCCACTATATACCATTATGAATCTATAGCAGCGATACGTAAACTGTACCTGGTAAAGTGATAATAAAAAAGATGATATTAACTAGCCTCCTAGAAACCAAAACACCTTCCTGCCCCAAATTATATTTAATGAGCTGCCTTAAAATGATGGTTAACAATGATTCTTTAGCAAACATAACTGAATTAAAGTTGACCATTAAATAAAAAATAAAGCCTTTGAAGTACGAATAATACTTGCACTAGGAGAGTTTCGTACCCATACTTGATATAAACATTTAAACACAACTACAAATAAACATTTAAGGGTGCATAGTATTTCTATTAAATTATTCGCAAATATTAATTTTTCACAACGTAAATATATTGAATACTATACCTTTCGCATGCACAAAACATGGTGCATATTATAGAATTTGTAAGACCTGTGACAATCGCTATGGTTTTCCTGTAATTTCCTAGTCAAATTTAGTAACCATTTTTTTCATGATTTTTGATTGAGTAGTTTCTAATATAAAGGAGGAGGAACGCCCTATTTTCTCGTATTTTTAAAAATATGCAATTCAAAAATTACGAAATAATATAATTTTTTTTATTTCTCCTAACAATCCGTTTAAAGTGACGTGATATAAATCGCGAAAAAAATTATGTTTGAGTACTTCATCTACACCATCTTTAATTCTTACATTAAGATAAGAAAAAAGTTAGTAAAAAATTAATTAACTTAAAGATGTATTACTATGACAAATTTCAAGCTTTACATCGTATAGTTTATGACAAAATGGGCTGTGACAGACAATCACGTGGGTAACCTAATAAGAGTTTCGTTTTTCCATTTAAGGTCCAGAACTTAAATAACGAGTATCGCCAGAAGACTACATATGAAATGCATCAATATTGTTCTGTTACATATGCTACAGTATTCGACTTTAAACGCTAGTACGTTTAATATACTCATGTATGATAAAGAGCGTCACTTGACCCAAAATAAGACACTACAGGATATATTTTAAGTCTAGGATTAATTTTCTTTAGGCCTTTCAAATGAATCGTCCTTTTTTCTTTCATTACCCTATAGAACTATATAAAGTACAAATTACAGTTTAGTTTTAAACGATTATTTAAAAAGACGTGTGTAATATAAGGTATTAAGACCATTTTTGATAGCTTTGTCTATTTATGTTTATTTTATGCACGCATCTCATAAAAATTATTAACCCTATTTATATAAAGTTTTAGAAACTCATATGGGCCAACTTGAAGTAACGTTTAATTTTTTTTCATTAAAATCGATTGATTCTATTCATTAAATCAACTCAGAAAATATGTGAAATTCTGTTGTAATATTTAAAAAATTCATTTATCTTGCATTATTGACATTCACTTACCAGGCTTTCCTTTGTTGTTGTTGTACAACAAAGAAATGCCTAGCTATTCTGTGTATAGTGGTTATACAAATGTATAACGCACGTTTGTAAATTAATAAATGGAACCACGTGTATTTTAGATCGCCTAATAAAGTTTTACACCCGAACATACATTGGCGAAATGGGAATAGCCCCAGGTGAAGTGTGGGGGGGGGGTGGAAGAGATAGATGCTTGAGTAAACAAACTAAATGAGGACAGACGTCCTATTCCACAATTCAATATAAACTTGTTTCATTAAATTTTAATCTATGGTCAGTATTTGTAAATTAATTACTCCTGTAAATTTGGTTGTATTTATTGTCTATACACATATAACAAAATACTAGAATTGGCCTGTCTGCATACTGAACGTATTTACGAAAAGTATATTTATGAAAACACAACAAAAATATTAGAACACGAAAATAATATTTATTTAATTTTTGGAACGAAGTTCTTTTACGCGGCTTACAGTAGAGCGAATTGGAAATCGTCACGTAAGGAAAAAGCGTCATGCCCCCATCAGGTGACCTTTCACTCTCTCTCTCTTTGTATCTTTCTATTGTATACCGTTGTATATGTGTGTGTGTTCGTGCGAGTATCAGTTGCGAGTATTCATTCGAGCAAGAAGCATTATGCGCGGTCGCTAAACTAAACTAAATTTATATACTGATAATTTATTGATTTTAAGTATTTAATAAATAATAAAGTAATAATGAAAATAAATGTATTTGCCGAAATTTTTTGTAATTTATAAATTTTTAATATCTAGTAAATGATATAGCGAATGTTTTATTATGTTGGGATGTTTCCGGAATTTTATCAATTGTACAAAACGTTTAGTACGTTTTTATTAAAGAAATACTTTTAATATTATTATAATAAATGGTATCTCGTCTACTAATCTCACAGTAGACTTGTTAAAATTTTTCAAAGTTCATATTGATGTCAAATATTGATCGTAATAACAAGATAGTATTAATATCGTATCGGTTTATTATAATTTTTAATGAAATAATTAGAGAAGCGTATATTTTACCCGTCAGGTTTATTCAACAATTATGGGTTTTAGCACAAATTCTTATCGCATGCTGTATACACCTTTAACGTATCTCTGATCACATTAATGTATACAGGCCTTTAATGTATTTCAATTAACATCACTGTTTACAAACTTATCTACTTCTCATCATCACAAAGTGCATCCTCGGCACCTGCATCCTCCGAAGTATCTTCAATTGCATCTACTCGCGAAGCCTCGCTAACAATCTCAACAAAGCGGCGGGAAATGCAAATGCAATCTTGAGAGAGCATTCAGAGCGTTTCTCTTTAACTAAAGATTTCCCTTCATTCTATTACCCTGAGATGAGAAGAAAATTTGAGCTTTAATTTCACGTTTTAGTACTTTTCTATCTATTTTTACACTTAACTTTTAACTACGGCTTAACTTTCAACTTTTAACTAACGGCTTAACTTTCAAGTGTCTAACAGTTTAGGTCCTTAATTAAATTTGATTTTTCAATATACACTATTAGTTAAATTGTATATTATCATTATATTTATTACCATTTACCCTAAGAGTTGTCTATTCTTAAGTTTAAAACAGGTGCTATAAAGAAATGGAAGCTTAACATTTTTATATACTATTAATAATTATGAAAAGAAAACCCTTGGGTGGGTAAAATTACTTAAAATTTATTTTTTCAAGTATGTAGATTATTGATTATGACTCGAAGAAAATATAAGATTCACAATTAAATGAAACTACGTGATGTAGTATTATTTCTACTTTCTTTAATTTCTTTACCACGACCTATGTTTCGTTGTATTACAACATCTTCAGGTGAGATACAACGTAATACAACGAAACCTAGGTCGTGGTAGAGAAATTAAAGAAAGTGGAAATAATACTACATCACGCAGTTTCATTTAATTGTGAATAATGAATTTCTACAAAATTAACGCCAAATATATTCAATAAATATAAAATAATAAGTATTAGATACAATTGCAGCTATTAATCGTACAAAATATATGGGATTCGACGAAACCATACAGATTTTCAAATTGTTTGGATATTTTGTAGCTACGGCGTTCCTTTCAAGCTGCTAACCGTTTAGGTCCTTAATAAAATTGATTTTTCATTGTATACCATTAGTCAAATTGTATATTACCATTATATTTATTACCACTTATGCTTAAGAGTAGTCTATTCTAAAGTTTAAAACAGCTTATATAAGGGAATGGTAAGTTAATAATTTTAAGTACTATTAATGATTACGAAAAAAGAACAGATACAAAAAAATATTTTTTAAATAATTTTATTCGCTCTAAGATAACCGTACTGATTTTGAAAATGTTTGAATATTATTTATATTAACTTAAACTGTCAACACAAGAGAATCTGCAGATAGCGTGTGTTAACATCCTCTAAACAGTAAACTAAAACTAACTGAATGTGGTTATGATTGAAATCAACTCTAAATTAATCTAATTCTGGTTTAATTTGTACTACGGACAATATTCATGATTCGTTTTCAAGTTAATTTAATTGTCACTCATGCAAGTGTATTGAATATATTTTTATAATTAATTGCCAATTTCATCTGATCTTCACATAAGAAAGCTCATGATGCTATGTTGTACATTTCTGGATCTTCTAATTTTCTCCCCTTAGGGTACACCCAGGATGGTGCCGTAAAATCTAATATATATTGATGACGGCGTCATTGTTAATATGAAAACATAAATACGTTATTAGATGAAAAAAAAATTATTAAAAACAAAGTAAATATCACCATTTTGTGAGGAATTTTAAAACTGATTTTTAAAAATATGATAAAAATACTGCCATAGAATGGAGAATGATAAAATTACATCACTACCGTTACTTATAAAAGAAACAAGTATCACTCTTAATTAATTTACCTTGTTATTTCTTTACCTATTGTTACTTCTGCTCAAGCTCCAAGAGGAATAGTACGAAGATTTTTGCACCACATATTAACCAAATATTTACCGTATGCCATTGTAAAGTTTCATTTAAATCCATTAAGTGGTTTTTGCCTGCCGCGTGGAAACATGGCCATATTTTCATTACCTGTATGTACAGGTGTTGGTAAATCGTGTACTTTTTAGTAATATCAACGAACATTCAATTACCTACAAATTATATACATACATACGTATATATATATATTTGTTCCAAATTCAATGTTTGAGCGATACAAATATATACTCCATTGAAAATATCAGTCGTCACTACAGCCTAATCGTATACTTAACGATGAAAATACACAGCATTGATGCAAACCAATTTAAAATCACCAAAAAATGTTTAAGATAGTACTGCACTATTTAAATTTTATGTAGAAAAAAATATAAATTATTCGCAGTTTATTTAATGAATTAATAAATGGGTTATTAAATTTGTCACACGGAAAGATTTCTATTATTATTAATAATGTATTGAAAAGTGTTTTATTGTATTAATATATTTGGCGTGTACTTGTGCAGTGTGTGTATGTTATTAACGATATGGTAAAAATGTTTATTTTTCGGTCTTATTGTTGGGCTCATAAAATATTTGTATTGCTGGTCTCGTAAATTATTAATTATCCTACCCTTCTCCACTTCTCCACCGCCATGCAATATTTCAAATAAAACCTTACTTAATAAATATAATAATTGGAATATAATATTATTGCAAATTACTAGCACTGTAGAAAATTATAAGAAAATCAATCACGCCATTTTTAGAAATTTCTTTTTTTGTTTTTATTGTAGATACACAAATTTTGAAGTCGGAGAAAAATAAAAAAACTTTTTAGAGATTTATGCTTTTTAGAGACTTCCAAATGCTAAATTGACAGAGATTTAGGTGATGAACCACGTGATGAATACCTACGCACGTAGACTTATTTTTATTTCTAATCTATTAATTCCTAAAATTTCTTTAGCGATTGCATTGTTTCTTCCAGTCCTATTATTATTCAAAAATATGAATAGTGTTTTAAGACGTCTTTTATGGCAGTTTAATATCTTAATGCCAGCAATGAAACATAGTTTCCTGCGTTGTGCCGCGTACTCCTCAATTACTCGAGATCGAGAGACTAGAGTTGAACCAGCGGTAATTTGGTGAATAATTTGAAATAAAATAAATATTGAATTAGCAAAACAAAATATCTGTACCAATAATGATAATTTTAAACCAATAAGTACCTTTTCATATACAATAAGTTTCAGTATAAATATTCCTAAATTCTTTCATAAATATTGGTGTAATTCGTTAAGTGTTAAACCTTTTTGGAGGTAAAGGAAATAACTGTAAATATTGTACGGAACATTTAACCCCCATTAAAACGGAAACACGCATGACTGAATTAGTATGGAACAATCGATAAATACATTGCCTTTATTTTATTAGTAATTAGACTGATAATCAAGCAATCAATGAACACCCCCCCCCCCCCCCTCCCACAATCGCATCGTTATTTAGTATTAGATAAAGGAATATTTTAAAAAATGCAGAATACGCAGACTATTATATCTTATTGAAAAATTAAAAAATTAACTGCGTTCTCAAACAATTAAAATGTCACATAGCCATTTAGATTTAGTAGAAACTCATATAGTAGCTATAGGCATTTTACTAGGAACTACATGAAGCCATAATGTATGAAATCTTGAAAATAGTTCAATTGAATAAAAAGTTTCATAAAAAGTACACTTAATATTTGATTATCCTTCGCCAATATAGCAAATCTTATTTATGTCTTAACCTTTTTCTTTTCATCCCACATTTCTTTCTTAGAGTCGATCATCTATTATTCTGTCTACCAAAGTCTCTCTGCCTGTATTCATTGAGATCTTAATTTCAGATACTGTAATCTTGTTTTCGTCCCTTTTGTACAATTTTCATGACAAATTCTCATAGATAATTGCTGATCTCAGTACTTTATTCCATGCTGTCACTTGTGGTTTCTGAGCTATTTTTACTCTTGGTCGTATTGATTATGTTTCTTCTGAGTCTTTTCGCTTGTGCGTTGGCGTTGTACTATTTTACTACCTTGCTGTGTTTGGGCTTTTTCTGTACCCAAGAGAATAACTATTGATACGCTAGTTGCGTTGCTAGTTCTTTTATTTCAAAATTATATTTTTTTATAGTTATTTAAAAAAAAATTGTTTATTACTTTCGTTTTGCTTAAATGTTTTTATTGTTCATGACATGAATTCAGTAAATGTTCCGTACATTTATCTGTTTGGTTATAATATTTTTTATCAGGTACTATCCAAAAAAACAAGCTAGAATTTAGTCCAATCGTCAATGGCAATGTATTAAACATTCGGACGTACTCTGGTTCGATACCTACTTAAGGAATTTGGAACTTACATTGAGAGCAACTGAATAGTTAAAAATTGTTTTAGTTAACTATCTATAATACGAGATATGCATGAAGGTACCCACGTATATAAAAAGCACGTCCGTTTCTCTGTCTGTCTGTCTGTTCACTTACCTACAATTAATAATAAATACAATTAATAAAAAATAATAACGGTTTTTTTTGTGTATAAAACATTAGTATAGACGCTCAAGTTATAAAGTTATGTTAATATTATTAAGATGTGTCCCCGAACACCGATAGTTACGAAGTGTTAAGGACAGTGCGACGATGGCTGCTATACTGGAAAACGGTGGAACCCTCAATCGTGGAAATTGAAAACATCACGATTTCTACGCGAGCATAGCTGCGGGGAAAACTAGCAGAAACTGTGTAACAATAATTCTAATAATAAATATAATCAACACAAATATTCGAAAAAAAAACTAAAAGTAACTATCCCCTAAATATAGACGGAGAAAAATTTAAAAAAAAATTAAAATTTGTTCAAAAAAAAAATTGTTAAAGGCGAATAAAAATATCACGTGATTATGAGGCAGTTTTGAATTATAAACCTGACAGATATAAATAAATATTGAAACAGAAAAAATCTTTCAAAGCTCTTAATAATTATACCACGTGCAACAAAAAATATATATTTATCGCAGTATTACCGATCATTAATCCTATCAGACTACAACAAATATGACCAACAACACTTCAGTATTTCCTTCATAAATGATTATGTAATGTGGATTTTCACAAGACCCACGGAAAAAATGTTGGAAAGTGAGAAAGAAAGAAATAATATATGATATTTAGACCAACCCTAGATTAAAAATCCTTCTCATTTTCTTTCTCTCCCCGTCTTGCTCTTCAGTCTAAATAACTACATTGATATTTTCTTGCAGAGATTCTTCTAGATTAAGTTCGTTCGAGCTCTTCTAGATTAAGTTCGTAGACAGACTACATTTGTTCAATAATTTAAAAATGAAAGGTTGCAGTTGAAAAAAAGGCCAGAAAGTCAACTTATAGCATTGACGGTGTCTCAATAAAATATTATTAGATCTAAGTATTTTTTTCGTTACATAAAAATACTTTTGATTACACAAACTAAAATAACATTAATTATTTATCAATGTATATATTGGGTTGTCTGAAATAGTTAAAGACGGTTTCAAATATAAATAGCATCACACAATGAATTTATAGCATTGACAGTGTCTCAATAAAATATTATTAGATCTAAGTACTTTTCGTTACTTAAAAATACTCTTGATTATACAAACTAAAATATCATTAGTTATTTATTAATAATTACTAAATGTATATATTGTGTTAAAAACTGAAATAGTTAACGCAGCTTCAAGTGTAAATAGCATCGCACCATACATTTATAGCATTGACAGTGTCTCAATAAAATATTATTACATCTAAGTAATTTTTTCGTTATAAAAATACTTTTGATTATACAACCGAAAACATCATTAATTATTTATCAATGTATATATTTGGTTGTCTGAAATAGTTAAAGACGGTTTCAAATATAAATAGCATCACACAATGAATTTACAGCATTGACAGTGTCTCAATAAAATATTATTATATCTAAGTAATTTTTTTGTTATAAAAATACTTTTGATTACACAACCGAAAACATCATTAATTATTTATCAATGTATATATTGGGTTGTCTGAAATAGTTAAAGACGGTTTCAAATATAAATAGCATCACACAATGAATTTATAGCATTGAAAGTGTCTCAATAAAATATTATTAGATCTAAGTATTTTTTTCGTTACATAAAAATACTTTTGATTACACAAACTAAAATAACATGAATTATTTATCAATGTATAAATTGTGTTGTCTGAAATAGTTAAAGCAGCTTCAAATATAAATAGCATCGCACCATGAATTTATAGCATTGACAGTGTCTCAATAAAGTAATATTACATCTAAGTAATTTTTTCGTTACATAAAAATACTTTTGATTACACAAACTAAAATAACATTAATTATTTATCAATGTATATATTGGGTTGTCTGAAATAGTTAAAGACGGTTTCAAATATAAATAGTATCACACAATGAATTTATAGCATTGACAATGTCTCAATAAAATATTATTACATCTAAGTAATTTTTTCGTTACATAAAAATACTCTTGATTATACAAGCTAAAATATCATTAGTTATTTATTAATAATTACTAAATGTATATATTGTGTTGTCTGAAATAGTTAAAGTGGCTTCAAGTGTAAATAGCATCGCACCATACATTTATAGCATTGACAGTGTCTCAATAAAATATTATTACATCTAAGTAATTTTTTCGTTATAAAAATACTTTTGATTACACAACCGAAAACATCATTAATTATTTATCAATGTATATATTGGGTTGTCTGAAATAGTTAAAGACGGTTTCAAATATAAATAGCATCACACAATGAATTTACAGCATTGACAGTGTCTCAATAAAATATTATTACATCTAAGTAATTTTTTTGTTATAAAAATACTTTTGATTACACAACCAAAAACATCATTAATTATTTATCAATGTATATATTGGGTTGTCTGAAATAGTTAAAGACGGTTTCAAATATAAATAGCATCACACAATAAATTTATAGCATTGATAGTGTCTCAATAAAGTAATATAACATCTAAGTAATTTTTTCGTTACATAAAAATACTCTTGATAATAAAAACTAAAATATCATTAGTTATTTATTAATAATCACTAAATGTATATATTGTGGTGTCTGAAATAGTTAAAGACGGTTTCAAATATAAATAGCATCACACAATGAATTTATAGCATTGACAGTGTCTCAATAAAGTAATATTACATCTAAGTAATTTTTTCGTTACATAAAAATACTCTTGATTATACAAACTAAAATATCATTAGTTATTTATTAATAATCACTAAATGCATATATTGTGGTGTCTGAAATAGTTAAAGACGGTTTCAAATATAAATAGCATCACACAATGAATTTACAGCGTTGACAGTGTCTCAATAAAATATTATTAGATCTAAGTATTTTTTTCGTTACATAAAAATACTTTTGATTACACAAACTAAAATAACATTAATTATTTATCAATGTATATATTGTGTTGTCTGAAATAGTTAAAGCGGCTTCAAGTATAAATAGCATCGCACCATGAATTTATAGCATTGACAGTGTCTCAATAAAGTAATATTACATCTAAGTATTTTTTTCGTTACAAAAAAATACTTTTGATTACACAAACTAAAATAACATTAATTATTTATCAATGTATATATTGTGTTGTCTGAAAAAGTTAAAGCGGTTTCAAGTACAAATAGCATCGCACAATTTAGCCACACCAGCAATATCTTGAAAGATTCTACTTATAATGGAAATTTAATTAGGTGGCGCTACGTTATTTCGCCAACCAGACGTTAGTTCAAATTGAAATTAACCTTTCCGATTGGCGCCTGCTGTGGGTTTTTTTATTTTTTTTAAGTAGGTGCCTGTGTGAAAATTGTTCTATTTATCACTAGTAAACGTATTCTTTCACGAACGATTCGATTACGCTTTTCTATTTTGTTTATCCATCGTAATACTCAAATGGCTCTCGCTATTTGTACAGGCTGAGCTGTTTTCGGTAAATTACATTGTACAACTCAAATATTATTTTCGTAGCGAAAGAAGGCGTAAACAACGGTGGAAGTAATATGTACTTTAACTGACCCACACAGAGGAACAGTGCTGATATAAGTGAACAAAAATAGTTTCTTAACAAATATTGTTTAATTGTATAGGAATTCAATATTTTATTAAATTAAATTATCATATTCGATTTCTATCTTGAAATCAATTTTCTCATAAATATTTTGGATAAAGTATTCAAATATTACTTGAATTTTCAAAATAGTAAGCAATGTTTTTTTTTTTTCTAAAATGTAGTTATACTTCCTGTTCTTATACTTATATGGAGGGAAACTAAATAATTTTCACGTTTATAAATGGAAAAAATATCTTTTTGACGTCATCCCTTTCTTTGATTAAATACCTTAAATTCGTTACTTTTAACCCTGTTGGAAAAAATATATTTCATATTAATGATGGTATAGACAGTAATACTTGGAATTTCATTGAAAGCTTTCTAAAATCCTTAAACAATATTGTCATAATAATAGAAGGTTAAGTTATTTCTTTTTGTAGCAGTTTATAGAATCGTTATTATGCAGTTATTTTGTCAAAATTTATTTAAATAATCACAAAATTATAAGAACAAAAAAAAATTAAAAAATTACTTGGAAGTAGTCTCTAAAACAGAGAGATTAATTGAAAAGGTTTTGTTTATACGTACACCGTCTTCGACAAAGATAATCGCACATACGTGACTAAGGTTCGTGTAAGACTCCCACACATTCGGAAAACATCCAGTACGTCCCTACATAGAGTGTAGATACTTCGTATCTAACTATTCCTTTTCCTCAACTCGACAAACATTTAAGAATATTTAACTAATTTTCATAAATATTAAAATCAATTTGAAATACTGAATATGGTCCACCTAAATTAGCATTTATGCGTCGCACAGGTAAAATGCAGCGTAACTTCACACACGTCCACATGCACGGTTTTTAAAGTGCATGTTACGTTTTTAAAACGTCAAGTATGATATAATGTGTCCCAAGTTGATCGACTATCACTAAAATCGCTTGACCTCATTGTGTTAAAAAATATAAAATATTTCCTAAGCAAAGTGTCGTATGACGACGATCGATAAACAAGTCTAACAAGATAAAGAAAAATTGCTGACCGGAAAAAAGATTCCAGCAGATTGCGGAGGCGTTTTTGGCAAGCAATACATATGTGAATATTGGTCCACAGCGGTTGATATTATGAATTCAAGAACGCGTAAGCCACCCCTAAATTGTTGCGGTCAATAACCTGAACAAAAGGAAAAACTAAAATTGGCTAGAAGTCAAAGAAACTGTCGAAGAAAAAGCATTTAGACATTTGCGGATTTCCACAGCGCATTCATTTACTCTTTTACGTTTACTCTACACCGATTCAATTATCTTCTTTGAGTTGATTTAATGAAGAGTGTTTTTGAAGACGTTTCTTCAAGAAAAATGGTCTCACTTGGAATTTATTTGGATTACTTCATTATAACATCGGTCGAATGCTGGAGTCCGTTTTTAAACATTTTTTAATGGTTAAATTTCTCGTGTCAAGTAAAAGATTTTGAGATTTTTTCCATATGTACTGCATACTTTCTAAATAAAAATTAATAAAATGACATGTAAAAAGGACTAACTATCAATTATCAAACGCATACCAGCTATGTACATGCACATACTCACAAATATAACTACGTGTTTATCATATATACACGAATAATTCAATTTTAATTTGTTCATACTCTCGTCTTTATCAATGCAATGGGACGAAGGATTTTCTCTGTTGTCGCCTCAAGAACCAACAAGATAATAATGATTCTACAGGTCATGAAATAATTCTAGGCAACCAATCTACACATAAATACTAGCTCAGAACACTTAGTGTGAGGTCAAAGTAAAAGGCGAATTACGTGGTGTGTTAAGTTATTCAGGAAATACTTCGCGCTATGATGATTTTCCTTTCAATTTCTTATCTCATTAACGCCCATTCAACTACTTTCTTTAAGATGATTTGACAAAAGCTTTTATTTATTCCTAGACAATTCGCCTTGCAAAACAAATTAATAATTTTATTAAACTAGTATAAACTAGTATACTTCAAAGCTCGGAGCATCGCTCTTAAATTTAAGGCCAGTTTTCAATTTATTCTCATTATTAAGTAAAAATTTACTTGCGAATAAAATCTGCCCAATGATCGCGACATACTTGTCGCTTCCTTTTTGATACGAAATTCTGTCACAATTGTACGGATAATTTTTAAGTCAATGAATTAGAAGTCATTGCAATTTTGTTAGTGAAATTTTATTACGTCAAGAGAAATTGTATTGTCCGGTTAGTAAAAGTTTAAAAAAAGTTAAAATTTTAAAAAAAATGCTTATATCTTTAATAGAAACTTTGTTTAATTATTTATTATGTGTGTATTCTCAGCCGATGAATAAATTTAAATTTTATTTGTTAAATAAAATTTAAACTATTCGAAAATGCGAAATAACAGTAAATCGTATTCTAAAATTTACTCCTGTCCTAGGTCGAATTATACAATCTATCTTTATAGTATCATTTTCTTATTGTTAAACAATTATTACTTTTGGAGGTGTAAACACTCAGTATTAAGTGTATATTTCATGCCTTATTTTCTGGAAATTACTCCATTTCCAAATGTCTTGTTTAATTTAGAAGTTGAATTAAACTATGTGTCTGGTATTGAATATATTTGACGTTAATTTTGTAGAAATTCATTGTTCACAATTATATGAACTACGTGATATAGTATTATTTCTACTTTCTTTAATTTCTTTACCACAACCTAGGTTTCGTTGTATTACAACATCTTCAGGTGGGTTATTAGCAAAGATTAACTCTTAGGAACTTCCAACAGCATTTATATATTACATAAAACAATAGCGGAAGCCGGGTTTGTGCGGGTTTTCCCACTGCTTCCGTTAGTGAGTTTGTTGTAGGGAGCGGTGTTGTTTTTATTATACATTCGAAAGTTATACAAGATACAAGAATTTTAGTGTTGGTAATAAATTAAATTGATGTTATTCTGTGAGGTTATACAATGCAAATGTTCCGGTGTATGTAATAAAATTAAATGGATATTATTCTCAGTAATATATTTATACAATAGCAAGGGTATCTGATAGTTGGAACAATGTTATACCACTAATTATACGTATCTCCCGTTTTATTTTTTTTATATTTTATTTTATTTCATTTTTATTTATTTTTTTTTTAATTTAGATGTGTAGCCGGGTTGAAACGATTTGAAGTATACTGCAGTATCAATGTTGCCTAACTATATTATGTCTAGAAGATATTAAGTATGTGTGATGATATTATATTTAATTGTCCGTTTAATATATTAAAGTTGGTGTCTCTTTTATGTCTGTATTGTTTCTAACTTTTCTAGGATATTTATTTGTGTTGTTGTAATATTTATTTGTGATATATATATTGTCGGTGTCAGAGTTATGGTTATTTTCAATGAGATTTGTTATTTCGGCAGCTGGCAATGTGTTCTTTGTACGGTGATATTATTTAAAATCTCTTCTTGTTTGATATACGCTATTACAGCCGTTACATTTATGTTTACAGATACCACTCTTTTTATGTTTATCCATTTTTTCTTTATTATTAATATGGGTTTTACTCAAGTTATTTAAAGTACTATAAGCACATGTGACATTTTTTATATTTTTATTATTAGTTAAGAGTTTTCCTAGTTTAAGTGATATATTACCTATATATGGAATGTACTTATAATAAATTTTATTATTATTTGGTACGACCGGGTATATTTCTCGGATTAGTATTTTTCTTAACTTATTCTGGTACAGTTTTGTGACAATTGATGGGTTATAATTATTGTTTATCGCGATTTGTTTTATAGTTTGTATTTCTTTACATAAGTTAGGATTTTCTAGTGGGATGGTTAACGCTCTGTGAATCATCGAATGGAAGGCTGCTAACTTATGGGACCAAGGGTGTTGTGAATAACCATTAATTATGTAGTAGGCAAATGTGTCTTTTCTAAACATACTAAATTTATGTTTACTGTTTTTACGTTCTAATGTGATATCTAAAAAGTTTAGTTTATTATCGGATTCTACTTCTAAAGTGACTTTTATATTATTGTGTAGGGAATTGGCAAAGTTAACAAGCTGGTCTAATCCATGCCGTTAACAAACAACAAAGTTAATAAACAACCATCCAGGCCGGATGTTTCAACAGAGGTATAGTTAAATAGAGGGCAGCAACCCATCATGTTTAGCCCCAGAAAAATGCACTAGTGAAGACAATTTCTTTTATAGGAAGAATTGTTTATGCTCATTACCGCGGATGCTGAGACGAAGTATACATATTATAGACACTAAATGCTGTGCATTCACAGTAATTTGTTATGACGCATTTTAATATTCTTGAAAAAGGAAAACGCGCTATGAGCAACATAATTTACTAAACGTAATAAAATAGTAAAATAATTGAAATTTAATTCTGAAAAAAAACATATATCTATAATACGTTTGTAATTTCGTACAAGTAATTTAAAAAGAAATATAGGTGAGTCAATGGTTGCGGCAAATGTAACGTTTACCTCATCTCAAAATCTTCGACAAATTATTAAATATTTATTTCATACTGACATACTTTTATACTACTCAAATAATCTAAAAAACATTTGAATAAATATTAGAAAGAGAAGAAATGCTGCACCCATTTTAAAAGTTAATACACCTTGAGACCTAGTTAATAATATTATTTTAAACCGTACTTGCGTCAGGCTTTCATAAAATCATCAGTTATTCAGATAAAGATGTCGATTTATGCTTATGAATTTTGCGGTTCAATAAACTTTTGTTCGTCGTTTTTAGTCATACTGACATACTTTTATACTACTCAAATAATCTAAAAACCATTTGAATAAATATTAGAAAGAGAAGAAATGCAGCACCCATTTTAATAGTTAATACACCTTGAGACCTAGTTAATAAATATTATTTTAAACCGTACTTGCGTCAGACTTTCATAAAATCATCAGTTATTCAGATAAAGATATCGATTTATACTTACGAATTTTGCGGTTCAATAAACTATTGTTCTCCGTTTTTAGGACAACCAATGCGGGTCCGTGTGATTATCTGTCTGTCTGTCTGCCTGTTGCACAAATACGAAACCTGACAATTGTGTTGAAGTGGCCATATATAAATATACGTAGGACTAACAAATCTGAATTAATCCGAGCACACAGCTGGTATAATTATTTGCAACATTTATTATTTACGAGCATATGTTCACAAGGCTCACACTACTTACGTCCAGAGGCATATAGAATCAGGAGATTAATTATATTTGTTGTTCGCAGTATGCCCACGATACCAACTTAACTACCACGTATACCAACTTAATCAAGTATACAATGCTTGCTTGCCACACTTACCAACGTACTGGCGATTAATTCGCCAGGCGCACTGATCTGTCAGTGTATTGAAATGTGAGATGCGCTCAACTTTTCTCATTTTCCATTATTGCTCTCTGAACTTTCATTTTTTCATAAAATTATCTTGTATTATATTAAGTTTATTATATTATTATGTGTTTTATAATGTTAAGTTCGTTGTGTTATATGTGTAATATTTTTAAGTTTGAGTGTAATCAAAATGAAGAATGTTGTTCTAAATACAGTATACACCAGTTCGAGAATACATTTACAGAGGTTGCCGTCATATTACTGTAAAATAAACACAATAAAAATGATCTGGGCACAAGATAAATTATATATGATAAAAGAAAACCCTACTTTTAAATTAAACGATGTCATAAGATTTTTACTTGAAGCAAAGTCATTTAATAAGCCCCACGGCATTGCTGAACAAACATTATTAATGTTAATAAACGATGTAATACATAAATTTATGATGAATATGTTCTGCGAATATGTTCTTTACTAAATATGATATGTTTTGTAACACTATTTCTCAGTGATATCGGCAAAAGGCCGGCTTCTCCAGCGCTAACATTCCTACATACTTGGTTATCGGTGGCGAAGCCAAGTAAAGTTAAGTTTTGACGTAATTGTTATTATTGTATTTCGTGTATTTTTATACATTAGTTCATTTTTTTCAAATATTTTTTATACATTCCTCAAAAACTAAGTATTTAACATTTAATTAAACTACTATTTCTATAAAAATTTTCGGTATTATTTTATTATATGTTCTTTATGTAACTATTGTTCAGTTAAATTAAATTAATTTTATAATTTCTTACAGCGATATGACGGCAATCTTAGTATTTTACAATGACATGTATTCTCGAGCAGCTGTATAGGTACTGTGTTAGAATATTTGCCATTTTAATGACACTCATACTTAAAAATATTACACATTTAACAAAACGAATTTAACATTATAAAAAACATAATAATGTAATAAACTTAATATAATACAAAATAATTTTATAAAACGCCAAAAATTTAGAGACCAATATTGAAAAATTACAAGTCAGTGCGCAAATAATAAAAAATAATATTATTAACTAAGCCTCAAGGTATATTGGCCATAAAAATGGATACATTTTCTCTACTTCTAATATCTATTCGAATATTTTTTCAGATTAAAAAATATAAAATAAAAAATTAATATAGCTATATCAATTTGAAATAAAAATTTAATTATCTGTCTAAAATTTTGAGATGAGATAAACGTTATATTTTCCGCGCCCTTGACCTACATATATTACTTTTTAAACTAATTGTACGAAATTACAAATATATATATATATATATATATATATATATATATATATATATATATATATATATATATATATATATATATATATATTACAGAATAACATTTCAATTATTATATTATTTTCCTCTTAGTATACTGTGCTATAGAGAATCATAACGAATCACTGCGAATACACTTTATTATATATATAAATACAATCAAGGCTGCACTTCAGCCCCTGGTCACCTCTTGGCGTTCGGGGTAATTAGCGCAGCGTAATTCAGTATGATATGGCCTGTCCGATGAAATGGCCAACCATACCATTTTACTGTCTTTGCTCTAGATGTCCTGAGCTAAGATTGATGAGCGATTGCTACTTGAACGATTGCTACTTTACGTTACTTTACACCTTATTTTATTGAAAAAAAATTAGGAGTTTCCAAAAGCGATAATTCATGAAGTTTAAATAAATATTTTAAATCGATGAGTAAAAGTTTCCATCCGCACATATATTGGTGAAATGAGCATAGCCAGAACTGTAAATTGAGTTATGCTTATGTAAAACGATATTGCGGCATAACGGTAAACTAAGTCACATTTGACAAATTATTTTCAAAATAATGTTTACTTTGTAAATACATAAATGGTCCAAAAATAATCAGCAAAAGTAGAATATGCTATATTTAATGTTTTAACGTCCTACAGAAATCGGTCCTACAAAAAAATAGGAGCGACTCTGGCCTATGCCCCTTGATCCTAATTTTATCAGTTAAAACGCCGACGAAAGAAAAAAACGTATATTTCCTCCATACGACTAAACACCCGCTGACGGAGACGGGAGACATATTGTCGGTGGCACACGCCTCTTGACGTTTGCATTAAGTTGCTGGACAGTTGTCTACTGGCTTGTACGATAAAAGGCTATAAATGTCGTAAGTCTGCATTGGGCGTAAATACGAATATTAATTTTTTGTTCGTTTCATTGTTACCAAATAATTCTGCAATCAATCAGGGAATCATAACCGTTTTTGACACACTTAGAGTAGATATAGTGTAGTAATATATAGAATAGGTACCTTCGATTCGACTTATGCAAAATACAAAATGTTACAAAAATGTATTAGAATGTTTATTATTCAATCACGCCTCGCCGTATTTTTATGAAATTTAATTGTAGCACATGTCAATTAAAAGTGACATATTCCTACGGTACGAAATTCGTTTTTGTAAATAAACAATGAAACTTCTGAACCACAATATGTTAATAGATAAGCCATTTGTGTATTAAATATACACTTCCCTTGCCTGGAGAACACAAAACCAGCATGTGAATAAATACCACCGCCTAAATCAGGACGTAAGGGCGATTAAAAATACAAGGAAAAAATATTTGTGTCCTGAAATATCAGTTAAGTAAAAGAAAATTACGTTTGTATAAGCAAAAAAATTTTAATAAAAATACAGATCTGTCGCGCATTTATTACGGAACCAAATTTATCTAGAAAAAGATCTTAATAACTACACCTAAAATTTGTGATGCTTTTTTAATAAAAGTAACAATAAACTACGGAGACAGCTGTCCAGGCATTCTTTCTCCAATAATTGTTTACTTGGCAACGGAAAAGCAGTAATAATACAAATTTAAATTCTCCCTAAATTCCAAAGAGATACTCCGAGCTTCGATAGATGCTAATTTATTAATGAAATATAATTTGTTTCAGATCGAGAATTATTTACGAATGAGCAAAGCTTCTTCCAAAACATCTAAAAGAAAGATAATTCTATCGGGTTGACTAGATGCGAGAATCGAACGGAAATAACTGTAGTGCGTAGGTATTTCATGAGGAAATAACTTTGGCAGCTACTTTGAGTCAATGTCGTTTCCTCTTTACCCGTGGGTTATTGACCTCGAATGGACTCTTTAGGTCAGTATTCAAATGGGTATTGATTAGGAAGAATACTTTCAATTTTATGGAATCGCTTTTAATTTATTAGACCGTAAATTATATTGCAGAGCATCAGCAATAACCGACTGGTTCGGAGGAAGGTATGTAAAATATAATTCATATAAATATACAGATTTAGTCATATTTGCGACTACGTATATACATATTAGTGAGCCAATGTTATTGGTTCAACACTTAGATGCGCATCCAGGGCCGTTTTTTTCAAAAGAAATAATTTTTAATAAGAGAATTACTAAGGAAACGATCAAAACTAAGAATTCAGGATTATAAGATTAAAATGAACACTAATACCTGACAGTTATTTCTGAAAATTTGTAGTTTTTAATTAAATCATAAATTTTATACTCTCCTCAGTACGTAGGAGTTGCGCATCGCTACAGACTATGAAACACTTGTTACAAAAAATTGCTTATCAGTTACTTGTCAACGTCAATCTGTAAATTTGTTTGCTAATTACATAAATTATTCTTCAAAAATATGGGCACTACACCAACTGAGGCCGAATTGTAGCCTTATTGCAACAGACCCTTATTTAACTAATTATCTCTCACCAACTGCACTTGAGTCAATCTGCAGTTGGCGAGTGATAATTCCCAAATAAAAAATGCTATCTCAATAGTATACAGAAGATTCCGGGAGGCTGGCATCCTCACTACGAGACTGGGTTCTAGCCAGCCACAATCAACCTCGAAGAAAAGCGATCTTTTATCATTTCCAGGTATGAAATCATACCTGCCGGAAGTCAATGTACAGCAAAAGCTGACAGGAAGTATAACGATGGGTAACTTTCAGTGAATACACAGTGACAGTGGTTCCCTCTGGCGGAGATTATCCCGTTTGGAGCCCGTAATAACCCACCTCATGCAAACAAGGGTACCTCTAATAGTGTCCTATATCTACCATCAAACACGTATACCCGGCATGTTTAAAGACAGTCCCTTTACAATGAGTAATTTAAGTCTACCATTCTTCCAAGAATGTATTTAGCGAACGCTCCATACGACTCAAAGGTAGGTCCAATCTGAATTAAGTCACAGTGACTAAAGAAATATCACCCTAAGGAACCTCTATTATATAGATGCATACTCTCAGTTAAAACAATGTGCTTCATGTACTGCGTTTCATAACCACAGGTAAAGGCTATTTCTTAGTGCAAACCTTTTATATATCCACAAAAGGCACCTTGTAGTAGTTGGGTTTATGCCAGGTCTCCTCGACCAGTTCAGAAACACTGGCGAACAATAGTTTAGTGAATTTAACGAGAATCATCTAGCTTACAATTCTAGCATTGTCTAAGGGCCATCAGTAATTAAACTATCATACGACGGCTAAAGCAAGCCAAACTCAACCGAAAACGATCTGCCATGGTCTCATAATTAGCCCCAAATCACGGGCAAACGTAGCGAAAATTTACTCGAGAGTACCTTCATTGAAACATCAAGTAATGACAATCCATTCCGTTCTCTGATGAATGCTGTCCGTTTTGTTTATTGACAGGAAATAACGAGTTTATACGTGACTTAAAAAAGGAAATAACGAGTTTATGAGTGCTTTGCATAGTTAGTTTCTCCAAAACGGAGAAACTCGACAGCGCAAAGCACTGAGGCCCAAATCATGCACATGCCACATCCATTCGTAATTTTCTACAGGGAAACACGGCCCACGTACTCGTGCCAACAGGAGGCCGTGGAGGATCTCTGAGCGCTGATTGACACGTAACTAATATTCTGCATTCATTTCATATCTTGTGGAAAAATTGTTGGAGATATCTTCGTAGTAATGCAAGGCAAATCAGGTGTCACTCTTCACGTAATATTAGACAGTTCCTTCACGAAGTCGGCATACGAATAATAGACTGGCAAGTTCTCAGCCCAGAGATGAACTCTATTAAACATTTCTGGGAAGAACTCCAAAATAAGTTTCGTACCAAAAGCATGGCGCCGTCTAGATTTGTTGATCTCAAGGCAGGCTATTGGAGAAGTGGAAAGTGACTCCTCAAGCGACTATAAAGAAATTGGTTAGGTCGATGAGGAATCCATTGTGTAGAGATAACATAGGCAATACCCAGGTTGTTTTCCTTAAAATTTTGTTTTATTTTAAAGATACCTAACCTAAAATCAGTTTCCCGTTTTTTTCTTTTTTCTGTACTTTCTTAATATTTCAATATTTAAAGAAGTAATGAACCCGTTTATTAAAACAATGAAACCATTTTCAAACTAAGATCTTTAAACTGCTATATTTTATTTCTGTATCATATATATACACTCACACATATGTATATATATTTATTTATATCACATACATTATGGTGAATATCTCGAAAACTAAAACTTCTGGATTCCTCATTATAGGTTTCCTACAACCTTTACGTAAAAAACCCTTCCTTTATCATAATTCAAATGAAATTCAGTAGTTTGGAAAAATATCACGGGTACATATTTTTTTCAGTACGTGTCTGAAAATATAACAACTAAAATTATATAAAGAAATATTTTCACACTCTAGTAACAAGTCCTTTCAAACGATACTGCGCACCAATTAGAGGATTTTTAAAAAAAATCAAATACTTAATGTGCCCATCCCTGAAACTTCGATAATTGTTATCAGTATTAGCTATTAAAATATCTGTGGGTTAATGTGCTTTATTACAATACCAAATTTTAAGTTTCCAACTAAAATGTTTTTTTTACAAAACCGATAATTGCAGACGAACATACGGACATATAAGTGATTTTATAGCTGTTCCGTTTTTCCTTTTGAACTTTATTCGTAAATACCGCCTGCCATCGTTTTTTAATAAAATAAAAACAAATCTCTAGTTATATTTTTATTATTATTTTCTTATTTCAAGTTATTAGTATTTTTAGGGAAATTTGTTCTTCAATTTTTACAGTTTTCCCCCCCTCGTAAAATAGTATATCGACAAAAGTAAACAATGTCAAGAAGTATGAAAAAAGATAACGCGACCGCCACGTTGGAAGTCAAACATTTTTTGACTTATTATTCTGAAAAGGAAAATATTAAGTGTAGTAAAAACAGAAAAACAAAGGCAAGAATGTTTTATTCACAGGAGTCAGAAAATGTATATTATTATTCTAAAACGACCATAAAAAACGCTGACATTCATGGAAACTTTTATAACAATTACGTCATTATTATTTATACATAAAACTTTACTACGACTGGCGAGCGTAACGATAACTGAAACAATCTAACTTTATTTCACTAGTGGTTGTTATTCACTGGCTGCGCTCGGAAACTCCATCCATCACTCGATCATCCCACTACCGCTATATTTCACTTTTCGATAAGGTCTCTTTTTCTACATACGAAAGTATATGCACAGTTACTTTTACATTTGAAGAAAACTATTCATTATGGTGGTAGTATAATCAAATTGTTAATATAGTATACTAGTTAGAAACGTGATGAATGCATAAATAAATTGTTTATATATTAAAAACACTGCTAAATAAGTGTACATAATAAGGTTCAATTTAGATTTACATAATAACGTCCAATTGCGCTCAATGCGTACTCCCGCCGATATTACTCTCGCCAATAATACTGCAACACTGAATATAAAATATTTAAAAAGAAGCAGACCATGTGCGATGTGATCACACAATCACCCATTCAAACCCAGATAGTACTCAGCATCGATCATCTTAAAGCGACTAGTGACTACTTGGTTGTACTTTAATATCAATACACGAATAGAAAGTTCTCAATACAGTGCTCGGAAAGTTCTCAGTTCACAGACATTTCAATTAAAAATGTTTCCCTTCCTAACTTTCGTACAACAATTTTCTGTCAGCAGATATTAATTTCAAATAATATCTCGCTAGTTCGGAAATTAATTTAGTTTAAAGAAATGTAAGTCACTTAATATTTAAAACTTTGAGTTAGTTGCAAAACGAACTAGACATTCTTCATAAAAAACCTATCCGTTCATTCAGTTCTTATAAATTTTAACCCGAGAAAATTTTAGTTTACAAGCGGCATTGGAGAGTAGAAAATTTAAAAAGTTCTAGCAAATTTAATTATCTTGGTAGCTACGTTCCTATATTTCAATTCGCTCCCACAGTGATATACTATAAAAATAGCCTCACAAGATAATCTACACAGAGAACCTCACACGTTTTTTACAAACGAATAGTATATTCAGAATTATACATCAAAGGGGCCAGATCTCCCCTACTCCTTTCGGTTTCTCCGCCCGTATATTTATCAGTTCAACTATCACATAACTACAGTTTTGAAAGACATAAATTTTTACAGATAACATTAGTACGCTTCAACGAAATCCTAATTACAAAATAAAATGATTAATATCCATAATTTTTTTCACTCCTCAACGTCCTGCACTACAAAGTACGCTAGAGGTGTACGATATCAGTTCTTTTTTTACTTGGTGGCCCTGTTACGAGTATGTAAAAAATACGTACGTATACCTGTTACAAATATGCAGCACTCAGCAGCGCAAGTTAAATACTTGTCATATACGCAACGTAAACACTTGTAATAAAGTATTCATTATTTTTTTTTATTGTTTAACACTAGAATTTCCAACAGTCTAGACAAAACTATGCTATATAAAAATTTAAACCTTTCCTTCAAATTTTTTCAAGCTTAGGACTGTCGGCTATAGAACATATCGTATCCTACATCAGTTACTAAAGGTGAAAATTTAATTAGGCAATACTTTGATGGCATATAAGACGATTAATTAGTATATATATATATATATATATATATATATATATATATATATATATATATATGTATATATATATATATATTTATATATATATATATATATATATATATATATATATATATATATATATTTCATGTATTTCAACTTAACAAAAAGTTACAAAAATGAAATCGAATGGTAGTTGTTCTATTATTATAAAACCTTTTGTCACGTTCCTTTCAAAACTGTGAATGAAAATATGTGGGCCAAATGTCGATACGCAATTGAGTAGACGAAATAGAGCATAAAGTACGAATATATGGAGTACTAGGTTGTCGAAGAGTTACGAATATTACGTGGGACGTTTTTTGTTTCAATCTTTCCAAAGAAGAAATTTATGTGATAAACGAGATGGCTAACTTATGTCCACATCGCCTGTTCCTTTTGCTTTAATATAAGTTTAGTCGTTACAAAGGGACAGAAAGCTACGTATTTTGTAACGGGTATATTGAATACTAGCTTTTCGAAGAGTATGTTATTTTAAGAATATAAGCCTATTGCGTGGAACGTTTTCTGTTTTATAGACAGAAAGCTGCGTATTTTATAACAGGTATCTGTGAAATGTCATAGTTCATGACACTGCGAACACCTTATTCGGCCTTGAATAATGCACGATATGAGCATGATTTCGCAAAACGGAAAATCGTTTATACTAGTCATTTAGTGTTTTTCTAATTTTTTTCAGTAGAAGGTTTTTTGTGGTAATGGAAGATTATAAAAATATTATTGATAAAATATTGTAATGTAATAAGGGGCAAATCAAAAAATATTATAGATTATAAAGGGAGCAAATCAAAAAAATATTATAAATTATTTACAATTTATATTTTTGGAAGGAACCCAAAAAAAATTGTTGCTTTATTGGTGTGCAATTAATCAACATCTGGTACACGAAATTAATAACACTGAATGTTACATAAATAATCTTATATATATTATATACCCTGTAGCTTTTAGAGTGTTGATTAATCTTTTGTTATATAATTTTAAATGTCTCCCATACCAGTGTCCTTGCGGTAAAGAATGTTCATTCGTCGACTTCGCTTATTCGTAAAACTTCAATAGCTCGAAATATTCTTGTAATTTGTAACACTTTTGCGGTTAGTTATTATTTTGTTTCGTCTTTTATTTTGTTAGGATACATTGTCACGACTTTTATTCTCAATATCGTGTTTTCCGCCTACCTTTATATTCTAATTTAAATTTTTCAACTTATGTGTAACAATGAATTTTCACGAGTAACCATTTTTTCGACCTATATTTATAAGATTAACAACTAAAAATTTTAAAATTATTGTGTCTGTACTATAATAAGGTTAGTTAAACATACATTAAATTTGCTTATGGTAGCTACTCATTGTAGATGAGACTGTATTATTTTGCACAATAAAATTTACGAACTCTATGTCGAAAATTTAGAACAGATACATACAAATATTCAGGTGATACAAAATAGCGTAAATATGGTTATCACGTAAATATAATTATAAGAAAAAACGTATTAAGACATGAGGGCTATTACATGTAGTGTGCGAGGAATATTAGAAAAACAGCGTAAATATGGTTGTCACGTAAATATAATTATAGGAAAAACATATTAAGACATGAGGACTATTACCCATAGTGTGCGAAGAATATTAGACAAATAGCGTAAATATGGTTATAACGTAAATATAATTATCAGAAAAAACGTATTAAGACATGAGGACTATTATATGTAGTGTGCGAGGAATACTAGACAAATAGCATAAATATGGTTATCACGTAAATATAATTATAAGAAAAAACGTATTAAGACATGAGGACTATTACGTGTAGTATGCGAGGAATATTAGAAAAACAGCGTAAATATGGTTATCACATAAATATAATTATAAGAAAAAACGTATTAAGACATGAGGACTATCACATGTAGTGTGCGAGGAATATTAGACAAACAGCGTAAATATGGTTATCACGTAAATATAATTATAAGAAAAAAGTTATTAAGACATGAGGACTATTACGTGTGATGTGCGAGAAATATTAGACGAACAGCATAAATTTTAAATAAAACAACGAAAATATTTTAACATATCACAGTATTTTCTGCAAACTGAAAAAAGTATTGGTGTATTTGACTGATGTAATAAGTAAATTTAACTAAAATTCAAGTAAATAAGTAGTTTTCAAGCAATATCTTTAAAAGAACACGTCAGTTCCACTTTGTATTGAATCATTTTTTCAACATATTTACTCTAAGCAACTTAACAAGTATAACAAAATTGTTTGAATCATCGTCAAATTTTAGAGAGATACAAGTATCTCTCTAAAATTGTTGTTTTTATTGAAGTCATTGCTTCAATAAAAACAACTAATTTCTTTTAAAACGAGGATTGATTGCAAATAAATGACAGCCTTTGTCCAATCACGTCAAAGAAGATAATCGAATCAACAGAAAATAAAGGTGAAAATGGAACGAAAGTAATCATAGCACCATGGTACTTGACGAATGACTAAATAATCTTTCATCGACAGCATCCTTGGTCATTGAACTCCTCACATCATTCGCTTTGGGCCAATGTTCACGCGTGTATTGCTTTCCAAAAATGCTTCCGAAATATTCTATCCGCACGATCACTTTATCTTTATCTCACTAAAGTTGTTTGTCCATCCAAACGATGTCGCCATGAAAAACTTTGCTTGAGATATATTTTTGTATTTTTAGCAAGCTGTCGTCTTTAGAGTCATTTGCATGACAAAGTCAAACTTTACTACTTACTCAGCATCATTTCCAGTTTTAGCCAATTCTATAAACTGATAATATATGTAGGCCTTATTTTCCTTATATTATTTAACTGAGCTCGTTTTAATGTAACTATAATGTAATTGAAATATTACGATTGAAATTAAATAATCTACATATTCTGTAATTGAAAAATTATTCGCGGAGTATACATTGCACATCAACTGAAGCTTAATCTTTCAAAAATATAAAATTCCAATATATTCACTGGCTATAGAGCGAGATCGATGTAGATTAAAATGAAGGTAGCGTCCACCGAGAGAAATGGATCGGTGAAAGTATTCCAAACATTGAATCAAAAGAAAAAGTTACAAATTTACAAAATTTTGGTGATAGATCTAAAATTATGGCGTTTCAGGTCGTATTTTGAATTTGGACACATATACTATATACACTTATTCGTTTGGTATTTATTTCGTTCACTTACTAAAGTGGTATTACAATTTGTATCATTGTAATCACTAACTCACACAACGAGCAACAGTGAATTGAGACGCGATTGAAAACATATATCGTTTCATATAATAAGATCCGAAGAGACATTATCACGTACAAATTTCGGCTGTGTCAACATGAAACAATCACGTTCGATTTTTTTTATATTTTGCTTCGTATTACTTAAAATTTTTATATGAAGCAACTCCTCCTTTGATTTCATAGTCATAGATCTAAAACTGAAAAAGCTCTAAGACTTTAACAGATGGACCGAAGAACGAGCGAATAACTTTCATCACTTTCCCAATTTAAAAAAAAATAGATGGATGGAAATGTTTATTTAAAGAAGAAGCGGAAATGGTGTCAAAGTTTATTTTACAATCCTTCAGGATAAGATTTCCGAAAATTGTTTAATAAGTTTAGAAATCGGATGGAAGAAGTGCGTCGAGCTGGGTGGTGATTATGTTGAAAGATAAAATAATTTGGTAAACATCTATATTTAGTTTCATGTCCAACATACGAACTTTTCAATCCGCACTAATACATATTACACGGACCCGTATGTGTCATACGAAATAAATTGAGAACCTCCTCCTTTTTTGAAGTCGGTTAACAATAGAGCTAGGAACTTTGATGATTGTAATCTTTATATATTAAGAGGAAGATGACTAACTGAGTGACCCAGAGATCGACGTACAGCCAAAACCGCTGAACCTAGAATCCTGACATTTCAGATAAGTTCTTTATATAGTGTAAGTGAGCATTAAGAAAGGAATTTAAGAAATTCTATCCCTAAGGGGATTGCAATGGGTTTAAAATTCACATGAAATTTCCTTGATTTGTAAGTTGGAAACATGAAATTTTAGATTTACGCTCTTGGTTAATAAAAAAAATTTATGTATTTATTGGTTTTTGGAAATTCTACCCCTATGAGGGTAAAATAGGGGTTGAAATTTCGCATGGACGTTAGCACGTGAAATTTTCGATAAATAAGGGTTAAAATATTGTGTCAAATTTCTCGGTTTATAAGTTAGACACCTGAAATTTTAGATTTACGCTTTTGGTTAATAAAAAAATTTGTGTATTTATTGGTTTTTGTAAATTCTATCCCTGAGGAGGTAAAATAGGGGTTGAAATATTGCATGAAATTTCATCGATTTGGAAGTTAGACATCTGTAATTTTAGACTTACGCTCTTGGTTAATAGAAAAAATTAATGTGTTAATTGGTTTTCAGAAATTCTACCCCTAAGGGTATAAAATATGGGTTGACATTTTATCTGACGCGGGCAGACGCTTGAGGGCAGCGTCATTGACGATCATGTGCGATAACCAAATTTTTCGGAGCTGTAGATAAGTACAGATATTAATAATTGAATGCTTTGCTACCACAATTAATAAATCACAGGACCGGACACTTAAATAAATAAAAAATAATTTTTTTTATGATTTTTTGATTCCTTTTATAGATTTCTTTCAAAAATACATGTAGGGTAAAAATAGAGCTGCATGATTTATTGAAATGTATTTTAATATCAACTCTGCGCGAGCAAAGCCGCGTGCAAAAACTAGTATAAATAAAAATTAAATCTATAGAAAAAAGAAATTCCTTTATATTTATACGCGTGCCTAATTTTTGTATTTATGTATTATGTATTTTGTATTTATGTGAATAAATACATATTCCATTGCGCCAGTGACAACCACGTATTAGTCCAAGGCAAAAGGTCCAAGGTCTGAAAGAGGACATCATTGGCCTGAGCTCTAAAATGTTTGACAAAATAACGCTTTCTACGGGTAAATGAACCATCAAAATTGATTCAGAAGTTTTTGAGAATTCGCAAACATACTCTCATAAACACATACATCCATGTAAAACAGAGCACCTCTTTTTGATGTCAGTTAGAAGCATACGAAAATATTAAAAACTATTGCAAAAATTTGAATATTTAAAGCATCTTGGAATATCTGCGCTAACGTAAACACAACTGCTTCTTGCGAAAATAGAATATTAGGGCTCGAGGCCAATACTACGTTAATAACAATTGGCCATTGAGATCAAAATACATCCCTGATCATAATAACGTATACGGTGAACCATTTTTTTGCTGCAAACAAGCATTTTTGCCATCATTCTACTTAAAAATGAATATTTATGAAGAATGTTATAAAGACCTTAGACAAAAATGGCGAAGATTTTCTTTACCTGAGGAATATTTTCAGATTGAGTGAGGTGAAATTAAGGGATGCTTTCTTTGTTGGACCTGTTATACTAAAAGTAATGTAAGATCAAAACATCATGTCAAATTCAAATCCAAAAAGAATGACAAATAGGTTCTTTGAAGACTCTAAGTTTTCTTGGTAACCAGAAAAGCCTTAACTACAAAGCTATAGTACACAACAGATTATGAGCTTATCACAAACTAGGTTGGAAAATATTTAAAATACATTTTCTCCATTTTTTTATCCACTCACGTACAAAAAACTGACCAGTCTAACAAATGTTTTCAAAATGTCAGCTGTGGTACAATTTACTCTAAGTCAATCTACATATAGGTAAAATTACTTGACTTTACAATTGTGTTAAAAAATATAAAACTATTTCCTAAGCAAAGTAGCGACAGAGTGTAGTGAACTCTTGTATGACGAAGAAACTGGGGACGCAGATAAAAATTCCAGCAGATTGCGGAAGCGTTTTTGGAAAAGAATGTATACAATGGTAAACAATGGATAAGTGGATATTAACCCAAAGCAGATGATATGTTGAGATCACTGACCTCACCCCTAAATGATTGCAGCCAACAGCTTGACAATAGCTAATAACTAAAATCGGCTAGAAGTCAAAGAAACTGCTGGAGCAGAGAATCTAGACATGTGTGAATCACCAGGACGCTAAGATATATTTAGTCCCACTTTTAAATTTACCTTAGACCGATTCAGGTATCTTCCTTGACATAATTTGATAAAGTGTTGTTTATTAGTTCAATTCTCGTTTCAAAACAAAATCACCTACATTTTCTTATTAAATTAAAAATTTCAAGCCAAGTGATACTCCACTTGAAAATTTTACCTTAAATGTGTCTGTTATTCTATTAATTCTATCAGAAAAAAATGACGATAAAATTATATTTGCCTAACTGCATAACATGCTTTTGATTTAAACTTTTTTTAATAAAAAATTCAATTGACGTGTGCTTTTTAAGGTCTTGTTTGAATAAGAATGCTCTTACTAACATATTTATATTATTTCATCACAATATCGGTCGAATGCTGAAGTCAGTTTTTAAGCTTCAATTTTTTCGTGTGAAGTAAAAGAATTTGAGAAGATTTTTTTCTGTATACTCTGCGTATTTTTTTGTATATTATATATAAAAACAAGTATAGCTGACTTGTGCACATATTCGTAAATGTAGCTTCATACATATGTATATAAAAGTAAATATATATATATATATATATATATATATATATATGTATATATACATATATGTGTGTATATATATATGTATATGTATATATATATATATATATATATATATATATATATATATATATACATATATATATACGCACGTTATTTAATACTTTAACATACTCGTCCTACAAAAGCCACTAATACTAAAAAATCTGGAAGTGGCCGGCTAACGCCAATCCGAAATTTACCAGAGAAAATTCGCTGACGGAGAAAAGGATAGGTCATGCGACTGAACACACGCTTACGCAAACGAGAGAAATTTAGTCGATGCACGCCTCTTCATTTATGCGTCAGATCGATGGAAAGTCGTCCACCGACTTTGTTCCATAAAAGTCGGTAGGCCGCCCAAGCGTTGTAACTAAATTGCCAATTTAAAGTTATTCATGAAATACATACGTACTAAGATGATTTTCCTCTAATTTTCCAATCATCAATTAGGCGATTCAATTACTTTCTTAAAACGATATGAAAAAAAATGTTTCACTATAGATTCTCGTTTTAAAACGAAATACATCTTATTAAACCATCACATTTTAAATTTCGGAGCATTGCTTTGAAATTTAACTCATTCTATTTTACTAATAATTTAATTGAAGTCATTCTATTTTACTAATAAAATTCTTTTACCCCCAGTGAAATTGTATTTTGATTTGGTTGAGTGGCACTTTTGAAGTCATAAATACTTATATCTTTAATAGACAATTTCATTATTTATCTCCTATTGATATACGTTCTTTTCAGCAGACGAAAAAATGTATATTATTCTTATTAAACACTTACTATTAGAGATGTAACAACTCGACTTCCCAAGCCGATTCAAACCCAGTCGAAGTTAAACCGAGTTAAACCTATTTACGACTATGACAACCCGAGTTAACCTGACTCAATCGATCGCTTGCTGCACTCGTTATGTGTGTCGCTTGCATGTTCGGACCATATATATCGTTTGCATGTAACGATTTGACTTCGCAAACCGAGTTGAGGTTAAACCGATTTATCTGTATATGACGAAGCGAGTTGGCGGCTGTCTCGTTCGATCGCTCGCTGCGCTCGGTCCGTGTATCGAATTAAACCATATCTACTCGGTCACCGCGCATAATTGAATAGCTCGTTCGGAAATGTTTTATTGTTAGTCTGCGAGTATGTTTCAATAAACGACTTTCGTTAGTTTGTTCAAATTGTGTTTTTTGTTAGAAAAGTTTTATTTTAAGTCTATTTTTTATTTAATTCACATATTTTAAATTACAATGCCGGGCCGAGCAAGAAGTCAGTATAGTTAGAGAGATTTTTGAGAAGCCAATAGACGAAAAATTATGAGCAAACAATTTTCTTTTTCTTTAAATATTCCGGGAATATAAGCACGATGATGGCACATGTTAGAGAGAAGCGTCCAGTTTATTTGTCAGCTTATTTATATGAGTCACATGACCCCGCCGAATTTTGACGTGATAACGTCTTATAAATCGATTAACACCGGCTGCACGTATGAAAAAGTGTCACGTTCCGCCTGAGCCTGAGCGTGCAAGCGAGAGCGCGGAACAAGTGATAGAGAGGCACGATCGGCCCAAGCGTCGTAATTTATCTCTCTTCTCGCGTAACGTCAGAGTTAACAGTTCGACAACCATCGATTTGACTTTTTCAAGACACATTACACTTGAAACACTCCCCTTGATTTCGTACTTTTCCTATCATCGTCCTATCCTTAACAGAATAACGTAGATTGGAAGATCTTAAATATACCACATGTATATAAGTTGCAAATAAATTGTTAATAGCACATTGTTACTTGTAATTAATCTGTATAATTTAAGTAAAAAAATATTTGAATTAACGAGTGTAAATAAATGTTAAACTATCGAAAAAATTCTTTATATTATACAAAATAATAATAATTCAGTGATAATAATTGAATTTAATTCATAAAAGTATGCAATTTTTCATCAATGTTTCTTTATGACGTTATCACGTAAAACTATCGTCCGTAAACCGACTTTACAGACAACCAATTTTTTTTTTACTTTGCCGAGATTGATAATTCTTATAGACTCTTTATTGTTTTAATTATTTAACTGCCTTTATTTATCAATAACCCCATTAAATGACTAAAAAATTAACGAGTTCTTAAATAATCGAAATTGACTTATGACACTATCCGATTATCGATGCTTGTTAAATCGACTTGAACCAACACGGTTTATACGTATTTTCAAATCAACTAACTCGATTTGATGTATTTCCGAGCTTACCCATCACTACTTACTATACTATTTTTGTCGAAACTATTGAATAACTTCAGCATATTTCTTTATACGCATCGTTGAAATTGATTGCGGTATTAATAAAATATGGATGCAGCTACAAAATAAAGGAAAAGTACAAAATATGTACATACATACATATCCTGTAAATTCATAACGTTATATACCCTAGGACATTGTCTGGATCATGGCAAATCTAAGAACACCTCATTGGTAAAAACAATTTAGTATTGAATATATTTGGCGTTAATTTAGTAGAAATTCATTATTCACAATTAAATGAAACTACGTGATGTAGTATTATTTCTAATTTCTTTAAGTTCTTTACCACGACCTAGGTTTCGTTGTATTACAACATCTTCAGGTGGGCTATTAACAAAGATTGCTAGATCTTTACTAATAGCCCACCTGAAGATGTTGTAATACAACGAAACCTAGGCCGTAGTAAAGAACTTATAGAAAGTAGAAATAATACTACAGAACGTAGTTCATTTAATTGTGAACAATTTAATAGTTTAATCTGCACGAGGGAACAAAGTAACTCACATACTCGTACATACATACATACATATATAACCCATGAAATTCATAACGCTATACATCCTAGGATATTCTCTGGATCATGACGAATCTAAGAACACCTCATTTGTTAAAATCTCTTTAGTAGTTTAGTATGTACGAGGAAACTAACTTACTCACATACACAGCCTGTGCAATTCACAATGTTATATACCCTATGATACTCTCTGGATATTTTTTTTATTTAGCCAATTTATTATTTTTTCCTTTTTTATTTTTTTTATTTATCCAATTCATTATTTTTTTCTAAAACTCGGGAAACTAAGTACATGAATTACCTTATTGCTACATGAACAATATGCCAACCACAATGCCGCAAGGGAGAAATATTACTGCGGTGATAAATGTGATGATGATGCAAGCAATAACAATAAAGATTATAAATATATACATGTAATAAATCTGTTAACCTTTGTGTGAATTCATTGTAAATATTGCAAAAAAATATAGTTTGGGGGATGACGTATAAGTGATAGAAGGTATTAAGATGATTTTTCCAATGTTTGTCTGTTTATATGTTTATACAAATAAATAAATCACGTAAAAATCACTCGATCCGGATAGAGATTTCATAAAAATATAGGCATCAATTTAAAGTAACATTTAGTTTTTATTTGATCGCAATTGATTAACTCAATCAAAAGACACGCGAATACAATATTTTTATAAATTCATTTACAATGCATTAATATAACAATAAACACAAGAACAACAAAGAAGTATTTAGCTACTCGACGCGTAGTAATTAGGCAAATGTATATTGTATCTACCTACATCAATAGATGGCGTTGTGTGCATTTCAAAACTCGCAATGAATTTTTCCACACTGACATAGATTGGCGAAATGGGAGTGACTGGAGCTAAAATATGGAAGAATACTTGTAAAAATGATATCGGTGCGCTTTTCACAAGTCTACTGCTAAGTCATGGGCACAGCTAGCAATAAGTAAAATATGTAGATATTTATTTATTAATTTATCACCTTTTATGCATAGTACATATGGCGGACTTATTACTATATGAGCAATCTCTTCCAGTCAATCATAAAAATTGGTGTTGAAATTTAGTTGGTAGACTGTAAGATATTTTACAAGGCAAATTAGACAAAAAAATATAAAAAAAATACAAAAATATAAGTAATACAAACTATTGATTGGGATGGGAAAGACAGGCAAGGACAAGAGCACAAAGACAAGGTTTCAGGAGAGCCAGGACTTTTTCACTCAATCTTTGAAAATATTTACGGACGTGATTTTCCTGATGTCAGGATCCAGGTGATTCCAAATTTTTGCTGCTTGGACAGTGAGGGATTTTTCGTAAGTGGTAGAGGTATGTTTAGGAATAAGAAGGGTGAGTGAACTTTTAGATCGTAGCCCAAGGCCGTGAGCAGACAAATCTTTAAATTTGCCAATAAGATAATTTGGGCTCCGAGGATTTTTTAATATAATAAAAAGAAGTGCAATACATAGATATATATCAAATTTAACAAAAGGTTCCAAGCAATACGTCAAGGATAGATAGTGGGTCGTGAGATAATTAAGAATTAAGAATAAAAAATACTTCTACGTGTCGTTTATTATAAGTTCAGACGATTTTTATACTTTGATATCGTCAGTACGCTTGTCGGTGTTTAAATTTAAATTCCAAAATTATATTACAATATTAATCAGAGTAGTGATGGAAGTAATACTTCGACAATACCTATGCCCATATGCACCACACACGGCCAGGATTCTCAATCGGATTTACTAACAGTAAAAACGTATTTTGTATGGATGTTTTAGGAATTGGACCGTACAATGGGGTACGGTCGGTAAAATAGACTCTTGTTCTGACTCGAGTCAATGAGAAACAGAAATTCGCTTTTAACCGTCAGTAAGTTCTACTGAAAGTCTTGACCGTAGTCTCGTCTGATGGATCCAATTATACTCTACTATTTATTTCGAGCAGTATTGTAAGGGCACACAGCGTGATTAGGAAATAGGATGCTGGTGATCGTAAATACATCGAGACCCTATACAATGGAGATATGCATTTGTCAAGAATCCGCAGTTATATACTCGTATATTATTGAAACTTCAGATGTACGAGATAAGTAGTTATACGATATTTTGATTGTTTTGTAATGAATAAGATCTTTAAATATTACGCACCGCACTGTTTTCTTCGGAACAATTACATAAGTATTATGTTAAGAGATCAAACCATATGAATTAAAATTTTCAAAATAGTAATAAATATCATTATCTCATCATTCTAACGTGTGGATCAATGAAAACAAAATCTGAAAAAAGGGAAGTGCATAATAAATTATCAATTTATCGATAATTATTAACAGCAAATATATTGCATTAATTTCAACTGGAGTACGAAATATTTATTGAGCGAGTTCGCCTTACACTTCATCCTTAATTGTGACAATGTCTATAAAATTTTCAAAATAGTAATAAATATCGTTATCTTATCCTTCTAACTTATGAATCAACGAAACATAATCGGAAAAAAGGGTGGTACATAATAAATTATCAATTTATCGATAATTATTAACAGAAAATATATTGCATTAATTTCAACTGGGGTAAGGAATATTTACTGCGCGAGTTCGCCTGACACTTCATCCATGACTATGACTATAAACGAGATATTACAGAGAAACTAACGGGATATTCCAAAAAGTTATTTTGTTAATACTCATAAGCTATTGAGTCTACGAAACAAGTTTTGAATAACAATCCTAGATTAATGAATACTCGACAAAATAACAGTTTCATATTTTTCTTTCGATAAATATTTAATACGACGTGTAAAAAAAGGGAGTTTTTGCAATCTTGAAAAATAATGCGTATGCCATTAATTACAGGAAATTTAATGATGTACTAGTTTGCCGTTTATCATTTTGATGTTTAACCAGTAGTTTTAGCAATCATTAATTTTTTTTTAGGCTGTACGACAACGGTTCTATAAAAGCAATTATAAAACATTTAATGCTCTACAAAAAATAATTTAATCATCTTTGTCGTAATATCAACAGCTTACGAAATACATAGAATGAAAGTTTTCGCAAAGATGACGAATTTATTAATATAAATCTGAGGTTAATACCTCTCAGATCTCGTCAACTTGATAAATTACGTTAATTAATAATTTATCAAATTGTCAAGGTTGACTTAACAACATTGTCAAAAAAAATAAAATAAAAAACAATGCAAAAAAGACAATTTTACTGGACTACTCGCGAAGCACCATCTTTACAATTAAGAGCGGCAAACTTCAATAAAGAACGGAAGTACGTATTTGTGACAGAACAAGCATTTTTATAATCTGAAAATTTATTAAAATATTATTCTGTCAGCCTTTAAGTGCCAATTCGCCGTCGTCAGACATAAATCATTCTGACTAGATCTAAATTTAAGCAAGTACTCAGACGTTCACAACAAGCTACATGGCTAAATGTGTGAAACCTAATTTCATTTGTGAAATTAATTAAATATTCCTATTAAGTACACTACCACTTGTGCTTTTAGTTTTATCGGTTTTCATTAGGTATAATCAAGATAATTTTCATTCAAAATTAATAAACATAAGAGTCTAGCTATACTGTTAGCTGTAAGCATAAATTTCTAATTAAACTGTAAATAATACAGTAGACTAGATACGGCAAAGTTTCAGCAAAGTATTTCAAACTACTTTGGACACTCCTATACCTCAAAATCTCGTTGAGTTATAGGAGGGTCGAAATAATAAATTAGAAATTGTAACTGACCGTAATGAAATCGGCGAAAAAAACAAAAAAAACCTTAATTCAAACTCAGACACTGTAATTAAACTGGAAAATTTAGAAAACGGCAATGATCCTGTTAAAATAATTTCAGTGTCAGAGGAAGTACATCTTGCTCTATTTAGTTTCTATATCATCATAGAAATAAAATTATTATAGTTCTTAATACATTCTTGCCTACTCACTTTAAATTTACGTAGTACTTTTATGAAAGTTAATAGTAGTTTAAAAATAATAATTCCTTCATATTTTCAGCCTGGCATATATTTTAATTCCTATAGGCTAACTTTTTTTAATAAATAACGAAACTTCTGTACCACAACACGTTAATATATAGCGCCGTATGTGTGTTAAATACATCACTAACAGGCATCAAGAGCACAAAACCTCGTAAAGGATAATTAAAAATAATTTTCTGTCTATAAAATCTTCAGATAAACAAAAGAAAATTACATTTTTGCAGCGAAAAAATGTTTAATGAAAAACGACATAAGTCATCCAAGTGAAAATGTAATTATCCGAAAATGACCTCAACAGAAATAGACTACGAAGACGATAAACAGCGGTGTAGATATTCTTTCACCGATCATTTTTTACTTGGCAACAGAACAGAAATAAGAAATAAATGTAAATCTCGGACGAATTCCAAAAATGCTCCGAGCTTTGAAAGTTGCTAATTTAATAATAGAATATAATTCGTTTCGGAAAAATAATTGTTTACTAATAAAAAAAGGTTTCCTTCAAAATATCTATAAGCAGAAGATTTATTACGTAGGTACACCGTGAGTAACTTCCTTACTTCGACAGCTACTTTGAATGAAAATCGTTTTTCTTTAACCCGGAGGTTATTGACCTTAAACCAACTCTTTAGATCAGTATTGATTTAGAAGGATTATTCACTTGGAATGTCCTGTGGAATCGCTTTTCATTTGTTAGACCGCGAGGTGACAATTTATTGTAAAGCATCAACAAGGATCCACTGGAATAAATAAAACTTCATGAAAATGGAAATTATGTATTTGTCTATGCATGTATACATATATATTCATAGTTGCCAATATGTACATGTATACATCGGCAACCACTAACCTTCAGGTTCCCAAAGAACAAATCATTTTTAATGAGAATAATATACAGAGTTCGCAAGTCTAATAATTGAGGACTTGGAGAACAAAAAATAAAAATCTGAATCTGACAATTAATATTGAAAACACTTGGTTATGAATTAAGTCACGAATTTATCACTCTCCTTGGTACCTTCCAGTTACACATGGCGACATCGAATAAAAACACCGGTACACATCTGCACTAATGTCAACAATGTCACCTGTCACAATGTCAACCTGTACACATCAGCACTAATTAAAGCCATTGTTTTTCAAAGCAATGGACACTACTCCAAATGAGGTCAAATCGTTGCCTTATTGCAACGTGGCCTTAGCCAGAGAACGGTCTCTCGCTACCCACACCCTCACCGGACCACTAGGCGGCAACGATCAATCTCAGAGAGGGACGATGGTTTTATTGTCTCTACTTCGCTTCGAAATCGCCACTTGACTGGAATCGATATGCAGGACGAGCTAAGACGAATTCGAGGGGTGGCTGTTAGTGAGTGGGTTGTCAGACGATGGTTAAAATAAGCCACTATAGTCTAAAACGGTCTACCACAGGCCCACAATCGATGCCAAGTTCCGGTAAATACGCTGTTAATTTGCTCAAGAGAACCTTGATTGAAGTATTGTGCAATGGCGATTCGTCCTGTTGACTGAAGGGGTCAGAATGTGTCTGCGTGACAGTGACAGGAGAGGACGAGTCTATAGGCGACAAGAGGAGGCCGTGAAAGAGGTCTGAGAGCTGACTGGTACTTAACCGACATTTTACTTAATCATATCGTGTCGTATCATTATTTTTTAGGGAATAACTTGTTGTTAACCCAATACGACGACCCGAATCACACTTTACGTTACAAGACACAATTCCAAACTAAGTCGATAAAGAGACCATGAACTAGCCAGCGCTCAGCCAATTATTCCTTTAGGGAATAATTTCTTGTTAACGCAATACGACGACCTGTATCACACTTTACGTTACAGGACTCAATTCCAAACTAAGTCGATAAAAAGACCATGAACTAGCCGACGCTCAGCCAAGATATGAAGTTCATAGACCATAAATAAATTTGCATAATAATGCTAGAGATTATTGGAATCGGTGCTAAGTCGATACTCCTGTTTCACGTAAATGCTCACGCATACACAGATGAGTGCTACATTTCACTTAGAATCTACTCCAAAAATCTCTTTTTTTGCAAATTTATTTATGATGGGAAACCGTATTGTAGGCAAAAGTTAAAACTGAGTACACTTATTTGTATTATTTTTATCTTTCAATGCGCTTCTTATTCGATTGTTATTTGAAGTTGGTTCAATTTTTTGGTTGGTTCAATGCGCTTCTTATTCGGTTGAAGTTGGTTCAATGCGCTTCTTATTCGGTTGTTATTTGAAGTTAGTTCGGTTGTTATTTGAAGTTGGTTGCGCTTCTTATTCGGTTGGTCGGTTGTTATTTGAAGTTGGTTGCGCTTCTTATTCGGTTGAAGTTGGTTCAATGCGCTTCTTATTCGGTTGTTATTTGAAGTCGGTTAAATTTTTTGGAAAGAAATTTTATTTCTCAATTTTCTTTTCTTATGGTACCTTATGTTACCCAGAGTATCACGAACTTACGATAAATTACATACAAATTACAATAACATCACATTTATTGAAATCAGAACAGACATGTGAAGCGTTTAATGAACCTAAGTGTATTTTTTATCTACAAAAAGAAATGTTTGTATATATAGACACATATTTATATACATATGAACATATTAATTATATTCCCTTTTTTGGGTTCATCGTAATTAATGCTTTAAATCTTTATTTACCTGGATATACTACTTCTCCGCTATCCGCTACTATACACACATATAACGTTTTATACACAATTAAATATTTTGTGATTTTTTTACTTTTCCAATGCGCGAAGAACCTTCTCAAAGCCGAGATAAAAAAAAATATTCAATAAATATACAATAATCATATAAATTTTCAATGAAAATAAATATCAGTCAATCCGTTCTCGATATATCATCAAAAAAGCCGTTCCATACAAAATGTATGGGAAAATGAATTTTCTTCATAAATTTTTTTTCGTGAATTTTTCCAACGTTTTAACACTTATTATCTTATTCTCGATGAAGACAAATCCAAAACAAAAAATCCAAAAAAATTGGTCCAGCCGTTCTTGAGTTATAAACGATGTAACTAACACGACTTTCTTTTATATATACATATAGATATATAAGTGTGTGTGTGTGTGCAAATATCAATAAAATTTGTCAAGGATTTTAATTTACAAACTATGCACAGAGATTAAATCGTACGGTGTCTGTGAACGGTCTCATTACTCAAAAGGTACTTGCAGGCCTCATTTTTAATTAAAATATCGTGATTATTTTCGATCGAGTCCATTTAATTTTCGTTTTTCGGTTTTGCTAAGTCGAACGATTTATTATTTAATATGCAAACCGACGGACATCTTTTTGATCACATAGGCATATAATTATTATTGGATTCATAATGCGTTAACTTAAAAAACGAACTAAGTGTGAATCTGGCTCGCGCATCGAAGGTCCCTTACCATGTTTGAAGTAAAATGACTTACTATTAGTTATCACTAATATATACCTTTCTGGCAATGTAATTAAGCAAAGTTTCTGGTTTAATGTAATAAAGTAAGCGGGCACATATACTGTTTCGGATATCTTGTCGTCGTTTAAGTTTTCCCACAATCTTTACGTAAGCTTATAAAAACCTTCTTTTTTCGCAATGTTTGGTTCAGTATTTCGGGATTCTCTAACGGGATTATCTTCACACATTTTTTCATTTTTCCACATTCTTCTGTATATCTCGAAAGGTATGCTACCTAAAAGTATAAAAAAAATATGTTTAGACCCGAATAACTAACCTTTTCATACGATGGCACACACTATATATGAAATATTAAAATTTTATTCGTGTTCTTAATTTACCCACCCCTAAAATTTTCATACGAATTTTTGACTGTTACATATTAAATACCAATATACAAGCAGGTTAATAAGCTTGTTTACAATTCCCAATTTTATATTTCTACGTAGAGCGATTCTGAGAAAAACACCTGTCACGAGCGGGCAGACGGACACGTAAGTGATCTTATAATGATTCCATGGGCAGTATGTTTTTTTAATCAATAAATTAAAAGAAACATTCACACAACTTACAACGATTAAAAAAAAAAGCACGCAGTCACCACGCGCGTTTGAAGTGAGATTATCAATACAAGCACAGATCGCACTCAACATTCGGTAACACGGTTTACATAGTGTCTTACAAGTAATTAGTGACGACTTGGTTGTATTTTAATATCTGTTCTACGCATAGAAAGCTCTCGGAAAGTTCTTAGTTCAAGAATATTTTATTTAAAAATAACCATCCTCACAATATTTACGTAATAATTTTCTATCGCCCAACATTAATATCAATTAAAATCTCACTCAAAACTCAATTCGAAAATTACTTAAGTTTTAGGAAATTTGAGTAACTTAATATTACAAACTTTGGTTATTTGCAAAACAAACGAGACATTCTTAACAAGAGACCTATTTGTTCACTTAATTCTTATCAAGTTTAACTCGAGAAATTTTAGTTCGCAGGCAGCATTTGAGACAAGTATATCCAAAAATATTTTAGCAAATTTTAGTTATATTGTCAGCTACATTGCTGTATTTCAATTTGCCACTACAATACCTAATTCCTTACTTTTACAAAAGTTGTTATTTTCAAAATTACATATCCAAGAAGCTAGGACTCCGCCACTCCCTTTGGTCTTTCTATCCACCTATTCAACTATGTCGTTTAAATGATAAAAACTTTAACAGATAGCATTAGTACTTACACAGATATTGTTCATTTGGTATGGCATACTGGATTCTAGTGGCTCCTGACTACAAAGAAGCTGAGTATAAACTTACTCCTTTGTCGAAATATACTGTTTCAAAGTTATCGCAACGGTTACTTAAGTATCCTACAGTGCAAACCACATAGTGTGTCACGAGATATCGACAAAGCGACACGACGCAGCGAACATCTTATTCTGCCTTTATTAGTTGGCGGACCGAGTATTATTTCGCAGAAGAAAAAATCGAATATAGTGATAACTTCATTCTTATCTCTATGGACAAATCAGTACTTTTCTTAATTTCCTTTTTATATGGGCTTTCTCTTTACGATCATAAAATGCTTACATATAATACAAGCCCAAATAAAAAAAAAATTGGGCGCATGCAAGTCGGCACACGTAACAGACGTGAAACTTCTTTGGCGATCTAAACCTCAATTTGTAAGTAAATATTAAGGGACAAAACCGCAGAGAGAGAGCAAGAGAGAAATATACTAAATGTAAGTTCATAGATCGTACTAAATTCGCATAAAAAAATTGTAATTCTATACATTCGGAAAAAGTAATAAAATGTCATTACGAATCGACGTAAACATCTAATATAACCTTCTTACAAATTTACATAGACAATTGTCAATAAAAAAAATTGCGCGATACCAGTATCAGAACACAACTAAATGCGACTGCTGTAAATTACATTTATGACAACCATAAGTGTGTGTTCATTACAGATTTATAAATAAATTAATGTCTTGTAATGGATGAAATACACGCGAAATTAGTAATAAACCACTCATAAACAGATAAAGAAATCAACAACATTTTGACAGTTTACCTTTGACACACATGACGTACAAAACAGCTGATAGCTGTAATGAGCGCCATTTTTGTTTGTTTTCATGTATGCATACACTTCTATATATTTTATCGTGTTTATCTATCTCTCTTGGTTGTTAACTAAGGACATATTTTCCGTCCTTCCATTTTTCTGTTTATTGCCATAGATTCATTACATTAAGACATTAAAACTAAACGTTGCACGGAAAGTGCGTAAAACGATGCACGAAATTCGACCTTGACATTTTACTCTCATCGCACCCAAAGAAGTTTCACTTCAAAAATATTATAAATTATTTATATTTTATGTTTTCAAAAGGAATTCGGAAAAAAATTCTTACCTTATCAATTAACTTACACCCAATCCAAAATTCTAGAGGGTTTAGAAATGTATGATACTAAATTTTACATAAATACTCTTATATACATCGTGACATGTACTCCAGTTTTTGCAGTGCTGATCCATTTCTTGCTACGTAATTTTATATGGCTATTTCGTCCACCACTATACTTTTTGCAATTCAGAATGTCCATTCGTTGACTTCACTCACTCGTAAATCTGCATTAACCGCGCTGCCGTAACTGGATCAATTTTTCGATTGAAATCACGATTTTTTAAAATTACGATTATGAAGTATATCGTTGACTTCATTCACTCGTAAATCTGCATTAACTACGCTACCATATCTGAATCAAATTTTCGATTGAAATCACGATTTTTTAAAATTACGATCATGAAGTATATCGTTGAGTTCACTCACTCGTAAATCTGCATTAACCGAGCTGCCATATCGGGATCAATTTTTCGATTGAAATCACGATTTATTAAAATTACGATCATGAAGTATATTTGCAACTTATGGCGCATTTATACTTGGTTAGGTTTTTTCTTTTATTAAGTTTTTATTTTGCGACTTTTGTTTCGAATTTTGCATTGTTCACCTAATTTTAGTTTCTATGAGTAATTTTTTTTAGTTCGTATATTTGAAAAAATGTTTTATTAGTGAATTTGTACTAAATAAACTTAGAAACATATATATGACTAGCGTACAAGTTTCCGTGATTAAAATTGCTCATACCGTATAATCATGCACAATAAACTTTATAAAATATGGAAAAGTGTTTTATTTGACACGGTATAGACAAAAATACTCGTGACTTGAAAGTTCAATTAACTAACTTTTTAAGGATTTGTATATTTAAGTAAAATTTCAAAATTATTAAATAACTTAGAAGAACATAATTATAACATTAGAAAACTCACATTGTTTTTTCATATGTAGGGCGCGATATAAATGTATTCAAAGATCGTCTGAAAAAGTTCTCTCATAGTCTCTTAGTCCTGCCCTTTCTAATTCCATTCTGTTCCCCTTTCCTTTTTACCCGACAATGTCTAGATTTATAATTATTCATTTTTTTGTCCTTTTTTTCGATTTTTTTATTTAATTTGACTTTGCTTATTCATCTGCTATGACATTTTTTGATGTTTGTTGTTAATATTTTAGTTAGTTTTGTAATTTTTTTTATTAATATCTTTTACAGTCTGCAAAATGATAAAATGTTCATATTGAATAAATGTGGTTAACTGAAAGAGATTGCTGATGTAGCAATAAGTCAGCCAAATTAATATATATTATGTGTACGTTAAAGTTTGAAATAAATATTGAATATATTTGACGTTAATTTTGTAGAAATTCATTATTCGCAATTAAATGAAACTACGTGATGTAGTATTATTTCTACTTTCTTTAAGTTCTTTACCACGACCTAGGTTTTGTTGTATTACAACATCTTCAGGTGGCCTATTAGCAAAGATTTTAATTTAGATTTCGGAAATATTTGCTACTAGCCCCCCTGAAGATGTTGTAATACAACGAAACTTAGGTCGTTTGGAAGGACTTAAATAAAGTAGAAATAATACTACATCACGTAGTTTCATTTAATTGCAAATAAATAAATATTAGACAAACAGTATAAATATAGTTCTTATTCATTTCAATATATAACATATTTCAAATATAAAATCGAAAATATTTTAATGTCTAAAAGTGTGAGTATTATCGGTAAGATCAAAAAACTTATTGAGTATTTGAATAATATATTAAATGAAATTTAATATAAGTCAAGGCAGTAAGTCCTATTTCAAACAATATGTTTAAAAGAATAAATTAATTTATCTTTTTATTAAACAACTTTTTCTACAAATCACTCGAAGTAACTTAACAAGAGTAACAAAATTATTTGAATTACCGTACAATTTAGGAAAAACGCTGCGAGCTTGGAAAATGTTAATTTAATGAAAAAAAAACATAATTCGTTTTGAAGCGAGAATTGTTTACGAATAAACAAAAGCTTTCACCAGTTCACGTCAAAGAATATAATTGAATCGGCGGAAAGTAAACTTAAAATGGAACGAAATTAATCTAGCACCTTGGTATTTGATAAATGACTAGAATCCTTTCCTCAATAGCTTCTTTGGTTATTAGCCAATTTCGATACTTCACCCCTTTAAGGTCATCGATCGCACTATTTAAGGGTGGTGTCGTTGAACTCCTCACATCATCCGTTTTGTTTACGCATGTATTGCTTGCCAAGATGCTACCGGAATCTTTTATCTACATCACCACTTACTGTTTATCGATCCATACGCTGTCGTCATACAAGACTTTGTTTCGGAAGTTTTTTATATTTTTTAGCAAGCTGATATCAAATTTGGCATCATTTATGGTGCAAAGTCAAGTACTTGCTTGGAATTAGTTCGAGTTTTAGGTCAGTATATTTGATAACCACGGATTCCTTAAAATGGGACTACGGAAGATTTTATATTTCCTGAAGACCTTACTTCTTTTGGTTTTGTCAACTGTGCTAGTATTTAATATAACTGTAATGTAATTGAAATATTACGACTGAAATAAAAACGCCCAAGGGCGTAACACGCATAAGGTTGGTTTGTGTTATTATCTATACCTCCTCAAATTTATGGGCAAAATTATGGGCGCCATACCCCTGCCACCAGAGGCTTAATAGTCCACGTTAATTTTAGCTTAACATTTCAAAACTTTCAAATGTTTGGCGTTTGTAAGAAATTCAACGTAGATTAAAATTAAGATAGAGTCCACAGAGATATATATATAGGTGAAAGAATTTTATAAATATGACTAAGAGAAAAAAGTTACAAATATGCAAAACTTAGAAGTTAACGTTTCTTGGGTTGTTTCGAATTTAGACACGCAAAACTAATTCAAACACTTCACAATACCCTAATTTGATGAATTAAACAATTCATTCACTTAACTCATTAAGAATTAGTCTCACTGTAAACACATGACACATTAATTCATACGACGAGCAACAGTGAACTAAAACGCGCTCGAAAATATGTTTTTTAATTATGAGAACGTCTGAGCAGACATTGTTACTCACAAATCTTGACCGTGTCAACAAGAAACAGTAATGCGCGATTTTCTTTTCTGTACTTTATATATATATATATATATATATATATATATATATATATATATATATATATAAATACATATGTTGCTACGTTGTAATTACGATCTCGATATCAAGCTTGTGCTTACCGAATTTCTTGGCCATAAATCTAAAACTGAAGAAACTAAAGGGCTGTCACATGTGAATCGACAGACGGACCAACTCTTTTTTTCCCTCTAAAAACTGTCATCACGCGCAAAGCCAGCATAATCATTACCTACACTTGGCTTGTACAGGACTTGTAAATTTACGAAGATGTCTTTTGTAATCTCCCCAGTTTGAAGAAAATATAGTGGTAATATTTAGAAAATATATTATTAATTATAAATGTTTAACTAGTATGCTTATGTTCTCTCAAGTATCTCCCTTACATTGAATCTTACCCTACATCCGATATTTAAATTCAGTTTGTTTTTGAAGATTACGTTAAGTGTCTCCATTAACGATGTGTCACTAAAAAAAGGTGGCATGCAATCATACCTGCACATATGAGGTATTCAACAATTAATTTAATTTGTTGCTGCACTAATGCTTTGTCATTTATTAAAAATTTTCTTTTTTATTGTATTGTACTTCCTCTCAAGTTATAAAATAGCCTATATGATAATTTGAATCACGTACTATATTTTTTCAATTTCTCAGGTAATATTTCCAGCCATTTAGGACTGAGCAAAAATACTGGCAATGAAATAATAACAAACATAAACACATTTTTCATTACAATAGTATCGCAGATGAACGAAACAGTGTGTAGATCGTCATGGTTCTGTACCTCAATCAACTTTCGGGTTTATAATATTAATAGGGATAACAATTTAATAATCAACCTTTTAAAGAGACAGAGGTTATTTGCTCTAGATTGTTTCATACAGTAACTACCTTTTAATCTCCCAATGTATTGGTACTGCTTCAATTTTATTGATCATATTTTTTCGTATTTTTTCTCATATTTACAATGACAAGAACTTTAGTTACGTTATAAAAGGAATTAATTAATAATTTTAGACAGAAAATAAACGTGGGTAACGACAAATGACCCATACAGTACCACAAAATGTAGTCGCAATAACCACTAGCCACTTACCACTAACCCATCAAGATTAAAAGAAATTTGTTCATAGATATCGTCTTTCGCAACTTTAGTTAAATTTAAAAACTATTTAGTTCAATAAAAATGTATCGGAGTAAAGCTCAGTAATACGAGGTATACGACTGCCATTTTATTTACGAATAAACTTGCCCATGTGGAGCTGTGAACAGCAAAAGTCAACAAACTACAATGCGTTTTATCAAATGTGCGAAAATTCAAAATTTTAATTCGACTTCAGCCATATCGCAAAATATTAAATAGACAAATTATTTATGAGAACGTTTAATTATAATATATGCTCAATATTTGTCTGACATCTTACGCAAAAATATGTTTGTTTTCCCATTGTTCAATCAAGTAAGAAATATTAAATCCGATCAACATACAAAATTTTTGCGCGAAAAATGATTATGCACTTTTTCAGCGTATATGCTTTATAATACACTAATTTACTGCACTTAAAATCTCCTAGCTAATAATTGAAACATTTCTTGACTTCGTCCAGATTATTGGATTAGTACTAACTTGAATTGATTTGATTACATTTTAATTAGTGCAAAAGATATACACCGATCGCAAGTGCTTGACTCGACAGTTGATAAAGCTGAAAATTTCATTTAAAAAAAATCATAGTTTTTCATTTTGAATATTTTCGGTACCTTATTTGTTTGTAAATCAGAATTTTATAAACTAAATTTTCTTGTATTCTTATTTATATAGAAATATATTTTGAATAAATCCCAAAAGTTAAATTAAACCAAATTGTACATAGATCGACTGTGCCCGTAACTTCGTAAGCCCTTGAAAAACAAAACGATATCATTTTTCTAGCCACGCTCATTTCAGCAATATATGTCCAAATTGAAAACTTCATTGCGCGATTTAAAATATACATTGCCCTATTTATTGATGTATATAGGTGCACTATACAATTAATATGCGCCGAATAGACTCCTTTTTTTTAAATAATGTAATATACATACATTTTTGAAAACATTAAATATCTTCTTATTTAATAAACTGCGTTAAAATGGGAACTAAATGTTACTCCTTTTAGTAGACTCTTATGTTTTTTTTAATTTCCATCCAAATTGGGTTGGTAATTTTTACGTGATACGAGCACAAACAATCACAGTTCCAAAAATAAGAAATAATATATTTCATCACTTACGCTACGTTCCCCAATTTTATTTTTTACAAATCTTTTTAATATATATGCAAGCAAAGTGCACAGTTTATTATATATATAAATATATATATATATATATATATATATATATATATATATATATATTGATATTTATACCTAATTAAAATATAAATGACACATATGGAATATATTTGACGTTAATTTTGAAGAAATTCATTATTCACAATTAAATGAAACTATTAGTATTATTTCTACTTTCTTTATGTTCTTTACCGCGACCTAGGATTCCTTGTATTACAACATTTTCAGGTGTTGTATTAGCAAATAAAGTAGAAATAATACTACATCACGTAGTTTCATTTAATTGTTTATAATGACACCTTAGAAACAATAATGATCTCTTAAAAAATGTGCGCAGGTTCCAACACCCGACATTAGAGTTAAGGGAAAACTTGTTGCAAGTTTTTTGCCCCGAATGCTCTCTAGATTGCATTTGTATTTCTCGCCGTTTTGTCGAGACTGTAAGCGACGCTTCGAGCGGAGATGCAATTAAAGATGCCGCGGAGGATGCAGTTGCAGAGGATGCAATTTGGGATGAAGAAAAGTGGATAAGTTTGTAAACAGCGATGTTGAATTGAAAACAAACATACACGTAATGGTATTAATATTTCGTATTGCAAATGTCTGTCGTAAAGCCATTAAATATTAAATAAACTTTACAAACAATGATTAGCAACAATTACATATATTTCAACAAAAAAATGAAAAAAAGATATTTATTTACGCTGGTATTTAAATATTTTTCGAATCCTAGAGGCACATTGTTTTCGAATTTCAAATTTCTGACATAAGGCTTAAAAATGTTTAAATCATAATTTTTCCATGAAAGTCTAATTGAGAAAAGACAAGTAAATTCACATTGTAACTATAGACGAGTAAAATTGTTTGAATAGATTATACTTGATAATAGACAATGAGAGATAGAGTTAAAAAAAGAAAGGTAATATATATATATATATATATATATATATATATATATATATATATACTTGCCAGTCTTATATATATATATATATATATATATATATATATATATATATATAAGACTGGCAAGTATGCAAAGAAATATCTGTTTTTGTTGAGTTCATGCAGTAATTCGAAAGCGAAATTTGCCCTCAATTTTGAACTCGGATAAAAACTTCTATGAACCTGAAAGTTACTTATGGAATGGAACCTTTTATATATTGTGACATACTGTATAGAGATTGTTCGGGGAACGTAAGATAATGGAGACAAAAACGGATACAAAAAGGTGAGAAGCTTAAATTTGTGTATACACTATGACACCGGAGCATTACGCAATAATAGTACTCAACTGGTGACAACTCGTACAATTAATAGTGCGTAATGTCTAATGTATTAATTCGCAATAGAATTTACTACGTATAAAATTTGACATTATTGTGTACAAAAATTTATAAGAATCACATAAAAAACAAAAAAATATCGTTCCAAAATATGGGATTTCACGTAATTTTTTATTGTTATTTTTTTTTTGCATATTTCATTTACGCACCGTATTTTCATAACTATTTTACTTTCATGGACTCGCGTGATGACCCTGTTACACCTTTTTAAAAGAACTGGCCAGTACAACTGTATTATGTTCTGAAATCAACTTTCTATATCAGTTTTTAAAAATAAAGAACCTGTCAAGCACGAATGAAACTCGCTCTACGAAGGCAAATTTAGGTATTTAGAAACATTTAATGTTACATAATACTCTTATTAAACTATTTACAAAATTTTAATTTTTTAGAACGAAAATATATTTCCTGCTATATCTTCCACTGGAGTATATTTAAAAGGAAATAAATTTAGGCGATGTAACTACAAATTAACGATTTTTCCCCTACTTGTGCTATGAGACCTTGCTTCTTGTCAAATCTCATGATTCTAGATCAACAGAAAAAACCTAGGTTTTTTATTTATTTGGGAGTGTCAAAAAATGCGATATAAATTGTCGTATTTTTAGGTTTTTTTATTGCTTTGAGTTTGAAGATAGATTTTCGACATCGTCGAGAAACCGTATACCTAAGTATTTGATGTTAATTTTAACTAAATACCTTCACGCGTTCCTGAAATAAAGGGTCGTGACAAGCAGACTGGCAGACGGACAACTAAGTGCCCCTATAAGGGTTCCTTTTTTTCTTTTTAAAGTACGGAGCAATAAGAACGCATTATCGATAGGAAGGATACAGAAATACATTAAAAGTAATAATCAATTGCTCAACCTAACATGTAAACAATATCAAAAGTCGGATACGAAGCAATAAAAGTGCATTATCAATACGAAGCATACAGAAATACATTAAAGGTAATAATGAACTCTTCAACCTAACCTCTAAACAATATCAAAAGTCGGATACGGAGCAATAAAAACGCATTATCAATACGAAGGATACAGAAATACATTAAAGGTAATAATGAACTCTTCAACCTAACATGTAAACACTATCAAAAGTCAACACTCATTGAAATCCCGACTCGCTACCTCCTATTCATATGCAAAATGTGTTTTCTGAGCTCCTTTTAAGAATGTAATTAAGTGATTAATATTAGAAGAGGAAGTAGCAATCATTTCCAATAAACTCATCTCATTAGTGGGTCTGCCAGCTTTACCGGGTTAAAGCCAAACACTAATTACATTATGGAACCACTTAAGGAACAGCCAACGCTACTCTCCCTCGTGTCTCTAAGGACTAGAGCCTCGTTTCCTTCACATAAGGTAAAAATTAAGGTCATTCAGAAATCAAATTAAATACAAGACATATTGCTTTTTGAGAAATGTATCGCCGTCACCATTATATTCAAATAAGAAAATTGAATAAAAGGATTTTTCAGTTTTAAATCTTACCTAAAAATCTACTTTATTTTCCCTAATCTTCCTTCATCATTTCGGCGGTTATGGATTATTTGAACGTTATATACATCGAGCATATTAAACTCGCTGGAATTGTAAGATTAATGAAAAAAGGCCAACAAACATCCGATGAATAGATCCCAAGCAAAGGTCCTGAAGTACCGTTTTCGAGTTACAATTAATACAAAAATATTTTAGGTGGTACAAAAACTCTGAAAATAACGATATTCAAAAACTAGTATACACTATTGCTTGTTCATAACATTGAAAGAAATAACTTCACGATTTAAGAACGAACTTTTGCAAATTGTTATTCAGATATTGCTCAAAATAAACCGCTGAAACCATATAGTCTTATGCATGCAACAAGTCTTAACCGAAGAACTTGTTGCTGTTGTAAGAAAGTTTTTTAAAAAACTTAGAGAAGACGACGATAAGTTCTAACCATCTTACAGACACTTAATCACTACAAGATGACAAGTTGTAAATTTTACTTTTGCTACGTATATTTTTAATAACTTTGAACATTTTATTATACGCTTTACTAATTTCGAGTCTACTTAATAATAAATATTGAAATGACTCAAAATTTGTAAAGTTTATTTCAGGAAACAGCCTTCTACATTTAGGGGAACATAAATTTATGTATGCTAGGCTACAGCTTGCTGTTCAAGCTATATTTGAAGATGGTTGCGAAAGCAGTTCACGTGTTAGAACAAAGCAAGCATCTACTTTATACCTCTAAATCTATAAAATGAAACTAATATTCAAATAATGAGACTCATGTTCAAATACTTATATACAAATTTCCTTGATTAATAGAGGGTTATATATAAACGTGCTCATATTTTGCCTAGAGGAATGTTATACTTTTACGTAGATTTCAAAAGTAATTTAAATATTACTTTGGCAATTTTACGAAGTTAAATCAAATTTACGTTTTCCATATTACAATGAAAACTTAAATAATATAACAAAGCCAATATTCGCTTCTAAATTTGCTTCAATAATAATCGGCATAAAGATATATAAAATTAAGATTATCATATTGATATATAAATCGGTATAGCGTATCATAAATTAATTCCCGACCATTATATGGATTCCTTTAATGCAGTAAACTACGATGCGGTGAAAAACTAAACGTTCAATAAAATGGAGTATATGTAATTAATATGTATCTAAATATATTATTTCTAAAAGGTGTTTTTTGGTCGAGCGGCTCGATCTCTTTAACTACTGCACCAAAAAAAATAAAAAAAATACCCACTTAAAGCTTATGTTTTCTACTTTGGGCGAAAAATATAAAAAAATTCGAAAAAAATCTTTTTGTTAATAAAAAAATTAATTGTTATAACAATTGGCATGAGCGCCATCTGTGGGCGACACATCAAATATCTTAGCCAAATTGTATACTTGGAACACGCTAGATGGCGATATAGTGCAAAGACTTCGCACGGCTCAGCTAGTTTCTTCATATTATTCTGGGTGATGGATTAGTGGCATAAAATAAGAAAATATAAGAAAAAATAAAAAAATTTCCTGAAAAATTTCTCAATTCGGTTAATAAAGATTTCAAAACGGTAATATTAGATTGACTAGTAAATTTTTAGTCACAACTATGGGATAAAGATTTCAAAACGGTAATATTAGGTTTTTAACCACAACTTCGGATTCTCGAAACTTCTAGAAGGTTTTAATGTAGGGTATAAATAGGCCAAAGTACAGTCAATTGACAACAGTTAGCGCCAAATCTTTAAATGAATTATATCAAAGATAATAAATAGATTGATATCGATTTAACGATATCAAATACGGATTCTATTACTTTACGAATTTCGTCTAGGTTACGATGCAAAGACTGCCACAAATAATATGTCATGCGATGAGTGAGTTCACGGTGTCTTACGCGACGGCAAAGATTTGGTTCAGAAAGTTCAGGAATGAGGATTACGATCTTGAGGACGACGGGGTTCGTCATCTGGTCATCCTGTTGAATTGGACGTTCGACAATTACGACGCGTTATCGAAGAGGATCCTCGACTGACGACTAGTCAATTGGCAGATGAGCTACACTGCAGTCATGAAACCATAGAAGCACATCAGCATGAATTGAGAAATGTTCCAAAATACGTTGTGTGGATACCCCAAAAGTTGTCATCATATCATTTTCAGTGCAGAGTTGATACTTGTTAACAGTTATTAACATTGAAACCTAACTTCGACTGACTGAATCAATTAGCAACTGGCGATGAGAAGTGGATTACATACGTTAACCATACACTCAAAAATCACTCAAACAGAATTTCAGTATCCATATCTGAAAAGGTGATGCTCAGCTGCTGGTGGAATGTCAAGGGCATTATTCATTAGGAGTTGCTTCCAGAGAGATCTACAATTAATGCAAAAAATTACTGTGAACAATCGGACCGATTAGCTAACAAATTGAGTAGTCAACAGGACCGACTTTATTTTCTACATGATAACCCTAGACCACATGTTGCAAAACGTACTGATGATAAATTAAAGAAGCTCAGCTGGATTCTACTCCTCCACCATATTCGCTGGACATTGCGCCCTCCGATTACCATTTATTCAGGGCTCTAAGTAACCATTTACGTGAAAAAAATTCGACGTTAAAGACCATATCCAAAACTACCCCGCACAGTATTCTGAATCAATGTCTCCGGAATTTTACGAGAAAGGCATAACATCACTGCCAACTTAAATTAAATTTAGTATAACGTATAATTTTTTTTTTAAAAATTGTTTTCAGCAACTCGGAGTTAAAAACTTATTAGCCAACCCAATACACGACAAAGCAGTCTTTTAAGCTAATTAAAGCTAATTTAAGTTGCGGGATATTCCAATTTTCCGAAAAGTAATTTTCACTTCAAAGACCATTATAAATTATAATGCAATAATTTATTAATTTTTTTTGATAAAGAAAAAAGTCGGTTTGAAAATATTTTAACATTTATTTGATACCAAATCGGTGTCTGATTTGTTTTATTCTTGTCAAAAATGGTATTCTTATTCGCAAAGCCATTATATGGACAAAAATTCTCAAAAATTACTGTACTAATTGAACTAATCAAAATTTTAAAAAGAACTATTGATAAATTGAGACATTTGTGATGTATTATCTAAATGTAGGTTCAAATATGTAATGAAAAGTTATGTGTATCCTTTCTATAAAATCTTAGTGGTCACATCCTGATAATATAAGAATTTACAACCATAGTTGAAAAATCTGAAAACCTTTTAAGTACTAGCGTTTGATTAGAAGTTTCTGTTACCTTAACTTGTATGCATAATTACGTATCAAAAAATTAATTTGTTGTTTTTTAAAGAAAGGAGACGGATGAAAAAGGGCCTATTCTTACAGAAAAAGAATACAATGTCTAAAATGTTGGTATTTTTAGAACATAAAAAACAAACAAGTAAACGATTGACAATCGGGAAGTAGCAAAAAATAAAATACAATTTATAACTATACACACAAAACAAACAAAATATCTTTACGATTAGTATGTTAGATCTGTGTATATAGGCTACAGTGAGACACAGTCTGCAGTTTGTTTCCTTTCGCTGGTTTAAAGAATTCCGAAGAAATAATATTTACAAACTGTTGTCAAAGCTAACCTAACTTTTCACAAAAAAATATAAAATTACTCATTTGTCCAATTGCCAATTTAAATAAAATTTCGAGGAACTTATTTTTTATTTTGTCATTTTCTGTATATAAAATTGTCATTTTTATTCTTAAAACACCTGGGCCCAATGCTATATGGCCTTGTGCCAGTCTCCTTTATGAAAATGACGGTGGGGATATTTAGATTCATAGTTTATTTAACATTTACTAGCTTTATGACACTCAATGGGAAGACCATTAGTGTATGTTTGTTTTCAATTTGACATCGCTGTTTACAAACTTCTCCTCTTCTCTTCATCGCAAAGAGCATCCTCGAAAACTGCATCCTCGGCAGCGTCTTCAACAGCATCTCCATGCGAAACTCCGCTAACAATCTCGACAAAGTGGCGAGAAATGCAAATGCAATCTAAAGAGAACATTCGGAGCATTTCTCTTTAACTAAAGTTTTGCCTTCGTGCTCTTTCCCGGAAATCAAAGAAAAGCTTGCAACGAGCCTTCCTTCAACTCTGATATTAGCCATTAGCCTCTTTTTATGAAATCATTTTTACTTCTAAGCTGCATACCATTTATATTTTAACAAGGTTATATTCATTTATAATACCTGTTGTAAAATTTAGTTCATTATTATATACTTTAACAACGCTATTGTACAGTATAGTTCATTATTTTATATTTTAACAAAGTTTTGTTCATTTATAATATCTATTATACAATTTAGTTCATTCTTATATATTTTAACAAAGTTTTGTTCATTTATAATATCTATTGTACAGTTTAGTTCATTATTATATATTTTAACAAGGTTTTGATCATTTATAATATCTATTGTACAGTTTAGTTCATTATTATATATTTTAGTAAGGTTTTGTTCATTAACAATATCTATTGTAAAGTTTAGTTCATTATTATATATTTTAACAAGGTTTTGTTCATTAACATTATCTATTGTACAATTTAGTTCATTATTATATATTTTAACAAGGTTTTGCTCATTTATAATATCTATTGTACAGTTTAGTTAATTATTATATATTTCAACAAGATTTTGTTCAATAATAATATCTATTGTAAAGTTTAGTTCATTATTATATATTTTAACAAGGTTTTGTTCATTTATAATATCTATCGTACAGTTTAGTTCATTATTATATATTTTAACAAGGTTTTGTTTATTTATGATATCTATTGTACAATTTAGTTCATTATTTGATATTTTAACAAAGTTTTATTCGTTTACAATATCTATTGTACAGTTTAGTTCATTATTATATATTTTAATAAGGTTTTGTTCATTTATAATATCTATTGTACTGTTTAGTTCATTATAGTATTTAAACTCGTTTTTTTTTAATGAATAATATGAAAATAATAACTACGGGATCAAGGGTACAATAAAATAGAGGATTCTTTACAGCATATATATTGGAGAGAGGTGCAGTCTTACGCAAAATTTTATATGCTGATTGATTTAGTATTTTTACATGATTAAACAGCGGGAAAATAAATACATTTATATGGACAGATTGGGCGGAATCAATAAAAATATATATTTATTAAACATTATCAGATGTCGAAATCAAATTTTGAATATTCGCACATTTCATTAAGAAAAGCGTATCGTAGTTCAGAAAATTCTGCTCTGCACAACTCCACATAGAACCCAAATATATTCGGTAATAATATGGCTGCCGTATACCTCGGATTAGCGTTCTTTACCCCAATACATTCTAATGAACTAAATTGTTTTTCGATTTAAACAAAATTGCGAAATGGGATATTCATATATGAACAACTTTCATTTATCCTTAATGTGCGCGTGATTACTTCCAGTGACCATATTTTGTGATACTGTGTTCGCCATTTTGTGGTCACCGATGCTAATTACGATTTAATTTCTCATTTCGACGTAAACAAATTCAAACTAGACACACGTGATATAAAAAGGAAACAACTCAGAAAGTGGTCGCAAAAGAAATATTTTTCTTTGGAAATGATGTTTATATAAATTTCGTCTAAAATTTATTTCCGGCATTAAATTAAATTAAATCCTATTTCATTCTAGACCGTATTTTCAATCGCTTTTCAAAATAATCTTTAACCTGCAGATTTTTAAACTTTCCGTCATAAATTAAGCGGCTTCATAGCTTCAAATAATGAAAAACATTTCCGGTTCGTTAAATTTTTATAATTTAAAATTAGAACTATAAAAATGTTAACTCATTAATAACACTTGCCGCACTGTCTTATTAGTAACACTTGATTTTTTGGAAAATATAATATATGCATGTTTATGAAGACACCTTTACTTAGTTTTGTATTATAGTTACGAATTGTGTTTAAGGCCTGGCCCATTTTTTAAAAACTAATTAACTTGTGAAAAAAATTAAAAGAACAGTATTCAATAAACAAAATGTCTCTTTGTAGGATTTATATATGGTGTTAACGGCTAATGTAATTTACTGGTTAGTTAAATAAAAATTAACTCTTTATATACTGCAGCACTGCAGAGCGTTTCCTTTCACATACAGAAATATTCTGAAAGAATAAAGCTAATTCCATTCTGAAAGCTTATCTAAGAAGAGAACTAACGATATAAAACGTATAAAACGTCGTATATTTCAAGTTTTTGGAATAAAATATCGTGGTTTATTTTATAAAAAGCTTTTGAGTAAACAGTATAAATAGCGTCAACTTGACGATACCTATGTTGATTTTCGGATATCTGTTCTATTATGTCGTAGTATTTTTGGTATTATTGTATTCAAATTGAACTGATTTTATTTCATTTCCAAAAAAAAAGGAAATGCTGTAAGCTATGTACGTCGTCCAAAGAAATGATTGTGGAACAAATAAAATTAACAGAAAGGGTATATCAATATTGACCTCCATGTGTCGAATCGGATTTGCTGTATATATGTGGTGTGTGTATGTGGATGACATCCACATTTATTACGAGCATATTAATTATTTTTAAAACTAAACCCTCAACAATGGCAGTTTTTCCAACACCTGGATCACCTGTATATATAGGATTATTTTTTCTGCGTCTCACCAAAATTTTAATAGTTCTTTTAAGTTCATATGCACGCCCAATTACACTAGCTATCTTTTTACTTCTTGCTCGGTTATTCAGGTTGACACAATAAGCTTGTAAACTTCCGTCATCATGTATAATAGCTCTATATATTAGACGTCGAAATGAAAAATCAGGTTTAACTGTGGCTAAATCATACTCAACTACCATTTTATCTTCATGTTGGATGTCGTCCTGATGTGTGTTTTTATATCGTAGGGTATATATATATATATATATATATATATATATATATATATATATATATATATATATATATATATATATATACATATATATATATGACGAAAATGGTAATAAACATTTACAATTGTAGAACTATACGTTTATTAACAATATAAATAACCTTGGTACAAAAGACACTAAAACTGAATATATTTGTTAGAGAAATACTTTATTCTGTCCATCTCCTAAAAAATATATTTTCTACCGCATCAGACAATCGAAAACTCATTATCTTAAACAAACTGGTAGGTAAACCTTTTTAACAAAAAATTGGTCCAACTTCAAATAACAACCGAATAAGAATCACATAGAAAAAAACTATAAAATAATAAAAAATACGAATACTTAGTTGGGACATTTGCAGTACAATATCGTTTCCAAACATAAATAATTTATAAAATTACTACTGCTATCTACACCAAGTCGACTCTTTTCTCCTACCACTTACACGCAGACTAACACACACACAAATAAGTGCTGCATTTCACTTGGCACCGACCCCAAAATCCTCTAACAATAATAGTATAGTCCATTAAATTTATTTATGTTCGAAAATGCTATTGTACCGTTTATCCTTTTATCCGAATTGGGTGATAAATGCCGATGATACGAAGTAATATACACAAAAAGTACAGTCGACTTAAAAGCCTTTTTTGAAATCGTTGTGTGTATGCATGTGTATTACATATATACAGGTGTTTTAGCGAAATTCTACTATAATATCTTCACAATCCAGAGGCGACGGGGCTCTTGTCCTCACCGAAGAGAGCGCAGCGCCGCGGCGCCGCCTGCGTCGTAAGTGCTTCCATAATGCAATTAGTGCTCGACTCCCAGACGCCCGCAGGCTCGCTAATGCGACGAGTTTATTACTCCTGATTGCTCCCAGCTCTTTTAATATTAATCAGTCCATTGCACCCCTATGAGACGCGGCGCTGAAAGGAGACAGCCTGGAGGCGCACAGCAGGAAGGAAGCTGGGGAAGCAAGCGAGTCGGAGTGTTAACGGCTGATGTAATTTACTGGTTAGTTAAATAAAAATTAGTATTTTATATACAGCAGCACTGCAGAGCGGTTCCTTTCACATACAGAAATATTCTGAAAGACTTCCATAGAGCTGATTCCCTTCTGAAAACTGATCGCCGACGTCATAAAATGCAGTTTTTTTAAAAAAGTTTCCTTTAAATATTAATGATTATCTATATGCCACAACTCTTGTGGTGATTGCATGATATGTACAAAAGTCAAAATAAACTTCTATTGATCGATTTATATTGGTGCTAATTGTTGTTTAATTTGTTTACTATATTTATTTTATCTAGAATTGTTTTCGCATATTTATTAGAAGGGTACCATAACGTGCTCAGTCCAGAGTTAACCAATGATGTTAATAGCGGTTATAACTTTATTCTTTAATGGCAAATAGGTTAACAATATATTAAACAATAAGTTTTAATACTCGTTACTTAGGTTACCCCAAAAATCTAATATTTTGAATACAAGCTGAATCTGAAAATTATTTTCGAATCAAAATGAAACAAGTGCAAAGGTGTTTTTAAATTTTGAATAAAATTAATTACCTTACAAAAAAATTTAACTAGAAAGTTTATTAACTGTTAAATGTCGTTAAATATTCGGGAATATTGGGTTCTTAACATTACTGCCAATAAAAAAACCGTGAATAGCAAGACCCAAACCAATAAAAAATGGCGATTTTCAAACAATAAAATCACAAAAAAATTGTGGTAATACAAAATTACAATCAGTATAATTAAAAATTATTTTAAAAATATTTTTGCACTTAAATTAATTTTATGATCTCGTCGCTTCTGACAAAAAATAAATTGAAATTTTAGATTTCTGTTCGTTTTCCTACAGCTAATTTTCAATTTTTCTGTAACATAATCACATAATGTCTGTTTTACTCGCTCGCTATCAAAATCGCTATCGAAATAGTTTTTTAATTGTTAACGACTGTACTCTTTCATTCTTTTTTTATTCTGTAGCGATTATTCTCTCCAGACAAAACTTTTGCCAGTGTCAAGTTTAGATTTTTTGGTTAGGCAACACTGACTACATTACACTCCGAATATCTGTCACTATTGCTTAATAAAAAAAATAAACTAGAGAGCAAAACAAAAATCAAATAGAAGTTTACTATGTTAGAACAAATTAAGGGAAAATATAAACAAAAAAAAACAATTATAGATTACTAGCTGACCCGTGCGAAGTCTTCGCACTATATCGCCATCTAGCGTGTTCCAAGTATACAATTTGGCTAAGATATTTGATGTGTCGCCCACAGATGGCGCTCATGCCAATTGTCATAAAAATTAATTTTTTTATTAACAAAAAGATTTTTTTCGAATTTTTTTATATTTTTCGCCCAAAGTAGAAAACATAAGCTTTAAGTGGGTATTTTTTTTATTTTTTTTGGTGCAGTAGTTAAAGAGATCGAGCCGCTCGACCAAAAAGTACCTTTTAGAAATAATATATTTAGATACAAAGATGACAACAATATATAGACAAATAATAAGACATTTAATAATAAAATACAATAAGTATATACATATGTATATACAAACAAAAATAAACACAGATATACATGCACATAAAAGGTCCTAGATTTTAATGTCGTTCTTTCTTATGTATCGAATGATTAAGTAAAGAATGGTTTTATTAGAAACGGATAGAAAGGATCTAATGTTAATAGGTAATTGATTTTTTTCATTTAATAATTTATAAATGAATGAAGGAAATTTATTATTTAATGGGCATGCTACTGTACTCTTTTTGTAGTTACTTTTAACTCCTGCTTTTACACTGACAGATTAAGAGCGGTGAACGTACGCGTTTTTGTGTGTGCATGTGTGCCTTAAGTGTTTTCACTAATACCATTATAGTCCACTTATTGTAGATAAAATTTCTGAAATTTCAAACTGCGAACACTCGAAACTATGAATATACTCACTCGAGATGAAGAATAAAAGATTACTTGGTTTAAAATTTCCCGTAAACTTTTACAAATTAATGTTGTACAAATTTATAAGTATTTACGAATTCTTTTTTGGCCTCTACATTTAAGCGTAGCTTCATTGCCCCGGTAATGTTCTTAAAAATGTTCTTAAAAACACACCTTCTCAAAAATTGAACTTTAAAAACGTAATCATTTAATATTGAATATATTTGCCGTTAATTTTGTAGAAATTCATTATTCACAATTAAAGGAAACTACGGGATCTAGTATTATTTCTACTTTCTTTAAGTTCTTTACCACGACCTAGGTTTCGTTGTATTACAACACCTTCAGGTGGGATATTATGATAAATTTGAATAGAACGACATCATGAATTCTTTATAAAAATAATAATTTTAGTTATAATTTTTGAAAAATCATCTTCATGTAAAAACGCAAATAACTTCCCATTAATAGTTAGGTGGGCAGTAAAATCTATACAATTTAAAATTGTGACGTGAACGTGTCTATACATTGATATCCTCAAACTGATCGTTTAGAGATCCTTAATCCGAATGTGCCCAGCTTAAACACTATTTATTGTAACTTTATTTGTTCAAATTTCACACAAAATCCATGTGATTTAGAGCCAAAATTAAAAAAGAATCTCTATAAAAAAGAGATAAAAATTTAAATAAACCTTTTATTTTATTTTTAAAATTGAATTAATTTAATTTTTAAAATTCGAACTCTAATAAAATAATTAAAAAAACAGTGAGCCGTCACGGGACGCCTGGCAGATGTGAAACATCGTGTTCGTACAAGTAATATACATAAAAGACAAGATTATTACAGGAACTAAATATAGCAAAATGAAAAAAAAAAAGTATTACGAATTTCTTACAGAAAATGGTGACTTTATTTAATAAACATTTATTTACAATTAATACAAAAATAATAAAGCACGGGTTATGTGTACCGTAGTAAACAACAGCGTCGAACTGAGTAAGGAGGGGGTCGCGTAGTCGGTTGCGCATGGCGACACGTCGCCATACCGTACACTCTACTACATATAGACTATATATATATACCTTAGTATAGCGTGGGGGACCCGTCGCCACGCCAACAATCCGGTTTATACCTGCGCCTATAGATGTTTCACATCAAAAATGTTATGGCGGCCATACACGCTGCGGTCTACCGGAGACATTTATAATGTCGGTTTTTCGGTCTACATGCACACATGCACCTGCGCAGGTAGACCGAAACGTGTACTGGAATAGATCTGCGCAGTTTCTCGAGTCTGACAATATCGAAAATCAATTCTTTTGAGTGACACCATACCAATTTTTGCCCCGCTTTGTTCACTTCTCTTTCACTATTTTTGTATCATTATTTTTCAATATTAACGTAAGGCCTTTCAATGCCAGTGCATGGTGGTGTTCAATCGATACCATAGCGAAACGAACTGAGAATTTCTCCTGCATACCGGACCGTCTCATACAAACTACGAAGTAGGGTCAACCTGCGCAGGCACACTTGCACACGTAAACTTCGTCGGTAGTCCATAGCGTGTATGGCTTACATTATACTGTAATAACGAGTGGTGTAGACTATGATTTAAATGCACCCAAAATATTAAGCTCCATTTAGTTTCATTCGTCATCCGTAGATAGCGTACTTTATTCTAGAAAAAGACAAAAATATCGTAAAAAAATATAAACATAATGACATTTTTATATTTTTTTAACGACGTTTTTGTATAAATATTTATTTCAATGAGATACAAGACAATTTTCTAGATTATAATTGTCTTATTTTATACACCGAAATTTATAGAACCTGTCTATTATAACAAAAATTTCGTTAAAAAAATATAAAGATCTCTTTATATCATAATATAGATATCTTTATATTTTTTTGACGATATTTTGTCTTTCTCTAGAATATTTCTAGCAATTTTTTCAGATCCAGGACCCTTATTGCGATTATAATGTTGAGGAAACCGAGTATTTCTCCACAGAAGAGATATCGATTATACACGCAAATCAGTTCTTTGAAGTTTTTTCATGGAGTTTCCATTCATTTTTATTTTTTTTTCTTTACTAAAAAATCAGTTTTTTTCCATAATAAAGACTCAAACCCAATCAATTTAAAAACTATTTTCATCTTACATTTTTAAGAGGAGCCCAAAAAAAATTCTTATTATATTAATTAACCAATGTCTGTATATGAGTTAACACGGTTTAACTTCTTAAATTGAACATGAACAAAGTCCTGGCAAAACCTAGCAATCAATATAACATTACTAACATTTTTATAAAAGCAAATTATTTCATAATTCTAACGTTGTTACAAACTGATTTTGTTCATATCAGTATGTAACAACGTTCAGTATGTAACAACTTCTATTTTCCAAAATATATACAAACTTGCCTTACCGAAAACTTATTTCTAATTCAAAACAATACCCTATCTATTACTTTATTATGTTAATTGATACCAATTATTTTGTATACCAAATAATTACAATATTTAAAGGAATCATTTTTAGGCACATTTTTTATTAGTTAGCTCTTATTGAAACCCATTTTAACATTGTACTCGATAGTGACAAAATCTAAAAATTCAATACCTATACATATCTGATTAACACTTTTTATTTTATCTTTATTTATGGCTTAAATGTAACCGTGATCATAAACAAGAAATTAAAATTTCAAAATGGTGGCCATTTCACGGCATGACTTCGTTTTAATAACCGAGGCAACGGTATGAAAATCTTTAAATACAAAAGTTTTTAACTACAAATTTAATAACCCTGCTAACAGAATGCCAACTCGCATAAAATACCTTTCAATACTAATAGGTATCTACTTAATTTAACTAATTCATAAGCAACACATTTATATTCGCGCCATCTCAGAAACAGAAATAAATACTAAACAAGAAATCGGCACAAGCGACTTTATCCGTTTATGTACCAAGATAATAGATGTCGCTATAACTACAACGACTATGACGTTCAATAAAATTTCAATTTAGTCACTGCTAAACTAATTCATACAATTTTCTTTCGACCGAATTAAGCCATTTTTTGGCAATTATATTAACGTGTTAGAAACAAAGATAACATTCAGCGTCAAAATAAACGATTAAAGAAAATCGTCCCCTATAGTCGTTCGACGTTCCATTACATAAAATAATTATACTTTTGTCGATAGAGAAAGATGCAGAAAATATAAATATGATATTGCGTACAAAATCCCGTTTACCGTCACCCATAAAAATATTTTATATGAGTTTATTAATGTTCTTCAAAAAGACGATAAAATCTAGTTTTACATTTAACGATAACGTTTTCCATTAAAATAACGACAACGTTTTTCTGCCGCTATACTGATTTTAGGCGCCACCTTCCGTTATATAACGTCTTTCCATCAGCCATTTCATAACTTTTAGGGTACATCTAAATCATGCAGAGTTAAAAATGTCGTATTAACCATTATTCGATTACACTTTCATTTTTCATAAGAAAATATTCGAATATTGGCTAGGTGCGTGACATTAGCGCCGCCTAGCGTCCACTGGTCTGTTTACGTGAATAATATAACAATAACGAAACACATCGTCAACTGTAACTTATATCCATTTTTTTCTTGTGTTCTTAAGTACATATCAATTGTTTCTCTCTTATTTTTGTTGACGAAAAGTATTATTCGTATTTTCGATAAAATAATGTTAAATTAGATTATATTGTTTGTCTTGTTATTTATTGTAATGTATAAAAAAATATCTAAATATATAATTATAAGATGAAACAAAGTGTTAAAATATTTTACAAAGTGAATGCTATTTAATGATTGCACGTTAGAAATAAAATTCTGAGTATATCCTGTAACGTTTGTGGCAAAAAAAGAAACTTCATCAGTTCCTAACATTGAGCAAATGTTAATTCAATTTTAAATATTTGATATATCTCTTTTGATTTTCTTATACTTATTTTTAACTTATTTTATTTTCGTAATATGGAGGAACACAAATCTTTTATAAGCAAGCAATAACAGGATTTTAGTCGTCCGTACCCAAAATATATAATATCCATTTGTTCTAAGCTGAATGGAATGAGTAAAATAACAAATGTATTACCCATATTATTTCAATCACAAACAATGTCAATCTAATTTCCAATTCAGTATTAAAAATCTGCAAAATTATAATCTTTCATTTCTAGAAGTATTTTTAAAATTTAATACACAATAAATATAGTGTCATATTTCGAAAATTTGCTTTTAACGCATAAAAAGTTAGTATGAGTTCATTATAACAAAGTGCTAATGTTTTAAATTAGTGATTTTTTAAGCTAAAGAATATACATAAAAAATGAGGTTATTTAAAAAAAATAGAGTGTGGCTGTGTCATGGACACGGCCGTGTGTTGTACGTGAATACATCTATGTAACGAGTTATATTTTTTAAATCAAATATTTTTGATAATATTTTTTTATTCTAACACCTTATTATATTCACTATTACTACTTAAAACTATTGTTTTAAATACAATCGATAGATTTTGACGACAGCTGACGATTAAAACTTAAACGAACATCGTAGCTGTTCTGAATCAAAAATTATACTAATTATGGCGGCGCTTCCCCCTCCACCGCGCGCGATGCGTCACTGTTCTTGATCGTAATGAATTCTTTGATCCTTTAGCTATCCAGTGGTATAATTTAATTTTTCATGTAGAGGATAGATTCGAAACTGCAACGCCAAACTGTATCCCCCGATTTTGTTATCATTAGATTTTTTGGATTGCCCCCGTATGGTAGCAAATTTAAAGACGTATTCACGTCAAAATTATTCACAATAAATATCTATATATTGTTATTACTTTTTCACTATTTTCACTTTAAATTAATAATTATACAGTACACACAACAAACATTTTATTATTATTAACATTTCTATTTAGAACAAAAATGTTAATAATGTAAATTTTCAAAGTATTAAAAATATAAATAATTACGACGTTTAAAGATTTCATTTATGATATATACATTTTTGAAATTATATTTTCATGGATTCTCTTTATTTATTTTCAATTTATTGTTTTTTGTGCTGATTAACAGTGATATTTTCATTATTGCTAAAATGTATTAATGCTCAATTATTCATTTATAATTAAAAAAGACCATAAACTAAAGATTTAATAACGAAATTTTTAAGATTGGCAGAATTCAATCTTTTCGTTAATATTAAATGTAATAGACGCCATCTTTCTAAAATTTTAAGTTTTTATTAATCGCTTATTTAACTTTTTCTTTTATTATCACCATTCGTTTGTTTTATATGCAGCACCTAATTATAAATTTAAATTGAAAATAGTGAAAAAAATTGCAATAAAAATGGAGGTATTATAATATAATATGGAGGTATTATAATGAGTAATTTTTTATCCAATTTTTCTTAATAAATTAATCGTGACCGAGGTCTTTTTTAAATACATGTTTTTTTATGCATATTCTTTTATTAAAACATTACTGAACTGCACTGGTTCCAGAAGTAAAGATGACAATACACGTAAGTAAATTATATTATCTATGAAAATATTTAACAGGCGCCTTTAGATATTTCCATTTCTGCTACAGTGAGCGCTGCGGTCGATTTCGTTACCCCCACTCTGTTGTCCGCACCCGGTCAATATGTGTGTGAAATGTGTCTTAAAAATAAATGAAACACAATAAATCCATCTGAGTGAATTGTCAAATATTGTCAATTATAATATATATACTTTAATAAAATTTCGTGTTAATAGGATCATCTAAAAAAATTTCCATAAAAAATTTGAACTTCCCATTTCACCCCTTTAGGGGATAAATCTTTAGAAATATTCATCCTGAGTAGACTACATTATATAAATAATGTTTACTACAAATTAATAGAACCATTTAACAGTTTCACTCTCTTGCAAATTTTGATACGCTATGTCACCACTTAGGAATTGATTTCCAAAAAACTGTAAAATATATATTCATTTTTTTAGTAAAATTTGACATATCGAGTTAATGAACCATCCAATATTTTTCTCCATTTCACCCCCTTAAGAGTTGCCTTCTAAAAAACTATAAAACATCTATTACTTTATTAATTTTTTTGTGCTACTACGGAATTTCGAAATAATAGGACTAATTTTTTTGAAACCAACTTTTAAATCCTACTACCTACCTATTATTACGAAACGGTGCAAAAAAACGAGTGTGCTTTAAACCACACGACTGAAGTAAAACTTCAAATTCACAAAATATGAACTTTAAAATGAATTTACAATTTTATTCACTTTAAACGTAAAATATTTAATGTATTGAAAAAAATAATAATTTATAAAATTGTTCAAGAACGAAATGAAATTACAAAATAATCAAAAAATCACCGTTCGCGTAACGCTAGCAAACTCGCATATATATATATATATATATATATATATATATATATATATTTCATGCACTGGCATATTTCATGCACTGGAAGAGAGAAAGAAAATGTGCGGGCGCACTGCTCTGTTGCTCCTACAGTGTAATACAGACAATAGACTTGCACCGTGTCTTAGATATACGAAACATAACTGGCTATGAGACAAAGAGAGAGAGAAAATGTGTGCTGGCACCTCTCTCTCTCTTGTCCCTACAGTAATATACGAAACGTAACTCTCTCTCTTTCTGTCTTCACTAACTTATATCTCCCTCTCAACTTCCGTTCGCCTCGCCCGATCACACTTTTCGTAACGCTCTCATCACGCATTCACCAGCTTACTCCCCAAGTCAAGCGTGCGTAAAGAAGTTACTTTAAAAATCTACTCTATTGAAAGCAGTCCAGATACTCTTGAGAAATATTTCATCGCAATACCTTTTTCTTCCAGTGCACCCACAACTTAGCCAGTTTGATCATTTGTAATTTTTATAAAAACTTAAAACATATATATATTAAACATTATATGTATATATTACACAGATACGTCATTGACGCTCTAAAAGTGGTCTTCAAAAACAAGTAATTGTTTTGTCCTCAAAACAACTACCTATTTCACATGCTTTTTTCTTTAACTTCTATCTCTTTCTTTACAAATGTGTGTAAATGCTACCTAAAGCCACTTTTTGGTCATGTTATAGGAATATAACATGTCAATTTAACACAACGTCATTGATGCCCACTACTTTTGTTATTTTTAAAATTCCAGACGGCTGGCTGCCAAAACCGTATCGTATATTTAGACCATTATTTCTGATGTTTTCCGTGTCTTCTGATGTGGTCATATAGGTCGTTGCCATGGTGTTTTGGATTGATCACAGTCCACCGCGGAATCCTGGTTCCATTCCCGACTGCTCATTGAGTAGGCCTGGAATAATTGTAATCACGTAGCTGACACATCACAGACCGGTGACCACTAACGATTATGGGCATTACCTCCAATGATACACGCATTGAGGGAGGCTTATATCCAGCGGTGGACGGAGACAGGCTAAAGATTTTTTCTATGATATTGACGTAGTCACACATTTTGAACATCGAAGTCGTATGCTCGTAAGTCGTAAGTCGTATTATCTTAAATGCTCGTATCTTAATTACTCAGGTCTTACTATGCCTTATCACAGACATTTTCCTCGTCATCGTCTTTATGGTCCTTCAAAATGTTTAAAAAGTTATACTCCTCAGAGGAAGGTTATTTTTAAACTCAATTTTATCAATCTGTTATGGACAATTGCGTCCCTGACACTTAAGACTGAGATTTGAGAAAGACTGCATCCTTGACGCCGAAGGCCGATGTAACCAATGCAATAATCGGGCAGCTGAGTGCTCACAATTGCTGGCCAGCCAGCGGCCGCGTAAAGGGATCGAATCGGCCATAAGGTGCGAATCCACTTCAATCTGCCTACAATGTACTTGAGTTCGATGTGCTTTCTTCGAGGAAGAGTTAATGCAATCGCGTAAAGTGCAGTGCAGCCCAGAACACAATTCCTCTCCAATGTGAGATATCACTTTTTTAGATGGTCACCGATAACGATAGTTAAATGAGTAAACTAATGACTAAATAATCAATTTTTAAAATTTTTATTCACAACTAACGAAACTACGTGATGTACCTAGTATTATTTCTACTTTATTTAAATAAAATGTAAAGATCTTTACAAATAGCCCACCTAAAGATGTTGTAATACAACGAAACCTAGGTCGTGGTAAAGAATTTAAATAAAGTAGAAATAATACTACATCTCGTACTTTCATTTAGTTGTGAATAAAAAATAAGTGATAATGAATGTCTACAAAATTAACGTCAAATATATTCAGTATCACATCTTGTATAAAAATAATTTCATTGTAAATATTCAACCTATTTCTATATCTGTTAGCGTTATAATTAATGACTTGAAGTTGGTTATAACCTCGGCATTTTGTGCATACCTTGGAAAGTACTTAGACTACATGTCTACATCGCAATCAAGGCACTAGGTTAATAGAACAACTTAGTCATTTCCGTTACGTCTAGCGCTTATGTAAATTTAAATAAAGTAACACATTTATTTCCATTTGGCACTTTGTATAAACGGGGTATTGCACGTATTACATCGGTTTATCGGAGTGGTGCGGTCAAGCGAAGTTTGCATGCCGAGTTCAAAAAGAAAGTATTTAGTGAAACTTATAATATACTTTACATACAAGGACTGGAGGCAAATATTATTGTATTCATTCAACTGAACAATACATATGGTGACCGTATTGCCACAAGATTAACCTATTTCAGTCAAAGAAAGAAATATAATTTTTAACAATTAGTATGTGGTATATGGCCGGAAATTGTGTCAACCTTAAAGAAATTTTAAAAAGTCAGACGTTATAATGGTGATTAAAATTTCAATAAGCCCTTTAACTTGACCATAGAGATAACAAAAAGATTAAGAACACAGGATAACCCTATCCTGTGTTCTTAATCTGGGGTAAACAGGTAGACTATAAAAATATTCAGAAGAGGTAATATTTTTGAAATGCTTTCAGAAAACGTGAATGACGATTTATTGTTCACATAGCGATCAAAAATTGTTCTTAAATAAGCGGAAAATATGGTTATACAAAATTAAGATATGTGCGGATTTGTTGAATACTTGTTATGACGTTATTAAAAATTTGTTATATTTTATTAAATAGTTATACTCAATTATTGTTATGTGCAACGCAGACGCACGATTTTGTAGGTGGTGTATCGGGGGCCGATAACTGCCAACTATTGTGAGACAAACTTTTGTGTTGAACTTTTGTGAAACTATTGTGAGACAACTTTTCGTCGACTTACCACACTAGTCGAGTCGACCGTGACTAACGCCCCATGTACCACACACGGTCAAGACTCTCAGTCGGTTCTCAGTTTATTGACACTTAAAACCGCATTTTGTATGAATAATGTAACAATTGGACTGTGCAATAAGGCACGGTCGGTAAAGTAGATTCTTGTTCCGAATTGGCTGACAGTTAAAGAGAAACATAAATACGGTTTTAACTGTAAATCCGCCTGACAGTCTTGACCGTGTATGGTGCATATGGGCGTAAATGTCGCTGTCTCCGTTAATGCGTCTTCAGTCGTAAGTGCTATCGTTTTCTCCGCTAGCGCCTTTTAACTCGTAACGTTCGGATCAACGACAATCGACCGATATTTTCATAGGACCGATGTTTGTAGAATGTGTAGAACATAAGACATTTAATACTATAAGTGTTATATATCACCTGTTCTATTTTCTGCGATTATTATCGGACCGATTATGGTCGATATTAGACCACACCATAGGACCAATGTTTGTAGAACGTGTAGAACATAAGACAATATTTTAAGTGTTGAATATCACCTGTTCTATTTTCTGCGATTATTATCGGACCGATTATGGTCGATATTAGACCACAACATAGGATAGATGTTTGTAGAACGTGTAGAACATAAGACAATATTTTCAGTGTTGAATATCACTTGTTCTATTTTCTGCGATTATTATCGGACCGATTATGGTCGATATTATATCACACCATAGGACCGATGTTTGTAGAACGTGTAGAACATAAGACAATATTTTAAGTGTTGAATATCACCTGTTCTATTTTCTGCGATTATTATCGGACCGATTATGGTCGATATTATATCACACCATAGGACCAATGTTTGTAGAACGTGTAGAACATAAGACAATATTTTCAGTGTTGAATATCACTTGTTCTATTTTCTGCGATTATTATCGGACCGATTATGGTCGATATTATATCACACCATAGGACCGATGTTTGTAGAACGTGTAGAACATAAGACAATATTTTAAGTGTTGAATATCACCTGTTCTATTTTCTGCGATTATTATCGGACCGATTATGGCCGAATATTATTATGCGTGTTGCTGCCACACGACGAGGATAGAGCGCGCGAAAATGCGCTCGAAAAATTATTACGGTCACTAAATATCTAGCTTTAAAAAATAAAAAGAACTTTTTTCAATTGCGCGAATGAAAGCTTATGTTATTAATAATCATATTTCAAATATATAACAAACAAATTACAAATACAACATATATGGATTCTATTGTGTTATCCAATACGACATCGAATATATCGTGACTTTGTTTAACTCTTTAGTTCGTAATATTCTTGAAACTGCGTTAGTTTCAAAAACACTTATCTGTCTCCGCATAAAGTAATTTATATAATCATCATACAGAAAATATTAAACACTTTAAATAGATTTTGTGTTAAGACATGTATGTTTACTTATTTATTCTCTTCAAGTTTTATAAAGGGAATGTTTGGATGTAATTCTCTTCAACCCCGATAAAAAAAAATGCCTTATCACAAGCCGTTCGCTTGAGATAAGGCATTTTTTAAACTTTTTAAATCATTATATTAATAATTCCTAGGTCTTGACTAGCGCTTCATGCTCCCAGCTGCTACATGCTAGGACTAATTCATAGTTTATTTCATCTTCCTAAAGCACGCATAATTATACTGCGGCATTAACAAATCTAGAATTACGAGATGATCCCACTGGATTTTTTTTCTGTTTCAGTGATCACATCACGAATGCCATTACGGATTTGCTTAATTAGAAATACCAATTTAATATATTTATTAATTGTATTACATTTTTGTCTTTGAAAAATTTGTATTTATGATACGTAGACATGATGAATGTTTTGGGTAAATTTATAAGTTGAACAAGAAGATTGGAAAAAATAAACATCATAATCATCGAGTAAACTATAAAGTTTCAATATGAAACCGCTTAGAACCCCAGTAGTAAAATTAATTAAGTATTAACTATAAAGCCAATATCAAAAAGTTAAAAAGGGCTACGCAAAACACGCGGAAACGTAGCGAATTTCCTTACTCCTTCGGAGTCCTTCACCACCCGCACAATCGTACCTGCACATATGAGATAATAGCTATTGGTAGGTATGTACGGGAGGGGCGGGGGGAGGAACTCGTTATGCAATAGACTATTCAATGGATTGGATTCAAATGGATCTTTCGAAAACCGTTATTGGTACAGAATTGTCGGAAGCAATCAATTTTGTATTTAAAAGTCTATTATATTTTACTATAATTTAACAAACCTAAAAAAGAAGGCAAAAGTTGCGATTTCTAATATCATGAGAAAGTTTGTGCATACGTAAATACATATATATGTGTGCGTGTGTGTGTGTATACATATATATATATATATATATATATATATATATATACAAAACGAGTTTTTCTAGCTATTTGTTAGTAACATAAAATTTGACAGTTAGATAACCTAATATCCGAACACAGACATTAAGTATGTGACGTCATCATAAATTCAGTATTAAGAATGCTCCAAAATAAAACACATAATTTTTTTATTCAATACTTTCCTTGATATTGATAAAAAAATAAACCTTTCATTGGCAAGTATAACAGAAAATATATAATTTAACCGACCATAAACAGAAATAAAATATTATTATTTATTTTTTGCGACATATCTGCACAAAGTGTCACACCGCTAGACAAATACCAAAATAAAGGCGTACTACAGATAAATAAATAATATTTTAAATAGTTCCACACTTCATCAACGCTCTAACAATGGACCTAAAAATAGGTTCACACTCACGGTATCGTGTAGACACAGGATGCACAGGATCAGCGAAACGCAATAAAGTAGGAGGTTTGTCGACTAATATATTATGTTGTACAACGTATTTCTGAAAACCTATAATCCTAAATAATAGTAGATAAACTACAGAAACAAGGGATGTTCGATTTATTTATCATGTTATGTAAAGGATGAAAATACGAACATTTCATCCCTTAGATATGTCGAATTAAGCTACGATCTGCAGTTGCCCATTACAGCGGTTCAAATAAATTTTTAGGTAGATAACCTCTTTCTAATACGTGCGTAACGTAAAAGCGCTCTGTCTAGCAGCGTCATTTTACCTGAACACATTTTCTTTACGTTAAAGCTAAATAAATATTGATTTGCAAGTAATTTAAATAAAGCTGAGTTAAATTAATAACTTTTAAAAGAAATACAATTAGTTTTGCTAAAATTGCAATTATTTCACAAATTTCATATTTAGTGACTTAGTTAATGTTAATTTGTGTAGATGTTGCAATTGTTACATGACTACGATTTCATGTCTAGACTATCACCATATCCTAAAGTAGTTTTAAAGATTATAAGCAAATCTCTACTTTTACTGATTTTACTTCAGTGATTTTTTTCAATGTACGTTTTTCTTTTAAAAACTGGAAAAAATCGATATAAAGTTTCAAACAACAGCAGAAGCTAAGAAAAAACACAAAAATCTCTCATTGCATGCTTACTACATGACTACCTACTTCCATACTAAATTTACTGTGATTTAGTAGAATAGTTTTCAAACAAAAGTGATTAATGTGACTAGAGTAAAGATTTTCCAAGAAAGTACAAAAAAACCATAACTTCTAAACTATTGATTTTCGCGGAACCACGTTGTTTTTAAATGACTTATCACAATATTCTCTGCTTAAAAAAAATTAATGGAGCACTGTAAGTATACACATGTTTACTGGGTAAAGTTGACCCATAACATATTACCGCTTTTGTATATAAGAAAATACAAAATAGATTTTGGAATAGTAAACAAATTCAAAGTTGACGGATTACTTTAAATAATTATTTTAAGATGTAAGAAACAAATATAAGCTATAAGATTAAGAGAACTGATTAAATATCTTCGTAAATAACTCCGAACAAATAATATGAAATATTAAAAAAATATGTATTTTATTTACACGCGAAAACTCTCTATTACGAAAGAAAATACTCGAGAAAAAACTTGCGGTTTAATTATAAAGAGTTTACACTATATTATCATATTATAAATCTCTCGTCTTTGAGGGTATCGTCAGTTTCCAGCTTGTTTGATACTTTAACGCTTGTAATTATCGAAATCCACTTCAATACCAATTTCAAAATTGTTCCCAGTACCTAAACTGCTTTAGCTAAAAGATACGCGCTTACCCATGAATAATACTCAAATCTTTATACTTGTACTTCTTGATTTTAGCAGTGCATTCAACTCTGTTGTTGTTCATATTCTACTACTTGTCTGAAGTCTTCTAACATATCTCCATATCCATTAGAATGGCTTATTATAATATCATCTCTATAGAATATCGTAGACAATCTGTGATCAGATACTTTGGTATTTTGAATGGATTGACTTCAGCTCCTGTGCCCAAGGAAGGGTTCTTTTGCCACTCTCTTTTATTAAGAATATTACACATATTCTAGTTTTTACAACGACGAGTTACAAAATTATATATGGCCGTATTGACATAAATTCTACAACAGCTGTAATTTACACTCTGAAATGAGGATCTAATTTCAATCGGCCGGTGGTTTAATAAAATGGATTTGTTAGTTAATTTTGTATATTCAGAGACATGATAAAGTTTTCTAAAGCTGGAAGACGCATAAATTTTTAAGATGATTTAATTTATTTAAACGATCTTCCATGAGCCTCAAAAAACGGACTGTTCCGTAATAAAGTAAGGCATTATGATGAAAATAAATAGAACACAAACAAGCAAGTAGTAAAACGTACTGGCAATATGTCATTTCTCCATATCGTAGTTTTTTTTTGTTGGCTATGTTTTTCTCTCTGTTATGCAACGTCGCCTTGCTAACATTGTTGTTATTAATTTACTTCATCACATTATAATTGTTAAACGGAAATTAATTTTGGTTTTAATTGATGTGAACGTTTAAAAACGCTTAAAGTCCTTTAAGTAATCTTCCGAAAATGATTTATTTTGATTAACAGTGAAGGTATTTAACAAACAAGTCTTTTAACAACTGAACAATAAGAAGTATTGTTCGGCACAACTTCAGTGGTTAAAAGATTGCACAGTGGCTATTATAATCAACTATGGTACCTTTAGCACGAGAATCTTGAAAATTTGATTTTTACTGTCAATTCTGTATAATAATAGGTACCAAAAGCTATAATTAATTAAAAGACACATATTTTGAGTCCATTAATTGATCGAAAGTGAATTCATATTGATATCATCAAAGGCAGTTATAATATTATTTGAATCTAAGTTCATATGTAATTCGTCCGTATACAGTCCGGATATTTTGACAATACTGTCAAAAAATATAGAAAAGCAATACGGAAAGAACTCCACCACGCTACACAGCCAACTTGAAACATTCGGTCCACTTGAAACAAATGTGAAAAAATATTAACTCATTATAGGTTTGAATTAAACCAGTCTAGAGACGTTTATGACACTTTAGATGATTTTAATTGAATGAGTAAAATGTCGGAAGTGTACAGAGTTGAAAGATTATCGATGTTGAGTGTGTACTGCAATCGAATTTAAATCAAGTTTGAAATGGGTCAAGAAATTGGCGAGTTTGTAAAAAATTACTAGGGACTTATGAATGAAAGATACGTTAAAAACTTTTAATAGAAATGGTAACATCAAAATTTGTCTTAAGTGTTTAGGCAATTTATGATTTAATTAGGAATAATCTGAAGCATTCTTTCCATTCTATATTAAAAATATTAGGGAATGTTGGCGATATAATAATAGGCTTAATAGCATCTGTACTAATGTCACCGCTGCCCTTAATAAGACCTATAACAGTATGTCCTCCAAATGCATAATAAAAAATAGCGCGTAGAAGTGAAACTTCTCTAAAAATAGAGAATATGATTGATTTAGTGTGAGAGACAGAGAGAGAGAGAGAGAGAGGGTATCTCAAAAGAAATACAATACAAAACTTGACATAAAAATATTAATAACACAATGTAAGCGTGGTACCTCATCTGTTCAAATATAACGTCTGAAACGTACATCTACGACGCACGCATGCGTGATACTATCTTATTCAGTCGCTTTGTATTGCTGTGTATACATCGCTCTCTTTTACTCCACTTCCATGGCATCGGAATATATAGTTCTGTTTCTCCTTCTCTCTACGTCATATCTTTGTTCTCTCTCATGTAACGATCTATGCCTAAACATGACGTGACCTTAGAAGTTTACTTTCAATTCTCGTCCACTTGTCAATCATCGCAACGACGTCTAAGAAGTTTCACTTCAAAAGTATTATTTTTGGCAGATTTTGAACATAAACATTTTTTGTTACGGTTCCTTATAATAATAATTTGAGAAGATATAGATGAACGAATCATCCAAGAGAATCAATGAGGCGAATGGAATGCGTCAGGATACAAATTTAGACATTTCATCGACATTGCTTATTATATTTAGACATGTAAACAATTTTTTGCAGGCTGACGGTATAATACGGCAGATCATATAGCCTAGGCATATAGTAAAATGGCATCTTTTCACGATAGGATTTCGGCTGGACATCCTTCGGCATATCGTTCTCGTAGGTTGTCAATCAATTGGATCAGGATATTAAAATAAATAGAGGTTAAATACATGAGAAGTAATTGCACCATTTCCCAATATTCCTTTAGGTATCATAATCTGCCGTATTATACTGCGATATTCAAGTAACGTGGACTGAACTTATATTTTTACTTTTGCCCTTTAGCACATTTCTTAGAATATAAAATTCTTTTGGATTTAAAGTATAAATTTGTACACAAATCTTCTTTGAAAAGCAAACGTGTACTTTGTTTTTGCACCGGTATTGGAAATTTAAGGAAGTTCATTTAATATGGCATCAGGAGTTTTATAATTTCTTATCATCATCGTTGGACAACAAATACGTTGCAATAAAACTACTACCATTTTCAATACGCAGTTCTACATTCGTTCAACGTCATTCTTACAGAAACGTGATGCGCGAGATTTGATATTTTTAATCTGCATACTTCCGTATCCCGCAATCGGTATGGGTATAAGTGAAAATCTTTTAACTAGATTATATAATTTTAGTCATAATCGACTCTATTTGCAAATTATTTCAAAATTAGAGCTCGCCTTTACATGATAAAGTATCCTTGGTATCACATAGGTACCCTAAAATGTGCACAAAATTTTAATTAATTTACATTAATTAATTATTACGGAAAATGTTAAGAGAAGCCCAACATTCACGTAATGCAGATACAAAATAGTTTATAAACTATAAGGCTAGAAAGTTCAGCAGACAGATTTTGATGGAATTTATGACACATGTTTTATTGATTAGTGCAGATCGCCTTATTGCGGGAAAAAGAAGTAAAATCAGTAAAACAAGGCAAAAGCTTTTCAAAAGAATTTTTGGAAATGTTAAGAAACCAATTTTTGAGAAAAACTTTCAAAATTAAATAAAAAAATAGCATTCTTTACTGAATATTTTATTAACATTAATCAAACTAAAAGTTCGTAGAAATGATGCACTAGTTGTTTTGTTTTATGAAAAAAATCCATAATATTTTATCTTGTTTGAAGCTTATTATGTGCCTATACGTTTTTTATTGTATTTTTTTGTTGTTAATTGACTCAATTAGTTAATACATAGATGTACAAAAAACTTAACAAAATAATATTACTCGCTCAGATTGCCTTTTACTATCACTGTGCGAACATTGCGTATTGTGCCGCGCGGCGTGCGGTTTATGTGTACTGTTGGCAGTGGCGTAGTATGCCTTAGACGGGCCCTGTATCAAAATTTGTTGGAGGGCCCAAATTAAGGGTAGAGTTTTCACAAAAGAAACAGTAACGCTCGCATTGAATTAAAATAATTATATATTGATTATAAGTTATTACTTACAATTAATGCCCCTCTCATTATTACCTCCGTTAAACTGGATGCAAGGCTAATGAATTTTATCAGCAATAATTCCATAAGTTCCTTAATGGAATTAATTTTCTGAATTTCAGATTTTAAGCATATTTTCCAAACAATTAATCGTTCATAAAGATCAACTCACTTGTCTTTACAGTATTTAGCAAACAGTTTTCCGGCATACTTTTTTATTATTAAGATAAGAGTTTCTCCAGTTGTAATACTTCGAACATATTACTCAAGTCACAGAGGCTCCAAAATCTTTGTTTAGTTTGAGAAATTAATATATCTAAACAGCAATAGTACACATTGACTTTAAAATACGATTCCGGAGCGTCGTTTCTTGAAGACCATCTAGTAGGACATACCTTTTTGAAGGTAATTTTATATTTGTCAGATAAATTGGCCAGCCCATACTCGACATTGGCCAGTGTTTTATACTATTGCTAAAAAAGTCCATATTTTTTACCAAATTATCGAAAAAAATTGATACTTCAGGAACACGTTTCGCAGCATTGTTTAAAATTAAATTTAATGTGTGTGCCGCACAATGAACATAATCGGCATTTGGGGCATGCTCTTTTATAAGGGCTTGTAATCCTCTATATACACACCCGACATAATATTTGCTCCATCGTAACCCTGCCCTCTACATTTGGACAAATCAATTCCATATTTTATGGTATTTAATATTTCAGTTTTAAGTCCTTCTGCACTACAATCAGATACTGCCATAAACCTCAAAAAGGAATAGCAGATTTGTATTCCTTTTTGTATCGAAAAACTATAGAAAGTTGGTCAGTTTTTGACAGGGCTCGTGTTGTATCCAAAAAAAATCCAGAAATGGAGCCAGAAAAACGCAGAAATGAAGCTTTTTTCATTCCAAAAACAATATTTTCCCTAACTGGAGTACCAAGCAGATTAACAATTTCATTTTGAATCGTGGGGCTTAAATAATTTGTTTCGCCTTTCGGCTTTAAAGAAGTTCTTAGAAAATAGAATCATAATTAGAGTTAACGTAAAATTGACATGAAATTTCCAGATTCAGAATCATGGCCTCTTAAAGGTAGATTGCATGATGCTAAAGTAATTTTAATATTGATTTCACTTTGCAATAAAGTATCGATGGTATTTCCTTGTAACCAATTATTATAAGATAAAGATGTATTAATATGCTGCTGTGAGTGTTCATAGTCAGTTATACATTGTGTAAAATTACTTCTAACGGAAACACCGTTAACCCATGCGGAGGAGTACGATTTGCTTTGACGATCTGCTAACATCCAACAGAAGTGGAAATACGGCTTGTTTGAAACATTAAAATAACATAGCCACGGTCTTGGATTTTTTATACCAGCCTTATTTAAATATGAATAATCATAGGCCGGAAAACATAACTTTGTTTCTGAATCCTTTGGAAACGGTCTTTGGTTTAAATGGCCCTAATTTAAAAATTATTTTTCGTTCGCATTCAGTTGGTCTGTCACCAAAATTTCCTCGATCTGACGAAGGTATATTATGAAATTCTTTAGACTTCTTAGAATCATTGATATAGGTTTCTTTTATTTCCGCTTTCTGCTTCAGAAGAAAGCGGAACTTTAAAATGTTTCTAAAAAAATGTTTCTTTAAAATGTTGCTAGCTCTTTAAAATGTTTCTCTAATTTGAATAATTATAAAACTATCAAATAATTCTAAAACTATCTAAAATCTATATATTAAAGAAATTTTAAAAAATGATGTTAAAATTTTATTCAATTACATATCAATTGATAACCTCTACTTAATAAATAACATAAAATTTTAATTCATAATGGTATATTGATTGATTGAAATAAAATTAAATAAACAAAACCATTCTATTTTTTTTATTATGTAGGTATATACTGTATATATATATGTACATATTATAATAAAACATTGTTTTTAAGCGACTACCGATGGAGGAGGTTATGAGTTTGGCGCCCTATGTATGTGTGTAAGAAGATATGCTTGTGTGTAGCCGATTTTATGTTCCCTCGTAGTCACCTTTGAAATTTCAAAAAACAAAATCCACCCTTCGCCACTGGTAGATAGATAGGTACTTAGTGCTTACCATTGCAATCTAAATCGCTCACAGATTGATGGAAAAATGAAGAAATTATGGACAATTTCTTCATAATCTCCTTCTTTTTCTATTTACCTTTTTTTCATAGCTCCGCTGGGGTAATCTCTTTTTCTTTCACACATTTTTTTTTCACAAATTAAATTTATTAACCAATAAATAATCACAAAAATAAGATTTTATTACACTGTAATAACGTTTGAACCGGATTAAAATAAATCGCGTAAACATTGTTCCCCGTGGTTCGACATTGTCATTAATTCAACGGGGGAATCCCGCAATAACTGATGTATGCTGACACGCGTCCCGGGTTAATCGTAAGACGTCCTGTGTTGCTAACATTTGGTCGCCCGCTTAACCCGGGTAAAATAGAGATTCCTTTTTTTGACTTTCGTAATTTTTAAAGTGAAAACTTCTTTAGGCACGTTGGGAACCTTACTTTTATGATATGATTTTTTTACCGGGAAGTACAGACTAAGAGTTTAAGTGAGATTGTTGATAACATTTTATGAATTTTTGCTTACGTACGTTCGGGGTCTCTGTAGCCCGGGGGCCCCTTATAATTAATGTGCTTGATACAGCGGTAACTATGCGCCTGACTCTAGGACGCGTGTTAAGAATGAAACAGTATGCCGCGAGAACAGGATGAGACGTGATAAAATTCACTGAATATATTAATTTTATTGTTTACCCAGGCACCCATAGAAACTGGTTTGCTATATCTACTTAACAACATCATGTAAATAGCAAAAAAATACAAGGTATGCTAACTTGTTGTTTCAAAATATGTTCTCAATTAATCGTGACGATTTACAAAAATTTAATAACATTCAATTGATATTTTTTTATGTTTATTAGATCTGTTTGTGTGACATCTGTGGTCATCGCTTCTTATCGTGACATCAAAACTTCGTCTAGAGGGATTAGTGGACTTACATCTCACTTTTTCGAAATCTCAAAATTATGGAATAGCGCAAAATTATTTTGGGTGCATGGTTAACTCAGGCATCGTGCTAATAAAATGGCTGTCTAAGTTATTTCGCGTGTGGAAACTTCTGCGCAGTGTAAATTTTGACATAAGTAAATTTTTTTACATATTGTAAATTTTGACACGAGCAACGTAGCTTACGTCAATCATCAATTGGGTGAAAAATTATCAATTATGTGAAACATTACTTCGGAGTGTTTCTAAATAAGTTGTAGATTTAAGTAGAAATATATCATGTCTACACTCGTCTAAAATACAAGTCGAAATACAGAAACCACATACAGTTGGAAAGAGCTTCTCAATATAGTGATATCCACGAAACTCCATACGATTGAATGAAATGATGCCGAGAACGCAAGAAACTCGTGACGTCGAAGTGCATCGACGAAGGTGCCAATACGTCTGAATACTAGCGACGTTGGCAGTTCTCAAAGAAAATATTACTCAAACGAGTAATACAGGCCGTCTTCGATACGATCGTTTTTTTTCTAAATTTTGTACTTAAAATTATAAGCAAAATAGAGACGAGATATTAACTAACAAAAACCAGTATCCATAAAGTTCACTTTATTGCACTAAGAACTAAACACGTTAAGAAAATTTTAAAAAATGCATAAAAATTTAAAAACCTTTATATTAAAAATATGATAAATTATGCAACGTTGCTAGTTAAAAAAAATGACGGTTAGTAATATTTAGATACAAAGATTAAAAACACACTTTAAAAATAAGGATTATTATTTAAACATACGGATTTAAATATAAGGCCATATTAAATCATAAGGAAACAAATGGAATAAACATTTACTATCTTTCCAATCTCAATACAATACTAGTTTTACTCTGCACACTTGCACAACACACGTTTGAATTCACATCGTACGTAACAGCAATATGGCGGATCACCTCGTTCTCTCAATGAAACGAACGCCATTAGCTAGCGGCAGCCACTGAGCCAGTCTTGTTTGCGCTCGCAAAGTTGGTGGACTTGTTGCGCGTTTGTTGCCCGCCATTATCGAAACGACAAAACGCTCTTTGCTTTCCAAACAAGTATTCTTACGAAAATTTTTAGAGTTTCACCTGGAATACAACGAGTAAATATTTATTGTAATTAATTTTGTATGTCATTTATGAAGACATTTACTTTTGTAAATTATTGCTGATATAAAAGTGTCCATTTAGTGTCAGTTGTGTTTCAACAAATTCGTAACGACTGTCGAAGTTCCCAATAATTATATCGTTCATTTGTTTTTGTATTATTTACGTGAAATTTGCTGTATTTCGTCGTAAAGTGAAAATTTAATATTGTGATACTGTGATACGGTACTCTTTGTTTCATATTATTTGGACAATCGCCTGATTTACTTCGGTTGGCGTCGGTAAGTTTTTGAAAGTTTTTGTAGCTATAACATAATTTGCTAAAAGTAGGTAATTTGCACAATACTTTATTACTACCGTTTGCTCGACTTTTAATGAGCGGCATGCGGTTGAACAGGTATAATAAAAATGATTGAAACCTGTGTATGCATTAATAACAATTTTTTTTATTTTTGCCAAAGAAACGAGAAAGTTAGCTACATTAAATTACTCAAGTGATTAATATATTTATTGTAAGAACTTTACATAACTTGTTCAACTTCGCATGATACAAAAACCGAATACAATATTTTCGACGATAAAAGTATTTTCGTGTACTTAATTATTTTTTTGACAACTTGAAAAAAAAATATTTTATAAACTACTTATATTCCATGTTGACTGACTTTACTCACGTAACATTTCTTACATGAACAAAATTATATTTTAAATATTCTTTTAGTTTTATTCGCTAGTGATTTTAACACAAAACATTTAAATGATTGTCGTTAATCATCATGACATACATCATTATAAAGTAACTTCCCAACTTCCCGCTTATCTGAATCCGACGTACTGCCAACTGTCACAGTGTCTAATAAACAGAAAAAGATAAAATATTCAATTTTTACCTTTTTCTCTTTTCATTTTTCATGATTTTACTTTACTAACCAGTAACATTGATGTAATTCAACATACTGATATTTTTTTCTTGGTCGTCAGGAACAATTAGCTCTCTACTACGTGCCACATTCATTATGATATAGTTTTTGTATTTACTTTCTTTTATTTAAAAACAAACCCTGAGAGAATTGGAAATAAATAAATTTACACGAGCTTTGTAACTTATCGATCAAAAACAAGTAAGTAAACCATAAATTACTTATCGTCTTTTAAGGTAGGTACTGTATGTAAGGTACCGACCGATGTTTTGAAATTTTTTGTGATATAGTATCATTCTAATTAACAAGGAAAATATTTCTCAAATAATAAGTTGTTAATTAATTATAACAATATTCTTGATTATGACGTTATAAATCTTTAATAAATAATATGGTCGCGTATCCCGAGTGTATGAAAGGATTTTTTTTTGTTTCATTATAATTTCCTTAGAACACCAGTTCATAGATAAAATGTGTATAAATTACAGCTTGTCTAAAAGTGATAAGATGCGATTTGTATTGATACATGTATATCTATTATCTATTACAAATAGTAAAAAACTGAGTCTGTACATTGAATATTTTTAAGTTACAAAGCCTAACAACAGTTTATTCGATTTTAGTCGTTTGTCTGTGTGCGCCTTCATTGGGCACCCTAACCTCAGCAATGGCTGAACCAATTTGGATGCGGTTTTCAGTGATTTATTTCGGTTAGCTTGGGCTAACATTTAGGCTTTGTTTCATTTGAATCTATTCACGAATAATAAAGATACGTCAATCTTTAATTTACGTTCGTTGTGCAAGCTAATATCAAAACCGGCGGAACCAATTTGGATACCAACTTTGTCAATTATTTTTAGTAAATTTTATACTCGTAGAACTCTGAGAGAGAAAAGAAAAAACACAAAAAAATCCTAATAACTTTTCTTACTCATAATTCTACGCGAACGAAGTCGCGGGCACATCTAGTTTTAAATAAAATAAAAAAAACAATTGTGGAATACATATTATACTGATATAAATTAATAATACTTTACTGTTACCAATCTGCGGGTATCGTGTCTACAATTGCTTGGATTCTTTCGTAAAAATAATTCATGCTTGTAAAATAGCTGCAAGGATAAAAAGGGAAAAAGGACTATAACAGCGTTTTCTTTCACATAATAATTAATTTATGTTAAATTTAGTAACGTTACACTTGATTGCTTACCTTTGCATCTTGAGACTTTTTTGTAAATTTCATTTCCGGATACGGCTCTTTCAAATATTATTTCAACGTAGCTATAATTAACGATTTAGTTTGTTTAAATTAAATATATTTGGCAATAGAAAAAGGGTCGTAACAAACACTCTGTAATATCTTAAAATAACTATGTATACCGGTAAACTGTTTTCACGTTGTCTACATTATCTTTACACATTATTTTAGTATAGAGATAAAGATTAAGTTTGCTAATTTTATACACATGTTCTGAAAATTTACCCTCTTTCCAAGTAGACATTATAAACTATATAATAGTAGAAATATCATATAAATCAGATAAACCGATTTAATCTAACGAATCCCAAGAAACAAAGAAGCAAAATTGCATTATTATATGATTAGTGTCATAAATTGCAGATAGAAAATTGTTAATCGGCATCCCAAATATTTTATAAAGTGCGATTGCAGAAATTTAGCGAATTATGTGCAACACAGGCGAACGAATTTTATAGGTGTCGAGTTCGCGGCCGACAACTGCCAACTTTTTATAAAATCAGTAGCCGAGATTCCACCGACTCAATGCATACGTCAGGCTGTCTGCGACATAATATGTTTAATTGTTCACTAAAATAAAATAATCATTTAAATTCCTTACTGTAAAAACGTTTTGTCACGTCAAGTCATAGGTATTTATGTTGTAGGTTAAATATTCATTAATTTTATAGATGTATTTATTTATTCCGTCAATATTACGGATAGACAGACCACTGAATATTTATTAAAAGGCATTACCTGTTATGTCAATGCTTACATAGAAGCGATTAAATATTAAACGTGACACAGTATTTAAACAAACGGTCTGGAATGCTGAGCAATCAAATAGGTTTTGTTGACTAATAATAAGAAGAAATGTATGGTGATACACGTTTGCACTAGTTAAACAATAACACAATCCAACTCCTCACCATTCATTAAGCGAGTTGATTTTAAGATTTATATATTTTTTCTGATAATAAAAAATACACGAAAAGTCGTAAGTATTTTTGTTATTATAGGTATATCTAGTCATTTATACCTAAAGGAAACTAGGAGAAAACGTATGAAAATTTCTACTGAATTTTGTAGGGGCGTGAAATTACTTACAATACACGGAAAAATTCACTTTTTCCGGGTTTATTTAGAAAATAGAAAATATTTAAAACAAAACCCTTTTTATTAGGATTGCATACCTCAAAAATAAAAAAGGGAAACCTTATAAGATCACTCACGTGTCTGTCCGTCCGTTCGTCACAGCCGTTTCCCAGAAACCGCTTAACATAGAAATTTAAATAAAACTTATCTCATTAGTTAAAACTCAAAATAGTGGATCTAATTAAGTATTCGAAAAAATGTTGGTTTTTGAATATATCGTCTAAAAGACCTAATTATGAGGTCTCCAAAATATTTTCTTCGTAATTTTAGATAATATACCTTTAGAGATATACTGAAAAATACCCAAAAAGAATATACCCCCTCCTCTTATTTCCGAAACTACTTAATTTAAAATTGTGACAAAAAAATTTTTTTTTTCGAAACCTACGCGAGGTTTTCTAATTACCTACTATAGCGATTATCCTAGATCTTATAATTTTTTTTAAATATGCATCATGTTATATATATATATATATATATATATATATATATATATATATATATATATATATATATATATATATATATATATATTGTGGTAAATTAATATTTAATAGAAATAATACGTACACTTAAATATTTATAAGTGCTTAAGTGTAAACGGAACCCTGTAGCGCGAGGTTTAGGTACTCATGATTTAAATTTTTCTTTTATATTTAGTTTCTAAAATAAGAATTAAAGTTGCTAGATACGTAGTTAATGTCGCCTTTGTGGAATATTTAATTTAAAATAAATACATTTTCGATTTATTTATTATCGAGAAAAATATTTTGATTGTCTTGATTGCTATGAGTACTAAATAAAATACATTACAATAAAGGATAAGGGAATCAAAATTACACAAATAAACCTGTTGAGTACGAGTAGAACTCGCACTACGAAACTTCCGTGAACACGCAGTATATATGTAAAAGTTTGGATATTTAAGTAGGTACGTAGCCTTTCTATTAAACTGTTTACAGATATTGAGCATATTTTTTACTATGAAAATATATCGCCTAGCATGTCTTTTACGGGCGTAACTAATAGGTCTGAAAACGATAAATTTGATTGCAACCAAACCGTTTTTCTATCAGAGGAAAAAATTAAAAGAAAAATTAAAAAAAGAACTACACTCGCTTGTGCAGAAAATAGTCATTGGGGGGTTAAATGATTTTCACTTATTTTGAAAACCCTTCAAAACATAAATTTAAGTCTTTCTAAATACCATTTTTAGTATTGGGTCAAGAAACTACAGAATATACATGAATTTCATGTTTCTATCGTTTAGCCTCTAGCAGACAGACAGACGGACGGATAAGAGACTTTAGATTTTGGGTACGGAATTCTAAAAATGGTTGTGACCGCCGCGTGCGTTCGAAGTGAAACTGGTTCATGCATTATTGTTTTGAACAGAGTCCCAAATAATATATTTAATTATCTGATACTTAACAAATAATTATCTATATAAAAAAATGGCAGATGTTTAATAAAAATATTTATATTAAACATTGCACTGAAAAGAGGATTTATACCGGTACTATTGATAAATAATATTACTGTATTACACACTTGTATTATTACACAGTATTATTAAAACGTAAATTTTACTTACCGCATGTGTTATTCTTTCTCCTAATTATGTTAATGGCTAACTTAACAAATAATTATCTATATAAAAAAATTGCAGATGTTTAATAAAAATATTTATATTAAACATTGCACTGAAAAGAGGATTTATACCGGTACTATTGATAAATAATATTACTGTATTACACACTTGTATTATTACACAGTATTATTAAAACGTAAATTTTACTTACCACATGTGTTATTCTTTCTCCTAATTATGTTAATGGCTAACTTAACAAATAATTATCTATATAAAAAAATTGCAGATGTTTAATAAAAATATTTATATTAAACATTGCACTGAAAAGAGGATTTATACCGGTACTATTGATAAATAATATTACTGTATTACACACTTGTATTATTACACAGTATTATTAAAACGTAAATTTTACTTACCGCATGTGTTATTCTTTCTCCTAATTATGTTAATGGATAACTTAACAAATAATTATCTATATAAAAAAATTGCAGATGTTTAATAAAAATATTTATATTAAACATTGCACTGAAAAGAGGATTTATACCGGTGCTATTGATAAATAATATTACTGTATTACACACTTGTATTATTACACAGTATTATTAAAACGTAAATTTTACTTACCGCATGTGTTATTCTTTCTCCTAATTATGTTAATGGATAACTTAACAAATAATTATCTATATAAAAATTTACAGATATCTAATAAAAATATTTATAGTAAACATTACACCGAAAAGAGGATTTATACCGATACTATTGATTAATATTATTACTGTATAACTTGTTTACACTCTTGTATTATTACACAGTATTATTAAAACGTAAATTTTATTACCCGCGTGTGTTATTCTCTCACCTAATTATATTAATGGTTAAGAGACAGAGCAACGCATTAACATTCACGAAACTTTCATGCTGGTTGTCTCAATATTAGAAATACGTAAAGGTGAAATCCACTTATATATGTAATAATACACTCCACAACGACTTCAAGCATAATGAAAACAAGCTAAACTTACTTTACAATTAACCACTGATAATTCGCTCACAGCATAGGAGGAAACTATCCAACGTTTCTGGTTTTTCGTAATGGACCCATTTCCCAACACACAAACTTACACTACCGTGGCGAAAGAAGTTTCATTCAACTGGAAAACTTAAAATATCGGTTCCAACCGTCTATTCGAAATATTCTCTCTCTTAATTATGTTAATGATTAAGATACAGAGTAACGCACTAACTCTAACAAAACTTTTATGCTGGTTGTCTCAATTATATAAATAAACACAGATGAAATCCACTTATATATGTACTAATACACTCCACAACGACTTGGAGCATAATACAAAAAAGTTAAACTTATTTTACTATTAAGCAACGATGCGGTAATTCGCTCATAGCGCAGAGGAAAATTATCCATCGCTCCCAAACTATCCATCATTTCTGGGTTTTCGTTACGGAACCATTTCCCAACAAACGAACTTACACTACTGGCGAACAAAGTTTCATCAGAAAAACTAATTGGAAAACTGAGAAAATCGGTTCCAATCGTCTATTCGAAATATTTATACGACTGCCGAAGAAAGACGTTAAATCTTTAGAAGTAACAGTGTTCTCCTTTTTATTTATCATTGAGGAGAAAATAGAATATGATCAACGTATTTGCAGGAACTTAATAAAGTTGCCTTTTTTGAAAATTTTTTTTTTAAACATTAGACTTGTCCTTGATTACTTTACAAGTGGTTCGGTACAAAAAATCCTCTGCATAAACCAAAAGTATATTTTCCATAAAAGTTATGAATGAATAATTATAACGATAAACAAATAAATTAGATAAAGTAAGATAAAAACGGATTCAACTGATTTCTCGTTTGTTTGACTTCGGTTAGAAGTGTCGATAATGCGCCGAGTAAATAACATAATGTTGGCATCCGTAGATTTTCTCCAACGACGTTGTCGCGCTTTTCACGTGGCAAATAGAAAGTTTGAGAGCGTCTGGATTGTCGTATTAGATAGCAATTTATGAAAGTAACGAGAATGTGTAGTAAACGAGTGTACAAGCTTGAGTATAGATGTAGGAATTAGCAATTTTGCATTCATCATTATTAAAAGTAATTATTGACCAAAGTTACATGATGATACATATTCACTTACTATTTTTCTTCTTGTGCATATCTTTTATCCCTTTAATGGGAAAAGGACTAGCCTTTATGATGCTTCGCTGTGCTGATCGAAGCTTCCATTCCTTAAAATTCGCCTAAAGATCTACATTGAATTACCACGCTTCATCTTCTTTTGAGGTTTTCAATCCAAACCTTTTTTGAAAATATGGACGAACTCGTTTATGGACGACAGAGTGGTAAATAGGTTGACATGGGCGATAGAGTAGTAATCAGATTACAATCGTAAATTATCTAATAAAATACGACTTACATATATTATAGGTTGGAATCCTAAGACAAGTCCACATCAGAAATGGCGTTGTAGGTGACTATAAGATAGATACTACACTAGGATGAATTCATTGTGACTTTAGATGATACTCATGTGGAACTATAGTTTGCTGTGAAGTAGCTAAGAGTATGTATCGCTTTCCAAGAGAAGAAAACGATTGCATCTTACTGGTCATGTATACTAGTATATCATACTGGTCCATAGTTTGTAGTTGGAATATTTAACTGTGTATAAAGACGATGGCAATACTAGTATATCATACTGGTCCATAGTTTTTAGTTGGAATATTTAGCTGTGTATAAAGACAATGGCAATACTAGTATATCATACTGGTCCATAGTTTGTAGTTGGAATGTTTAACTGTGTATAAAGACGATGGTAATACTAGTATATCATACTGGTCCATAGTTTGTAGTTGGAATATTTAACTGTGTATAAAGACGTTGGCAATACTAGTATATCATACTGGTCCATAGTTTTTAGTTGGAATATTTAACTGTGTATAAAGACAATGGCAATACTAGTATATCATACTGGTCCATAGTTTATAGTTGGAATGTTTAACTGTGTATAAAGACGATGGTAATACTAGTATATCATACTGGTCCATAGTTTTTAGTTGGAATATTTAGCTGTGCCTAAAGACGATGGCAACAACCGCTCTTGGAACACATTGTACACATGTTTGTTATTAATTTTCCACATTTCTCAATTCTGGAGATAGACTTACAAACCAGGAATAATAGCGGAATATAAAATAATTGCGTTATAATTGTGGGGTTTCCAAAGCCTCACGCACCACCACGCACTCACAGGTATAGGTAGATACCTGTGAGTGCGTGGTGCACACAAACACGTAATTTTAGACCACTCGGTAACGGTCGGATCGGATTGCCGAAACCCTCTACGCGACGGTGGAAAAAGACTAGCAGGAGTAGCAGAAGTTTTAAATTACCTTCATGACATATTTTTTGCACGGTAGAAGGTGAAACTTTAATAAAAATTGATAATGAAAAATTATTTTAAATATATGTTGCTGTTTTACAAAGGCTGAAATACTATTAAACACAGTTCTAGCTCTTTATCATTGTCGCTACTCTTCAGAACAGAGTAGTACCTCGGTATTGCAGAACAACTTGGACAGGAGTTAAGCGACAAATAAAAAAACGGTAGTAAATTATTATATCTACAAATTTTGGTCTGGATTTGAAGGAATAGGAAAAATATAATAGTATATGACAACGGAGGATGTGGAGCCAATATCTGATTGAAACCTTGATGGATCTTAATGTGTGCTTTTTGTGTACTGGCAACAAGTGTCGAAGCCGAAAAAGTATATTGTGCTCTAGGGAACTTTGGTAATCGCTTCGGGCCTTTCATTTTTAAGATTATACTATTAAGATTAACGAAATAGTAAATGGAAATTTAAATATTGGTCTTTTTTTCGTTTCATTTTAAGTTTTGTTCAACTCAGTTCTTATGGTTTTAAAAACTTTGTTGTCAATTTAAACATTTTAATTAAAATCTGTCTTACTCCAGGTTGATTTATAGACTTTTAAATGCAATTTCCTTACTATTTTAACAAGTCTATGTTTTTGCTATTATCGGGCTTAGATAGTCTTAGTATCTATATATGTGACAAAGAAGTTTACGGGAATATATTTTAAGGTTTTTTTACTGTGATTCTTAATATTTAGAATAATTTGTCGTAACAGAACGCAGTGAGCATGTTTGGGTATGGCCTATTTCTCAACAACGGTTTAAAAAGGGACTATAATTGTTTTAGTAATTTCATATGTTACCAGTATCTATAAATGGCGTGGCAGCGTTCGTAAGATATCAAATTTAAAGATTTGTATAATATCTCCAAGTCTTATTTTTTCAATTTTTGAAAACAATTGATTCCACCTGTATGTTGGACGTACACTTTTTATGAAAAACTTTTATGAAAAGCTTTTGATGATATTGCGATTTTTACAGTAATTTTCTCAGAAACAGTTAGGAATTCATATTTGGTTCCTTAACATTTTCTACTCATTTTGACATCAAGAACTACGGGTTCTATGGGTATTTATGTTACTTCCCTTGTATGCCCCAAAACGAATGGGACAAAAATGGTTATAGCAACTTGTATGTTGTACATTTTTTATGAAAAACGTAAGCTTTTCATAATATTGCGATTTTTACTTTATTTTTCTCAGTAACAGCTAATAATTCCCATTTGTTTCCCTAATATTATCTACTCATTTTTACATCAAGAACTACGGGTTCTATGGGTATTTATGTTACTTCCCTTGTATGCCCCAAAACGAATGGGACAAAAATGGTTATAGCAACTTGTATGTTGTACATTTTTTATGAAAAACGTAAGCTTTTCATAATATTGCGATTTTTACTTTATTTTTCGCAGTAACAGCTAATAATTCCCATTTGTTTCCCTAATATTATCTACTCATTTTTACATCAAGAACTACGGGTTCTATGGGTATTTATGTTACTTCCCTTGTATGCCCCAAAACGAATGGGACAAAAATGGTTATAGCAACTTGTATGTTGTACATTTTTTATGAAAAACGTAAGCTTTTCATAATATTGCGATTTTTACTTTATTTTTCGCAGTAACAGCTAATAATTCCCATTTGTTTCCCTAATATTATCTACTCATTTTTACATCAAGAACTACGGGTTCTATGGGTATTTATGTTACTTCCCTTGTATGCCCCAAAACGAATGGGACAAAAATGGTTATAGCAACTTGTATGTTGTACATTTTTTATGAAAAACGTAAGCTTTTCATAATATTGCGATTTTTACTTTATTTTTCTCAGTAACAGCTAATAATTCCCATTTGTTTCCCTAATATTATCTACTCATTTTGACATCAAGAACTACGGGTTCTGCGGGTATTTAAGGCATTTTTGTACCATTAGTTTGGGGCATACTTCCCTTGTATGCCCCAAACTAATGGTACAAAAATGGTTATATCATTACGGTAATATTTAATCTCAGTTCACACTTCATTTCGTTTCTGCCGCCTAGCTACACGCAGTCGTGTTTACATTGATTGTAGTAGTAACTCTTCATACTTCCTGCCTGAAATACACGACCAGATGGGTGAGTCACCCGAATGTACCACGAAAACACCGAACCCGTACTTCGTGTCAAGGTGGTCACTGCGCCAAATAGGCCTCGCACAGTGGCGCACACTGTCGAAATGTCCCACCAATTAGCTAGACAATGCCTTTTGTTGTACTTGTATTCGCTGACACTGTGAAGGTCGCGTGCTTGTGCATTCATTTTGTACAGTAGTCATATTTGTTGAGTGATCTCACATGAGAGGACGATCTTTTAGATTCGTTCTGCCGGCTTCGAAAATGTGGATATCATCTTGTTTTTTTCTTCTTCGAAATATTGATGTTTATGACAACAACCATAGAGTAAATGTAACATCAGATAGTTCCTGAGTAATTGATTCGAAGAAGAAACGATTTTGATGTTTCGCTATTTGGAAAGAAAAGATTCAAAAATATTATTAATAAAAAAGATTCACAAATATTATTTGCGTCCATTTTTATTTAGGGTTTTGCCTGTTATTTTTTGAAGAAAAAAAACGGAACGTGTGTTGCGAGGTTTCTTATGTCTTATTTGTCTGTTATATATACTTGTTTTTTTCTTCCTCGAAAGATTGATGTTTATCACAACCATCATAGTGTAAATTTAACATCAGATAGTTCCTGAGTAATTGATTCTAAAAGAAAAATGGAACGATTTTGATGTGTTGCGATTTGGATACAAAAGATTTAAAAATATTATTAATAAAAAAGATTCACAAATATTATTTGCGTCCATTTTTATTTAGGGTTTTGCCTCATATTTTTGGAAAAAAACGGAACGTGTGTTGCAAGGTTTGTTGTGTCTAATTTGTCTGTTACATACACGTACTTTTAAATGAATTTCACGTAAAAATATGTAATGCAAATCAGATATGAATAAGAAATAGCTTTCTTACGTTGAAAATTTGCTCGTATATACTAAAATTTAAAAAAAACCGGAGAGTTTCAAGTGAAAAAAAATTAAGTTAGAGAATTAGCACACTCACCAGTAGGAATTTGTGATATTGTCCCGTGTCCAGGAATGTAATAAATTTGTCCCGGAAATGTAAAAAATAATGGTAGATAATTCTTTAAAATTGTCTTTATTGACATTTTTCGTGAACCTATACATGCCATAGCTGCATTATATTTATCCCAAAAAACAGCTCTATTGAAAGTTGCCTTAGAATTTATCAGAAAAATAGTATATTTAGTTATATTATAGTTACACTAGGGAAATTACCCTGAATCTTGCAGATGAAACTATACATGCCATAGCTGCATTACATTTATCACAAAAAACAGCTCTATTAAAAGTTGCCTTAGAATTTATCAGAAGAATAGTATATTTAGTTATATTATAGTTACACTAAGGAAATTACCCTGAATCTTGCAGATGAAACTATACATGCCATAGCTGCATTACATTTATCACAAAAAACAGCTCTATTAAAAGTTGCCTTAGAATTTATCAGAAGAATAATATATTTAGTTATATTATAGTTACACTAGGGAAATTACCCTGAATCTTGCAGATGAAACTATACATGCCATAGCTGCATTACATTTATCACAAAAAACAACTCTGTTAAAAGTTGCCTTAGAATTTATCAGAAGGATAATATATTTAGTTATATTATAGTTACACTAGGGAAATTACCCTGAATCTTGCAGATGAAACTATACAAGCCATAGCTGCATTACATTTATCACAAAAAACAGCTCTGTTGAAAGTTGCCTTAGAATTTATCAGAAGGATAATATATTTAGTTATATTATAGTTACACTAGGGAAATTACCCTGAATCTTGCAGATGAAACTATACATGCCATAGCTGCATTACATTTATCACAAAAAACAGCTCTATTAAAAGTTGCCTTAGAATTTATCAGAAGAATAATATATTTAGTTATATTATAGTTACACTAGGGAAATTACCCTGAATCTTGCAGATGAAACTATACATGTCATAGTTGCGTTACATTTATCACAAAAAAGAGCTCTATTAAAAGTTGCCTTAGAATGTATCAGAAAAATAGTATATTTAGTATATTTAGTTATATTATAGTTACACTAGGGAAATTACCCTGAATCTTGCAGATGAAACTATCAGACGAAATTTCGAAGGGGGCGTAAAATTGTTGCGTGCACTGCACCGCCGGCGCTCGATATTTATTTTAGAATTGCAACTCGGGAACTTTGACAATTCATTTATATGTTTAACGAATTATGCGTTATACGAAAATTCATATATATGTTCGTATCAGTTAAGATAACGTCTAATTATTAAAATAATAAGACAAAACAGTTCGCTGATATTGTAGAAACAATAATACTTTTCCTTTATTGAAAAAATTCTATGTATGGTTTCTTTAGGGTTTTGCAACTTAAGAGAAAAAAGAGAACCTTATAAATTACTCGCTAGTCCACCCCTTTGTCCGTCTGTCACAGTAGAAACTTGGCCAATAAATTTGAATCACCCAAAACTAAAGTACAATAACTATCATTAATCCTTATATATCCTTAATAGGTACTCTAAAATATTTACATCAAAATATTACATATTAAGTTTTAAAACTGTTTTTAAATATTATGTGCCATCTGTAAAATCTATAATTTATATGAAGTTCGCTGATATTGTATAAACAATAATACCAGTCTTGATATTGTATAAACAATAATGTTCAGTGGCAGATTTCAATGTTTGAAAAATTGTAAAAAAAAACTTACACCTCTAATACAAAGTAGGTTTATTTTAACTTTATAACAACAAATGCGGATTTAATTTTTTAAAAACCACGTTTTTCAAATGGCGGCCATCGAGTCTGACACACTCGTCGAGTCTAGCACGCATGTTTTCAAAAACGCGTTTGCAGAGCGACTGGGGTATCCTACTGACTTCGGCTCGAATATTTTCTTTAAGTTGTGTCACAGTGCTCGGATTTGTTTTGTAAACAACGGATTTTAAGTATCCCCATAAGAAAAAGTCACATGGGCTTAAATCGGGTGACCTAGGTGGCCACGGTACGGTACCATTTCGGGATATGTTTTTTTCTGGAAATAACTGCCGCACTGCATTCATGGACACATTAGCAGTGTGAGCTGTGGCCACGTCCTGCTGAAACCATGTGTTTTGGTTGAATGATGGACTATTCTGTAGTTCTACTCTGAAAAAGTCATTTAACATCTGGGCATTTAACATATCTCTCCGAATTCACAGTTACAGTTTGGCCACGTTGATTTTCAAAGAAATAAGGCCCTATGATTGCAGATGCAGACATGGCACACCAGACTGTTACTTTAGGCTTATGTAAAGGCTCTTGATGCATTTGTCTTGGGTTGTGGATATCCCAGTAATGAAAGTTCTGCTTATTCACATATCCTCCAATGTGAAAGTGAGCTTCGTCACTAAAGAATATGTTGCCCATCCGGGTAGCAGTACGAAATCTCAACAATATCACCTCCGCGTAAGTTTTTCTTAATTCAAAGTCAGAATCGTGTAAATCTTGAACTTGATTTTATATGGATGGAACTTGAGCTTGTTTCGCATTATTACCTGTAAAGTTGATTTCGGAATTCCCAATATCGATGAACGTGTACGCAGTGATAAACGGGGATTTTCAACGACAGAAACCATAACACGCTCGACATTTTCATCCGTGGCTACCAATGGTGTAGGTCCTGGCCTGGGCCTATTTAATGTTGATCCTGTAGCTCTGAACCTTGCTACGCATGGCTGAATGAGGTTGATCGATGGACCATCACGTAATCGACGAATACTGTAACGATTGTTAAATCGACGGCGTGCTACAGACAGCGAAAATCCACTCGAAATGTACGCCTCGACGGCAAAAGCGCGGTGCTCTCCACTCCACTGTTCCATGGCTACTAAAACATCCGCACCGCTTGCGCTTCTAACGACGCCCCCCGCGCCCCTCTTATGTGTTGCGTTCAGAAACTGTTTGTTCAAACTTTGAAATCTGCCACTTTACAGCCTGTACTTTTCCTTTATTGATGGCTGTCGCTCTAAATTTGACAATTACAATTATTTAGGACATACTAATGCATTTCTCTGAAAAATTACAAGCACTAGATGCTTGTATGCTTGTTTTATGCGTGTAAGACTAATGAGATTTTTAACCAAATTGTAAGGCGTATGCTAGAGTTGGTGGAAGAAAACATTTTTTAGGTATTTGAGTGGCCGTCACTCTGAACAATTTTGCAAGCACCCAGATTTACGTGTGTAAAGCTTGTGAAATGTTTCATCAAATCATAAGGTATATGCTAGATTTTGTAGGAAATTTTTTTTCAATATTTAAATGGCCCTCGCTCTGAATTTGACTATTATAATTTATATTATTACGTACTAAGGTATCTGTTTGAAAAATTGCCAGCACCTAGCTTCATCCAAGGCGTCCGCTAGGTTGTTTGGAAGAATTTTTTTTTTCAATATTTAATTGGCCTTCGCTCTGAATTTACCATACTCATAGCTTACTACCGCCAGCGCTCGATTATTATTTTAAAGTAGCAATTTAATAAGTTCGACTATTCATTTATATGTTCGTAACAGGATAACGTATTATTATTACAATCTAAATATATTATTTCTAAAAGGTGTTTTTTGGTCGAGCGGCTCGATCTCTTTAACTACTGCACCAAAAAAAATAAAAAAAGTACCCACTTAAAACTTATGTTTTCTACTTTGGGCGAAAAATATAAAAAAATTCGAAAAAAAATCTTTTAATAAAAAAATTAATTTTTATAACAATTGGCATGAGCGCCATCTGTGGGCGACACATCAAATATCTTAGCCAAATTGAACACGCTAGATGGCGATATAGTGCGAAGACTTCGCACGGGTCAGCTAGTAATAATATAAAACATTCCGCTGGTATTATGGAAACAATAATATTTTTGCTATCTTTAAGTGGATGTCGCTTTAAATTTAATTATTATTATTATATGATGACTTACTGAGATATATGACTAAAAAGTTGAAAGTACCTCTTCATGCATGCATTTTTAATCAAATCATCTATCTCAAAAATTGCAAGTATCTAGCTTTCATGCATGACGTTTAACCAAATTGTAAGTCGTCTGCTGCTGCTGGGTTTTCTTGAAGAATTTCTCTTTTTCCATATTTATTGGCCGTTTCTTTAAATTCGACTATTACAATTATATTATTACTAAGGTATTTGTCTGAAAAATTATGAGTAACTAGCTTCAATCGTGTAAGACTTGTGAGATTTTTAATCAAATTGCAACTCGTCTGCCAGATACTGTGCAATTTTTTTTTCAATGTCAAGTGGCCGTCTCTCTGAATTCGACCATAGCAATTATTTTTGGACGTACTAAGTTGATGGTTTGAAAAATGAGACACACAACACTTGTCAGATATTTAATCAAATTTAAAATCGTCTGTTAGGTTTTATTAAGGCATTTTTTTCACAAAATTGCGAGTACCAAGCTACACGCGTGTAAGATTTGTCATATTTTATAAACCGAATTTTTAGGCCAGTTCTAAGTTTTGTGGAAGAAAATATTTTTTTTTAGTTTAAGGGACTTTCGATCTAAATTTGACTATCACAATTACAATATTACGTGCTAAGTGCACCAGCATAGTGCGTGTAAGACTTGTTAGATTGTTTACCAAATTGTAATTCGTCTACTAGGTTTTGAGGAAAGGAATAATGTTTTTCGAATAATTTTTACTATATATACACTTATTTATTTAATATATACTTACCGTGCTCTAAATTTGATTATTACAATTTTTTCGGATATACTAATCTGTCTCAAAAAAATTATATATATTTAGCTTCATGTGTGTAAGACTAATTAAAGTTTTAACTAAATTGTGGGAAGTATGCCATGTGGAAGAAAATATTTTTTTCAGTATTTCAGTGCTTTGTAGAAGAAAATATTTTTTTCATTATTTCAATGACAGTCGCTCTAAATTTCACTTATACAATTTTAGAAGCCACTTATATGTATATGTGTCTAAAATATTTCAAACACCTAGCTTCACGCGTGTAAAACTCATGAGGTTTTTAACCAAATATTAAAGGGTCTGGTAGGTTTTGCGGAAAATATTTTCCAGGATTTAAATGTTAGGTTTCATGGGTATAAGATTCGTGAGATTTTTAACGAAATCCTAAGGCGTCTGCAAGGTTTAGTGGAAGAAAACATTTTTTTTCACCAGTTAAGTGATCGTCGCTATAAAATTTAATATTACAATTATTTCGAGATATAATCGTCTGCAAAATTGCAAGCACCTAGCTTAATGCTGTTATACTTTTTAAATTAATTGGTTTATTATAAATTTATAGAGATTTTTTTAAATAAAATAACACGGACGTGGAGTTTATTAGTCTATATTCTTTTTGTCAATATTTTAATAATTTTACGTTATTCTGCCATGAAATTAGCTCATTAAATGTGACAGGGCTCGCGATGCAATTGTGCAATAATTTTTTGCCCGCTTACAAATTCGATTTACTTGTTTCGTCTGTCAGTTTCATCGTCATACTAAGTAATATAGTTTTATGATGAAAAATAATATTAATAATCGTAAAGAGTTTAATAGAGATATACGTACATATATATTATTATATTTATAGATCGTCGCATACTTTGCGCGGGAAGAAACAAAAAATACTTCTTTTAAAATCGAAAAAAATAAATTGAATGGATCTAAGTATTTTACGCAATTTATTGGTGTGGAAGTTTATTATTTTTGTTACTTGACCATTTTATTTGAATTGTATAAACCTTTGTTATTTTTGGAAAGTAACGAGCTGAAAATCAAGTAATATTCACAGGCGAGAATGACTAAATAAAGTGCATAAAACCTCTACTATAGTTTCAGTGCGAAGCAACGTTTCAAGACGCAGTGCAGCACTGCTACTTTTAGCTACCTATGCTGCATTTTTAGATATTGATCCGTTAAATTAAGAAAAAAATATTTTTCGTTATATTGTAGTCTCTGCTTTATCGGGGTTTTATCTAATCGTGACTTTATTTTGTGCTGCAGTTACGATATTAAGTACAAACATATGCATACTACCTAGACTAACAAAAAAATTTAAATCTGATGTTAGTTCTAAGCGCTCGTACTTGTATGTCTATTGATCTTTAACTAGGATTTCGTACTCAAAGAGTCCGAACGGAAATCTGTTGTCAGTGTAATCTGTCTTTTAATAATTTCTAAGCGAAAAAAGGTAAGGACATGAAATTTCCACACAACGTTTAGTTCCTAAACTAAAAACTAGAAATTATATTTGAAGTGACTTAAAATTATATTTCAAAGGGTTTCCGTATATAAAGAAAGGCTGAAAGTTTATTTTTTTCTATTTTGGACATATGGGATATCGTTGAAAAGAGCTGTTTTCATTTGAAATTGTTGCTTTACTCGCACGCAGTGGATGATTTGTGCTATTATGTTTTGCTTTGCGATTATGTACCTAATATTTTTTCCTTCCAACTTCGGCGCAACTAATTCATAATTTTACATTCATCAATTTCCCTTTAATTAATTGCAACATTAATTTAAATCTTTGGGCGATGTTATCATATTGCTAAGATTGATTGGTGGTTGATTATAAAATGGAAAATTTTTAATTAATTTTTATTTACGACTTTCTGTTCCCCATGGCTTTTCTTTCGTGTGATCAGGAATTAAAAATAAGTTTTTTTAATAGTTGGCACCGTTGAATTTAATAATAAATATTTAGACACTCGGTAGCACCATATATTGGAAAGGAAGTATGGCTTTTAATGTTCCATAGCCAAATGGTGAAAAACGACTGGTTTATAATTTCGTATGTATATCACAACATTCGTACGTCACAGTTCTTTTTCATATGTTTGTTTTCAGCTTTGTCTATCATAACTCTTTCAAGAACACTACAACGGAAAATTGTTTTGGGTTATCTGCGTTAATAATTTAAAGAAATATAGGCCATTTAATAATTTTACGCTTTTAAAATAAATAAAAAAATACATAGTAGGCAATGTATTAGTACAGTGGCAAATAATAGTAATACGTGTATTAGTTTAATAAAAATATAATGTACTGAATAATGAATATATTTGGCGTTAATTTTGTAGAAATTCATTATTCACAATTAAATGAAACTACGTGATGTAGTATTATTTCTACTTTCTTTAATTTCTTTACCACGACCTAGGTTTCGTTGTATTACAACATCTTCAGGTGGGCTATTAGCAAAGATTGCTTTCTTCTTTAATACTACATCACGTAGTTTCATTTAAGTGTGAATATAATGTACTTCAATTGCTATAACTTAATATACCTAAGTGGGTACGGAACTTTCGTAGTGTGAATTATTATTACTTATATTTAATAAGTTTATTGGTAATTTCGGTCGTTAATTCAAAACACGATCTATAGATAAGCGTGCGAAAATTGATAACGTTTAATTAAAGCAGTTGTTTGAATAACGTTGTGCTGATTGGTAATAAACTGACGAAGACACTTTGGTATTTATAATATTTAATTGTATAATTAATATATATGTACTTAAGTATTATTAATTATAAATATTATAACACATAAAACGAGTTTCGTTTTAAAGGCGCCCCTCGCTAAAAGCGTCCCTCGAGTAAGTTACAATCTTTGTTTATAATAGATGAATCAATGTTCTCTACCAGCACGGTCAGATAGACAAACTACCACAGTTATTATTTTTAATATTTAATGATTTTTAAGGTACCGTACCTCAAAAGGAGAAAAGGAACCCTTTTACCTCGCTTTATTGTCCGTCAGTCGGTCTGTCAAGACCATTTTTCTCAGTGAAGGTATGAAGTTGAAATTAATATCAAATACTCAAATCTACGTTCCTTTGGAACTGTAAAAAATTAAACTTCAACGCAATCAAAAAGAACCGAAAAAATACGGCCATTTATGCCCTATTTTTGACACTCGCAAATAAATCAAAACCTAAGGGTACTTCCCGTTGACCTAGAATCATAAAGTTGCAAAAAACAAGGTCTCACAGCCAAGCAAAAAAAATCGGAAAATGTTTAATTCGTAGTTAAGAGAATTATATCACATATAAAAAATATTTCTTCAAATATTCGCTTGTGAGAGATATAGTAGCCAATGTAACCAAATGTGTTTTCGTTCTAAAAATTAAAATTTTGTAAATAGTTTAATACGAATATTATATATCATTAAATGTTTATAAATACTTAAATGTGTACGGAACCCTCGTAGTGCGAATTCCACTCGTGCTTGTCAGTTTTTTATTTTTAATTCAATCACTAATATTTTTATAATCAAGCGCTTAAAGCGTTTAATATATAAGAGTTTTCATTAAATTCGATCTGTATTGTAAACAGTTATCAAATATTTTAATTATTGTAAATTCAACATATAACAATTGTCTCACGCGAGAAAACTAATAAACGTGTTTAATTTCTTTCAGGCACTCACATAAATAAACGCGCGATCAATCGATAATCGTCCCTTCCTTATTCCTGGGACATAATTTACAAGAAAAGTATTCTTATATCACAAGTCTAAGTTATGTTCAAATTAGTAAAATGTTTTCTGTCATAAAATCATGCACTGATGATATAATTATAGCTTTTACTTTAATTTAAAATTCGAAATTCGAACGTGTTTATAGTTTGTTTAAATCATAGACTTAATAAATCTATGGTTTAAACACAGTAACCTATTTACTAGTGATGTCCGAGTTGAATAGACTCGAATCCTACTTTGATTCCACAAAATTATCGAATGACTCGGATATGGAAATTTTGAAATTCGAATAAAAAATAATTTTAAAATATACTCGAATACAGTATTCGAGTACACATTACTCATTTAATTAAATTTAGTATTTTTTGCATATTTTTTGAATATCAGTTAAATATATTTTAGATATCGGTTCTGGTAAATATTGTTATCTTAGAACTCTTTCTAGGACCCGTACACAAGTATGAGTTTATTTGATTCTGAAAATAAACTTAAAATTGTCCCGGTTTATATCTACGAAACATTCTCTCACCTAATAATGGTAAAGAACGTGGCTCAGCAATGAGCTGCTAACACCTTCGATTTAGGAGGACGCGCTTTTCAAATGCTCTGAATGACTCAAACATTCATTTTCAACCAAGACAACTGTGACCTGATGTATACCCTGATTCTACTCTACTATATTGACCAGTGCTCTTTGATAAACCTCTGCACTCATCGGTGTGCACCATGTCCTGTGTCTCAAAACCGCATCAGGCAAAGCTATCTCTAATTGTATATCGATGTGAGATTGAGCGGAAGGTATCATATCAGGTCTATTTGAGTCAGATCTTCATCCGTTCAGAAAGGCTCGGGGAAAATAATTAATCTAGTGGTCTCGCTTTTGGCGATCGGTGAAGACCCTCTAGTCTGCCAATGAGCATTAAAGAACAATCGAGAAACATACTACAAAGCTTCTTGCTGCCTATAATGCATTATAATATATTCATGGAACCCATGGAACAGGTTCCATGGATATATTAAAACGCGTAATAGTACATATACTATAAATTTGAAAATGATACAATTCCATGTATGCAACGTTAAAATTTTTTTTAAAAACTTTGGAAATACTACTAACTTATACACTACTACGAAATATACTAACTGATACACTTAAAACACTTTAAGAGAGTCCATCTTTTGTCATGTTGATCTTTTATAAGTAGAAGACTTTTTTCAAAAGCTGATAAAAAATATTTTTTGAATTAACTTTGGTTTTGATTTAATTATAAAAATCTTTAATTATGTCCAAAGCGTTTATTAAGTTGGCGCCCCATATTTATGAACGGGGCCCTTGTCTTCCTCTGTTTCACTAGCGATATATCATTAAAGTAGGGAGAGTATCCTGAATGTGGTAAAAGTTCACAAACATGGTAAACTATGGAAAGGCCTACATAGCGAAGTGAACGGATATAGGCTTAAAAAGAAGTTTTTAAAATAATTGATAAAATAAAATTGACGCAAGTACAGATCAGGATTTTTACTAAACGTAATTTCTAGATACCGGTAAAATACTAGATACGAGTACGGATAGAGAATTCGAGTACCGGTTTAAAGAATGGATTCAAATACATTTCTCTATACTGACTTAGTGATTTGAAACTTTTTACAAGTGGCACGAGTTTATTCGATTCTGAAAATAATCGACTCACTACAGTATTTATCCTTAGTTTCAGATTTCGATAGTTTTAATGTCAAATCATCACGTTTTGTTCTTTTACATATAAATTATTAATATATACGTGTCTGAATAAAATTTGAGTTTTTAACGAGCTGTAGCCAAGGATTCGGTCTGTGGGACGCAGTTTATAGCTCGCTTACGCATGTGAGAATAGACAACTATTAGAGATAACCGGTTAGCCTTTAAAAAACGTGCCCCACCGCACCTTGAAATGTGACACAATATCGTTACGTTTTATTCCTTTTGTTTTCTTTATTATTTTAATGATTTTTATAACAATAGCGAATTAAACGGGCCACCGGCGATTTTATTTGAGTGTTGCGAACTATCGAGTAGCATTTAAAGACACTCAAAGTTGAAAATTGAAAAAAAATTCTCATGCAACGAAGCGTACTTTGAATAGTTTTTTTGCAATTGTGAAATCTTGGCTTCAAAGCATGGTTTATATTGATTATGATTTAGTTTTATGTAGGTATTCGCTATTGTCTTTTACGCTGTGTAGAAGGCGAGATTTTTTAGTAACACAATTTGGGAACTTTTCAAACTCAGTCAAACTTCCTTATTTTCTAACACTTAGATATTTAATAACAAAATTTCGCTACTTTGAAACTAACTGACTTACTGATGATTAAAGTTATCTCCATAGCCTTACAAATTAAAATTTCGCATGTAGATAAAGTTTAGTATATAATATAAAATAAACATATTTGGATAAATTTCCGTCCATTGTTTATTTAAGGGAGGATTTTTCTATCATTTAAGGTATTTAAAAACAAAATTTCGCTGTTTTGAAACTAACTGACTCGTCGATCATCAAATTTTGAGCATATGAAAAAAGGTAAAATAAATAAGTTTTGAAAAATTTCCGTCCTTTGCTTATTTAAGAGAGGAATTTTCTAGTACTCAAGACACTTAGAAACAAAATTTCACTGTTTTGAAAGTAACTGACTCACTGATCATCAAAATTTGAGATACTCTCCACATTCCTACAAACTTTAAGTTTGACATAAAAAAATGTTTAGCATGAAAAAAGGAAAATAAACATATTTGGAAAAATTTCCGTCCGTTGTTTATTTAAGGGAGGACTTTTCTAGTACTCAAGACACTTAGAAACAAAATTTCACTAGTTTGAAAGTAACTGACTCACTGATCATCAGAATTTGAGATACTCTCCACATTCCTACAAACTTTAAGTTTGACATAAAAAAATGTTTAGCATAAAAAAAGGAAAATAAACATATTTGGAAAAATTTCCGTCCGTTATTTATTTAAGGGAGGACTTTTCTAGTACTCAAGACACTTAGAAACAACATTTCACTATTTTGAAAGTAACTGACTCACTGATCATCAAACTTTGAGATACTCTCCACATTCCTGCAAACTTTAAGTTTGGCATACAAATAATGTTTAGTATATAAAAAAGGAAAATAATTATATTTGGAAATGTCCAGCCTTTGCTCATTTAAGGGTGGATCTCAGTCATAAAAATAGATAAATAAATCGACAAAATTTTGACAGTTTACTTTTCACACATAACGTACAAAACAGCTGATAGCTGTAGTGAACAACATTAAGTGAACAAACAAAATAAACAATTATTTTCCATGCCTACACTTCTTGTCTTATTCTGTCATGTTCATCTATCTCTCTCGGTTTTTAGCTAAGCACCTATTTTCCAGCCTTCTTGCGATAAATTCGTTACATTTAGACGCAACAAAAACTTTGCATTAAAACTTTGCGACCTTGAGGTTTTAAACCCATTGCGCCCAAAGAAGTTTCTATTGAAAGAGTTTTAGATTGCTCCTTTAAAAATACAATTTTAATAAAATTTTTGGGAAATACTCAGATTTAATATCTCAAATTTTCATGATTTGTGAAAAAATACAAATCTTCAATTATATAGCACAATTACTTTTGAAGTTATCAAATCTTAAAGATTTAACTTTTTATAAAAAATTTCACATTTTGGCAGTTTTGAGACCACAAGACTGAATTAGTGTGTTGATGATGAATGACCCATCAGTAAGATCAATTATTCGTTTAAACTCTAGATTATTGTTTGGCTGGACTGGAAGGTTTAAACTCCGCTTTGCATATTAACCGCGGAAATATGACCACTATACATTTTTGCCCGCTTCGGCATTCTAGCAAACTGTTATTTAATAGTCATATTATTTCAGTCGTTGTTCAGAAAATATATTTTAGAGTTAATTTACGTTATTAATAATTAAGTTATAATATTAACGGAGTTACATTACTAGTTAATCAAAATAAAATGTAAAACGAGAGCGGAGATTCTATTGAAGACATATCGTTATTGAATGGTCGACCGTACGTTGTTAGAGCGCGGACTTTTGGAATGACGAAGAGTTGTCGAGCCGTTTACGCCTCAAGCGATATTTCTCTTGTTTGTTGTTATATTGGTCGTCTTATATGGCTGGTTACTCAAAATAAAATGTAAAACGAGAGCGGAGATTCTGATGAAGATATTGTATTATTATTGAATGGTCTAAACAATTATTTCCGATGACCGTATATCGTTACGGCGCGGACAAATAATTTTAACCCTTGGAATGACGGAGAGTCGTCGAGCCGTTTACGCCTCAAGCGATATTTCTCTTGTTTGTTGTCATATTGGTCGTTTTATTTTTAATAAAGTTAGCATAATTTGACTACCTGCGTTAAAATTCCCGTCACACTCAATAAAATTATAAAAAATTCATTATTCACAATTAAATGAAACTACGTGATGTATTTTACCACGACCTTTGTATTTTACCCGAAGTTCTTTACCACGACCTAGGCAATCTTTGGTAATAGCGCCCACCTGAAGATGTTGTAATACAACAAAACCTAAGTCGCGGTAAAGAACTTAAATAAAGTAGAAATAATACTACATCACATAGTTTCATTTAATTGTGAATAATGAATATCTACAAAATTAATACTAAATATATTAAATATTTAAAAAATTCACTAAAAAATATATGCTTTTGCTAAGTACATAATCGCATATTATTAACAATTTTGACATCTATTCCTTTATTCGCATGCAATAAAGCTAATTAGACAATAAAGATAATTTAGACAATAAAAATATTTATCGTAATATTTATTGTAATATTAAAATGTAACATTGAAGTTATCATTTTGACGTAATCGACAGATTAATTTAAACCGAGATTTGTTAGTTGTTAGTTTAAAGTGTGATTGACCTTACGGGCCTAAGACTGATATTTGGCCTAATTAATAAGGAACACGAAATACTAAGTGAAAGAGTAGTGCTCCAAAGTGCTGTTTAACATATATCTTTGTAATGTCGAACCATTTCAAACATAAGCGATGATATAAGCTCGTACTTATTGCAACTATACAATTGGGATGAATTCCTCACGCGACCTCCTTCCTCAGCCGAGTTCTGCGAAACTGTAATTATGAAACTATTATTGTGGCACGCTCGCGCGCGGTGGATGGAATACCATCTACCTAGCTATTATGACTGATGCCGCCTACAAGTACAAACGCTTGAAACCGCGCGTCGAAATTAGGGCTGTCAGTTTGTGTAACAAGTTATCGAAATAATATGTTCTAGGGGATATATAATAAGGCAGTGAAATTAAAGATATCTTTGAAAAAAAGTGAATTCGGGGGATAAAACATAGAGATGTAGATATATAGGAGAAATCCATAATTAAAAAAAAATCTTATCTCTGTTTGTATGCGCATCACACGAAAATTACTAGAGGAATTTTTATTATATTGTACAGAGTTCCAGGAGTAAAACTAGCTGTTATTTCTAGTCGTCTTCGAGAAATGAAGAACTGATACTTATCTATTTATGTCGCATGACAATTATTCTGCCGATTTTAATGAAAACTCAGAATTTAGGAAAGAGAATTAAATTTTATTTAATATGTATGGATGTGACATTAAAAATTTAATAAAAGGCGGCACGCGGAACCACTGGATGACACACAGGTGACAAAAGGCAATTTCGACGAGGAAATTATATTACTACTAGCGACCGAACCCAGAACCCGGCTTCACACGGGTAGACTTTAGCGACATACATAGTGTTTGAAATATTCTAATATCTAACATGAGCTATTAGAGGTGAATAATATTTCTGTATATTGTTTTTACGTATTTCTAACTATTTATGTAGCATACACCAAAAAACTTCCCGCTGGTTGATTTTTTTCACGATTTCATCATTATAAGCCGGCTATTTAATGGAAAACGTTTTTCAATTACACACCTAAGCTTTTCTTAATTCAAACTACACAATGGTGAAAAGTAGAACAAATTTGTTCAGTAATTATTGGAAAAATCGCGTATATACTGACAGACAGGTTCGGTGGGGAGCTTTGTATTGTTATAAAATGTATTGAAGTGTCAATCGTATCTGCATGTGTGAGGCATTCTACTCCATTAGCGATACGTATGCACGGAGCACTGGAAGCTCACGAGTTGCTGGACGCCTCGGATTTCTTGCACCGTTTTTTTAAAGTCTGTGCATCATTTGTGGGCATTATTGGTGCACAGTTTATGTACCATTTCGCCCTGTTCCACCACTTTAAATAGCGACTACACAATAACTATTTTCTGTCTATATTTTTTATCTTAATTATTTCCTATGTACCCATGAAGTCTCCACTCCGCCATGCCAATAAAAACTTGGTATTTCCTTAACTCCGAATGTTGCCGATACCCTTCTCTCCTATCAGCACAATTCTCCCCCAGAGATCTTTCGAATGGCAGAGCTATCTCATTACTTAAGTGTTACTAATCTAAAGCCTGATTTGGGATATAATCGAATTCCCATCCCGGAATGTATGTTCAGTCCAATTGCACATTGTGGAGTTTCATTTGAAGCTTGATCGGTACTCCCGTGCCTTCTAACAAATCTTCAGGAGATATTTCTCAAGCCAAAAAATGAATTTCTTTGATTCACTTCGATTCAGTATATGAATGGAGTCTGAAAAACAAACTTCCATGATTTAGTTATATTCTACATATATAACATTACAACAAATATTTAAAAATTTTGTTAATAAAATGAGAGTAAAATTTTTAGAATTGCAAGCACACGCTGGGAACCGTGCGTTAGTTGCGTCAGTTCATTTTTTATACGTGCGTCTAGACTGTTATTAAATGTGGTAGTTAAGATTGTACTCGAGATTCATTACTGTATAAGTACTCGTTAGTTAATTGTATATTGTAAAAGGAAGTAGCAAGTCATCGTTACTTATACCAGAGGTAAAGAAACGAACCGAGGTGATAGATTTTTTTTAAATTTCGGATATTCTCTACCTCTTATTGCTACATCGATTGAAATTAAATTTCCATTTATATTTAGTTTTGAACTAATACAGTATGTTAACTAGTGGCTGAAGAAGATATGACATTTACACACGTGATCTTAAATAGGAAAAGTTTGTATATTTCAAGTTTGCACAAATAATATATCATGTATTACTTTGAATTTAAACACTAAACTTTCGAATTGTTTTCAAATTGTTGTACAATTTAACTTTGAGATTTAATTTAACTTTCGAATTGTTTTCAAATTGTTGTAAAATTTAACTTTGGGAATTTAATTTAACTTTCGAATTGTTTTCAAATTGTTGTACAATTTAACTTTGGGATTTAATTTAACTTTCGAATTATTTTCAAATTGTTGTACAATTTAACTTTGGGAATTTAATTTAACTTTCAAATTGTTGTAAAATTTAACTTTGGGCATTTAATTTAACTTTCGAATTGTTTTCTGCCTAAGCTTATATCTTCGAAAAGAAATCTTTATGAAGAGTACAATTACATTTTTATTTTTTATTCGTTTAAAAATAACAATGTGAGAGACTCGCGAAATTAGACCTATGTTGTTACGAGGTTTACCTTGATAACGCTCATAAGCATTATGAAGGGAGACCTGGCGGAACTACTTCTGGAATTTCTTGTTTATATTATTAATATTTTAACGCTATTGCGCTTTTTAAATTGAAGAAGATGTACATATTTGTACAAATATATAATTCGAAAAATTGTGTATGTTTCTTTGCGCTAATCTCTGGAACCGAGAAGTATTCCCGAGTAATCTTTGGAACTAGAATTATCTTCACTTAAGAAAGCCCATGCTTTGAGGAAGATTTTAGGTTATGTAACATCATGGTACGATTTATACGGGCAGATCAGTGAAAAAAAGTGTAGGAAGTCGAGGAAGAAAAAGTTTAGATGGTGCCAAGATTAGAGTGAGACCGGTTTATGTATTGACTGATCATTCCGAGAATTCTGCCGATGCACTCCCATCTCGACGACCGATGTCATTTTGGCAAACGGATCAGAGGTGTTTAGTGAGCGCAGTTGGGCGACATAAAGATAATTCTATGTGTATGTCGTATAGTACTTTATTTCAAAGAGCGATTTATGAGGATGTAAAAATAATTTTTTTTAGAATTTTATGGAAGTTATTTTTAAACATATTATCAAAAATGTCCCTAAAAATATGAGGAAAATTTACGCTACAACGGCCGTTTCGGTATATATATATATATATATATATATATATATATATATATATAAAAAGAGTGTAGCCTATTAACCATATGATAACTACTCCAACGTCTGATGAAGGGATATTACCTTAGATTAAAACAAAAAACTTTAACGGTGCGCGGAACGCGTAAACCAGGTCCAATGGACCTGGTTGTGTTTTGTTCAATTCAGTCGTACCCAGAACGGCGGTTCGCATAGATATGGGCCTCTTGAAATTAAAATTGACAATATTTTCAGTCAAATGAATCCAAAAATGTCTTCTAGTGTTTTTACCACATGCATTAATCATTCAGAAAAGAAAAACAGGACATATGGAGTTACTTTTTATACGCAAATACTTAAAAAAAATTCGCAAAGTATTTGTGATACCTTAATAAAATTAAAACCGTTTTTGAATATTTCACAAATTATATATTATGAATGTTTTTCAGAATTGTTGTCAAATACAAAACGATGAAGAAACGAGACTTATATTTTTAGGGGTGGTTTTTTATACTAACTCCCGAACTATTTGGTTTGTTTATTATTAGTCAGCTATTACGTATAGAAACCGTTTCAATTCAGGCAGGCAAAGAAAAAATTTTACCTTCATAGCCCAGATGTTTTTCAATTTTATATATGTTAAAATTCAAGTCAAAAAATATACCGGTATTTCGCCCAAAAAATTCTGGGTGTGAGATGTGAGCCTCCAAAGATGGCATCACGAGCGCCATTTGTCGCGTGCGATTTTCGGCAAAATCTGAAACGGCTCGAGATTTTACCTTAACCTAAGCATAAAGGGAATGCGGATAATATGCCAGAACGTAGTGATGGGAATACGCCTAACTAATGGAAAAATGTTTAAAATGGATTAAATGAACAGTGTGGGGGTGCGCGTGCGCGGTCGTGCGCCTGCATGTGTGTGTATTTTTTTTATTAATTATATTTTAATAAAACTGATGTATTTAAAATTAATAAATATGCAAAAACATGTGTATAAAACTGTAATATCAACACTCCTTATGGAGAAGTAACGATTAAAGAAAATGAATAAATATTAAATATAACGAAATGTCATTTAATGCACTTCTATTGACCGTAACGGTTTTCATTTGTTTTCTTAAATCATATAATACGCTGCGATATCATGTGCATCCACAGATTACATTCTTGCAATGTGCTGAATGAATACGTAGTAACATGTTACCTATTAGTTTTTTTATTGAGCAAACCCGATTTATAAAGCACGGGCACGCAACATATCTTTTATTTTGTGACGCTAAAAATTTCTGACCGGATTTCCGAAACTCTTCAACCGATTTTAATCGAAAACAGTAGATGCCATCTATATACCAAAACGAAGAGCTTAAAGTTTATCCAATTTAAATCTAATAAGCTTTTCTTTAATTGTAGCAGAATAAAAACTGTCTTCAAAAAATTGAGCCACCACGTCTGTTGTGTAAACAAAGTGGTTGTGCCGAAAAACGTCTAACTTGACACTTCGTTTATTAATTTGGGTTTTTTTTTAAATGTCGGTCGTAACTTTTTTAACAATTATTTATATCACTTGAGGGTACTTAAACTTTTCTTAAAGGTTATAATAAACTCAAACAATATTAATGTGACCAGAATTTCTTAGGACTTCTTATCGTTAGTTCCCTGGTTTTACCTAAAACTTTTTTGTTTTTGCAAAGTTTATTCATTTGTCTTAAGCTTTATTAACTTTTCCTAGCAAAATAACGGATATCACTGAAGCTAAAGCAGCATAAGTTCTAGTCCTAATACAGAAAGTTAAATTTAAACTGTTCAACGGTCGGTTTAGCCTACCAGAGGTTTCAAAAGATTGACCTTCACCAGAAAAGACAAGAAACTGGCAGATATCGGGTAGCGTCTGCGAAAGATGATCGGTCTATTATGTTATTATCGTTGCGCAACCATCACTTGTCAGAGATGGAACAGCAATGGCGTCTACGTGAGGAATACGATGTTCCTATAGTTGCCAGTACGGTTTGATATCAACGAATTGACAGCAGTTCATAGACAAACCAGGCTTCAGTTTGCCAGGTAGCAAATTGACTGGATCATTGCGCAGTGGGATAAACTTTTCTATTCAGATAAAACCCAAACGATGTTACATGACTCCGATAGACGTCATACCATGCTACGTACAAAAGAGCAATGTGCTCAGTGTTGCATTGAAAACACTGTTATTTGCGGAGGGGGCTCTATAATGTTATAGAGAGGGATAGATATCTTTTAACGGGCGTACATACATTTTTTCCATGCGAACTGGAGTTTTGTCTACTGAAAAGTACATTAAAAAGATATTCCAGTAAAGTTTGATGCCAAATGCAGATTATATCGGAGAAATCTTCCAGTTGATACATGATGATGCTAGACCCCACGTTCCTGGCATGGTGACTCAGTACCTTGAAGAGGTTGATATTGAAGTAATACAGTAACCATCTAGAATTCCTGGTCTCAACCCTATAGACCATATATAGGACATGCTAAAACAAACTCGAGTACCTAGGACACTTCGGGATGTGGAGAAAGCTGCCTTCAAAGGACGGGATATTTATTACCCAAGAGAACACAAAAAAGTTGATTAGATCTCACAATCGGTGTATGCAGGCTATCATAAAATAGGACACTTGGGGATGTGGAAAACGCTCCATCAAAGAATGGGGTATTATTACCCAGGAGAACATAAAAAAGTTGATTAGATCTCGCAATCGGTGTATGCAAGCAATCATAAAATACGGCACTTGGGGATGTGGAGAACGCTCCATCAAAGGATGGGGTATTATTACCCAGGAGAACATAAAGAAGTTGATTAAATCTCACAATCGGTGTATATAGGCAATCATAGAAGTTCGAGAAGGGAATAAAGCTCTTTAAAATTGATTAGTGGAACAGTGAAGCGTAAATAAGACCAAACTTATTTCAGTTAAGTTTTACAAGTTTTTTGTAAATTAAGTTTTTGTTTTGTTTTCACAAACAGATTTGGTAATTTGAATTGGTAATATTGACCATATTACCAATTTCAGTGCACGATGATTCTATTCACAAAATTTTAAGTTTTTGGACAGACAAACAAAACTCACTTTAACGTTGTACAAGTATTCAAAAGCATATGTACCTACGCACGCACGTACGTACCTAAATGCTCGCATACTTCTATACCCTTATCTAATAGCGTTTTGTTATGAAACATCTTCCTTCCCGATTTTCGTAGAGAGGATCCCTTCACATCGCCATTGCAATATTTTATATTTTTATTGATGAAAGTAAAAATTATTTTTTTAAATACTTATTGCAACATAACACTGCACAAAGTATTTCATTTCTGACGGTGACTCTCTTATTTAATTGAATACTTTAAATAAACTATGAAAAAAGACGTTGTCATCTACTAGAAAAATTATTAAAATAGTATTTCGAAATTGTGGCAATATTTGATCTAAATAACACTAGCCGTAGCCAAAAATATAATTTTATTAAAAAGTTACTTAATCAAAACGCTAATTGGAATTAATATGATATAAATTTCCGTTTACGGTAAATACGTTTATTAAGACTTAATTAATATGTGGTTAGATTAAATAATTCAAACTAATTTTCAATGTCCGTGCTTGGTTATGCGCCATAGTCAGGTTTTTCATTATGAAACATTTGTAAACGTGTTATAATAACCATAAATATTTAGATCGTGTTTAAATTATCTGAATTAAGTAAAATTTTATTTATTTTAGTTAAATTGTCAAGAAGGTGTGAGTTTTTGTACAATCGACTTTTTACCCATAGGTAATATTACTAATATACTAAATTAATGGTACGTATAATATTACTAAATTAATGGTACGTACACATCTCGGGAGCCTACAAATTGTTTTGAATTTCTAGGTAATTTCTAAAAGTAGATCTGAAGAAGAATTATTTCAAATGTATATTTGGAATAGTAATCTATGGGTACATATCTTCTAATCAAATCAAATGGGCATAAATCTATTCTGTTATATATAAGGAGGAGTTTTATTATTAATATATAGAAGTTTTCCTCACTTTTATTATTGGATTTTGATGATATGTCATCTGGAAATTCATTATTGATTCAAAATCTTTTACTTTCAATATTGTTGAATCACCTCCTCCAATATTGAATCACCGGTGTACTGTAAAATATATTTATAAACGTTTATTAACTTTGTTAACACATGTTTTACGGTAATTACCATAACGAAATGCGTCGTAATTGGAGCTCTACTGATGGGCTACTTGATCGTTTAAACCGTATTATAAATATAATATATACTATATATATATATATATATATATATATATATATATATATATATATATGATTCCGACTAATACCAATATTGTATAGCGGTATATTTGTTGTATATTTTATTCGCGATAAAACATTGCTCCGATTGCAAAAATTTAAATCAGTGAAATGTTGCTCCTCACGCTACGTTAGGCAATATCGGTACATCTATTACAGCCACGTGCTATAGTTTCACTTTACACTACTCTCTATACTTACTTCGTGCGAAGCTTTTGATAATATTAAGTGATTAAGATTGTGAAGTATATCTCGAATACCTCTCTCGGTGTGTATAGTAGAGATTGGTTCAATACTTGTAGATAGTTTCTGTAACAGCCACGTGATATAGTTTCACTCTACACTACTTTCTATATTTACTACGTGCAAAGCTTTTGATAATATTAAGTGATTAAAATTGTGAGGGATGTCTCGAACACCTCTCTCGATGTGTATAGTAGAGATTGTTTCTATACTTGTAGATTGTTTCTATTACAGCTACGTGCTATAGTTTCACTCTACACTACTCTTTATATTTACTTTGTGCCAAAGCTTTTGATAATATTAAGTAATTAAGATTGTGAGGTATATCTCGAATACCTCTCTCGGTGTGTATAGTAGAGATTGGTTCAATACTTGTAGATAGTTTCTGTAACAGCCACGTGCTATAGTTTCACTCTACACTACTTTCTATATTTACTTCGTGCAAAGCTTTTGATAATATTAAGTGATTAAAATTGTGAGGGATGTCTCGAACACCTCTTTCGATGTGTATAGTAGAGATTGTTTCTATACTTGTAGATTGTTTCTATTACAGCTACGTGCTATAGTTTCACTCTACATTACTCTTTATATTTACTTTGTGCCAAAGCTTTTGATAATATTAAGTAATTAAGATTGTGAGGTATATCTCGAATACCTCTCTCGGTGTGTATAGTAGAGATTGGTTCAATACTTGTAGATAGTTTCTGTAACAGCCACGTGCTATAGTTTCACTCTACACTACTTTCTATATTTACTTCGTGCAAAGCTTTTGATAATATTAAGTGATTAAAATTGTGACGGATGTCTCGAACACCTCTCTCGATGTGTATAGTAGAGATTGTTTCTATACTTGTAGATTGTTTCTATTACAGCTACGTGCTATAGTTTCACTCTACATTACTCTTTATATTTACTTTGTGCCAAAGCTTTTGATAATATTAAGTGATTAAGATTGTGAGGTATATCTCGAATACCTCTCTCGGTGTGTATAGTAGAGATTGGTTCAATACTTGTAGATAGTTTCTGTAACAGCCACGTGCTATAGTTTCACTCTACACTACTTTCTATATTTACTTCGTGCAAAGCTTTTGATAATATTAAGTGATTAAAATTGTGAGGGATGTCTCGAACACCTCTTTCGATGTGTATAGTAGAGATTGTTTCTATACTTGTAGATTGTTTCTATTACAGCTACGTGCTATAGTTTCACTCTACACTACTCTTTATATTTACTTTGTGCCAAAGCTTTTGATAATATTAAGTGATTAAGATTGTGAGGTATATCTCGAATACCTCTCTCGGTGTGTATAGTAGAGATTGGTTCAATACTTGTAGATAGTTTCTGTAACAGCTACGTGCTATAGTTTCACTCTACATTACTCTCTATATTTACTTCGTGTTAAGCTTTTGATAATATTAAGTGATTAAAATTGTGACGGATGTCTCGAACACCTCTCTCGATGTGTATAGTAGAGATTGTTTCTATACTTGTAGATTGTTTCTATTACAGCTACGTGCTATAGTTTCACTCTACATTACTCTTTATATTTACTTTGTGCCAAAGCTTTTGATAATATTAAATGATTAAGATTGTGAGGTATATCTCGAATACCTCTCTCGGTGTGTATAGTAGAGATTGGTTCAATACTTGTAGATAGTTTCTGTAACAGCCACGTGCTATAGTTTCACTCTACACTACTTTCTATATTTACTTCGTGCAAAGCTTTTGAAAATATTAAGTGATTAAAATTGTGAGGGATGTCTCGAACACCTCTTTCGATGTGTATAGTAGAGATTGTTTCTATACTTGTAGATTGTTTCTATTACAGCTACGTGCTATAGTTTCACTCTACACTACTCTTTATATTTACTTTGTGCCAAAGCTTTTGATAATATTAAGTGATTAAGATTGTGAGGTATATCTCGAATACCTCTCTCGGTGTGTATAGTAGAGATTGGTTCAATACTTGTAGATAGTTTCTGTAACAGCTACGTGCTATAGTTTCACTCTACATTACTCTCTATATTTACTTCGTGTTAAGCTTTTGATTATATTAAGTGATTAAGATTGTGAGGGATGTCTCGAATACCTCTTTCGATGTGTATAGTAGAGATTGGTTCTGTACTTGTAGATTGTTTCTATTACAGCCACATGCTATAGTTTCACTCTACATTACTCTCTATATTTACTTCGTGTTAAGCTTTTGATTATATTAAGTGATTAAGATTGTGAGGGATGTCTCGAATACCTCTTTCGATGTGTATAGTAGAGATTGGTTCTGTACTTGTAGATTGTTTCTATTACAGCCACATGCTATAGTTTCACTCTACATTACTCTCTATATTTACTTCGTGTTAAGCTTTTGATTATATTAAGTGATTAAGATTGTGAGGGATGTCTCGAATACCTCTTTCGATGTGTATAGTAGAGATTGGTTCTGTACTTGTAGATTGTTTCTATTACAGCCACATGCTATAGTTTCACTGTACATTACTCTCTATATTTACTTCGTGTTAAGCTTTTGATTATATTAAGTGATTAAGATTGTGAGGGATGTCTCGAATACCTCTTTCGATGTGTATAGTAGAGATTGGTTCTGTACTTGTAGATTGTTTCTATTACAGCCACATGCTATAGTTTCACTCTACATTACTCTCTATACTTACTTCGTGCAAAGCTTTTGATAATATTAAGTGATTAAGATTGTGAGGGATGTCTCGAACACCTCTCTCGATGTGTATAATATAGATTGGTTCTGTGCTTGCAGATTGTTTCTATTACAGCTACGTGCTATAGTTTCACTCTACATTACTCTCTATATTTACTTCATGCAAAGCTTTTGATAATATTAAGTGATTAAGATTGTGAGAGATGTCTCGAATACCTCTCTTGATGTGTATAGTGGAGATTAGTTCTGTGCTTGTAGAATGTTTCTATTACAGCTACGTGCTATAGTTTCACTCTACATTACTCTTTATATTTACTTCGTGTTAAGCTTTTGATTATATTAAGTGATTAAGATTGTGAGGGATGTCTCGAATACCTCTTTCGATTTGTATAGTAGAGATTGGTTCTGTACTTGTAGATTGTTTCTATTACAGCCACATGCTATAGTTTCACTCTACATTACTCTCTATATTTACTTCGTGTTAAGCTTTTGATTATATTAAGTGATTAAGATTGTGAGGGATGTCACGAATACCTCTCTCGATGTGTATAGTAGAGATTGGTTCTGTACTTGTAGATTGTTTCTATTACAGCCACATGCTATAGTTTCACTCTACATTACTCTCTATATTTACTTCGTGTTAAGCTTTTGATTATATTAAGTGATTAAGATTGTGAGGGATGTCACGAATACCTCTCACGATATGTATAGTAGAGATTGGTTCTGTACTTGTAGATTGTTTCTATTACAGCCGCGTGCTATAGTTTCACTCTACATTACCTACTCTCTATATTTACTTCGTGCAAAGCTTTTGATTATATTAAGTGATTAAGATTTTGAGGGATGTCTCGTATACCGGAATACCTGCCATCTTTCTTAAGAAGGTCTCCAAAAAAGTTGCCACGGTTGATCAAGCGTATAGTATAGACTTGGAAAGCTTTGAAACCCAGACTGGTATTCGAAAGCAATATATAATCCCTCCACAGTCGTTTAACATCTACAGAGTACATAATGTCGATTACCTCACTGCATTGGAGCCAGTGAGTAGTTGGACGATGTCTAACTTACGATATGCGAATGATACCATTCTTACATTTATTGAATAGGAATAATCAATCTCTTCCGTTGCGTAGAGTCGACCAGCATCCTATGTGGCTTTGTTATTAATCACGACAGTGATTATAGTTGATTAAGCCGGCATTGGAGCCAGTGTATAGGTGGACGATGTCTAACTTACGATATGCGAATGATACCATTCTTACATTTATTGAATAGGAATAATCAATCTCTTCCGTTGCTTAGAATCGACCAGCATCCTATGTGGCTTTGTTATTAATCAAGACAGTGTTTGTAGTTGATTAAGCCGGCATTGGAGCCAGTGTATAGGTGGACGATGTCTAACTTACGATATGCGAATGATACCATTCTTACATTTATTGAATAGGAATAATCAATCTCTTCCGTTGCTTAGAATCGACCAGCATCCTATGTGGCTTTGTTATTAATGAAGACAGTGTTTATAGTTGATTAAGCCGGCATTGGAGCCAGTGTATAGGTGGACGATGTCTAACTTACGATATGCGAATGATACCATTCTTACATTTATTGAATAGGAATAATCAATCTCTTCCGTTGCTTAGAATCGACCAGCATCCTATGTGGCTTTGTTATTAATCAAGACAGTGTTTGTAGTTGATTAAGCCGGCATTGGAGCCAGTGTATAGGTGGACGATGTCTAACTTACGATATGCGAATGATACCATTCTTACATTTATTGAATAGGAATAATCAATCTCTTCCGTTGCTTAGAATCGACCAGCATCCTATGTGGCTTTGTTATTAATCAAGACAGTGTTTATAGTTGATTAAGCCGGCATTGGAGCCAGTGTATAGGTGGACGATGTCTAACTTACGATATGCGAATGATACCATTCTTACATTTATTGAATAGGAATAATCAATCTCTTCCGTTGCTTAGAATCGACCAGCATCCTATGTGGCTTTGTTATTAATCAAGACAGTGTTTATAGTTGATTAAGCCGGCATTGGAGCCAGTGTATAGGTGGACGATGTCTAACTTACGATATGCGAATGATACCATTCTTACATTTATTGAATAGGAATAATCAATCTCTTCCGTTGCTTAGAATCGACCAGCATCCTATGTGGCTTTGTTATTAATCAAGACAGTGTTTATAGTTGATTAAGCCGGCATTGGAGCCAGTGTATAGGTGGACGATGTCTAACTTACGATATGCGAATGATACCATTCTTACATTTATTGAATAGGAATAATCAATCTCTTCCGTTGCTTAGAATCGACCAGCATCCTATGTGGCTTTGTTATTAATCAAGACAGTGTTTATAGTTGATTAAGCCGGCATTGGAGCCAGTGTATAGGTGGACGATGTCTAACTTACGGTATGCGAATGATACAATTCTTACATTTATTGAATAGGAATAATCAATCAATCTCTTCCGTTGCTTAGAATCGACCAGCATCCTATGTGGCTTTATTATTAATCGAGACAGTGATTATAGTTGATTAAGCAGAATACAATATGCCTGAAGTGTGGACTACATTAAATTGCGAACTAATCCAAAAATACGTCTATTTGTTCTCCGTAATTTCTAAAACTTGAGGATATGGAAAACGATTCGAGGACTTTATCACTCTAACGAGCTATGCCAAAGATAGACTCAAAAAACCTAGAAGGACAGCAGGATAATGAAAAAATTCAAATAACTATTCGTTTCATGAAGTGGTTAGTCTTTAGATTTTTATGTAAGAATCTAAAACTTGGACCGTCAAATCTCAAGATTGGCAATAAGTGGGCGCGTTTGAATTTTACTGTCGAAGGCATCATCAACTAAGGATTCCCTGAATGGTGTTACTTGTAGTTCAGGATCGAATAAAAGGCAGAAGAGTACTAAGCTGTTATGATGGTCGTGCGTCTTAAAAGCATTAAATAATAATCCATAGTTAAGCGTTTGCGCAATGAAACCAAGTCAATAAGTATAACAAAAAAAACTATTTTCCCGATCTGCCAAAATTCATGACCATGTGAGAAGGGATATACGACTGAGAAGAAGATGGTTTTGGGTAACCTTTTGTAACATTGAGAGTCAGTGAGCTCACAAGTAGAGTGAGAGAGATAGTATGGCTCTTTACTATACTTCCCCACTTTTCTCGTGTAAAACACGCGATATCACTTTGGTCAAGATCAAATAATAATGACTTAACATACTAACATTTGTATTGACTTAATTTTAACAAAATTATGTTACTAATTTATTTATTTATTTATTTATTATTAACTTTTATGTATAGTACATATGGCGGACTTATTGTTACATGAGCAATCTCTTTAATTGTTATAAAAACCTGTTAGTTTAATAACTTTTAGATTTTGTTGCATGAGTACTATTTTCCGAATTTCTTGCATTATATTTGGTTGCATGGGTTCTTACCTGTATAAAGATTTACCTCTCAAAAACTTCAAAAGCTTAACTCATTTCTGAATTGAAGTGCATGAAAAATATATGATTTTTTTAGCGTGTCGAAATTGATACAATGGAAGTTTAACGAGATCACCTTATTACATTGCTATTCTATCTCTTTTAAGTACCTTTTTTACGATACCCCACAAGCGTAGAAAATTATTTGCCCCTACCTCTCCTGCATACCCTTGAAGTTTTAACTTATTCCATTAGAAACCTCTGACAGATAAGCAAGACATTGTCATGACAACAGTAAGGTCTGTTCGAATCTTCCGATATGGAAATCTAAAAACATCATCAAAAGAGAGATAGTTTTCATGACGCAACGCCATTAGCCGCCAGTACAAGGATATAACAACACATTCGCTTAGTATTACGGACAACTCAACTTTGGATTTGAATAAAACGGTTGAACTGTTTTAATGTAAACAACAAAGAGTTTTTGCCTGACGAAATGTACAGAGAACGGGATTATTGACCACATTCAGATTTTGCGTTTTGATATATATTCATATTGTTTTAATTAACCCTCTGAGATCAGCGTCACGATAGCTACCGATCATATCTATCCCAATTACTAATTATGTGCATCCGTTTGTAATTTTGAAATGTTTGATAATACAATATTCTGTTTATCACTAGCGGCTTGTATATGGCTATGCCCGGGTTTATTTTAGATCGAAGTTAGCAATTTGGAGTTGGAACTTAATTATAAACAAATTAGCAGTTGTAATGTTGGTGTTAATTGTTGGTATTCTAAATTAATAATGAATAACAAATCTAAATAAATTTTTTACACAAGCTCCATTTCCTTAACACTCACGTTCTTAGGATTCAGTCACACTTCCCTGATTATCCTCTGCTCTTGAAGCAATTCATTTTTATAGGTATAGATAGAGCCAATTGTACGATTTTCAGTAACTTAGTCAAGTTTGCGTTTTAGCTATGAACCCGATATTATCCAACGCTTAAAAGAGACCGGTGTAAATGGGTGTGGCTTTAGAGAAGTAGAATATAATTTTTAAAAAGTAGGTGTTTTTTTAGGATATGAAAAAGCAAACAAGTCGGCGATGAAAATCAGGAAAGAGTAATAATAAAATACAATCTATAACCATAATAAAAAAAACAACAAAAATTGTCTTCACAAACTTGCGTGTGTTTTTTTTTATATATGAACAATTTTTAAATAAAAATGAAAATCTAACTTATATACACTTTGTATAATAACTTTTTAAAAACTATAAAAAAAACACCGATTGTTTTTTATTTGTAGCCATTGCATAAATTAATTAAAAATAAACTGTTAACTAACATTGACATTCGTTCGGTTTTCGTCAAAATAAATGTCCTTTTCGTTATTATTTATTTTCACGTGCTTCTTCAGTGGTAACCCTTTCGGTCCTGGGAGTTTTATGCATTAGCATGTTACATCTATGTATATATGATGAAACACAAACTGCATTTTATTTCATTTTGCTGGTTCAAAGAGTTCCATAAAAATAGCATTTATAAAATGTTATGAATAATAATCTGACTTTCATAAAAAAAAATACAAGACTTCTCATTTGTCTGATTGGTGATTTAAATAAAACTTTTAAAAAACTTATTTTTCTATTTTCTCTATATAAAAATGTACACCTAAACCTAACACTATAAGACCTATTGTCGGTTATTTAATATCTACGAAAAACTATTTTCTAGAGTTTTTTTCAAAAGTATATAAAGATGCACTCGTTAAGTTTCAAAATTTCAATTTTGATTTTCAAAAATATTTTCTGTCATAAAACTAGTGTTGTACTAGTATTATTATTTTCTGAGTTTCTCTAGCTTATATAGGGAAGTTGCAATCACAATTTGAAGATGTGTCTCCTCAGTTGTTGCAAGAACCACATCTTCCTCAGTTCTTCTTCGACACATCTTCCTCATTCTTTCCTCAGTTGTTGCAAATTTGAAAGAAATTTTGTATATCTTAATTAAATTTGATATTTTCTTTAGTGTGTATTTTGAAGCTGTCCTATGCCTATAATTAACATTTGACGCGATGAGATAGGTCACTTATGGACATGGAATGTACGAGTGTGTGAGACTAATGTTACCTAACCGTTAGTGCCATTGTTTTTTACTCATATATACTTAAAAATGCCAAAGAAATCTTTTATTTTTGTCATTTACCCTTCTCTCGAAAAAAAACTGTATCTCTTCCAAAAATTATCCAATTTTAATAATTTTTTCGATGTTTTCTTAATAAAAACTTGTACAAGGATAATAAAATACAAAGAAAATTATGGAAATATATATTGTGAACAAAAATTATAACGAAAACTGAAATCGTCATTTTCGCAGTCCGGTACATCCTCCGTATCAGCAAAATAATTGTTATCGTCACTAATATCACTATCACTAAAAATTTGCATTACGCCAAATTGTGAGCGCACCACAATGTCACTATTCCCACTATCACTTTCTTCACATCTTGAAAAACGATCATTTTCACTCGAATTATTTTCGTATTCCGACATTATGGGTTAAACATTTTCGTTTCCTGGGTCCTTTTTATATTGTAATTACTAATAACATTATAATTTGAACTTTATGTAACACGTAGAAAGATAAAAAATTAGCGATGCGTGCGAGCGACCTCCCCTACCGCGCGCTAAACAGCAACTGATTTCGCGAGCGCCATCGCGCTCGTGGCAAATTTAGTTAGTTCGTCGGCATTCAAACGGTTAAATTTTAATAATCATACACTTGAAAGTAATAATGTAAAACCCAAGTAAAAAAACCAAGAAATCAGTAAATGAAATTTGGAAGAATTCCAACGTTAGTCTAACGACTAACGTTGGAATTCTTTCAATTTCTTTAGATCTTCCAGTTTTGGCGAAGTTTTTTCTCAATAAAGCCATTTTTATTGTGTTATAATAATAGTGAACTTTTTATTTTTTCTTTATATTATTACCTAAATATTACTTACCTTTTGCTTAAGAATTTAAATTTTTTATGAATATGCAGGATGAAATCCTAATTAAGTGGAAAACTTCTAGACATTGTTTATTTTTTCAGGCTTTTCCATCAACCAAACAAACAAATAGACTCATCTGAAAAATAACATGTGCCTAATCCTAACTGGGGAATGTGTCTGTCTGTTTGTTACTTAATAGCTCTTTCGGTAATGAAGCTATTTTTACCAAATTTTGTACATGAATAGAACGTATCAAAGACTGGCAAAAGGTGTATATTGGATAATTTTCATCCTAGTAAAAACAGTGTATTATATATTAACAAAAAAAACTTTTTTAAGGCGCCACAAGCTGGCGTTGCTGCTAGCTTAGTAAGCACAAATAAGATAGTCTAAAGTCACGTATATAATAGAAATAGTCGTATTCAATATGGAAATTGAATCAATTACCTCCGTTTTTGATGACCACTTTTAAAACGGTAATTACATGTGTATATTAAAACATTATTGCATTTAAATATTATAAATACGAAAATGATTTTTTACTACTCGTTATTTTTACAACTACTTACTCGTTAATTTTACAACTACTTAGTAAAACCACTAAATTATTAAACATTGATCTCCAGAAATCATTTTACGGTAAAACACCTACAATAGTTTAATGATTTTTTTTAAGGAATCGTCGTAAAATCTTCTCTAGACATTCAATATTTAAAGTTTTGTTTAGTTTCCTTGCCGTGTTAAAGAACTGCGAAAGCTTCCCTATAATCAATATGGCTTAACATAAATTTAAAAATCGAATTCTTAGTTGCTAGTTTCACACAAACGCAGTGAAGGGTCAATCAAATAATCATAAAATCTTCTCTAGACATTCAATATTTAAAGTTTTGTTTAGTTTCCTTGCCGTGTTAAAGAACTCGAAAAGCTCCCCTATAATCAATATGGCTTAACATAAATTTAAAAATCGAATTCTTAGTTGCTAGTTTCATACAAACGCAGTGAAGGGTCAATCAAATAATCATAAAATCTTCTCTAGACATTCAATATTTAAAGTTTTGTTTAGTTTCCTTGCCGTGTTAAAGAACTCGAAAAGCTCCCCTATAATCAATATGGCTTAACATAAATTTAAAAATCGAATTCTTAGTTGCTAGTTTCACACAAACGCAGTGAAGGGTCAATCAAATAATCATAAAATCTTCTCTAGACATTAAATATTTAAAGTTTTGTTTAGTTTCCTTGCCGTGTTAAAGAACAGGACAAGTTTCCCTATAATCAATAATACATTAAATATAATAACATCAATTTAAAAATCGAATTCTTAGTTGCTAGTTTTACACAAACGCAGTGAAGCTAGTCAATAATAATTATCAGTATAATAATACCTCGATACGCACTGGGTTAAATACGATACACAAAAACCCGATAGGATTGTTGGCCGTCCTACATCCGTCCTTTATCGATATGGGCGCCGTTTCTCACAGTCGCTCGAACAGCCGTGCTAATTGTTGGAGATGACCTCATGGACTCAAAATTAGGTGCGATGGGATTGCCCTCATCAAAACAAACGATACCATTTTTAGACCTTATACTCTGCTCACGTGAGGACTCGTACCTGCCTGAAAATAGGATTTTTCTTGTTGATAACTTTGATTAATTAATTGATAACCCATTATCATCCGAGTCCAATAAAAACAAAACTAATCAGAAAAATTTGTTTAGTGAATTTCGAGTCATGAGATATATAAAGACTTATGCATTATGCTTTTGCGGAATTTATAGAGAAATTTTTATATAGAGATTTTTGAATATATTTGGCGTTAATTTTGTAAAAATTCATTATTCACAATTAAATAAAACTACGTGATGTAGTATTATATAGTTGCCACGACCTAGGTTTCGTTGTATTACAACATCTTCAGGTGGGCTGTTAGCAAAGATCTATCTAATAAGATCATTTCTTATAAGATCTTTTCAATAAAGATCTTGCCACCTGAAGATGTTGTAATACAACGAAACCTAGGTCGTGGTGAAGAACTTAAAGAAAGTAGAAATAATACTACATCACGTAGTTTCATTTAATTGTGATAGATCTATATTGTCTAAATCGGTAAGTAATGTATTTTCTGATATTTTTGTAATGTTTAAATAGCGTAACTGACGAAAGTGATGGGAAAGGTGCTTTTTTATTTTCAAGTGATTCGAGTGAAGAAAATATTGTTATCGGCCGAAAATTCAATCTCGACTCTTTGATGGAAAAGGTTAATATTGTTTGCATAGCGTCTAAAAACATGAAAGAAAAATATTTATGTGTTAGTTTTCACGTCTAATGATCTAGCACTTAAATCTATAAACCGATCTGGATGAAATTTGGTATTTTACTAACATAAATTTTTGTATAGAAAAAAATTATATATTACATTTTTTCAAAACTCGCTTGGATTATTTTCTTTAAACGTTACGCATTGTTAAATTTGTATGAAAAAACTATATATGACATTCTTTGGGGTTCGATAGGGGCGTGTGCGATACTTCTATAATTATTGCTTTATGAGCCCAACAATACAAATAATTTATAGGCAGGGCAATAAAATGAAACCATACAATTTTATTGCGACACCGCATAAAACTTGCGTTTCGGGAAAAAATACGTGCAGCGTGGCAGTACAATTTATTTTCGACTTGCGATTCATTAGATTGTTACTTACCGTCTACTCCTTTTCTTGCGTCAACTTTTAATACTTTACAACATGCGCACGGAACAGTTAGATAGGTAGACAAATATATGTTACATTTTATAAATACAGACATTATATTCTCGAATACAATCGCTTTACTTGCATTGATATGTCGTCGCTGCAGTGTGTTGGGTCGATCACAAGGTTGGCCTTTGTTGGCGGAGCGCATTGCGAAGTCTCTGGTTCGATTCCCGGCCTATTGATGTCGTAGTTGGCTGCAAGATATTGTTTTCGTAGTGATGTGTTCGACATATGTATTTATTATGTACATTAAAGTCTATAAATAAATTAGTATGTGTTATGCGATTACTTTTCTGCCAATTCTCCGTAGTTACAGTTCCCAATGCGCTCTGTGAAATCAAACCACGTAGACACAGATGCATTTTAGCAGAAGTGAATATATACCCATATTTAATTGAAAAAAAAACTAATACTTGTTTTTGGTTGCAAACTCACGGTTTATTTTTTATGTTATCTATCCAACCAATTTTTTTTTCGATACAACATATATTTTTGCAACGAGCTTTTTGCTATAGTTTTTTCGACGTATTTGGTACTATTAAGTAGAGGTATAAAAAAACCTAAAAAACCGTAGGAAAGTACAATAAATGAAGAGACCACATAAAAAGACGGATAAAATTTGATACTTCACAGCCATTTCTCAGTAGTAAAAGCACTTTCCAAATCGATCTTTTTGCGAACGACCTTTATAACTGTTGGACATGCCATTTCTATGAGTATTCTTAGATTAAAAAAGAAAAACAGTTGAAAAAAATGCACTTTTGCTAAAGTACCACACAGAACGTGTAAATGCCATATACTTACACCAACCACATTAAGAGAGTTAAGTGCGATGATATGCGGTTTTTGGCCGATTGAAAGATTAAATCTATGACCGCGATGTCGCGGATTTTTTTTTTTGATATATAAATAGAAATGAAGATACAATAGTGATAACAGAATATCATTAAATCTAAGCGTAATACTTTATAACATATATTACGTGAGAATCTATCTATATGTAGGTGTTTGATGCTATAATCGTGGGTGGCAATATCGTAAGCGCCTGCGTGATTCAGACTTGCATCTGATGACTTATAACCCGTTATGGAGATAGGGTGATATTGTGGCAATTAAGCTTAATTCACTGACGAGATTGACATTGAAATAATTAAGGACACACTGTAACTCGTAGAACAATAATTGGAAATGATCTATAAAATTGGTCTATTAATTTTTCAGGGCTGTCTTTTTTATTTCTCATCGCATAAAAAGTTATAGAACAAATTTATTTTTATGCAATTTTTTTTATGGAATTAATCAAATGATATTGTGACAATTAAGATTAATTCACTGACGCGATTGACATTGAGATAATTAAGGACACACTGTAACTCGTAGAACAATAATTGGAAATGATCTATAAAATTCGTCTATTAATTTTTAGGGCCGTCTTTTTCATTCGCATAAAAAGTTATAGAACAAATTTATTTTTATGCAAATTTTTTTTATGAAATTAAAGAATAATCTCTGATACAGGGAATCATTCATAAATCCAACATGTCTACCTGAGTGTTTTAAGAAGCGAGTTGCTTATATCTCTGGTACGTCTATCTAAAGATAACTAAAGAAAATATAGTAGATAAGTATTTTAAACTTTTTAACACAAGCAACACACTTAAGTTCTTCATATAACTTCTAAATATCGCTAAGATATGGAAAATCATCTTCCATTACGTGTGAAGATGATTCACAAAAAAACCAATTACGCCACATATACCATATATTCTCAAACTATGGTCGGCTTTAAAAGAAAACACGCGAAATTAAATTAAAATTATTTATATATATATATATATATATATATATATATATATATATATGTGTGTGTGTGTGTGTGTGTATGTATGTATGTATGTGTATTGTAAATGTATATGTATATGCATACGTATATATATATATATATATATATATATATATATATATATATATATATATATATAATTTTACTAAAACTACATATTTCACTCACTCAAGTAATTAATAACACTTATGAAAACAAATATAATTGTTTCAAAAAAAATTGGGTGGGTTTTTCAGTTACGTGAGGTTTAACGCGAGCTTTTCGTGAAAACTTCTTTTTGGTCAATGAAACCAAAAATATTGTTTATAAGTCAACATTTATTTTGGTATACACCAGAAACTTGCATTACTCAGTACTTTACTGCTACAACATGTATACGTTAGAAGTCAACGCGCCGAAACCTCGGTGTTGCTTATCGATATGTCCGCGCCTAATAACTCTTGCAATGACCTCCAGGTTAACCATATTGTTGAGTTCTTTTGAATAATTTACGTCCTTTGGAAGCTGTTCCATCGCTGTAAATCTGCCCCCCTCCCCCCCATCTTAATGGAATGCCAAAGTCGATGTGCCGAAATCTCGATGCCGTTCATTGAGGGTTATGACTTTTTTCCTCAATCGGAAGCGTCGACACCACTCCGCATTTCCGACAGAGTCCACTGCACTTCGACCTGCGTTGCCCTATTATCGTATCATACGGTAGGTGGGAAAATTTCGGCCAGTTTGTTTATCGCTTTTAAACTTCGTAGTCTTCGAGTATTAGTCGTTTAAAATCTACCGTTTTCGCGTCACTCATAATTTTGGGATAATACCCAGTTTTTGTACCGAACGTAAAAATAATTATTCGTGAAAAATTGTCGCTAGTATTTTAGTAGGTAAAGCAATTAGATTGTCTACAAATTATATTTTGAAGCTTCCAGATTAAGATTTACCTATTTTTACTCACAATAAAATTTGTGACTACTAAATTTAACTTTGGCATTTCTTCCGTGCGGGTATTGGTGTAATTTCATAATAACAACTAATTGCGATGGTCGTCAAAATTGATAATAGTCCAAGTGAAGTTTGTCACAATAAAATTATATCACGTATTGGCGTACGTAATTGTTGATTTTCAACGTAACGCGTGGTCGATCGAACTAGAACGATGGAAGTTTCGAAGCGTCGTAAAATGTGATGAAATTCGTGATGCATAATAAGTATTGACATAATGTCGACTGTAATTGCTGAAGTAACTTGTCATATATCATTTCGCACATTTATCTTAAATGCTGATCATGTTTTCCTTGTATATTTTTTTCTGCTGTACGCGTGATTATAGAAAATTAAATTACTTTTTAAAAAAGAAAGAATGATGAACAACTTACCTGACGTATAATATTCGAATACCACTTAAAAATATCGGCGAAAAATATCGATGTTTCCAAAAAGTATAGAGCGTTGTGTATCGATAAAATTTGTTGATGAATTATTTTTTTGACTTTATATTAATAATCTATGTGAACAAAGTCGTGGCCAAAATTTTGGCAAATAATAAATAGAAGTTCCAAAATTTTCATTTTTCGAGATGTTAAATTTCAAAAGCCTAGTAATTCTCTTTTTAAACATTCAATAAAAAAAAACGTTGCTAATAATGTTCGCAAAGATATATGTGAAATATGACGATATATAGCAAAGAGAAATTTACTTAGATAATATCAAATAACCCATGACTATGCCGAAATTATTACTCAACAAATCGTGACATCAAAAAAACTACGATGCCGAGGTGCGTGACCGCTGTATTTGCAAATACCGCTACTAGCCAACTAGGCCCGATTTATTCCGAGACCGGTATAGCCAACTAGGCCCGATTTATTCCGAGACCGGTATAGCCAACTAGGCCCGATTTATTTCGATCAATGTTTTTTAGTGTTCTGTAATAAAGCTCCGTCACGTCCGGCGGTTCGTTTATAGTATATAATATACTCATATTTTCTACAGGTTAAATGTGACCTAAACAATTAAAGTGGAAGAGAAAACATTTTTTACACATCTCATCTACAGGTAGGTCATTTAAAATTAAATGAGATTAGTCAGAACATTTTTAAAATCTCCTAGCAATTAGGATCCTTTTTAAATGTGTCATGTCCGTCCACAGGCCCCTATGTCACAGGTGTGTTTAATATCTGTTTAAACTGTCTGAATGAGATCGTTGATCTGGAAGTCAGATTTCATTTGCGATTGACGTTTCATGGGCATATGACGGATGTAGCATGAAAAACGTTTCGAAAACTTGGATTCGTGTTGCATATTTCAAAGGATTTTCAATCCGTGTAATAAAATCGTTTGCTGTACCCTACATTAGTGCAAAGCCGATTAGAATCTGGCTCTATTATTTAGAGCCCACACGAAGCCAAGTACAGCTTGATGATTGAAAGTGTCCAAAAGACCGATATCTGTATATGAGGCAGTATGGTACTTCCCCATTCTATTTTCTACCGATTTCCTCTTGGCTATGCTAGGTTTCCAATCCCTGCAACTCAGAAAAAACTTTGCGCTTATAAAACTTATATTTCAGGAAATTAAAATAAAAAATCGTATACCCTGAATTATTGAGGAGACTTTCATTCTTTATGCACCCACGACTTTTCTGCGCTCACGAAATTATCACTTTTTTGCTAGACCACCCTCTATATATATATATATATATATATATATATATATATATATATATATATATATATATATATATATATATATATATATTCCATTCAATTTGAAAACAGAATGCTTGTAAATAATATACAACCTTTTTCATACATTGACGTTGGTAATTTAATGTGGATTTATTTGGTATAAATGATAAAAAAATATATTTTTTTAGTTTGCATATTTACACTGTATTCATACGTAACTTAGATTATATAGGTTATATTTTATATTTAAGAGAAATTCAGATAAGTAGCATGAAGTGTTTCGAACAATTTATAAGTATTACTGTTACATTAAAAATATTACACATTTAATACAACGAAATCAACATTATAAAACACATAATAATATAATAAACTTAATATAATACAAAATAATTTTATGAAACGCCAAAAATTTAGAGACCAATATTGAAAAATGACAAGTCAGTGCGTCAGCGGATTAATCGCCTTTATCATGATAAGTGTGGCAAACAAACAAATTCGTTGTATTTATTACATATTTTTATATATTACATATTTTTTTGTAAAAATAAAATTGATCTCCTGAATGCCTTTGGACAAGTAGTGTAACCCTCGTGAAGATATAAATAATGAATGTTGCAAGTAATTATACTAGCTGTGCGCTCGAATTAATTCAGATTTGTTAGTCCTATGTACATGTATATACGGTCACTTCAATACAATTGTTATGTTTCGTGTTTTCGCAACAGGCTGACAGATGGATAATCATACGAACCCGCATTACTTGTCCTCAAAAAAAAACAAATAATTTAGTTTTACCAAACATATTTTACCATATTTTACCAAACATGACAAATAAATGTTTATTCCCCCGCAAAATTCATAAGCACAAATCGACATTTTTATCTGATAAACTGATGATATTATGAAATTCGGACGGTTTTAAAATGATATTATTAACTAAATCTCAAGGTGTACTGATCATAAAAATGGTCAGTAATCTAATATCCATTCAAATGTTTTTCAGATTATTCAAGTAGTATAAAAATTTGTCAATTTGAAATAAATATTTAATTATTTTGAGATAATGAATTTTATTTTTGCAAAACTATTAAAATGCATCACAACGAATCACTGCGAATGCATTACATTTAGTGCCTATTATATGTTTAAATACGACCCCGATTGCGTTTCTGCCTCCGGTCATCTCTCAGCATCCGGGGTAATTAGCGTATATAATTCCTGTTATATTATTTTCCGCTTTGTACTTTATGCCGCTCATAATGCATTTTTTAACGAATCACTGCGAATGCACTATAATATATATAAATACAATCAAGGCTGCGTTTCGGCCCCCAGCTACCTCTCGACTTCCGGGGTAATTAGCGTATGGTAATTCAGTATGATATGGCCTCTCCAATAAAACGACCAACCGAAAAATTTTACTGTCTTTGTCGTGTGTTAAGATTGCAAAAGCGATTGCTACTCGAACATATACGTTATTCTATACGTTGTTTCATTAAAAAAAAAATTAAAATTTATTGATGTTTTAGTGTTAATATTTTTAAAATGTATTATGTTTTTACTGTTTTTTCCTTGAACAAAATAACTTGTAGAAAACATATCCTCAAATCGAATAACAAATTCATAAGTGGCGCCAAATTTAGATTCCAGATTTATTACTTTTTTCTTTTTACTTTCCATATTATATTTGTTTTTTGCTTTTCAAATTATATTAATTACCTCTGGGCTTTTTCAGCGTTGAAATTTCGATTATTTTCACGAAATGTTTAAAACGCCTGTTAATTTCGCAAAAGGAATGGAGAAATGGAGGGTTGTCCATTTTTACAGTGTTAAATTTCACAATTCGTATCAGTAAAATAATGGTGTAATACTTATATTTGTAACATTTTTTGTAGTAAAACTTTCTGAAGTTAATATTTTGATTATGTATTTACTTTAATAATACTCTGGTTATGATGCAATGAATTTTATAAATATTCATCAGTTGATCGAATATTATTTTTATGCCAACCATTTAACTGTCAAATTCGATTGTTTATAAACATTCTCTCTCGAAATTGAATTGACTATAGGTACTTAAATCCATATGTTTTCTTAAATTCATACTAATTGCAGTCTACTGCATCACTGTACATTTTAGTTACTAATAGTTTAGTTAATTCAATTGAAAATATTGTTTTAGAAGCAATAAATTCTGCTTGTTGATTTGTCTGCCTTAAAGTTGACAAAAATGTAAATAAATGAATAAAATTAAGCCAGCATAACTTGCGTGCAGCCAAACCCGATAGTCATTATTGCTCCAACGTAACTTCGCTTCACCGGCGAAAGTTGAGTGCACTGCGATCTAGAAAGCGCATAATTTAATCGATAATACTGTTTCCGATAACTGGTTGACGGAACCGATTTTCTCATTGGTTGTAACGGTTGTTGATGAGGATTAAAAAGAGAAGTTGACGATATAACTAACAGGAAGTGGAGCTACAGGTATAAACAAGTAATCGCCTTTGCTATTACAAGTAGGTCTTGTCATTTGTCTCTTCCAATAGTTTTGTTTACATACCGCTTTCCAGCAATTATGATTTTGTCATCTTTGGGAAGCATTTTGTGGGCACCACTCTGTATGTCTTGATGTCTGCACATGAGAAGTTCACTGACTATTCACATGTACCATTTGCTGTTCTATAGATATCTGTGACACCAGGTTTTTTCCGAATATCCTTATTCTTTGTGCGGTCACCAAAGGAAATGTAAAGCGTTGACTTCTCCAGCGATCATCATAGTAAGTTGTATTAAGTGATAAAGAAGTACATACAACATTTCAAATTTTACAGTTTCATTTTAATGAAAATAACAATAAATTTATTCCAAAGTGTACGAAGGCGATAGATATTTAAAAAAATAATTTCATATTTTCAGTACAGTTTGTAAAAAGTTACATTATAGGAAAATAAATCAATCATCAAGTTTTGATACATTTGTTAGGGCTCACTCCGCTCACCCTAACACTATCCCAGAACCCGTACAGTTTTGTGGTACACTTTACGAAAAAACTATCACGCCTCTAGATTTTAAATTTAACAGAATAATTTAAAGTCATATCTAGATTTGTTATCTATCATTATTTTTGTATTTAAACATTTTAATAAATTATAAAAAAACGATACAACGATGCGTAGTACTAGCATATAATTACTAGCGCCATCTGCTATCAAATTACAGAATTAATAGAGAAAGCATGCAGATGTATGACACATCTGCATGCATGCACGCATTTCTGGAATGTTTAATAAAAAAATCGAAACGTGAATGTTTTATTAACTATACTGTTAATAACGCCATCTGTTAGAAATTACAGAATTAATAGGACATGTAGATGTATAGTATTTCTAGAAAGAGCGTTTACTAACAAAATCGAAACGTGATACGTAAATGTTTTATATTGTAAATGAATGTATAGAAAGTTGTAGAGGTTAAATAAGTTACATAAATGGAATAAAAGAAGATATAGAAAAGCGCTGAATTACAAAATTTTGGATGTACGTGAATAGGCTGTATTAGATAGTATATATTAAAATCAAAAGTTAGGTTAATATTTGTCACTTAATTTTTAATGGGATGAAGTTTAAAGTTTACAAATACTTTATACGCTTTACCCTTTCAATTCATCAATTCATACAATTTTTATTGTTACTGTTTTTTTTTACCAACAACTACTACTCAAATTGTTTCATTCTATACTTACAATAATATGATCGTTACATGAAACTGATTCGATTTACATATAAAAAAATCAAAGTCAGTTTTTAAATTTTTTTTGCCAAACTGTACAAATTGTAAGGATAAATTTAACTAACTTCCGCTGTTGAGACTTCTTTAATCATCTAAAATGAAATAATTTTAACAATTTTGGATTTGTTTTTGTCACAGCGAAATGACACGAAGACTTATTTAACTGGTCGTAAAGAAAGCGACAGTAACCGTTTGAGTCTGATGCAAGAGAACGTCAGAAAAGAACTCGAGATGTTGAATTGTATTCTTATCGCGAAAATACCCATTTTTTTAACATGCCGCTAATTTAGAAACTGCTTAGAAAAATATGGAATTGACACATACTCCAATACCGCCCATAATTAAATTTTGGAAAAGTGGAAATACTAATTGTTACATGAAACAATTCCATTACAATTAGCTTTCGCAATTCCAATTCATAAGTTGCAATGTTTAACATTAAATATAGCAGTTGTAGATATGGGAGAAAAAGAAACTTCTCTTGGTTTAACATATGTCGCGTTTTCAGGAGTAAAACATTAAAAGGATTTTTCTGTAATTAAATAGAAGATTTTCCCGTAATAGATTAAATGATATTAAAAACTCATATATGTTAAAATGTGGGAGGCGAGAAGAAATTCTTAAGAGGAATTCAAGGTTTTAATAAAATGAAAAAAAAAGTAAAGAGTAACTATTGTTTCTTTAATATAACTAATGTGTCATAATTTTGTAAATATTTGTAAAAAGAATTTGTTAAATGACAAGTTATTCGAATTTTAATATTTAAAATTAGTATATAATAGTATAATGATTTCAAAATTTGTATATAGCTACTTTTAATTTTTATTAAAAAAATCTTTACTTCGAACAAAGCGATGTCCTATTAAAAATTCTCTTATACATATATATATATATATATATGTATATATATATATATATATATATATATATATATATACATATATATATACATACATATACATATATATATATATATATATATATACATACACAAATAGTTACTTTTATTCTTGTATCTTTTCTATCAATGGAAAGGGCATGCGTCAATTAATAGTTCAAAATATCAATTGGCAGCCCCCGTTAATTAACGCCAATAGTTGATTCATCAGTAGAATGTATTTTCTAAATTATATTCAAGGACTCATTCCTCTTAAAACTAAATTCAACCTTTGGCGAAACTTTTTGAGATATATAATTAGCTACATATTATCGGTTAATTGTTCAACAAATTCGGAAACCTTCAAAATTGATGTAGATGTACTATTTAGCCTCAAAAAATACGCCTATGTTTCTGAATTTACAGCCCAAGTTCAAACAAGCGAAGAAGCAAAAAGCGATATTTCTGAATTTGGAACGCTGCTAAATTAGTGATTGGCGTGATCTTCGTATTCGTATACAACGAGCTTGTGATGACACTTTTCTGGATCCATATATACTCAGAAAACATTTTTCAACATTGTTAATTTTGCCTGAATATTTCTTCTGTTTTTAGCTGCTAAGTTATGAAATATATTGTTCCCAGTATTAAAAATGGGTCGTCTATACACGCTGCAAAAGTTACACCTTTAAACTTCTCTCGTTCTGGAATCACTCCGTTCATGTCCCGTTTCTTTTAGGCTTTGTTTTTAATGTTTTATAGCATAATTATAAAAACGGCTCTGTTTTTAGAATTATGCTATAAAGGTTCTATTCTTGGAATAATTTTATCGTGTCTGTATATCGTTCTGTTCGTCTCTAGGTAACAGCATAACAGCTCTTTTATTTTAACATAGATTGTGACGTAATATTACAGGAAGATGTAGTTTGATTACATTAATACTCGAAAACAAAAAAAAATTCTTTTAATTTTATTTCAAGTACATACTATAAATCGGACCTAAGGATGATATTCATTGAGAGAGGATTGGAGAGGATTTTTTAAATGTGATCGATAATACATGAAAACAAAAAAAATTCTTTTAATTTTATTTCAAGTACATACCATAAATCGGCCCTAAGGATGACATTAATTGAGAGAGGATTGGAGAGGATTTTTTAAATGTGATCGATAATACATGAAAACAAAAAAAATTCTTTTACTTTTATTTCAAGTACATACCATAAATCGGCCCTAAGGATGACATTCATTGAGAGAGGATTGGAGAGGATTTTTTAAATGTGATCGATAATACATGAAAACAAAAAAAATTCTTTTACTTTTATTTCAAGTACATACCATAAATCGGCCCTAAGGATGACATTCATTGAGAGAGGATTGGACAGGATTTTTTAAATGTGATCGATAATACATGAAAACAAAAAAAATTCTTTTACTTTTATTTCAAGTACATACCATAAATCGGCCCTAAGGATGACATTCATTGAGAGAGGATTGGAGAGGATTTTTTAAATGTGATCGATAATACATGAAAACAAAAAAAATTCTTTTAATTTTATTTCAAGTACATACCATAAATCGGCCCTAAGGATGACATTCATTGAGAGAGGATTGGAGAGGATTTTTTAAATGTGATCGATAATACATGAAAACAAAAAAAATTCTTTTAATTTTATTTCAAGTACATACCATAAATCGGCCCTAAGGATGACATTCATTGAGAGAGGATTGGAGAGGATTTTTTAAATGTGATCGATAATACATGAAAACAAAAAAAATTCTTTTAATTTTATTTCAAGTACATACCATAAATCGGCCCTAAGGATGACATTCATTGAGAGAGGATTGGAGAGGATTTTTTAAATGTGATCGATAATACATGAAAACAAAAAAAATTCTTTTAATTTTATTTCAAGTACATACCATAAATCGGCCCTAAGGATGACATTCATTGAGAGAGGATTGGAGAGGATTTTTTAAATGTGATCGATAATACATGAAAACAAAAAAAATTCTTTTACTTTTATTTCAAGTACATACCATAAATCGGCCCTAAGGATGACATTCATTGAGAGAGGATTGGACAGGATTTTTTAAATGTGATCGATAATACATGAAAACAAAAAAAATTCTTTTACTTTTATTTCAAGTACATACCATAAATCGGCCCTAAGGATGACATTCATTGAGAGAGGATTGGAGAGGATTTTTGAAATGTGGTTGAAAATATCTGGTAATATTTGTTTGCAAGATATAAGTCTGTTTTAAAACTGCATATGTCGAAAATAATTTAGTTAATACTTTAAATCATAATTATTTTCATCTACTGGCATGAATAAATGAAAAAAACATATGCCAACAAAACATATGATTTTTCTTCTTATCCTTGTAAAATATTCTCAAAAATTATTACAAATAATAGGACTTTTAAAGATACCTAAATGTATACAGAACTCTTGCAATTTCACTCATACTTAACAGAGATTGACGAAAAGTGATTGATTTTGTAGTAAAATGTATATATGTTCCATTGTACATTGAATAAGATGAAATTAATAAGAAAAAAGAATGATGGCGATTTCATCTTTTAAAGTATTTTACCCGAGATTTCCAATCGACACTAACTAGAAATCTTGATTTATTTTAATAAATGCAGTTTTAAGTGCACTCTCTTTAAACCAGCTTTAGTAATTCATTCATCTTATTCGATATCCATCAAATATCTTCTTTATTCTGTCTTTCTCTCCTGTCATGGAACTGAAATGCCGTTTCTCTTACGAGTTTTATTCTTGCAGAGCGACTTAATGAATCTATTCACTGACAGAAGATATATCAGTATTACAACCTGGTTAGAGATTATTTCTATATATGTACACCGAACGTCGTAAGCAGTCTCGTGATGTTAGCAAAAAGTTCATTTTTTTTTAATAAACTTAAAAGAGAAATTTGCCATCACAAGGTCGTTGTTTAGATTTCTACACACGGAAAAAAACTATTAATATCTTTTGTAGATTTTAGTCTATTGCAGCTACGACATTGAAATGCGATATGCTTATCGACCGTAAAATTTTGTCTGGTAATTAACGTATTTATATTTACAACATATCTTTGTATGTGAAGTGTGTATATATATATACACATAAAAATATACAAATAGATAAGTTTAAAACGAGAACTTTGAGGAAGTAAACTGGAAAAGCGCGATACATTGCGTTGACATAATGACACTCATTAATATTATAGAAACCAAGATTCATAATCATTAGATCATTAGACTTGCTGCAATTAACGACGTAACGCGAGCATAATGAGCTACGATAAAGAAACTACAGTACCGGACAGTAATTCCTGACAAAACAAAGAAAAAGCGAAAGAACAAAAATAAAATGAATGGATGTGATTTACGGAGTCTCCTACCCAAAGTTTATGAATTCAAAATAATCAAAGCTATCATCGAAGGCCATCACCGTTTTGATAGTTCAGTAGAAGCCACTATTGAAGCAAGTGTCGTTATGTAGGAGGAGCGTGTTCGATTGAAAATTGTCAGAATAGCAGAATCAATTAACATTTCCGTTAGGATCGGACCAGCCAGTATACAAGACCGTCTAAAGTCATGGTCCGTCAACCTCAAAAACAGACACGCATTGAGTGTTATAAAAGTTTTGGGAGCTTTGATAAAGTACAATACAATAATAAAGTACAATGATTTGTGCATTTTCCAGCAAATATACTGACAGAAACTGCGAGCAAACGGGGCAAATTGGAGCTCTGTTGTGAAAATTACATTGTAAACTGTGAAGATAATTATTCCCATAAATCTAACCTGGATTTGAAACAATTTATAAACATAGTAGGAATTATAACCTTATGCTGAAAATCTAGACGTAAGATACCGTATAGCGAATGTCTAATGAAATTCTGGTGACCTTCTAACTCATCAGAAATCTATTGGGCCTCACCAGAATCGTTCCAAGTACTGAAAGCAAAAAAGGAACTGACATCCGTACGATACAAAGTAGGCTTTCATTATTATATTTATCTAAATATTTACAAAGTATTTAAATGTGATAATGTCAATCTGCAAGGTGCTCATTGAGATGGCTGTTTAGTTAATGAATTTTAACCTTACGTCACTCTAATTTCTAGTGACAAAATTTCCATAAAATGTTATAATCGACCCGTAGCACGCTGAAATTGTAATTAAAATCAATTTCCAATTTTAATATGCTGAAATAAACCGAAATACATCCGGCCGCGTTCTGTGTTAGTTATAATAAATTTAATCAGGTACACAAGTCGTCCAAATCAAACGCTGACACTTTTCTTTTCCCTAATGTTTTGTATGAAATTTTGACTTTCAAGTACCAGGTCCTTACGTCCAGGACCTGATTTTGTGCCAAACTAAGTAGTCGTGTAATCCAAAACACTAAAAAGTTCCTTTTTGTCGAGTCACATCAAACGGTATGATGATCTTGTAAGTGCAGCTCCTTATTAATAAATATAGTAAAAAAACCGTTGTAATTGTTCACCATGTGAATAAAATTTTATTTAGCCCATGTAAAAATATCCTACGTTCTTTCGTCCTTATTTGAATATTTTCCACACCAAGTTTGGCTTTACATGAACTCTTAAATAATCGGAAAATATATCATGATTTTACGCCAGGAATTGATCGTGGGAAAAAGATCTTGATTCTGATAGGGCTAAACTGAACATAGTATATTGTCTGTTAAACGATAAATAATTATACTGTTTGTGCTAAAGGAAGTGTCGTAATAACTGCTAAAGTACAAGGCTTTGTACTTATGTCCTGCTTGTTTCAAGGGTAATCGTCATCTAAATGTGAGAAAAAAAACGTCTTCTATAATAATTGTAGAATAACAGCAATATGCAACTTCCTGATGAAGAATCTATAATCCGATGTATATGAGAGCCCTATTGAATGTTTTCATACCTGTATATTAATGAGTTTATATGAATATGGATTACGACATAAAAATATCCCTATTGAATGTTTTCATACCTGTATATTAATGAGCGTATATGAATATAGATTACGACATAAAAATATCCCTATTGAATGTTTTCATACCTGTATATTAATGAGCGTATATGAATATAGATTACGACATAAAAATATCCCTATTGAATGTTTTCATACCTGTATATTAATGAGCGTATATGAATATAGATTACGACATAAAAATATCCCTATTGAATATTTTCATACCTGTATATTAATGAGCGTATATGAATATAGATTACGACATAAAAATATCCCTATTGAATGTTTTCATACCTGTATATTAATGAGCGTATATGAATATAGATTACGACATAAAAATATCCCTATTGAATATTTTCATACCTGTATATTAATGAGCGTATATGAATATAGATTACGACATAAAAATATCCCTATTGAATGTTTTCATACCTGTATATTAATGAGCGTATATGAATATAGATTACGACATAAAAATATCCCTATTAAATGTTTTCATACCGAGCGTATATGAATATAGATTACGACATAAAAATTTGTCTGTTCGATAAATTTTCAAAGTTATTAATGCATTGTTGTGATTTTATTTAAAAAAATAAATCTGCTATCTTATCTTTTTCTATTAATCTGAAAACTACATGTAAGATTCTTATCTAGCTAGTTTAGTTAAGAAATGAGAGTAGTAATATTGTTTAAACACCTTGTTAATTTAGAAAACATGTATGTTCTTTCTACAATTAAAAAAAAACTTCATGTAATTACGCGCGAAATGATGTTATAATAAATATACGCAAAACAATGCGTCTGAATCGGCCGCGTGATGAGAATTTAGTCTTAATATGTATATATGTATCTTGCCCCGTGCTTATCATCTTTTGGAGAAGTTCATATTCATCAATATAAACCAGTAATGGATTAAGAATCAAGATTGTATTTTATCTTGTTACAGATCAAACGCGAAGCGGAAGGAACAGCCAGTGACTTAAATTGCGGAAAGGTAATGTATATGATATTTTTTAACAGATATCAAAAAAGAAAATGCAAAAATTTAAGTCAAACACTTGTCGCTAAATATTTCTTTTATCTTAAAAAAATTCTGTCGTTAAATCCGAAGTCCTTTTTTGGTTCAATCGAAGCTGTATTGGCATAATTGGCATTTTTTCCCGCCATTTTGCCAACAATTTCTGGAATCTTATAGAAACTTCTTTAATGTCTCTGGTAGGATAATACATAAAAAACATGACGTTTGATTTCATTTTAATTGACAACTGAGTTTCGGGTGGAAAAAAAACAAATTTGGAGAACTTACAGTCCTCTTGCTTCGTGAATTCTCTTTAAAGCCAAAAGCGAACAAAGCAACTCGCAATATACACACAACAATGGTGAAGGTGTACCTTCATCGTTGTGTATATCTTCCATGACGTACCTCCATAACCAAGCATTGGTTTCAAAAATTCAATTAAAGAAATTTAAATGTCTTTGATGATTCTCGTGCAGGACAACCCCCCACATTAAATTTATACAAATTGAACAAAATCTTATTGAAACAGTTTGCAGAATAAACTCACGTTATCTAGAATAACCACTCTCATCCCTTTATATTGGAATAGAAAAACGAACTTCATGCTTTGGAGAATAAGTGAAAATATTCTGCTTGACTACTTGGCTTGAGCTAACACTGAGATGGTAGACTATTTTTTTTTGCTAATTTAATAAAATACACCAAGGTGTACTTCTGAAATGAACTTGCCTTATTTGAGCATAGAATATGTTCCCAAAATGTTTAATTATAAGGTTTAGAAATATTGTATACAGATAATAAAAATCCTGGTTAACACATGGCAATTTCTAATATGTTGAAGACCCGACATCGTGTAATCACCGGTGAGGCTGACCAGTCCTGATGATAATGTCTACACTAGATTCAGAATCTTCAAATTCTTATAGTTGAATATGTTATGAATTTTATGAAACGTTTTACGCAGCTCTTCGCGTATTCTATTCACGGCCGGTGATACATAGCGTATGTATGTAAGTGTATATGTATGTTAGAATAGAAACACTAAAAAATCTTAAATATGTACTAAATTTATTGTTCGAATATATTTATCATAGTACTCGTAATATATAGTTTTTTGTAGAAAAAAGTATGAAAAAAGCAAAGATGGATCCCCTTTGCCTTCTGCTATTAAATTTTGTGAAATCAATTTAATTTAGCTACTCCTATACGCAGATGATATATTTGCAGCTTATAATCGTAACTGCTAATTTTATAAAGAGGAATAGTTCGTTTGGGTTGTAGATTTTGACACCAAACGGTTGACAGGAGACTTCAACCATCGTACAGCTTATGGTGTTCAGACAGGTATAAATAAGGCATACGTATAGCATCTGTTTAGAAAGTATGAGAAATGAGCAATGAGGATTAAACTAAAGGGAGTTAGAGTGTGACGGGTGCATTTTTGAGTTAAACTTTTAAACAATTATAGCAACATTAAAATAATGTATTATCATATTGTGGACAACATGAAAATCTACCAAATCATCACTGCAACCCATTTTCTTTGAATTACAAAAATTAAACTGTATTACATTAAAACTTGAAATAATTGTTCACGTCAATGAACTCTTGGAAAAAAATCTAGGATTTATACGGCTAATTAAAATAGACTGTTTATTATAAAGTATATACGTTACAAGATTAGGCCATACAGTTAAATACTCAAGTATAGAATAACTAACTTAACCGTTATGAATACCGTTAACAAATTAACCGTAAATAATTATATGAAAAAAGAATAAAATAAAATACGGTAATGGTCCCTTTTTTGACCGAGTAAAACCGGAACGGGCAGCTAGTTCTTAATGTTTTTAACTTATAACTCCATCTAATTTCAAATTAGGTATGTTTGAAGTACTACAGAAAAATATATATTAGTACCTTACTAACGTACTATTGAAGTCGTTAAATAACATTTCAATTCTTCATTATATTACTATAACCCCAATCGAAGCAGCGTATACATATGTTTCGCTGAATATACGAATATTATGAATATGCTTGTCATATTTTACGTAATCAGCAAGACTCCCACACGTGGTGAAAATGATAATGATAATGAATAATGGTAATAATAATAAAGACTCGCATCATTTAAAATGATAATGAATAATGGTAATAATAATAAAGACTCCATCGTTAATGATAATAATAATAAAGACTTGCATAATTTAAAATGATAATGAATAATAGTAATAATAATAAAGACTCCATCGTTTAAAGTGATAATGAATAATGATAATAATAATAAAGACTCGCATCATTTAAAATGATAATGAATAATGGTAATAATAATAAAGGCTCCATCGTTTAAAGTGATAATGAATAATGATAATAATAATAAAGACTCGCATCATTTAAAATGATAATGAATAATGGTAATATTAATAAAGACTCCATCATTTAAAATGATAATGAATAATGGTAATAATAATAAAGACTCCATCGTTTAAAGTGATAATGAATAATGATAATAATAATAAAGACTCGCATTATTTAAAATGATAATAAATAATGGTAATAATAATAAAGACTCCATCGTTTAAAGTGATAATGAATAATGATAATAATAATAAAGACTCGCATCATTTAAAATGATAATGAATAATGGTAATAATAATAAATACTCCATCATTTAAAATAATAATGAATAATGGTAATAATAATAAATACTCCATCATTTAAAATGATAATGAATAATGGTAATAATAATAAATACTCCATCATTTAAAATGATAATGAATAATGGTAATAATAATAAAGACTCCATCGTTTAAAATGATAATGAATAATGGTAATAATAATAAAGACTCCATCATTTAAAATGATAATGAATAATGGTAGTAATAATAAAGACTCCGTCGTTTAAAATGATAATGAATAATGATAATAAGAATAAAGACTCGCATCATTCGCTAACGCCTCTTTGTGATCGTTGCCGTGAGATGAAAGACTTGTATCTGTGATGTCAACGTCACATTTTGAATTAAAGACTCTTCAGGATAGCGAGTCAGTATTCCTGTCGATTTTATTGTTTCCTGTTATAACATTGATTATAAATATATGTTTTTAAAATAAAATGGATCGTTTCAGCGAATCAAAATTTCAACGAAGAAAATGGAAGATTGTCGCAATAAAAAAAATATTTATCTTAACATTTGGAGAACCTATGAAGTATTAGGTAATGTCAGTGTAACGTTAAACTGATACGATCTTATCAACGAGACATGTATATGTATAAACCAGAAATTCCCAGACGCGATTGCTGCCGGCATTAATGGTTATTCTTTATATCTTATCTAAAATTGTTGCAATCAGTATGTCTATATAAATAAGTATCATTTGCCTCGTGCATAATCAGTATTAGGGTTTCACGATTCGACCTGATACTTTCGAGTATCGATATATCGTATGATATTTCGATATTTCGGATCAATACAAACGTGCCAGTATCGGATCGAATTATTGAATTCGAATGGATCGCATCAATAAATAAAAGTCGTAGTCAGTCGAATTAAATTATAATTTTTTTTTATACTTATAATGATATGTTTACATACGCCGGCACACTTTGTTTTGTTTATTCCATGTTGCGACATAGAAATGTAAATGAAGGGTAATATATTTTGAAGTTGGAAGGTGATGAATAAACGAGTATTTTGATGTCAGATCAGACATACATAATAAATAGTCTTATCAGTAACAGAGAAAACAGTTTAATGACGGTCTAAATATCGCATATATAATATTATATAATGTTGCGTTATAGTGACATTCATATAAATATGTTTACAGTACTATCATGCCACACTTACTTTCACGTGAAACTCGAGCCTTGTTACGCATTGCACTTTCGGAACGAAAGTGATTTCACGGCCATTAAACGGCGTTAAGTGATTAAACGGCGTTTAAAGTTTTAACTTTTAGCGTGTTCTGTACATAATTAGCGTGCAATCTGCCTTGACTTAATGTTCTTACATATGTACTCAGATATTTACTTAAATATTGTCAAGATATGTACGATTTACTTTTTTATAATCTACAAATTAGGGAGAATGCTTTCTTGTGCCTTTTAATTCCATTAACTCACTCCCTGCTTTTCGGGCTAAGCCTATTTTATTTTGAAAGTGCGATATGTATTTTGTAATGTCAGAAACGATTGTTAGAGTTATCATATTAATACGCATAAAAATTTATATATTAATATATAGCTACGCTTTTGCTGCGCTCTGTACTTTGGATGATTATTTTTTATGTTAGATATATATTTTATATTTAAAAAAAACAATAAAAAAAATTTAGTATTATTGTTCAGTATTATTAATATTTACTTCTAAATGCTAGCTCCCATCTAAAGGGATTTATTTGGTTTCGATTCCCAGTAGGCAATTTTCACATTCATAAATATTTATTTTTCTAATTGTTAATGATTTATTATACACCGTAATTAATTAAATAACAATTTAATACCAATAAAAAGTATATTCTTTAATCAAAACTTCTAAATGAATCATTATTATATTACTACAGGAATATAAGAAAAGGTTTCCAATATCTGAATTTTAATTTAGTTTTGTTAATAAACTTTGTCTTTTGCAAGACTGCCTTCACTTAATGTTCTTACATATGTACTGAGATATTTACTTAAATATGATCAAGATACGTACTATTTACTTTTTTATAATCTAGATTAGGGAGAATGCTTTCTTGTGGCTTTTAATTCCATTAACTTACTCTCCCACAAGTTTTGCTTCTCCTTTCAGAAACGGGTTCAAAGATTTCTTTAAACTCTCCACATTATTTACCTCTTATAAGCCAAAGGATATCCCACGCTACGTTCACGCACGCACGCACGATATACGCACGAAACTACACGGAATCATCCGCACGTTAACACATTAATCCGTATAAGAAAATCTTGCCTGTATCCATATCGAAAATATTTGTAAACAAAATTATTGGGGGAATGAAGGAGAAATTTTATGAATGTATTAAAATAATTGTTTGGTATTTTTGTCTGTCAATTTGTGCGTTTGTAAACAACTGATCCAATTTGTGTGGAATTTAAAAAAAAAACATAGGAATCAACTTGAAGTAACGTTTAGTTTTTATTTAATTGCATTCGATTCACTCAATCAGAAAATATGCGATTTTATGTTGCATTAGTATAACAACAACAAAGAAGTGCCTAACTACTTGATGCACAGGAATTACATAAATGTATAGTGTACACATGTACATCAATAGATGGCGCTACGTGTATTTAAACCGCGCAGTCTAATTTTGCATTTAACTGGAAATATACTTGTCAAAAATGGCATCTGTACGTTTTTCAGTGGTGTAATATAAATCGATTTCCACTAAAACTCGAGTTAAAGTTTTAAGACGATACGTCACTCCAAAGTAGAAAATATTAACCAAGTTGTGAGAGGACGGAGAACTGGGAAATTCGTTATTTGATTTAATAATTTAAATCGTTTATTTGACAAGGTGTGCAACAGTACTATCATGGCTGTGCCTTAATTTTGGGTACCACTTGCAATCAATCAAATGACTGTATTACAGTGTTTTTTGTGCATATTAATAATACTTTTATCGTTGGGCCTTTCCTTCCCATAATGTAGAATTTATCGTTATGGCTTCCCTTCCCATCATTTCCTTCACAGCTTATACTATGTGCTCTTATTATAAATTATTTTGACTTGATCCAGCTATTTTAATTATAATGCTTTTAAACGCATCTCGTGACTTTTGGTTGCTAAAAATGCAGTAGATATCTACTATTACGCTGTGTCATCTCGTGTCCTCGTGTCCCATTCACCTTGAACGTGATGTTGAATGTTATCTTTTTGTAACAATTTCTTATCGCATCTATCTTAATTCTGCCTCTGTAACGATCTTATCGTATGTACAACTACATATATCTATAAATGCATCGCTAAAAATGTTGAAGATTCTCTTATCAACAAGATGTATGGTTGATCTTAAGATTATAGAAGTCAATCTTACGATTCGATTAAATTTCTATTAAGGATATTTTTCGTTTATATGCTTACTGTCATTAAAGAGCTATCAGTATGACTGTGTTTGAAATAGAAAGACATTGTGAAAATTTTCTCTTCGAGTTTTATATCAAACTAATTGTTATCCGCCACTTCTCTTCCATAATCAATTGGAATATTAAAAATTTCATTACTTATATACTCTATTCCATTCCAAAAGGCAATATTATAAATATTACTAACAAACTAATTTGACACTTAAAATGACAGTTAATAGATGACTATTTTCAAAACTTACTGTAGTTCATCCATACATAACATTGTTGAACGATGTATTTACATATATTAACTTAATAAACAGTCGCGATAAATAATTGTTAAAATATTTTGTCTATAGTAATTTCGCCTCTTGCATAATCCTTGTAGTCTATGGTGGAGAGTATATAGACCGTAACTCCGTCACAGCACTTCCTCTTTTTACTTATTCTACTCGATAACATAGAGTTTTTACTGGCTATTTGTTCGGATTCCTCATCAAGGAGTATCTTAACAATCATTTACAAGGTTGCACCAACTCAACAATAATGTTATAAATGTCAATATTATACCGTTATTTTATTAATGTGAGTTGTAAAATTTCGAAGACAAAAAAGGACAACCCTAGCTGTCGATGACGAAAAATTCAGGGGTGCGAAACATTTCAGAAAAATATTCGACATTTCGACTCATACGAAGTCTATACACATGCTAGACATTATTTACTTTATAACGCATTGGAGTAAAATAGATCAAAATATATCAGTTTCAATTTGATGTCGACGATATTCGATTGTTTTTTTAGTGTGACATTTACACGAGTTAGAAGGAGTAAACCAGACAAAACATTGAGGCTATATAACAGAAATATGTATGAAGGATATGTGGCGTAAAGAGAGGGGAAAAATATTGTGAACTGTTATTTTATTTTCAAATAAATATTTAGGAGGCAATTTTAACATTCATTCAATTACAATTATTTATCTAATTGTTAATGATTTATTACACCTTATAATATAAAAACAGCAAACCAATACAAATAAAAAGTGCATTTTTAAATCAAAATATTACCAAATATGTCCATGTTATATTACTACATGAATATAAGAAAAAGGTTTACAATATATAAACTTTAGTTTCGTTAACAAACTTTCTTTTTTGGAATTTAAGGTGTCATGCCTGTGGGTCATAAGTTATATTTGTATTAAAGTAACCATTATTGGTACTGTATTGTGTGTGTGTGTGTATTATATAAATAATAATACTAGACTTGAATTAGATTTGATTTATTATTACACTTTTGATATGTATTACAGAGATATAATAAGCAATGGTTAGGACGCCATCTTCACGCATATCGCGCGCCTTATCGACTAGTGATGTGCCGTGACAATAGGGACGTCACATGCTCATAACAGATTCTCACAACTTATATCTTAATTGGAACTTTAAGTTGAGTGGCTGCGACAGTCTATATACTTTTTACTTATCATTTTTTTAGCCTGCGCACCCGATTATTATTGCACGAGTGTCAATAATAAAATTTTAAATTCCTTAAGGAAAGCTCGACCAAAAGAAGAGGTAAAGCACAAACTTCATCATCTTAATGAAAGAGACATTCAAATAGTCCAGTAGTTACTGCGTGGTGCTTTAATAAACAAACTGATAAACAGAAAAAAACGAACAGACAAGAAATATATCAGGAAATATTTGACTGTGACAAAAGCTAGTCTAGATTTTAATATGGCCCAAGGATAACGTCGGTTAAAACTGAATTTAAATCGATCTAGCAGTTTTTGCTTGATTAATCTGAGGCCATACTCACGTTAGGCTACTAAAATAACTAATCACTGTAACCGATTACTAGTAACTGATAACGGCGTGTACACGCTCCCATTGAAATACATTTGCAGTAACTTGGTAAAAAAAGTTGGTAATTTAAGTTATGGTTTATTTTTTTAACAGCTTAATATAAAGATGGCCCAACATACAATTAAACAAACGAATATTTTTAAAAAAATGTTTTTTACACAAAATATTCCGTGTACAAAAGACAAAAACTATTTCGTACGTACAGTAGTATTAATTTAACCGATGGGCTATTGAATATATTTGGCGTTAATTTTGTACAAATTCATTATCCACAATTAAATGAAACTACGTGATGTAGTATTATTTCTACTATCTTTAATTTCTCTACCACGACCTAGATTTCGTTGTATTACATCTTCAGGTGGGATATTAGCAAAAGACACAAACTATTTCGTACGTACAGTAGTATTAATTTAACCGATGGGCTATTGAATATATTTGGCGATAAATTTGTAGAAATCCATTATTCACAATAAAATGAAACTACGTGATGTAGTATTATTTCTACTATCTTTAATTTCTCTACCACGACCTAGGTTTCGTTGTATTACAACATCTTCAGGTGGGATATTAGCAAAAGACACAAACTATTTCGTACGTACAGTAGTATTAATTTAACCGATGGGCTATTGAATATATTTGGTAATAAATTTGTAGAAATCCATTATTCACAATAAAATGAAACTACGTGATGTAGTATTATTTCTACTATCTTTAATTTCTCTACCACGACCTAGGTTTCGTTGTATTACAACATCTTCAGGTGGGATATTACAAAAGACACAAACTATTTCGTACGTACAGTAGTATTAATTTAACCGATGGGCTATTGAATATATTTGGCGATAAATTTGTAGAAATCCATTATTCACAATAAAATGAAACTACGTGATGTAGTATTATTTCTACTTTCTTTAAGTTCTTTACCACGACCTAGGTTTCGTTGTATTACAACAGTTTCAAGTGGGCTATTAGCAAAGATCTATTAGGTAATAGCCCACCTGAAGATGTTGTAATACAATGAAACCTAGGTCGTGGTCGACACCGCTAGACCTTTTAAAAATAAGGAGTATTTTAGATTGTTGATCAATCATCAATTGCCAAATATTAACGCTTTAGGAGCCCTACAATGCAAATACTTTATAAGCCTAACAAGAAAACAATACAATTTTAATGCAACGTCATAAAACGTGTTCACTGTCTTGCGTTGCGCGAGAAAGTAAGTGCAGTGTGGCCGTCACAAATTATTTTTTGTTTCTATTGTTTCTTTCGCTACAAGCACACTGCGTGTACGCATGCCGCCGTTAACTTCCTTTATACTTCCGACTTCCAGAGTTGCCCCTGTAGACATTCTTATATAAAGAAAAAGATCTCAATAAAACGAATAATACTTAAAGAAAGCAGGTTTAATGAACATAAGTATTAAAGCACGAAACAGAAACGTGTATTAACAACTTAACAACTTTATATATATATATATATATATATATATATATATATATATATATATATATATATATATATATATATATATATATTATTTATTCATACTTGAGATGATTAACGATAGTTTAATAAAGAGTTAATTCGGAATACAATTATGGTGGCAGTTCCGGTCTTAAAACGCAGTTAGCTAACGAGTAATCACACTGTTTTACGTCATATGCTTACATTGTTTTGATTATGATGCTATAATAGGCAGGTATTTTATATTACAAAAATGACAATTGTGATTGATCAGAATGATGTCAGAAAATAACACGACGATTGAGTATTATGTTAAGTTACACGAACCTTTGAAATGCGAATCAACTTGTTCACGACTCGGCACATTAAGTAAATATGAGACAATTTACATAAAAACAATTTCTACATAATTATGTACATTTGCATAATTATGTACATTGCAGTTTACGGCTCTATTTAATCGCGCGTCATAAATCTTTTTGGCGGACAATGCGATGTTTTGTTTTACATCAAAAACAAGGTTGTCAGTGTGTAAGTTTATTTAAAAAACACTGAAGAAAAAGAACGATTAACGTAGTCCTCAGCCGTATTTCAGTTATTTGTTGACTTCAGGCAATTATGAACGTGCTACTCTGATACAAGTACTCTCGACGTACGATTTGTGGGCCTCTTGACTTCTTTATAAAGTTCGCATATTTCGAGACATTTTTAATGTAATAAAAATATTTAATAACAAAATATATAAAATCTAAAAAAATATTACCTTGTTTGAGGTTGTCATGCCAATTTGGAATAAGCGGAAAAGCCATTCTCAGTTTTTTTTTAAAACATAAACTATTAGAATTTTTTTAAAAAGTTGTACTTTAATCATATAATAAAGATATTTAATGACAACATATTTAAAATGTAAAAAAATTATATCTTTTATATGAGGTGGTCATGCCAATTTGGAATAGGCGAAAAGGCCATTTTCAGTTCTTTTTTAAACAAAAACTATTAGAAGTTTTTTAAAAAGTTGTACTTTAATCATATAATAAAGATATTTAATGACAACATATTTAAAATGTAAAAAAATTATATCTTTTATATGAGGTGGTCATGCCAATTTGAAATAGGCGAAAAGGCCATTTTCAGTTCTTTTTTAAACAAAAACTATTAGAAGTTTTTTAAAAAGTTGTACTTTAATCATATAATAAAGATATTTAATGACAACATATTTAAAATGTAAAAAAATTATATCTTTTATATGAGGTGGTCATGCCAATTTGGAATAGGCGAAAAGCCCATTTTCAGTTCTTTTTTAAACAAAAACTATTAGAATTTTTTTAAAAAGTTGTACTTTAATCATATAATAAAGATATTTAATGACAACATATTTAAAATGTAAAAAAATTATATCTTTTATATGAGGTGGTCATGCCAATTTGGAATAGGCGAAAAGGCCATTTTCAGTTCTTTTTTAAACAAAAACTATTAGAAGTTTTTTAAAAAGTTGTACTTTAATCATATAATAAAGATATTTAATGACAACATATTTAAAATGTAAAAAAATTATATCTTTTATATGAGGTGGTCATGCCAATTTGGAATAGGCGAAAAGGCCATTCTCAGTTTTTTTTTAAACAAAAACTATTAGAAGTTTTTTAAAAATGTGTTTTTTAATTTTACAACACATGTTGTAGTTTTTTAAAATTATTTATTAAGAAATAATAAACCATACTGCATTTTTTACATTACGTTCTTAAAAATAATATATTAGATTATTCGTGTATCTGTTTGTCAGTGCGTCTGTAAGTCGATTTCAAATTTCTTAGAAACTTGAAATTTAGCATAGTAATACATCTAATTAAACCAACTTTTGCACTAGCTAACTGTTTTAAATATTCTTGGAAGAATTAAAATACTCAGTAATTTTTTTTAAATTTTTAAATATTAAGGGTGTCACTGGAAAGGACTTGTTATAAGGAACACAAAATTTTTTTTATAATTTGTTTAAAAATATATTTTTAAAAATATGAGAAAATAGAACATGATTACGAAACTACTTATTTGTGAAACTATTGAAGCAAAAATCATGAAAAAACAAATTTTAAAAACGTTAAAATCTGAATATAATATAACAGAAAACTAAGCGTCATGCTTAACCTGTGAAATATTTAATTGGCAATATGTTTACGTTGTGAAAAATTAATATTTGTAAAAATTAATATTAGTAAATAGAAATACTATGTACTTTAAATGTTTATAAAAGTACCTAAATATCTACAGAATTTTTGTTAATGAATAAAATATGCGGCCGATCAATCTTTCGATCACCGACAACGTGTACGCGTAGTTTTTATGTTTACACATTTGAGAAACAACTTTCCGTGAAATAAAATGATGTATTTTCCACTTAATATTTTTTCTAAAACGGATATTTGTATTTATATATATGTATATATATATATATATATATATATATATATATATATATATATATATATGTACACATACATACACATACGTAGTATAAAGGTGGTAAGGTCCAAAAGTTTCCGGCCTGGACTATAAAAACAAGAATAAATCTCAAATAAATACTTTTATTGTTCAATGTAGACTACATCCTTTAATTTCAATACACTTGACAACGTTTCACGTGCATTTCTTTAGGCTTCAAAAATAGTCCGGAGTTTCTTTCCTAAAAATACGTTAAAACCGCTGATTTGACCTCATCATCAGTGTTAAATTTCTTCCCTTTCAAGTCCAATTTTAATTTTGAGAATAAATACTAGTCGCTTGGGTCGAAACTATACGGATGACATAGTTCTGTGAAACCGCATTCCTTAAAATTGTGCTGTGAAAGGCTGCCAGCCTCAGAAACACTCGATGTTTGAACTGACGCGTCACCCTGCAACAGCAACAATCCTGACACTCATTCTTTAGTTCTCTCAACGTTTTTCTTTAATATCATCTCGTTATTAATATGGTGAGGAAACGTAGTAATCGTCCGTTACTTTGAACTCCGTCCTATAAAATCTATTAATTAATTAATCTTTTGGATTTCCGGAGGAAATTTCTTACATAATCTTCAAATTTAGGACATAATCTTTTTCTAAGATCGTGTCACTTTGTGCTTTTTTTGTCACGATGAGCCAGGACGATACCATTCCATTGACTCTTGTAGACAGAGGCTCATGATAAAGGATATAAGGCAAAAAAGACAACTTTTTTTCCGTCGGCCTTCTCAGAGGGATAAAAATCGAGTACAGCACCTCACACGTTCTTGTTTCTGAACTGTAGAAAGAAATTTGGGTACCACTGATCTGATTCATACCCAAATATTCAAGTAGGACCGTTGCACTGATCTTATTCATACCCAAATGTTCAAGTAGGACCATTGCACTCATCTTATTCATACATAGATATTCATGTAGGACCGTTGCACTGATCTTATTTATACCCAAAAGTTCATGTAGGAGCGTTGCACTGATCTTATTAATACTCAAATTTTCATCTAGGATTCTGATTACCGTTGTTTTGAATATATATATATATATATATATATATATATATATATATATATAATGAAAATATATATATATATATATAAAACAATAAATCTGCCACCTTTTCGTATCACAAGTGTGAAAACTTACCTCGATTTTGTTCTAAAAAATCTACCCAATGATAGAACACTGAATGGCGTTTTCGAAAAAAAGATAAACCATTTTGAGCTTCGCGTATTACGCGTAGCAATTATCAAACAACATAATGACAACATAATTATACATTTATCTTTAAAAATAAATTTTGTACATATATCCTTAAGAAACAACAATTAATTCTCACAAACCAAAGAAATACTGCCCGCCATCAGCCGGAAAGTGGCTGTTGCGGCATTGAAAAATAATACGTACATCCATAATTTCGTTATTGTCTTTTTTCAATAATATTTTCAAAACAATTCCGTTTCCGGTGTGGTGTTTAATTAAACTTTTATATAGTTTTTCCTGCGTTATGTTAGAAATGGATATTATTATTCAACAATATGTTCAGCACTTGCTAAGGTTTGAATGAACCTTCTGTAATTATTTCGCTGAGAATATATTAAATGTCGTTTGGATTAAACATGTTTAGGTTCTACATAATTCCTATAAAGGAAAATGTAAAATGTAGTTGCGAAATTACTCAGTTCCAAACTAAAGTCACTTCTGACGAGGGGCGTTAGATAGATATTGGTGTAAAATTAAAGAGTTCCGTGGAAAAAGAGATTTTTGACTCCTTAAACATGTTTAGGTTCTAGATAATTCCTGTAAAGAAAAATGTAAAATGAAGTTGCGAGACTACTCAGTTCCAAACTAAAGTCACTTCTGACGAGGGGCGTCAGATAGATAATGGTGTAAAATTCAAGAGTTTCAGGGATTTTTGACTCCAATTTTTATTCGTGTCGATATCCGTAGCGAATTTCAGGTGTATATAGTTGATGAGTACTTTTGTAAAAATGTAAGATGTTCGATCCGTTTGTCTTTTTGTTGTTACACTAAAACATGATTAATGACGCAACATTAGTAGAAAATAGTGAGCGAATACCAAAACAGATAGATTAATGTAAATATCCCCAAAGAATTGTTGAAGAGCATCTATTTTGGAGTTCTTTAGCAGCAAAGGAAACTTAATATCTAATCTATAATCTAATCTATATCTGTAATATCTAATCTATATATATAAACTTGAAATTCAGAATATGTTATTTATAAATCGACAGTTTTTCTAATATGTTAAAAGTTTTTCATTTTTACAGGAGTACTCCAATTCCCTGATGTTTTCCCCAATTGTTCAAGTCCTGTATAAACTTGTTAAAAAGCGCAGTTAAGAACTGGAATCCTCTAAGGTTGCAAGTAGTTCGTTGCCACATTCCATGGCTTTGATTACATAACATCATACCACAACATAGTCCATTTACCCGTATACTTATGTAATAACATTTCAATTTACCGCACATGACTCAACGTTTAAGTATATCTGTGTCATGAGCGATGCCCACTATTCACAGCATCAGGCGTGAGACCATCAATAATTGTTGAACGCGTTGCTTATTACAAGTACGGGTACACAAATGTTGATTACCTTGGAATAAATCAAGTCTCTGCCATGATATTCCATTAATTCAACACTCAAATCGCTTCGGGGCTTGTTTAGTTTTAATTTAAATTGTAGCCGAGTGTTTACCGTTGGCGGTTAATATTACTACATTGAATCGTATTATTAGTGTATAGGCCGATATTGTGTTACAATAGCGTATAGACCGACATTATATATTTTTGATAATATATTTTTATTCTAACACCTTATTATATTCACTGTCACTACTTTAAACTAATGTTTTATATACAATCGATAGATTTTGATGACAGCTGACGATTAAAACCTAAACGAACATCGTAGCTTTTCTAAATCAAAAGTTATACTAATTGCAAATCTCGATACGCAGCAAAATAACCTTAAAATGGCGGCGCTTCCCCCTCCACCGCGCGCGATGCGTCATTGTTCTCGCTTATCGTAATGAATTCTTTGATCCTTTAGCTATCCAGTGGTATAATTTTAGATCTAGAGGATAGATTCGAAACTGCAACGCCAATCTGTATCCCCCGATTTTGTTATCCTTAGGTTTTTTGGATTGCTCCCATATGGTAGCAAATTTAAAGATGTACTCACGTCAAAAAATACGATGTAAGGTCCAAAATATTCCGGCCTGCTCACTTTAATCGGTGATACACATTTTAATGACATTCTATCAGGACCTATTCTATATTTAACCACAAAAAAAATATTGAGTCAAATTTTTTCGTTGTCAAGGTACTGGTTACCTTTGTGATCAAGTTTTTAATAAAGAAAGGGAAGATGATGTCGGATATTAAGCGACGTTTGGATGTTGTGTATGGACACTTTTCACCTTTATATTCCACTGTAAAAGAATGGTCAAAACATTTCGTATAGGAGGAGAATGAATCGAAGGTAAATCACATTCAGGATGACCGTCTGAGGCCATCACGGAAGAAAACATTGAATTAGTGGAGGAATCTGTAAATGTATAAAGATAAAAGAATTAGCAACAATGACTGGTCATTGCTCCTAATTCTTAATGGACACAAAACTCTGATGAACAGAGCTTCTATACTCTTAACGACTTAAGATCATGTGGCAAAATATAATTAGTTAAAATACAGATTAATGGAAAACAAAATTGGAAATGGACGTGGAGCACTGGACGACCGTTATACCGCTTTACAGCACACTACTGAGGTCCATAGCTCCATGGAAATGAATTATATAAAACCATACCTATGTACGTAATATCACATTTTTTCATGTGTAACTCACAAATCAGTTAAATTTTACTTCGCTCTGTCTTACATCTCTGTCTTACATTTACGGTAACAAAGCTGGCAATGATAGTGATGAATGTCATTGCAACACTTGTGATATGAAAACATGGCAGATTTATTGTTATATATATATATATGTGTGTGTGTGTGTGTGTGTGTGTGTGTGTGTGTGTGTGTGTGTGTGCGTGCGTGCGTGCGTGCGTGCGTGCGTGCGTGCGTGCGTGCGTGCGTGTGTGTGTGTGTGTAACATACAATTAATATGCCAAAAGTACATATATTTATATTTGTATAGTTATATTTAATAATCTAGTAGTTTATACGATAAAAAATTCTTCTTTGAATGTAGCTCTATGCTGAAGGATTAGGAGATTTTTAGAAGATGATTCAAGGCTCCGTGGTTGCAAATATTGGAATCTAGATCGGATATATGAAGGTGTAACGGGATTATTGAGGATTTTGTATAAAAACATTGGAGGTTGCGTGGTTCACGAATCTTTAACCGCTTAAATCGTGACCGAGCTAAGATATATATGGTCTTTTTTAAGACTGCAAATATATCGATTCCACAAGTTCTGTGGTCGTCCAAATTTTAGATTAAATGTTCGTTTAAATAAAATAACACACGCTTCAAATGTGTAATTTAGTTTTAAACGGAAGAAAATTTTCAAGTCATTGGCGAGTGTATTTTCAAGAAAATATTTTTAGTTGACTTGCTCCTATCATAAAAATAGTGTTTCAACACTGAAAATATGAATTAATTGGTCTCGAGAATTACCCTATATAACCTCACAGTTATTTAGCTCTGATTACTGACGTATTGATATTAAATAAATAATATTCAACGTATATATTTTCATTTAATTCCTCCAGGAACCACTCCTATTTTAATACCATTTATATTTCTAATTGAAACGCTTAGAAATATTATTCGATCTGGGACTTTAGCAGTACACTTAACTGCTAATATAGTTCTAATTGAAACTTAGAAATATTATTCGATCTGGAACTTTAGCAGTACACTTAACTGCTAATGTAATTGCAGTTCATTTATTAATAATAATTTTGACAATTGTGATGACGTAAACTTTTAATGTATATATCTGTAATGTTGCGTAATTAGTCATATTCCCAGTAAAGAGACACAGGCTACAGGTTAGCTCTTAACAGTTTTCCGACAGTCGAATTTCTCTAAACTAATCTGAACATTCGAAACGCAGCGGCTCGTTAGCGGACCCTCGACTGTCATAGATAGATGCCGAAGTAGGCACGTCGGCATTGCGTTTGGCATACCGTCGTCGCCGACGCACCGCATTCAGGCAGGTGTCGTTACGAAATCGACTCACGTTTGTGGCATTCGGCCAAGGACGATTTCTAATGCAATCGATCGAGTAGACGACTGAGGTTGACGATCGCTGGCGGGCTTAGTTGCGAATAGCGCCTAATAAAATTATGACACTAAAGTGCTTAAACTCATTAATGAAAATTGTTGATTCTACTTGGAGCGTTATACTAAGTGTATGCGCGTAGAATTATCTTCATTACGCTTCTAATTGCTTACATCAGATATTCCAAATATTCGTACAGATATACCCCGTCGGGATCGGGGGTATATCGGTACGATTACTCGAGATATATCGAGAATAATCAATAAGCCTGTTTCTCTATACCTTGCAACGTTTAAACAGTTTTCCTGGTTTCTGTTACGTTTTTATCCCTGCTATCCGTAGCCTTCTGTAACCGTAGATATATAATGGTCCAAAAAGTATGGGTTTTCTAAAATAAAAATAATTTTTCAAATCTAATATTTGGTTTCGTTGATTAATGCGAACAAATAAACCGATTTTTACTCTGTTTAATAGAATTAGCCTATGTGGCGATTAAAAATGAATTTGAATGTGTAATGAGTTTGTCGAGAATAATATACTTTACTATCCATAGTGTTCACTGTTTAGCTCTTTGTTTACTTGTTGTGGAAGAAGTTAGTCTGATAGTGTTGTTTTTCTGTTTTATGTATTGTTTTGTGTAGTTTGGGCGGATTGTTGTTTTGTCAGTTTGTATGATAGTTTGTTGATGTAGTAATTAAGAAAAGTTTTTTTTAAAACTCTTTCAAATACACGAGTAAGAATGAGCTGTTGTTTTATTTGTTTGATGCTCCAACCGAGTAGCATTTTTCAGTAATATATTTATTTTTTATTTGTATTTTATTTAGTAAATTTTTTATATTATATTTATTTAAAGTCAGGGAGAACCCTGAAAGAAATATTGCCAACTTTGTCATTTACGCAATCATTTTCGCAGGAATTTAAATCTTGCTAGTATATAATTTTCTCTGTGCGTTTCTTGTCGTTCATGTATGACATTAATCAGAATATTTATGCAAAAGCGATTTAATTCAAGTGTTGTATATTTTTAATGGGTTATTAGTACATTCCGTCTTATGATACGTAATAATAAAATAATAACTGTACTATTAGTTATATGTGAGCGTACTATTGTACCTTGATCTATTATATTTATTTATTTATTAACTTTTATATATAGTACATATGGCGGGTTTATTGCTACATGAGCAATCTCTTCCAGTCAACCATAACAATTTGTATTGAAATTTAGTTGGTAGACTGTAAGAGATTTTACAATGAAAATTCTTCATAGGACATTAGACAAAAAAAATACGAAAGTAAGTTAAAAAAGAAAACAAAATATTGACATGTTTTGGGATGGGAAAGACAGGAAAGGGCAAGGACACAAAGGAAAAGGTTTCAGGAGATGTGGGACTTTTTCACTCGATCTTTGAAAATGTTTAGTGACGTGATATTCCAAATTTTTGCTGTTCCGACAGTGAAGGATTTTTTGTAAGTGGTAGAGGTATGTTTAGGAATAAGTAGGGTGAGTGAACTTTCAGATCGTAGCCCAAAGCCGTGAGCAGACAAATGTTTAAATTTGCCACTGAGATAATTTGGGCTATGATGATTTTTTAATATTATAATATTCGTCGTCGCCGTGGAGTGTTGGGTTGAATGCAAGGCATATGGCCTTGTATATAGAGCGGAGCACCGCGGGGACCCGAGTTCGATTCCCGGCCGCTCATCGAGCGGGGCTGGACTGGTATTATGGTTGGCTGTAAGAGATTGCTCTCGTAATCATAAGTCCACCATATGTATCAATTAGATACATTAAAGTACATAAATAAGTAAATAAAATAAATAATAATCTGTAAATAATATTAACACGGCCGTAATAATTTACGATGGTAAACTATCAGTAGAGTTCATGGAGATCGTTTGAATATTTGAGCTATAAAAGTTAAACGGACACATAAAACAATAAACTTGTTTTCGCAATTATTATATTGATTAGAATAAATTAGGAAGGATTGATATAAAAACGTTGGAATGTATATCTCCTGGCAATACAGTAAAATTACAAACAATTCTCATGGAAATCCTACAAACTGGACTTAACCAAATTTCCTATGTTAAGAAATATTGACTTGGACTATACCGCAATGCCACTACATACTTATCTATCTCGTAGAAAATGTTTGTTTCTGAGACCCTTAAACGGGTAAACCCATTAGATTACGCCACTACTACGTGACGGCGATAAAGTAATAAGCTAGTTATAGCTAAGTATATCTTTAGTTAGATTAGCTTGCGTGTGTTGGTAGTTACGAAGGTGGAAAAATGGCAAGCATGCTCAAGTAAATGATGTAAGTAATTACGCTCTCCCAAACGGCTTCAACATTTTCTTCCGTTTCAAACCGAAGTAAACATTTGTCAAACTACTACTTCTGCTTATCCTTGATAATGGATACTGGTGTTACTCTAATCTAAATGAACAATAACTCAATAAAATGAAGCGAATTCAATATATGATGTGTATTCGATATAATTTCAATCTGATCATAGGTCACGACTTACCTGTTACAGATTCGTAATCTATGCAACCTCCATCTTCTATGTTTTTTATTAGTTCTGATTAATCCTCTAATTCTAATTAATTTTATACAATATCCTTATTGAACCCGTTACAACTTCATACCATCTGTCTAGATTTTAAAATCTATGAGCCATGATCTTGACTAACTTTCTAAAAACACCTCCCAATCCGTCAACATATAACTGCATTCTGTGGAGTCCTTTACCGTGTATTCTACCGTATTATGGAATCAACTGAATACAGATATATAAAGTGGACTCCCTTTGTCTGTCTTTAAAAGTCTTTTGAAATTATATTACTTGTCAATATTTCTAACGAAGTCCCTTCTTCAACCCATCCTTGTTCTTCCATGTCCCTAACGTGTCGCTGTTTTGTTTTTGTTTTAATTAATTTTATATTAATTCTGTATTTTTCTTATTTAAATCTAGGTAAATATCCTCAATTTGTTTTGTAAGTGTCATTAATTAGAGTTTAATTATAATTTACGGCATACCACTTTATTAGTTTTTCTGGTTTGATTCGCTATAGTCGGTTGCTTTTGTGGCATATACCTATTTTAGTTTAGTTACTTTTCTAAACAGGCCTATTTAGTTTTCTAAACTGGCAATGAAGTTTCACCTATTTAGTTTTCTAAACAGGCCTATTTAGTTTTCTAAACTGGCAATGAAGTTTCACCTATTTAGTTTTCTAAACTGGCCTATTTACTTTTCTAAACTGGCAATGAAGATTCACCTATTTAGTTTTCTACACTGGCAGTGAAGTTTCACCTATTTAGTTTTCTAAACTGGCAATGAAGTTTCACCTATTTAGTTTTCTAAACTGGCCTATTTAGTTTTCTAAACTGGCAATGAAGATTCACCTATTTAGTTTTCTACACTGGCCTATTTAGTTTTCTAAACTGGCAGTGAAGTTTCACCTATTTAGTTTTCTAAACTGGCCTATTTGGTTTTCTAAACTGGCAATGAAGTTTCACCTATTTAGTTTTCTAAACTGGCCTATTTAGTTTTCTAAACTGGCAATGAAGTTTCACCTATTTAGTTTTCCAAATTATCCTATTTAGTTTTCTAAACTGGCAATGAAGTTTCACCTATTTAGTTTTCTAAACTGGCCTATTTAGTTTTCTAAACTGGCAATGAAGTTTCACCTATTTAGTTTTCTAAATTATCCTATTTAGTTTTCTAAACTGGCCTATTTATTTTTCTAAATTGGCAGTGAAGTTTCATAAATGCGTAAATTAACTTTTACTGAGTAAATCATCTTTTGATATCGATGATGATCGGTTTGGTTAAGCGCGCTTACTCCTATAAACACCTTCTCTACAATATAGTCATTCGATAATGACAAGTAAATTACAATACAAATAACAGAGTCGTTATAATGGGTGATAACAACTCGTAAATTAATTGAATCATTATTTAGTTTTCTATTTTAATTGAGTGATACTCCTACATAAAATGCAACCGAGAAATAATGCGCCTACGTCACGTACAGTCAACGTCACTTATAGTTAACCGCACTTCGTCGGTAATAGCTAATCGATAATGACTTACGAATTATATAGAAAGTAATTAAATCATCAATAAGTGACTTATTATATAATATTATATTTACAAACTTATGCTTTATTGCTGTCATTCCTATTTCCTTTGTTAACTATTTAATAACAATGGAAAATTATAAACATCGTTATCTAAACGCAAGCCACAATTTAATTGGTTCTGTCGTTTCTGACAAAAAAAAACGTACAGATAAATAGAGGTGGTAATAGTATTATGAAAATACATACCAGTTATGAATCAGCGTCAATCACAGACCACAATTAGCCGGTTTATAACAGTTAATAAATTATTGTACAATGTTAGTAATTAAGTAATTATGAAGTGCGGTAACAGTACATTGTAATTATCAGGTAGGTTTCCGAGTTCGTTGCTGGATTAAATAATTCGACAATACTGTCATATATGAGTGTCTCCTCTATAAATGTAATGTCGTTATACACAGTCATCTATCGCTGATGACATATTTTCTATTCGATTACACCTTGTAAACCTGGTTTAATTTATGTTCAAGAGTTTAGGTTTGTTATGTAAAATCCTACAATTCTTTGGTCACCCAACGCTTTGCCTTCATAAGACGGGTCCTACATACATTCTATAAGTAATCCATATAAACTATATTTATTGACTTACTTCCCACGTGCAAAAGAGTTATCAAATGGCATTTATAGCAACATGCGGGAACTTGTTAAATAAGAACAAAAAAAAATTGGTGGAGCTAGAAAAACATAAAGTTTAACTCGAACTAACGTTTAGATTTTATTTCATCGCAATAAATTCACTCATTCGGAAGATGTGCGAATTTAATGTTTTTACACAAATGTATAATATACTTATGTATTTGCATAAATAGATGGCGCTACGCGCATTTCAAATCGCGCAATGTACTTTCCTTCCGAATCTATGTTAGTGAAAGGAGCGTAACCAGAGTTGAACTGTGGAAGTATACTTATTAAAAACGGCATCGATTAAGATTGGGCTGCGAATCACCTAAACAAGTCACGTGCATATACCTGAAGTCATAGTCATTAAAATAGGTCAAGTTAAATAGCTCCACCCAAGAAAAGATTAAAAAACACGCATCACTGAAATTGTAGATTGAGTTAAACATAGTCTCAGTCAATATCGAGATCAAAAATATTGTTACCAAGAAAGGAAAAAACCGACTGTCCAAAAACTGAAAAAGAAAAAATTAAATGAATTCGAGTTATCTTTACACACGGTTCAAATAAAACTTCTTTGACTGTTTTGTGGCAGGAGTTATGTGGTCGATGGTGTAATCATTTTGCAAAGTAACAACTACCAGTGGTCAATATCTTGAATCACGGTTGATTTACAACCTGCGTTAAGGAGTTACATTGTTTACCTCCAGAACTCATCATCGGACCCTGACCTGGTCGATGGTCAATTATTTTGCAGCGTAACAACTTTCAGTAGCACATATCTTGAATCACGGTTGATTTACTGCCATCCATTAAGTAATTCAAATTTTCATCCCGGAAACTCATCATCAGATCATCACCATATTTATAAGTGACCCACCTCGCCAGTATATATACTTTTAAACGAAATATTTAATTACAAAATATTAAATTTTTGTATTAAAGTTTATAAAAATAAAATAGAAATAAATTCAAATATAAATGTATATATAACAGTCAATTAATTCTATAACAGTCAATGCTTTCAAATACAGGAAGCTGTGTAAGCAAACTACTGACTTTACTGAACTTTATTTCCGTCTAAAAAAATCTAAGTCGCGCCCAAATAAGTTTTACTTAAAAAACGGTTAGTTTTACTTAAAAAAAACATTCCTCGTTTGAAGTGAAATTACTTTATCATAAGTCTCCACTAATATCGATTTCTTAGAGATATGTAGTAATACCTAAAATAATTAAATAGAGTTGGGAGGGGGGACACATATTATCCTGAATATCTCAATATTTGGAATCGTCGTTATAGTTTTCCTGTAAACTTAGCTTAGACTTCTAAAAAACTGTTTTTTTTTTATAATTCTGGCGTGTAGTTTCGAAAATAAGGAGGAAAAACCTATTTTTTTGCCTATTTTTCACTATAGGTATTTTTGAACATGTACTACCTAAGGTAATGAAAAATGTTTTTAGTACTGTATAACTAGCTCTTTCAAGCGATACCCCATACTTATATATGGAAATTAAATTTCTTTTTCAAAAACTTCTTTGTTCTCCTTTAAAATTTGCATATAAATTTTTTTGAGTGTTACTCATTGAGATTTGAGTTAAAATTCTTTATTAGAATGCCAAATTTCAAGTTACTACGTAAAGCGGTTTCTGAGAAAAACGGCTGTAACAGACGTACAGGACGTACTGATATTAGGAGAATGTCATGGAATGGGTCAATGATATTAGGAGCATTTATCCTTTAAAGGTACGAAATCCTAAAAATATACTAACATTCAAAATTTGTTTAAGCAATATTTTGTATGCAAATTCCTAAAATCAAGCCTTATTTTATACCTAGTATACGGTTTATTTCTTGTAATCGCATCCCGTCTGCAAGTCACTGCTTAAAGAAATTTTGGCAACGTTACTAATAATTGTTATCTTTTCAGTTCTTTCACAATCTAAACTTACGTATTTATACCAAGCCCTGTGTTCGTATTCGCCCACTACGCCGCTGCGGTCGGTCACACTCGTGGCTTCATGGCTTCTGAAATTTTTGAAGTAAAACTTCTTTACGCACGTTTGACTTGGGGAGTACGCTGATGAATGCGTGACGAGAGCGTTACGAAAAGTGTGATCGGGCGAGGCGAACGGAAATTGAGAGGGAGATATAAGTTAGTGAAGACAGAAAGTTACGTTTCGTATATTACTGTAGGGACAAGAGAGAGAGGTGCGAGCACACATTTTCCTTCTCTCTTTCTCTCTTAGCCAGTTATGTTTCGTATATCTAAGACACAGTGCAAGCCTATTGTCTGTATCACATTGTAGGAGGAAGAGAGAGCAGTGCGCGCGCACATTTTCTTTCTCTCTTCCTCTCATAGCCAGTGCATGATATATATATATATGCGAGTTTGCTAGCGTTACGCGAACGGTGATTTTTTGATAATTTTGTAATTGAATTTCGTTCTTGAACAATTTTATAATTATTATTTTGTTCAATACATTAAATATTCTACGTTTAAAGTGAATAAAATTGTAAATTCATTTTAAAGTTCATATTTTGTGAATTTGAAGTTTTACTTCAGTCGTGTGGTCTAAAGCACACTCGTTTTTTTAATTTTAAGTAATACCATGTAATTACTAATATTTGTGAAACCGGAACAACACCTCACACATAAAAAAAATCTGTTAAACCATTCAGGCTACCAGCGAGAATAAATAGTAGCCGCAAAGACATACCCTTAAAAAACATTAGCCTTTTTGGCTACGGATAGTCGGGTAAAATCACGAGTATACTTGGATCTGGGGTCAAGCATTGTTGTAAGTATATATAATACGCTCATAAAAAGTAAGGCCGACGTCCATAATCAGGCAGAGATGACGAATTGATCTGCGCCAAGTGAATGACAACCGATTGGAACAAATCAGTAACATGATTAAATAATATTAAAGATTTTAACGTCAGTTCCCTGTGTACTGTGTTCCACCCTCTTATCTACAGTAAATAAATACCAAACGTAAGTTAAAGTTGTTCGACAATTGCACTCTGAAAATATTTTGTTTTGTTTATAAAAATGCAATATAAATTTTGCCTCGTAGTTTCCTGGTAATGAGGCAATTATGTGGTACTACTGTAAAACAAGATATCCTACAACAAACTATTATTAAAAAAAAATATTATAATACATATATAAGTGTGTGATCTCCGCTTTTAACAGTCAATTAAAAAAAACATTTTTTTAATATGATATTCCAATAGGAAAAATTGTGTGAATGAAATAAATAGAAAATTAAGAAACATCTTTATCAAATTCATTATTTTTTTTATTAACGTTATTATTAATCAATTATTTAAAATTTAATTAGTTCATTTGTGAATATCAGAAATATTCAATATATCGTAAACATTTCTAATATCTCAATTTTATGCACAAACTTAATTTTGTCGACTGTAAAACCATCGATTATACGATTTTTTTAATTTTATGGTCAATTTTTATAAAAAATTAACAAATGATGCACATCGTTTAGTAAACATATAAGTAATCGAAGAAAAAAACCTTAGTCCTACGCAAAAAAATGGAGTTTTTGGAAAAACATGTTTTGGTTCGATTTAATGACCTTGCGGATTAATATACTCATTATTACATTTATTAAATAAGTTTTGTTAGCATTCTGTGTGTTACAAGTCGTTAAACTTTTCCAAAGCCTAGACAAAGCATTCGAGTATATTGCACGTTGTTACACTCAAATTTTTAATATAAATCACGAATGTCATTTTTATGAATGTCATATCGTGACATCTTTTTTTATTAAACCTTTATATTTTTATTCGAGAACTATTAAATTGGAACCCTACACAAAAATTTCTAAATTCTGCGAAGGCTAAAACGATCGTCGTATGCTGATTTAAATATTGTTTCCGATAATTCGTTGTATGTAAGCATGCCCTTGACGCACGTTTTGTATGAGAATTTCCGTAACGCAAACAATAAAAGGTATCCCATAACAGGTCGTCATTCGCAGCGATGTGAACGCCCACCTCTTCTGACCTTGACGCGTAATATTTACCACCGGTTCCGGGTTCGCCTGCGCGCTGCGTCCAGGCGAGAGCCAAAGGTTTTTAAGCAATTTCATTTCACTATTGTGGTTGAAACGAATGTTGGTATTGTTAACAAATATTGGTTGTTAAAGGTAGAGTTCATGTTATTTGGTGTCGGTTTAAAAAAATAATTCGTGATATAACGAAATTGTATACTTTGTGTTTCTGTACATTGAACATATTTGTAAAAAAAATAAAATCGATGGTCGAAAAATAAGTGATGGAATGCATGAACAGCATTTTTAGAATTTTGCATGTGTTTCTTTGGGTACACATCATGTAAAAAGTGTTGACTCAGTTTGGGCGGAGTTAGAAAAATATGAAGATTGACTCGAACTAACATTTAGTTTTATTCACTCATTCAGAAGATGTTCGAACTTAATGTTTTAAAAAAATTATTCATATTGCCCTAGTACAGCAACAACAAAGAAGTGTCTAGTACTCGACGCGTAGTAATTACATAAATGTATAGTGTACCTATCTATTTGCATAAATAGATGGCGCTACGAGTATTTTAAATCGCGCAATGAAATTTTCTATTCAGACCTACATTGGCGAAATGGACGTGGCCAGAGCTAAGTGTGAAAGTATACTTATTAAAAACGACTTTAGTTCGTTCTTTAGTGACATGTGCGTAAAAAGTCGCGGACACTAGTCGCTAGTAAAGATAAGATTTTGTCATGTTTTACATTTTCGAAATAAACGATTTAACCGAAAAAGTGTGTTTCGAAAAATGTCATTTTTTCAAACTTAGAAAAATTTCATTTTTTTCTGTTGATACATTTCTAGTGATTTCAAAAATTCTTGCTTGATTTCTATCGTGTTCTAGGCTTCATATAACTTACTCTTCAGGATACTTCTTTAAAGTTTCAAATAAAGTATAGTATACGATTTCTGAAAATGCTATTTCTTATGCTACTAATTATACTGTCAATGTATTATAATTTTTATAGTGACCACGATCAAGATATCTTTGTTGTTTTCGCTTGCTTTTTATACTGAACTTATCTATCACCTATTATGTTATACTATTTCAAGTAATCAATTTTTAGAATACAATTTTTTATTACGCTGATTATATTTTCGGTATTTGTATGACAATTACGGTGTGTTGCCTCAAAAGACCGTAATTGATTTCTCTCGCCTTGTAGAATTTCTAATGCTTACCCAATTTCTAAAAAACTCTAAATAGCCCAGCTTTTTCAGTTATCTTCTCATATCTTACTTTTCCTTTATGGGTAATAAAACAAATTAAAACCTATTAATTATACTGGACAACGGCCTTGTACCATCATAAACTTGTACATCAGACGCAGCTCGTTAAGTCTTTATGCTGATAAGATGCTTTTAGTAGGAAGCAAGTAATACTTAACTGTGAAATGTTCATTAGCAACGCAATACACCAAGCGTAACTTGGGTATATTATCCTCATGCAAAAAATATGTAAATATTCAATGTCACCCTGCAGCTTGGCTAAATGAACCAGCAGCGACCTACAAATCTTACCGTTTAATTACGTTGTACGTATTCTCAAAGTTAGGTATATAAATTGGGGATATCGGTCTTTTAATGCGTGTAGCTCACTACGATATATATCGAGCAATATAAGTCGATCCGGTAAATAACCTGCTCTAATTAAAAGTGTTTTCATAAAAATGTTTAAAACGACTGTGATTGTAATATTATTATTTCTTCATTATATTATCCTCATGCAGAAAATATGTAAATGTTCAATGTCACCCTGCAGCTTTACTAAATGACCAAGCAGCGACCTACAAATCTTACCGTTTAATTACGTTGTACGTAGTCTCAAAGTTAGGTAAATAAATTGGGGATATCGGTCTTTTTATGCGTGTAAGGTCACTACGAAATATATTGAGCGATATAAGTCGATCTGGTAAATAATCTGCTCTTATTAAAAGTGTTTTCATAAAAATGTTTAAAACAACTGTGATTGCATCGATGTAAAAAGGTACACTTAAACAGTGCATGGTCCACGTAAACCAGGTCCAATGGACCTAGTTTTATTTTGTTCAATTCAGTCGTACGTAGACCGGCGGTTCGTATAGATGCGGAGTTTTTGAAATTAGAATTGCCAATATTTTCAGTCAAATTGGTCAAAAAATGCCTTCTAGTGTTTTTACCACATACATTAACCATTCATAAAATAAAAACAGGACACATGGATTTACTTTTCTAGATTACATAAAAATGCTATTAGTTTTCAAAAAAATATTTTCTTTTATTAGTGTCATGTTTGATGACAGCGCATGCGTAAGCGCCGCACCGTGTGAAACCATAGTACTAGCAATGCTTTCGGTGCAAACTGTCAGTTTACTGATTCTCTCGCACTACAGTTACTATGCATCCCTTTGTCTCGGTTAATTTTACATGTAGGTAATTTGTGATTGCAGCTGTGAGAGTTTGTGTGCGTTTAGTTGTACCTACGCCCGTTTTATATTTACGCAAAGTAAGAGAGAACCGTATCTTCCCTTTTTACATCAATGTGTGATTGTAAAATTATTATTTCTTCATATTTTATACTTTCTGAAGTTTACTATTGAAAAAGAGTTCGTGTTGTAAGTAATTGGTTTAATTCTTTTATGGACCCAATGCGGAAAATGATGATCGTGATAGGGTCATTCTTTCATCCGTCGATCTATCTGCCAGAGAGAATAGATTCCTTGTTTCCTGATTCGCAGTATTAGTGCTACTTTCTATGAGTACTCCCTCATTGTATATGCTGCCAAACAGTAGAACAAATATGACTCACATATTTGAAAAATTTTGTTAATTAATTATTTGAATAGTTGCAGAAAATATTCGTAATCTGATTTCTTAGCATTATTTTCCCTTTGGATCCTATCCCATATATATATATATATATATATATATATATATATATATATATATATATATATATATATATATATTGTTTTACTTATTATTTTTTAAATAGAAATTATTGAATAATGTTGTTATTTATTTTTGCGCAATATACCGTGCAGTCTTTTATGTTATTTTATCTTCCATATCACCTGTAAGCTGAAGTTTCTTGAGTTTGGATGTAATATTAAAGAAGGATGTAATATTAAGAAGAGATGAGTGAAATAAGAATTATCGAAAAACTTGTTTTTCGTACAGCACTATTTTGAAATTAAACCGCCTACGGAAAGGATTTTTAAGTGTTATTTATAATGAAGAAGCGGTAGCTTAATTCATGCGAAACAGTCATGCTCAGTAGTTCGAGGAACTCTTTCAGGAAATTGGTTTCACAGTGCGTCACGGAGTTCGCATCAGTAATTTTTTCGAGACGGTAACCATATTGAATTCAGCAAGGTTTCATTAACCTGCGATTAAAACAATGTCGCACTGCAACGAATTGCCACAGTTCTGGTGCTTTTTTATTATCCAAGAGTGGTTGAAACAGACTCGATAAGCTTTATTTAATGTCTCTACCACTTATGTTGTCTCAGAACCCCTTCAGAGGTCCGCACCGATTCGTTCAGTTCAGACGTAAGGATAAATGTTTTAAACCACATTGTAAATAACTTGCCTACTCAATAATGCATTCAAGCCTTCCTTCTTTTTTTAAACGAACTTAGCAAACATGAAAAATTATTCCTAGACGTAGATTATGAAGAACTATCTTTTGCCCGTGGCTCCGCCTGTGTGGACGTCGGAAAACGACGTAGTCTTCTATAATTATTCCACGGTAATGTACCCTGGGGATAAAATGTAGGTATTTATACTGATCCTGTCCATGTCTACATGTCGTCGGTGTAATTATCAAAACTTTCCGTGATAAAAAGCATCCTATTTACATCTCTGGGATGTCAGCCTTCACGCATCTGCCCGCGTTGTGCACTCGGCGATGACGCGTGACGTTGCCTCGACCACACCCCCCCAACCACGCTCCACGCGCCACCTGCGCCGCCGACTCATGGCAGCGTATCACCACCGTGCTTTAATAGCACTTTGCTCAAGTCATTCATATCGTGATAACTTTTAAACTATTTATCCATATTATTTAGTGTAAAATGCAAATTTTATCTACTTTAAATACTAAAAGTGATAAACGTGTTTATATTGATAAGAATTAATTTAATAATATAAAATGTGCATTGTAAACAAAATTCAAATTAATAGTATTTATGTCTATGGTAAATATATGCTGTCGCGGACTTTTAGTTAGAACTGTTTAAGAGAAACAATCATTATTTTTGTGTAACTTTAACGGTTTAGGCAGCCCACGCTAACTCTAAAAGGACAGGTATTTTTTCGGCTTATTTGATTCATATCGTTATATAATAGTGAAATCGCATAATATCTTTATAAATTAATCTATGTGTCTATATGTTAGTATATGTGTTCTATCTCTATGTAATCTAGTAGTCTATGTGTTATTCTGATGTATAAGCTATATTATTGTAAAGTTTCATCAAAATCCGTTCAGTAATTTTTGTGTGAAACAGCAACAAAGATCCATCCATACATCCTCACATACTTTCGCGTTTATAATACTAGTAAGAATGTCATTGCAGCATTTTGAGATAGAACAAAATATATACAATACTTTTGGGCCAAATTTTATGTTTCGGATTTTATACGTAGGTTTTCAAATGACAGTTCTTAATGTAGAAATCTTTAAACTCAATATATAAATTATTTTGGTTTTAATGCCAATAGAATTAACGCGATTCCATCAATACATAATTTGAATATCAAGCTATGTAAAAAGTTACACCATTTGCCAGTAGACAACACTCTATCGCACATATTATAAATATTATATCTTCTGTAGTTACACCATTTGCCAGTAGACAACGCTCTACCGCACATATTATAAATCAGTGACCCACTGTCTTTCTGTCTGTATGTACACTTATCACCCAAGAATTGTTGGTTCATATTACACACAGTTTTATTTAATTTTTTTTGGATATATATCTCGTTCTGTGAAACAAGTGAATGAATAAAAAGGATCGTAAAAGGGTTCTGTTACTGTACGAATAGTGGTTGTGGCATCTGTCTTGCATATTATTGCGTACAAAAAACAGTATCCTTTTAAAGAACTCACTTTATTTCGCGAAATCCGAAATAACTTTTTAGTAACACACACTACTGCAAAATTTGATAAAACTATCCAATATTTATTAAAGTTACCAAAACTATAATTTGGTACATCATCTCTATTTCGTAATCAAAATTATTCCGTAATCAGGTACCCTTATAGTAGCTAACGCTATGGTCCCTTCATATTATGATGTTACGAAGTAATTGAATAGTTTATATATAAAGGAAGCAAAATATAATTTTTTTTCAAATAGGAAAATGGACGAAAATATAATTAAATGAACAAGTACCGCTTCTACTAGTTACACTATTCCCCAGCAGACAACGCTCTACCGTACATATTATAAATCATAAAGTAATCAACAAGTTTTGAGAATAATTCCATTTTTCCTTGCTTTTAGGGTTTCATACCTCAAAAATAAAAATTAAACTCTTCTAAGGTCACTCGTGTGTCTGTCTGTCTATCAGAGCTCTTTTTTCTTAGAGACCGTTTTACTCCGAAATGTAAAAGTTGACATAGCAATAAAGTACCTACATTAATACGCATATAAGAACTAGCACTCAAAGATATTTACTTAAATGAAAATTTTAGGGGCAAATTAAGAACTTGAATATTTGTTAAATTCCATATATACTGTGGAATATAGTTTAAACGTATTGTGGATTAGGAAATATATGTTGATATTGACAGTCAACTTATCACTGGTAGCAATATGTCCGATAGTGAAATTATTGAAACAGTTGTTCCATCACTGACGCTTGATGAGGAATATGAGGAGGAAGAGGAGGATTGCAAGGAAGATGAGATTCCTACAACTAAAGATGTGTTATGTGTTGTATCTAAGCTCAAAAGATATTGTTTATTTGGTGATGGAAAAGATATTATAGACATTGAACGAGTAATGGAAATAGAATACACCCTACAGCGTACACTAACTCAAAAAATAAATTAAAGCAAAGTAATATTACACAATATTTTAAATGTGCCAATGATTAACTGCATGTGCATGATTAACTGTATGTACACAATATTTTAAATGTGCCAATGATTAACTGCATGTGCATGATTAACTGCATGTGCATGATTAACTGCATGTACACAATATTTTAAATGTGCCAATGATTAACTGCATGTGCATGATTAACTGCATGTACATGATTAACTGCATGTGCATGATTAACTGCATGTACACAATATTTTAAATGTGCCAATGATTAACTGCATGTGCATGATTAACTGCATGTACACAATATTTTAAATGTGCCAATGATTAACTGCATGTGCATGATTAACTGAATGTGCATGATTAACTGCATGTACACAATATTTTAAATGTGCCAATGATTAACTGCATGTGCATGATTAACTGCATGTACATGATTAACTGCATGTACACAATATTTTATTTGTGCCAATGATTAACTTTCAACAATAAATGAGTATAAATAAACTGTAGACATATGTGTCTGTATCTCTTTACCTTTGCCTGTTACGACTTTCGGATATAACGACGAAATTACGTGGTCCCTTCAATGTCGTTATATCCGAAATCCATTGTAATTACTTACAAATTTTACATAACGCGTCAGATACTAGAACCATGACCGACTATTTATTTAAGACGATCGTTGACATAAAATGTTCAAACAAAAGAACAGGGTACTGTTTTTTTGAGTAAGTTCACGCGTAATGTGTTGTTCCATTGAGAACAGTCATCGACCCGTGTCTCATTTCATTGAACCCTTATATAAGACCTTATTATATTCCTTTTAGAGTCAGTGCTATTAAAACGTTTTTATTACTTTTGTGTAATGAAAGAAAAACATTATATAGGAATTACATTGTATTTTATTACACTTGTTTTTTGAGAATGTGACCAAACTAAAAATAGCCTAATGCCATGTTGGCATCGATGTGTGACTTGTTATTGCTGCCAGATCGAAGCAAACACATTATTAGATAGACATATACATTTCAAGCAATGTTATATCGAAGAACGATTTTTAGGTAGAAAATAATTTATTTTTCAGAATAATTCCATTTTACCTTGCTTTTAGGTTTCCATACCTCAAAAAGAAAAATTAAACTCTTCTAAGGTCACTCGCGTGTCTGTATGTCAGAGCCCTTTTTTCTTAGAGACCGTTTTACTTCGAAACGTAAAATTTGACATAACAATAAAGTACCTACGTTAATACGCATATAAGAACTAGCACTCAAAGATATTTACTTATATGGAAATTTTACGGGGCAAATTAAGAACTTGAATATTTGTTAAATTCCATATATACTGTGGAATATCGTTTAAAAGGACTAGTTACAAAGGTCTCAAAAATATTTTATTCCTAATTTTAGGTAGTATATCTTCAGCGATGTACCAAAAAATATGTACCCATCTTATTTTCGAAACTTATAAATCTAAAATGATGAAAAATAAGGTTTATTTAAGCCTATATGAAGATTGTAGGAAAACTATAATGAGGATCCTAGCTAGAAAAGTATGTGCGGATACTTTCTATGTGCGAGCTAGACTAAAGTCGCGCGGTAAATAAAAGCACACAAGATGACTGAAGCAGTGGTATTGAAATGTGTTGTTCGACAGTTTGCATTATACTCGTAAATACTGTTTTTTTTTATTATTATGTTATTGCTTTAGAACGTGTTTTAACTTGTTTCAATATTTTTTGTTGAATATCGTTATTAAAAAGTGTATTTCTATGTATTTCTGCTTGTTTCTCATTAGTATTCTTTACATGTGTCAATAATCTTGATAACGTCTTACATCGTATTAAGTAAATGTACTAATATGAATTGTCCGATATTTTGAAAGCATTCTAATTATTGTTTAGTTAGATTGATGTGTTCCATAATGTTGATAGGTAAGGATTTCAGTGTACTTATAATTATAACTGTAATTATATTTAAAACAATATTAAAAAATGAGAAATTAATCGAGCCTCAATGACTTTGCTTAACTTCAATCCTCAGCATTTTCTTATCCAAGATTTACACTAGAATTTCTTTTAATTTTCATGTATTCATAAGTTTCATTGGGGTACAACTAATGAATTGTCCGATATTTTGAAGGAATTCTAGTTATTATTTAGTAAGGTTAATGTGTTCCATCATGTCGATAGGTAAAGATTTTAATGTACTTATAATTATAACTATAATTATATTTAAAACAATATTGAAAAATTAATAAATTAATCGAGCCTCATTGACTGCTCAAGTTCAATCCTCAATATTTACTTAGCCTCAAGATTTGCATCAGAATTTATTTTTATTTTAATGTATTGATTGATTGCAATAACATCAAATAAGTTTTATTGAGGTACAGGTAACAAATTGTCCGATATTTTGAAAGAATTATAATTATTGTTAGAAAGGTCGATATGTTCCATTATGTTGATAGGTAAAGATTTTAGTGCACTTATAATTATAACTGTAGTTATATTTAGAACAATATTGAAAAATGAAAAATTAGTCGAGCGTCAATGACTTTGCTCAAGTTCAATCCTCAATATTTACTTAGCCTCAAGATTTACACTAGACTTACACTTTCTTTTTATTTTAATGTATTGATTGATTGCAATAGCATCAAATAAGTTTCCATAAATTCCATACTTTGTTCCATAGTGACCTAGGCATTCCTATTTAATACACTGATAATTACCTATGTCTACATTAGAAAGATAACTTTTAATTACAATCTGAGGTAATCTTGTAAATATTGCAGGTATAGATATGTACTCGTATATGCTATTATACGTATATACTATTACTCGTATATGCTATCTAAGTACAACATTTCCTTTCGTCTAAACAATACTCAACTCAGTTTCTCTCTCATCGAAATTGCGGTTATACGTAAAACCATGTAATATTCCAATCACGTTTATTTTCGCATCACCAGATATTCAGCTAAATTGATAATAACCTCTCTTACATCATCGCATCGCGGCTTCGAATGTATGGAGCGCGATAACGACCGTTGTGAAATGTTGTTTAGCGTTGGACTTTCACTTATGCAAACGGCGAGTAAATGGCTGCATTGTCCCTTCGGCTATAAATGGCTAGTGATCGGTCCTTAAGCGTTGTTGTGATTGACTAATATTGATACAGGTACCATTACATATTCCTGACGAAAATTTGCTGCATAATTTTCATAAATGGCTGCATTGTCCCTTCGGCTATGAATATCTAGTGACCGGTCCTTAAGCGTTGTTGAGTGAATAATATTGATACAGGTACTATTACATATTCCTGACGAAAATTTGCTGCATATTTTTCATAAATGGCTGCATTGTCCCTTCGGCTATGAATATCTAGTGACCGGTCCTTAACCGTTGTTGTGAGTGAATAATATTGATACAGGTACCATTACATATTCCTGACGAAAATTTGCTGCATATTTTTCATAAATGGCTGCATTGTCCCTTCGGCTATGAATATCTAGTGACCGGTCCTTAAGCGTTGTTGTGAGTGAATAATGTTGATACAGGTACTATTACATATTCCTGACGAAAATTTGCTGCATATTTTTCATAAATGGCTGCATTGTCCCTTCGGCTATGAATATCTAGTGACCGGTCCTTAACCGTTGTTGTGAGTGAATAATATTGATACAGGTACTATTACATATTCCTGACGAAAATTTGCTGCATATTTTTCAGAAATGGCTGCATTGTCCCTTCGGCTATGAATATCTAGTGACCGGTCCTTAAGCGGTGTTGTAAGTGAATAATATTGATACAGGTACTATTACATATTCCTGACGAAAATTTGCTGCATATTTTTCAGAAATGGCTGCATTGTCCCTTCGGCTATGAATATCTAGTGACCGGTCCTTAAGCGTTGTTGTGAGTGAATAATATTGATACAGGTACTATTACATATTCCTGACGAAAATTTGCTGCATATTTTTCAGACACAACAAAAGCGTATTGGTGTTAAAATTGTATTAATGGTAACTCTGTTTTCCCTTTATATGTGCATTACAAAGCTTTTGAATCTACAAAAATTTACAAAAATTTGGAAGCTCGTGGCAAGTGGGTAATCATACATAATAAATCATATCAATATATACTAATAAAAATGTCGTATTTTGGACATAATTATAATTAGAAGCTTATATAGGAGAGTGTGGAGGGGGGGGGTGGTTGTCTTTTGTTTATTGATTATATGTCAAAGCGTAAAAAACCTTACAAGTATGAGATTAACTTACAAACACAAAGAAATCATGTAAATTTCTAAGCCAAAATGTATGTAAAATCAACACTAATTTAATATTAATTTTGTATGCCCACAAACGCTTTTTAATTTATTTTCGGTCATTGTAGAAGTAGCCCTTTTAACCTGTATTTACGCGTTTCGACTTGCTGCAATGTAGTACCATTTAGTATCCATGGTTGTTCCAAAGACGTAAAAATAATGTTTTGTTTATAAGTAAATAATAATAGATAGAAGTTTCTTTTATAATGCAAACCGAATCGACGTATATTATGTTTTTTTTTTTAAATTTTATTTGAAGAATTTACCAAACAATTGAGTTATACTCTGTCGCCCATAAACAAGTAAGGAACTTGCCTGCTTTAATTTTAGCTTTCATACAAAAATTCTGAGACGTTTTTTCACAAATTTTGTCGTTACATTTGAACTGTGTTGACAAAAAAAGGCTCATTTTTATGAGTGAATGTTAGTTATTTTCCTACATTTCGTTTCGTCTGAGTCATTAAGCTCAGAGAACATATTTGTCATTCTTTTCATTGTCGGTGACAGCCTTTATTCTCGATCCGCTTGTCGGCCTCATTGCCTAACGAAGTCGTGATGCAAAGCAGTCGACATAATATCCATAATACTGTACACATTATATTTTTAGTAATAATGTTTTTTTGTTTTCACTATTTTTAGCAAATCGTAAATATAAGCTGGAGAATGCGGGTGAACTAGTAATATTGAATCTTTTAAATAATTACCTTATTTTTGATTAAGAAAATCTAAAAAAATTGTAAACCAAACTTAAGGTGCTTTCGCCAACCAAAACATGAAAATCGCCTACAATTTCGGTCATTGACGCGGCGCGGTGGATTCACACACAGAGCATATAATACCACGATATCCAAATTTTGAAATTTCTACCGATCCACGCGAAACGGCGTGACTGAACCACGAAACAGAGATCACACACTAAATAGATGATCATCTTTATGCTATTATACGAAGAAGATAGTTATCCTCGAATTTTTTTAGATTGTGCTACTTTGCTATTTAAGTTAGATGTCATGTTTTATTATTTTAGGTTATTTACACGGGTGGTAGTACACACAGGCGAATAGTATGATAAAATATGTGGCGCAATGGAGCGATTGTGCATATAGCATCCATTTAGAACCGCGCCGAATGTATGCGCTCCGAATGGCGCGTCCGTTAATGGCCAACTGTACTTATCAGAGAGTTGCACTATAAAGCACAGATGCATTTCGTATTCACAATTTGGACAATCCATAACGACAATTGAGTACAGACATCAACATGTTTCACACGCCCGTATTAGACGCACGGCGGCGTCATCACGTAGAAAGCGTACGGAGTCTTCGGGCCTACACGTATTGCGGTCTTCGCTCCCCATGCTGATCACGCCTACACGCTATATTGTCATTGTTTGCCATTCGATGCTATAGAATATCGCTAGTTTATGAGGACTTGAAACCTGTAGTTTAAACATTCTAATCGTGAGTTAAGAAAGAACAGGTTAAAATTTTACCCAGATATGGAAATTAGGTCTAACTTAAGTGTTAAATTTAAATCTTCCCATTTATAAAAGATTATAATTCATGATTGTTTTTTTACATAACACAAAGTTGATGTCTGAAAAGCCAAAAGGATACATTTTAAGATGATTTTAATGAATAAAATATGTTTAAATATTGTTAAGTTGCAAAATATAAATTAAATTAAAACTTGATAACAAAATTCACTATAAAAAGTTCTCAACGCCACGCTGAAGAATTTTCAGTTAAGCTTTTTACTGGATTATAACGAATTCGTTCGAAACCTAATTTCACAGGTAATAAGGGGAAAGTTATTAAACATTTTTTTGTCTATTTTTTTAATTTTTTTTCTCCCCCAAATCCATGAGCATAAAGTTTACTAAAACACTAATAGATGGCGTTGGCAGTACCAATATGTAATATTAACCAAGTCAATGTGTTTATTTTTATCTGTAATGTCCTGATAAAAAGTATATTACAACTGTATATTTTGCTCGATGGTATAAACTACCATACCAAACCATCATTCTATACGCCACATCAATCACTTTTTAAAAATATTTTTTATGCACAAAATTCACTCTGTTACCATTTTATTATATGTATAATTAAATTTAAATAATTTATATCTTAATAAAATGTGTCATATGTCCCTGGTAAGATGTGTCAATTCCGTGTCATGTCATATAACCTCAGTTTTACGTATGTTTATTGTGTTAGTATTAATCCATATGATCTATATTACCAACATTTACACTGATATTTTGTATTATTAGAAAAAAAGCTTGAACTTTTTAAAACATAAAGCATTATCGTCTAAACCAGTGGGATTTGTGTCTTTCCGTATTGGTAGGATGCCAGGTTTGTTGATATTTCATATAGTTCTGTCAATCCATGGTGAAGTATAATGAGTCTCTGTATTTTTAATCCATTCAATGTAGTCGATGGTCCTAGTGAACTACGACCATCTATATTGCAGGAGATGAAAATTATTTCCACATCCCCGAAATTGAAACACCTTTGTAAATGCTCCATATTATTTTTCACATCCCTGAAAAATTGAACTAATTATTTACTGCCTTTGCGTCCATTCATTCGTCAGAGACCTCTAATTCGTCAGAGACCTCTAGCTCGTAAAAAGAATGATTTTGTTTTAGGCCAAAGAATCTACAGGATGGAAACTTCTTTACACATAATACGTAAGTGTTTTGATCCAAAACCAAATATCGTTTAACAAAGTTAAAACACACTAACAAAGTGTTTGAAATAATTGTTTCAAACATCTAACGAGTAATATATATGTAAGCCTTCCGTACCTAAGGATATACATACAATAAAGGTGAAATACTAACAGTTTTCTTGTGATCCACAACACCATAACAACATCTGTAAATATTTCTATTTTCCAGATTTTTCTCACTTATAAAATTTTAAATTTATTTATTCTAAAATACTAATAAAGTATAAAATACTGATAGAGTATAAAATACTAATAAAGTATAAAATACTAATAAAGTAAGAATATTACCGGAGATTAGAGGGCGAAATATAAAATATTGATTCTTTATTAATTTATTAAATTGTTTTTTGTTGGAAATTACTTCTGTCATTTTTTCATTTTATAAGTATGCATTTAATACCACTCATATCGGGCTCAAAATAATATTTATGCGTTTGAACCTCCGAAAACAAAGTTAAAAAAATATTAAAATTTGTGGCGTCAATCCCCTATGTGTTCTATATAAACACTTCGTACGCATCCTGTCTGTCTTATTTGTATAAAATAAAAATCGCTGACGCGCGAATATATGTACAACGCATGCCGAAAAACTTCAAAACAACAAGACTAGAATTTGCTACTCGAAAAGTTCCGCGATATTGCGATGTAACCTTGAACACTGGCACTTAATTATACATTCACAATGCAATTGATGACTTCATTTTGTTTTGCGTTCCGCTAGAAATCATCATTAATAGTATATAGCCTTGGATTAGTATTCGACATACACGTCTCATATTGTCACTGCCAATCAATGTATTGCAAATTATAAGTAGGGGCTGTCAAATTAATTCGCGTTTCATAGTCATATCTCAAAGAATGTTGGAGTATTTTGCATATATCAATAGAGTCGCTAAATATTTAAAGAACACGTTTGCTCGGTTTATACGCGAATGCCCGTATAAAATAAAGTTTAATCAACTTTATATTAAGCACTACTTTTTGCCTCGATTACGGATTATCTGCATGTATATCTAATGAACAGAACTTTATTTGTAACAAGTGATACCAATTACTCTAAAATGTTTAGCCCTTCGAGTTTTTTTAGTCGTTACAAATATTTTAAGAGAAAAACTATCTAGTAAGATGAAAAAGTGATAAAATTATGCGACCAAACGCTATCATTCACGCTACGTCCTCCTCAATATGCCGAGTTATTTTATGTAGTACGCCATCTATTGATATGATGTATAAATTGAAATTTATTTGCCTGGTTTTAAACATTAAATAAATATATTTACCCACAATTATGTTCCCATTTCTTTATTCATCATACAATTCTCACGCCTTTATTTATTGAAGTGAAACTTTTTTGTACCTATTGACAGATGAAACACTGAAGAGTTAATTCCATAACGTTTCAATGACATATGACGCTATCCTAACTACATCTATCGATCAGTTTATATTAAGTATTTTTAATAGAAATGAACGTTGAAATTTATTAAAGAAATATCCTTCCTATTAATTACAAGACCATGCGAGTAAAGTTTTCGTCGCATAATATTAATATGTATTTGTAAATAAATAATCTATACATCGATAAAACTGTAAAATTGACTTATCTTTAATTGAAGATATTTACGTAAAAAATACAAAAGTATTGTTTTTGAATGTTTTGTTTGTCTGTTTATTTGTTCGTACGTCACGCAAGAACAACTGAAGAGATTCAAATGGAGTTTTAACTATTAGATTCTGTAGAATATAAGACAAAATAATGGGCTATTTTATTGCAATCAACCTACTAGAAAAGGCAATCAACACTTACTTGAAAAAAAAAATTTCAAAACTATTGTCGATGTATTTGTTATAAATTGCGTGTAACTTCAACCTTTCGATGAACTTAATGTCATTGTTCAAAAGTCCACGTGAACGAATAAAACACAAGAATACATAGAAGGCTATAAGAAAATGCTTTTCGTTGTTACATAGCTCCAAGATGTCGTATGGAAATGATACATATCTTTAGTTTCTTTATCTACTACTAAACATACAATAGTGGAAATGTGGAGAAGTCCTTATTAGAAGTTTTTAAGTAATACCGTTGTGAACAGACGGATGAAAACATCAAAAAAAGTAAAAAATACTACGACTGGAACATGAAAAGAAGGTTCTTAGGAGTAATATATATATATATATATATATATATATATATATATATATATATATACACATACACATACACACACATATATATATATATATATATATACACATACACATACACAAAAGTTGTTGATATCTATCTAGCATCTTCTTTGTTGGTTTAAAACTTTGATAGCAAATAATGCCCATTTAGTGTAATGAAACATAACATTGACTAATGACATTTCGTTGTAAAATGATAAAAAATAATTGTAAGATGATAAACAGTGGTGTCATTTACAAAATACCAACTTTGAAAGTGAATCATGCGTTCTGCAGGTAACGTAATGAATATTATTTTTCCATAAATTTTTGAGATTAGAGATAGAGTTTGACTATTTGGCTTCGATTTTTCCACACAGTATCAAAAATCTCACTACTTTAAGGGGTATTGTCAAATACATAGCTGGGAATTTACCTGGGTACGTAAAGTCCGTCGACCGAAACTTATTTTAATATGTTTTATATAGCATTGTAGGAGAAGTGTTTAGACCTATAGTAGATTAAATAAATTTACACGGGGCGAAGTGAAAAAAATATGGTGGCATGTATTACCAAGTCCAGTCAAGGGCATCTTTTAATCTAGGTACTTAAATTGGATCATCGCTTGTTGTAAAGTGCGAAAAATCGAAACTATTATTACAGGATAAGATGGAATAGAAAATTATTTTTCAACATTGGTCGCGAACATTTTTATACACATGTGTTCTTCGAAGACCATCTGCTAACAATGTGTTAAGGTTGACTTTATCCAGTAATAGGTATACTACAAAATTGGCGATTATGATTATCAGTGACGTATAAAAATGGTAAAAATTAAGAAGACCTAAGAATGAAACATAACCCTGCTATATATATGAAATATATCCCTATATATATGAAATATATCCGGTTTTTTACAATTGTAAAGTTAACAATTTTTTATTACATTTTTCTTTAGTTGATTAAAAATTATACTTACTAGCATAGTTAGCTCTTCTAATTGTGACAGTTCGAATTCTGCCAATTTATCAATTCCGTATAATTCGATAATTAACTGTTTTAAAACTACATTAGTCTAGATAAGTTTTATCGTTTATACCCGATTATTGCAAAACTTCATTGAAGTCAAATAACTGTTCTGATTAACAGCTATCTCAATGTTGCAACGAAACCTTGACAAGGCAGATAAAACGGAAATATGCAATACAGCACTGCCTAGATATACATGCGTAATAATAAACTAGATATCATTGCAACATATAATATATAATTTACGTTGTCTGTTTCCTGTGCAATTGTTCCATGATCTTTCCACGAAACGTGAAAGGCAATCTTTGTTATCTTTTTAAATTGTACTCTCGAGGGCTATTTAAACGTTTGTGATCCAGTCAGTGTTATTGATGAACTTTCTTTTAAGTGTGGAGATGCCATCCGAAAACTAGCCTGTGCAAAACTGTAAGAAAAGGAATTAAAATAACGATTATCATAAATTGTCATAAAGATGATTCTGTAATACCATTTTATATTTCGAAATATGAAGTATATTAGTAAATTTATGTTTCGAATACTAGTAATAAACAAACGACTTTTGTTTATTACTAGTTGTATGTCTTATGTTAACGAGCCGACCGTTTGTTTTAATCAGTTCTTTGGAATAGTAGTTAATGGTTAAATACGCCAGGATTCTATATACGCACGGAAGGAGGAGAAAATGATGGTGTAATTTAAAAATTGGAAATGGTTAATTAGTTTAGATGCACAAAATAAAAAAAACAGCGTAATAAAAAAGAAAAATTAGAAAGTTACCTAATATGTTTTTTTGTTGAAACTAAATATTTTGTAATTTCTGTGGAAAACAATTTTAAAATCCAGATGAGTATATGTATGATTAACAAGATATTGCATACTTGTGATGTGTATATATTTATTTCTATATATTTATTTATTTATATATATATATATATATATATATATATATATGCATGCATACTATATATTCACGTTCTTGTCCCTAACGGAGTGAACTCTTTAATTGCCAAAAGATGGATTCTATTCCGTTATAAGAGATTTTGTATTCTTACGTTCGTTCCTGTAAGAAAGACTATAAATAAATAAAATTTCACGGAGAACGGTCAAGTAGTTAAGGCGTGAAACTTGCTTCTGCAAATAAATTGTATACGCACACATACACACGCACGTACGCGCGCGCGCCTGGTTGTGAGTGTGTATGAGTACGTGCCTGTGTATGTATGTATGTATATATATATATATATATATATATATATATATATATATATATTATTGCTAAGTTAAAAAATAAAAAATAATGTAGTTACCTATTGACCATTGCCGCAAACAAATATATAATATAAATTGTAAACTGAAGAATTTACTATTAATCGAATATGATCATGACACCGCAAAACAGCTAGAATTCCTGATAAATGGTATGACCAACAAGGAAATGACTATTATTTACTAGGACAGGACGACATGGCGTATCTTCATCGTTGCATATCCGGACTCGATAAGATATGGGCATGAAAAAATGCAAAGGACATGGAAAAATCGTTGGTGGAAAAGGGCATATTTTTATTTAAATTTACGAAAATATACAGCAATTGAAAGACGGTGAAATATTAGGAAAAAATGATATGGTTGGATGTAGTCGATAGATTAAAGAGAAAACATTTAACACGACGAACTTTAATGAAAATTTTTTTTGCCTTCGCTACGTAAACTACTGCCCAAGTTATTAATTATAAATATCTACATATGCATATAACAATGATCGTGATTTTCGCATTGCTTCAGTAAAATGCTAACACTTGTATAGTTATAATGCTATTTTACAAAAATTGCATGAAGAAAAGGTAGGGTGATATCGGTTGAAGCGCTATACGAAAAGGATGACAGCAAAATTCTTTCATCGATTGTCATATTACTTATAGATAGACGAGCTTTTGAATAGATTTTAAATATAATAGTCATAATGAAACTAAGTATCCCATTAATTAATTCGCTGTAGATACTAATGTTTTCTCATACTTTGAAAGTAACTATATATTCTGGGTTTTAAGTTTTATAGTTCTAACTTCTTTTGCTTCACTAATATATATATATATATATATATATATATATATATATATATATATATATATATATATCACTAAACAATATTATCACTAAAACAGAGATCCAAATGTGTCGCGATATTATTTACATCTTATGGTAGCATTAATATAAACGAGTAGTCTGATGGAAATTTCGCCAAACAAAATTTTCATCAAAAGTAGGTAGAGAGAGTCACACTAATAAAAACGTGACACAGTCACGGTTCACACTATTAAAAACGTGGCACAGTCACAATTCACACTAATAAAAACGTGACACAGTCACAAGTCACACTAATAAAAACGTGACACAGTCACAATTCACACTAATAAAAACGTGACACAGTCACAATTCACCCTAATAAAAACATGACACAGTCACAATTCACACTAATAAAAACGTGACACAGTCACAATTCACACTAATGAAAACATGACAGTCTCAATTCACACTAATAAAAACGTGACAGTCATAATATAATACTACTGCGACCTCGTATTATGTCACAAACATGGTTGGACGATTTCACATCGAGAATAGCAGTTTACCCGAGTTATAACATAACTGGAAAACCTCTGGGGTCTGAATTGTGAAAGAACGTAATCATAGTAACAATATTAACGCAGCCGTCATCTTTCTCTACTCGACACGCTTGGTCTGCGAGTAACTTTTTGGTGTATGGAAAAAGTATTTTTCCTTTACCTCCGGAAATACTTTTCCAACTATAATTAAAAACAATATGTGTCATCTACGGACCATTATGAATTCATCACTTTGATACAATATAAGTATCACCCACAGATCATATAGTTAAGGTAACATCTATTGCATTCAAGAAATGCAGTCAAATAAGCTTAATAAATCTTGTCAAAAATGGCTTTTCATTTGGTACGAAGCAGTCTATGCAATTTACTAAATAACATCTCTTTATGAAGTAATGCAGTTGACATATTTTTCCACAAGAAATACTATGTAAATACTGCACCCAACATCAAATAAACCGTCTTTGCTTTGCTTATCATTCAACTTTTATTTGCGGAAGATAATGTTCGATATAATTAAGGATAAATTTTATTTTCGGCTTGTACGGTTTGTCCCTATGTAGTTGTTAAAAGCGAGTTAACTAAATAGGCAGCAATTTATAATTTAAATGTAAACATTTTAGTCACAATATAATTTACCCTACTTATTCCTAAACCTATACCTCTACCACTTACGAAAAATCCTTCACTGTCCAAGCAGCAAAAATTTGGAATCACCTGGATCCTGACATCAGGAAAATCACTTCTAAATATTTTTAAAGATCGAGTGAAAAAGTCCTGGCTCTCCTGAAACCTTTTCCTTTATGTTCTTGTCCTTTCCTATCTTTCCCATCCCAAATCATGTCAATATTTTGTTTTCTTTTTTAATCTGCTGTTGCATTTTTTTAAAAAAATGTTTCGTCTAATGTGCTATAAATAATTTTCATTGTAAAATCTCTTACAGTCTACCAACTAAATTTCAATACAAATTGTTATGGTTGACTGGAAGATATTGCTCGTGTAGGAATAAGTCCGTCATATGTACTATACATAAAAGTTAATAAATAAATAAGTAAATTTAATTATTCCAGACGTTGTTCCTCGAAAATAAACTTTTTTCGTAAAGTACTTGGCTTTCCAACGAAATATCAAATCATAATATCCTTCAAAGGTCTTTATTAAAAAATTGGAAAAGTGTGTTAATATTTTCTGCGATTGTGTAGATTTTACTGTTCAAATTTCCACTGAAAAGTAACACTGAAAGTAAACACTATGCTATCTCAGAAAATACCAATGTAATCGTTTATAAAATATTGAAAAGTACCACTGAAAGTAAACACTATGCTATCTCAGAAAAAAAATAATGGAAAGTACCACTGAAAGTAAACACTATGCTATCTCAGAAAAAAAAATATTGAAAAGTACCACTGAAAGTAAACACTATGCTATCTCAGAAAAAAAAATATTGAAAAGTACCACTGAAAGTAAACACTATGCTATCTCAGAAAAAAAATATTGAAAAGTACCACTGAAAGTAAACACTATGCTATCTCAGAAAAAAGATATTGAAAAGTACCACTGAAAGGATACACTATGCTATCTCAAAAAAAAATATTGAAAAGTACCACTGAAAGTAAACACTATGCTATCTCAGAAAAAAAGATATTGAAAAGTACCACTGAAAGTAAACACTATGCTATCTCAGAAAAAAAAATATTGAAAAGTACCACTGAAAGTAAACACTATGCTATCTCAGAAAAAAAATATTGAATAGTACCACTGAAAGTAAACACTATGCTATCTCAGAAAAAAGATATTGAAAAGTACCACTGAAAGGAAACACTATGCTATCTCAAAAAAATATATTGAAAAGTACCACTGAAAGTAAACACCATGCTATCTCAGAAAATACCTAAGTAATAGTTTAAAAAATATTTAAAATGAGTTTGATTATTCTAGCACATTAAAAAAAAATAAATAATCAAATGACGAATGGAATCTACTTTCGATTTAGTATGTCGATACTTTATTTATTGAAAGCAATTTGGTTCTATTTTCGTTTTATACATTTTTGCTGGTAATTTATGGTACTTAATTTTTTCTACACATATTGGCGTTGCTTTCTATGTACCAGTTTATCGCACATCTATTTGAATAACGTTACAATGTAAGATTAGACAAGGGTGGCAATTGTGTATTTGACTATTTTTTTTTTATTTCATTAGTCATAATTTCAATGTACAAACTGATGAGTGAAACAATTTTTAAATAAACTTAAAAATTGACCAAATTATAAAAGTTTAAATTTAACCTTTAGAGAAGGACGGCGATACTGTGTTGTGAGGTCATTTTTAATATTGCACATTATATTCTACGAGAGGAAAAGAGACAGGTATATACCCAACTCTATTCGTATATTCAAATTTAGAAGCCTACAACTGGCTAATTTTTCAATAAATTTTTGATTTTTTTTTCAAGACTGGTTTTTAATTAACTTATATTTCACAATATTGTACGAAAAATATCAAAATTTAGAATGAGTCAACTACTGGATTGAAGAGAAATTAGTATTTGAATAATGCACACTGTTTCACTTCCCTTGTGCTTTTACAGATTGTGCAACAGGGATAGACATAGCTCGTAGGGATACTGACTACAATTTAGCCGTGAAATTGTTTTCCTTTCATTCTAAACCTTCGACTAATTTTCATGATTATGGTCTTTGTCATATTTTAATTTTAATGTTATCTTATTAGTTGGTTAAAAATTTATTTGTAAGTACTATTTTAATATGGCGACAATGATTTTTTATAAAAAAATGACTTTGAACTTGATTTTTGATTTCATTGATTTATAATTTTAGTAATTCAGTAATATCTAAAAATAAACACTTACTATAATAATATCAGATGCACTGTAAATAATCAAGATCGGTAGAGTTTTAAGTGAAAGAAACGTGGGCAGTTTTTTATGAACATTCGGCAGTCATCCACACTTAAGTACATAGCAAAGTTTTAATATTTAAGTGTACATAATATTTATATAAAAACTTTGTTTTCGCTATGTGGATATATTGTCTAGTATATTTTTTATAGGTGTAAAAAAGGATCGTACACCGAGACGCCAGCTCGCGGCGCGTGTAACGTTTGGGCGTTCGTATTGAGGCGTACGTTTCAACCATATGTTGCTTACTTACATATTGTGAAGTACCAATGATGTTGCATATGATTAATTTATCTTAATTTCAAGGGCTATATCAGTTATATACGTGATTTCCTAAATTTACTATATTTTCCATCGTAGTTTGCGCGTAATGCTATTTAGGACCAGAGTTTTTATTCGTTTTATATGGGTATTAACATGCCTATTGAGTGAGTCTTTATCGATAAAGTATACCTGAAATGTGCACTTCAATGTAAGAACGATAAACCCAGAACGATCTGCGACCCTTCGTACCCTTCGTTAACGCTTTGATTTATTAATCCAAGTTGACTGAAATTAATTTGTATACGTGTTAAATACCGTTGTCCTCATTTTTTAATATCGTCAACATACATGGTTAAAAAGTAAAGTGACATTTCGTAAAAGTGACATTGTAAAGTATTACTAGACACTTTTTATTGAATTTTTATAATAACTCTTCGATAACATCCGATTCGATGAGGTTCATGAGAAAGGAATGGTTTATACTCCAAGTTCTATTTATTGATTTTTTTATACTCCAAGGTCTTAAACTAAAATATCTATGATGCTATGATAGACGGACATAACAGACTTAAGTACAAGGATTCCGTTTTTTGCTGTTTTACTACGAAATCGTAAAAAGATTTATTATTTGATCCAAAAGCGATTGTTGCATAAAATGTTGATTTAGTACTTTTTAGAGATGATAATTTTTTTTATTTGCATTTTTGTTTTTGGTATTACAACATGCACAATAATTTCGCTCTGCGTTGCGATAAGTTTCCTTATATCATTGGAAACTAGTCTATTTTCTAATATTCTATTCACCATATTGCACAGTTCAGATTTATCTGTTTATTATTTATGCTTTTTCCAACTAAGTTGGAGTAAGCTGATCCCATCACCTCATTGGGCCACGCTTTCACAGAACTCCAACCTATGTCCAGTGTCTCATTCCGGACACAGAATATATTAAAAAAATAAAGTGATGCTCTAAAAGTGCAATGACTTTGTTGAGTATTGCAATTAATGTTTTTGTTGTTTAAGTTTTATGACTTTTGACATTTTACTAACTGTAGCGAAACTGGTTCTCTGTATCCTGTTGAATATGCGTGTGATTGTTTTAGGTGGAGTTGTTTAGATTTAGTCTATGATTTAGTAGCTGTTTATGGTGGTATAAGCACTCTAATTGTTGCACAAGATCAAAATAGAGGGAAATCCCAATCCTGTTTAGGCTTTGAAATACAAATATTTACCCTCAAACACTATTCATTTACGAAGAACCGTGCTATACAAAGCACAGACTGGTCTGCGTAGAATTGCTACTGTTATCTTCAACGCGTTAGAGCTTGGATGCTCCATAAAAACAATTTTTCAATATATCCAGAAATATGTAATGTTTACAAGGAGATGATTGTTTTTACGGAACCCAGAGGCCACATCATCTCTAGATTATCGATATGAAGAGCTAGAGTATCAACTAAATGCCCGATTTAAATGTTTCTACCAATAAAATCCGACCAATTCATTGAAAAGTACATTTACCACATAAATTATCACAGGATTATTCAGAAAAAAAATTTCATTAAGACACTATCGGAGCCTGATGTCCACGGTCCGCCAGATATTCTAGTGCATGTGACGGTCCATCAGACATAACTAAACGGAAATATGTTAATTCAAAAAGAATATGTTAATCATATACCCATGTATATGAACAACATATTCTTATAAACATACATGCGCTTATAAATAATGTATTTTTTTCTGTACCATTCGAGTTGAATATTAATCTATGCTAAAATTTTATAAGGAAAAGTCTTGCATTTTTTAAACACCCAATTACAGCACCAAAATTATGTCCGCTATTATCGTAAATTACTTCTCGAAAACGGAGTACTGTCATTTTTAGAGTATTTGTCGTCCGTAAACTTTAAACGTGATTACCTTGAATATTACGTGATGTGAACCTTACTAACACAGTCTTGTATATAAAGATATGAAGGCTTGATATGACGACTATTTGAAATAAATAAGCAAAAGTGCCATTACGTCAAGATATTAGTTAAAAAATATAATATTAATTTACGAAAACGATGAACAGCGCCACTGAATACTACAAATGGTATTATAGAAGTACTTAAATAACTTAACCAATAGATGGATTTAATATAGTGTTTCAGGCCTGCAAAACGCTATAGAAATTGGAATAATATTGTTTGATGACTTTCTTAGAAATTACTTGGTAATTCAAGATCAAGGCAGGCCTGTATTACTATACGGTGTAGATATGATTACTTATCTACAGCGCGCTACCCACTCACTAGGTTAAGCGGTTAGGGTTGCTAGACATCGCGCCAGTCGCACATACACACGCTTACCGAGGTCCGTGCTAGGCAAAACAGTAATACATCAATTGGGTCTACCATAATTTTGGATGTTAGAGAGTAATATTCATAATAATTTAATTTTACAATTTTTTTTAATTTCTAGAGCAAACAAATGCGTAAGGTCATTAGGACGTCCAAAAATATATTTTCTATTTTTCTACTGAAAACTTTATAAATGAGGACATTTTTAAAACTATTCAAAGAGTATATAAGTCATAGAATTTAGGGAATGAATTAGTTTTATAAAACTCTTCCTCAATTTTATGTGTAATTCACGTAATTTTTTAATTTTTTTAAGTAAATTCATCCAGAAAACCGCTACACTACAGTGCACGAAGAATTTGATAAACGATGATAAAAAACGAGCCCTACAATTTGTAGGCTACTCTATTCGACCGCCAGCGGTTGAGCAGAATATTGGTTCTAAACGCTTTGATCTCTGTTAAGCCTTTGTAACTCGAATATTATACACAGTATTCTTTTTATTAAGCGTCCACTGTCTTAGTCGTTGTATTATTTATGTAATGTAACACTTTTTAAAAGGTTTTTCAAAACTTTTGGGGCAAAGATTTTCGTAATACCTTTAATATACCTTTTTAAAAACACTCTAGATCATGGAATGGAAAATTCACACATGTAGGGTATAAAACGTAAACGTTAATACACGTTTGGTCCACAATTTGCTTATATCTATAAATAACGTCATTCAACATTTTTGGTATTATAGAAAGAATTTTTCTGCTGAATTTTCAAGCTATTCACGTATTCATATTTTGATTGTTAGGTACAGACTTTTATGATTTTGTATTTAATTTTGTATTAATATTTCTAATAGATAGGTTAAATAACAAACTTAACTGCCCATCAATGAAAATCAAGATGAGAAAAAACCTCAGACGAAATCGGAGGTATGGATTAAATCAAATTCCAAATGTTCTGTTGGCAAAAATGTTCTTATAGAGGACGCTGTGCAGGCTCGGAGATATCTTTTAAATGCACAATGACTTTTGTTCTGTTGTTTATGAAGTTATTTTTGGCAAACTTACCTTATGAAGTCATAAAGTACTTAAAGATATTTTTGTAACATTTTCATTTGTAACATTGTTTGTTTAATAAAAAATTAATACTACAACCAATACTACAATCAAACTTACTTTCTATTATATTTGCAATAAACACCCCTCTGTACTGTTATATTAAAAAATACACAATATATCTACATTCTAATATGTTTAATAGGTGATAAGTTTGATACCCATTCTTCGACATATGCGTAATATTATTGTCGAATCAACCCTAAACACTGCGCTATTAATCAAGCGCAGAATGTGACTGATACTGTTAACGAAAAGTAAGCGTTGCCTAGTCGTTATATTGGCTTGCACGCGAGCATCCAATCGTTTTGTAGGTATATTTTTATTGGCACTCAGAGGAAAGTACTTAAGAGTGTTATCCTGTGATCAGGTTTCCTGTCAGAGATATGATAATATTAAATATTAATCATATCACCGGTGGTTAAGGAGTTAAATTATATTTTAATAAAGAAAAGCTCTTTCAGTTCTCAATTGCCGTTTGTGACGTTGTTAATGTAATTCTAATCTATGTGTGCATGAAAGTGGTGTAAGAAAATTTTGCGTGATACTTCATGAATATATTTTGGTACTTATCAATCGCACATTCGGCCTTTATATTTTCAAGAACAAGTAAGATGAGTTTAGAGTGATTTACATTCTGCAATCCAATGTACATTCTGCAAGCGATGTAAAAGCATTATCTTTCACTTTCAAGATCTTGTTTATTTTTTTTATTAATAGAATATTTATTATTTGCAATTGTTGATAGTGTATTACAGCATGTAAGCGTTTCGTTTCGAAGTCACTAGAGGTAGAAAGTATAAATAACACATACTCGAATGTACTCAAGTGAACGGAAATCCGTGACTGGCCACATTTTTATAGTCTTTTTATTAACTGCATTCTAAAATAATTTTTATGCTCACTATACATACAGTATATTGAGTATATTATTTAAGGAATGAGATCGATCGGTTAGCCGTATGCATTAATAAACGGTACAATTACGCTGCATATACTTTCTCCCAAAACGCAGCTTTCATATTTGTTTTTTTTTATGAAGTTGCAATAAAATTTTGTTATTTTATTTTACTTTCGAGTTCTTTAAGTAGAAAAAAAATAATGTCAGCCGTTGAATATCAATCCAGTAATTAATTCAGATGTTAATTTATAAATTGAACATATAAATTAGAAAGTACAGTAAAATTTTACTCCCAAAGCTTTGAATTCGCGTTCTTATATTTATCGACTAACAAGGTAAACTGAAAAGATCTGCTCAATAATCGAACTTGTTTACCTTTAATTCTGTTAAGTTATGAACTTATTTATCGATTCTTGGAGGGGGGGGGCACAATATCGTGCCTCGATTTTCTTCAAATTTGGCATATAAATAAAAGGCTTTGAGTATCATAACAATAAAAATAAAATGTTCTATCATTCATTGGTCAAAAAATCACAACACAAACTAGCAGTGATCCGTTCTTATTAGGGTTACGTACCTCAAAAGGAAAAAGGCAGAACTTTCCTATATCACTTACTTAACAGTCCATCTGTTTGCTACAACCGTTTTTCGAAGAAACCTCGTGATGTCGAAATTTGCAATTAGACAAAAAGTAAAGCATAAAGCATATTGACCTGGTAATAGTTACTCTCTAAAATATTTATATAGAAATTATAGCGGGAGTAAATTAAATACTGGATTTTGTTTAAATTTCGTATATCATGTGAGACATCAATTGAAAGAGCGACTTAGAAGGAATCTAAAACTATTTATTTAAGAATTGGTTATAATATAGTTTTAGAGAAGTTGCAGAAAATGTCCAAAAAACATATGGTGCATCATTAGGAGTTTACCTAAAGCATACGTAAAAATTTATGGCAGTGGTATTTTTACACCAGTGGAAAATATATTTACATGATGATAAATGATTTAATATTTGTAAATAGTTTATTAGATACTATGCACCCTTAAATGTTTATATATGTACCCTTAAATGTTTATATATGTACCCTTAAATGTTTATATATGTACCTTTAAATGTGTATGTGCCTGAATATGTACGGAACCTTCGTAGTGTTAATTCTAAGCATACTTAGCAGGTTATTTAGTTCTGCACTTTTTAGTAACATTATTTAAACGATTTACAGTTTAAAATAGTCAGTAGATTAATAAATTAATGTATTTCTCTTTCCTTTCACAGAGTTACGAAGACGTTCTGTGAGCGAGCAAGAAGGTAAGGCGATCTTTTCGATTAGTTCTTTTTATCTCAAAATAGGGCGATAGGAAATCGAGGATACATGCAAGAAATCGGCATGATTTTAATATTTTAGCTGCGAATAATAGGTACACGTGAATTTCAAAGATATAAGGTAAACTGGGTCGGATAATATAGTGAAACGATCTACGTAATATACGTAAAATGCGTGTCTTTAAGAATTCATGTTATATTTCTATATATTGTATATAACTTTTTTGTTTACTTTCATATTTTTTTAACTAATTTCCTTACCTGACTGGTATTATGGATCATTTAGTGAAACGATCTACGTAAATATACGGAAAATTCCTATATTTAATTAAGAGTACCCTCTTATATTTTGTATGTCTCATATTACTTTGTCGTTTACTTTTTTTTGTTTTCTAGACCAAATTCCTCACCTGACTGATATTACGGTTCATTCAGTGAATCCATTTACGTAAATGTACGCAAAATTCGTATATTTCATTAAGAGTTCATGTTATGTTTTATGTCTCTTTATTATTTTCTCGTTTACTTTTTTTGTTTTCTAGGCCAAATTCCTCACCTGACTGATATTACGGATCATTCAATGAATCGATCTACGTAAATATACGTAAAATTCGTATATTTCATTAAGAGTTCATGTTATGTTTTATGTCTCTTTATTATTTTGTCGTTTACTTTTTTTATTTTCTAGGCCAAATTCCTCACCTGACTGATATTACGGATCATTCAATGAATCGATCTACGTAAATATACGTAAAATTCGTATATTTCATTAAGAGTTCATGTTATGTTTTTATGTCTCTCATACTACTTTGTCGTTTACTTTTTTTATTTCCTAGATTAAATTCCTGATATGACTGATATGACGGATAATTCAGTGAAGCGATTTACGTAAATGTACAGAAAATTCATAAGTGTCATTAATTAAGGTTTCATTTTATATTTTTACGTATTTATATAACTTTTTCTACTTTCATATTATCTAGACTAAATTCGTAGGTTTGATTCCTTTATAGATTATAAAATAAAGTTTTTGAAATGCCTATATCAAATATAAAGCAACTGTTAACAATTCATGCTTCTTAACAAGAGATAATTCGACTAGGGTATCAAAGACGATTCGAAAGTAAATTTCATAACTCGAAATTTTTTTCTACACGTGTTATAGAGGTGTTTTTGAATTTGTCTTAAACGAACAGTGTTTTTAAATTGATTCAGAAAAATTGTTTCATTTCATTTTTTTGTTATTATCAATCAACAATTCTTTTAATGAGTTTATAACGATATATCATTGCACGACCACCGTATATGGATTTTAGTTTATATTACTCGGGATATTAAAAAAAGTCCAACAATATCTCATCTGTGAAAATAGGATTAGTAGTTTAGGAGTTATGAGAGAAGAAATGACCACATACATACAAACACACTTCAAACTAAATTTAAAACTTCTCTGATTTCACCGTTGGGCAGAAAATAATCACTAGGTTCCTTTGCATTAGCAAGTTAGCAAATATTTAAAACACAAATTCATAAACGATTAAAACAGTGTTTTAATAAAATTTATTTAGTAATTATTTAAGTTACTATGCCATGAAATGATCACATATGTCTGTAATTTATTAATAGAGGCCATACGAAAATAAAAATACGGTTAATATTTTGAGCGTAAATTATCGTGTACGAAGATAATGTGATAATATCCTTTAATTTAAAAGCACCTTAATTCAATTACATACCTACGGTCGACAACTACCATTTTGCAGGAATATTAATAAACAAGAGCGTAAGGCCTATTTGGTAAATTAGTTTCGAAAGTGAAATAGAGAAGTGAACATCGATAAAATTATCGATTTAAACGGTAAATAACCATTTATTAATTATACATAGTAGTTGTGTGATAGTAGTGTGCTATTATTGAGAATTCTGTGTGACCAATAAAATTCACAGAAAAAAATTGTCGAAATTCATTTACGCCGAATATATTTTGTTAGTGTGATACAAAGGTAACGCAACCTCAACAATTGCTACAAAGAAGTTTAGTGAAAATTGCCTGTAGTCTTTGGTAATTTGTGATTAGAGAATGCTCAGAGAATAACAAACTGAACAAGTATCTATGAAATATTTTTTCACTTTCAGGTTTTTCCCATTAACACAGACTATATTAGTTTTACGCATTAACCCAACCAAAGAAAACCTAAATCCCACACGAAGTCGTAGAAGTTACTACAAATAAAATATCAATACGTAAAGCATCGAACATTAAAAAAGAGCAACAGTTAAAAAAATTCCTACTGCCATCTCCAACTTTGGATATTTGTTTAAATTAAAACTTCTTATCATTACCCACGACACCTCACTATTAAAAAAGTGAGGTGTCGTGGGACACCCGACAAAAGCGAAGCTTTTTACGCATCGCATATAAAATTAAGTTTTTTAATTATTATTTAATATAATATAATATCGAAACATTAATAAATAAGAGAAATAGCAAATAATTAATCAAATAAAATTTATCAAATAATTTTCAATTTATTCATCACATAATAAGAAACACTTACAGAAAACAGAAATACGTAAACAAATTTAGTATACCAAATAACTGTTCACGTGAGAGAATGATTTCTTTGTTGTACTACATGTGCATGCGTGCACGTGCCAAGCACGTACAATCTCACGTTGGAACAACTATACACCCACATATACACGGTGTCCGGGAATAAGTGTCTGTCAAACAAAGGCGTTATTCCTTGACTGAAAAATAGTTGATCGTCTTTAAAATTAAATTGAAAACATGACTTTTTTTCAGGAAATTGAAAATAATATTCATAATTATTTGTCATGTTTTTCGTACACGCGATACTTGCGCACATTGTTCAGCGCCGCTCGGGGGGAATAACCCGCAAACAGCTACGAAGACATCGCCACTGCGGGTGAAAACCGCACTCCGGGCAAGTATTGGATGTGTTAAAAAGAGTTATGTGTAATATTTTTTGCACTCCATCAGAAAAAGGCTATGTTTTATTTCAACGACAATTTATTCCTTTACAGCCAAAGAATAGCGTCTTTCTCTGTCCGACATCTATTCCCGGACACCTGCATATTTATATAGAAAACGAAAATGGGAGAGAGACAGCGCTACGCGCTACCTATTGCATTTTGTCTCTTTATTAGTCCACTTCGTCCACTCATATGGGCAACAATCTACACTGCCCAGCGAATGAGGAGAGTTTCAACGCCGCGTGCGTGGTGTTTCACTTTTCCCAGTTAGCCCCTCTTCCCAAAGATCCATTAGCAGCTTCGCTTCAAAAATATTAAAATGTTTAGACTCCACATTTTTTTGGTTCATTTAAAACTTTATTTGATATTACAGAATACAAATAAAACACTATGCAATTCGAATTTGCATTTAGTCGGATTTAAAATCGTGTACCGCTTAAATTCTTTCTGCCGATATCACATATCACATACAAGTAACCCTAAATATTTCTCTTAAATTAATTGTTTTAATACATTGTATTACCTAAATTTTCTAAATATCGATGTTATAATATACTTTTATAAATTTCATCGACAACCCTAGCACAGTGGTCGAAACTTTGTGATAGCTAGTTACTACATTATTAAAAGGAATGAAACTGGGTTATCAGGGTGTGCTCAATACAATTTCGACGTACATTCTTTAGTGTAAATAGTGGTTCTAAAATGGCGAGGGGTCGAATTTGAGAAAGGTATGACCAGTTCGAAATTTATTGTTTTGTTAATTTATTGATTTTAGATTGTTTTTCCGTGCAGATTGCCAATCTTGACAACTTATACTTTGGCCGCGAAAACTTACACATCGACCAAGTGAAACTCGAAAAGAACAAAAAAACATGCACTTTGACAACATAAAATTAATGTCAATGACAGTTAACCGTTTGTTTTTAATTAGTTTAGCCTATGGCTACACATTTAAAAAATCTGTCAGTACGAGTAGAAAACACACTACAAGTATTCTGTACACATTTTAACTAGTACTACAGAAAGCTAAAGACAGATAAAGTAGCAAAAAAATTTGGGTGTGGCTGTGTCATGGACACGGCCGTGTGTTGTACATAAATACGTCGATGTAACGGGCTATATTTTTAAATAAAATATTTTTATTTATGTATTTAGGATAAAAGAAAGGAAACAAATAATTATTGTGTTACAATAGGCCCACATTATATATTTTTGATAATATTTTTTTATTCTAACGCCTTATTATATTCACTGTCACTACTTTAAACTAATGTTTTATATACAATCGATAGATTTTGACAAGAGCTGACGATTAAAACTTAATCGAACGTCGTAGATTTTCCGAATTGAAAGTTATACTAATTGCAAATCTCGATACGCATCAAAATAACCTCAAAATGGCGGCGCTTACCCCTCCACCGCGCGCGATGAAGGGGTAAGCGCCGCCAATTCTTTTTGATGTACGAATTCTTTTTGATGTAGAGGATAGATTCGAAACTGCAACGCCAAACTGTATCCCCCGATTTTGTTATCATTAGGTTTTTTGGATTGTCCCCGTATGGTAGCAAATTTAAAGACGTATTCACGTCAAAAGTGATGACTAATAAAATCAAAGTACTTTAATGAAATCATTATTTTATTCGCCTATGATGAAAAATAATGTTAATATTTAAGAAAATAATTTATTTTTAAATATTGAATATATTTGGCGTTAATTTTGTAGAAATTCATTATTCACAGTTAAATGAAACTACGTGATGTAGTATTATTTCTACTATCTTTAATTGCTTTACCACGACCTAGGTTTCGTTGTATTACAACATCTTCAGGTGGGATATTAGCAAAAATAGTTTCATCAATTTTTGCTAATATCCCACCTGAAGATGTTGTAATACAACGAAACCTAGGTCGCGGTAAAGAACTTAAAGAAAGTAGAAATAATACTACATCACGTAGTTTCATTTAATTGTGAATTTATTTTTATAAAATTATGCAAAGCCGAACGAAAGTAATCTGTTCGGTGGGAATTTGTCTTGAAAATTATAATGATAAATTAATTTCTTGATAGGTTTAATTACAAGTGTTTCTTCAAAAATGCGTCATTAATTGACACGGTTAAAGTAATGGTTATTGATTAGGGTGTGGTTGAATATGCTTATACTTTGTTGTATTATTTATACAGGAGTGACCATAATTTAAATTAGAATGTTTCAATTAATCTTCTTAATAGCCGTTGAAGAGACGTCAAAACGAGGTAAATATACATACATATGTGCAAAAACGCATTAGGAAAATTAAGGTGGCTCTTTCTAATATTTCTCTACATATTTGTGTATGTAAGGAAGAATGAATATTATATAGTAATTATCCTATTTGCGGTTGTATTTATTGTTATGTACTTATAATATTTGACATTTTTATTAATATTTATACATATGTACATATGTAGAACAATGTTTTTCCCAGTTGGTTGGAAATCACATGTCCCTAGTGTTGCCAAATCCAATTTTTTACTTTTTTGTCCTGATTTTTAATCCTTTATACCAATTTTTAGCCACTAATACAGACAATCGTGATTAGTTGTTAAACAATCGGAAGTATTTTGCTATTTTTTTTCGTATTTCAAATTAAAGTATAATTATTTGGAATAACCTCTAAACTTGTCCCTCTAGCGATCTTGGCGAGGAATGAGTTGCAAAAAAACAATTTTCACGTAATAAATATTTGAAACCACTAAAAAGTTAATCTGTTTGGATTATAGATAATTGTTTTCCGCTAATTTACGTAAAATTTGTAGGATGAGGTAAAACTCAATACCTGTGCATAGTTTTAATATAATGAAATCTATATAATTTTGGCTCCAATTTGAATTAGTTCTTTCTGAAATTTTTATGTATATGCTTTGTCAAGCACTCCCATTACCACTAATTTACTAGGAAGTTATATACTATTCCGATCTTAATGAAGAACGTTTAAAGAAGTTAAAATACAATCAAAATTTATACATAGGATACAATTTTGGCCTCTGAAAATATGATCATATTTCAGGACATGAGTCACGTCTCTAATGAACGAAGATCCGCGATCGATGCTAACTTTACATACGCTTCTCTTTAATACGTTAAAAGACCTTCAAAATCCAAATTTTCTATTTGGCAGATTTACAAACTTGTCTGGCGACCATCTAGGGTACACTTTGAAAGGTTATTTACCCAACTGCCTCTATTTCTTATATGAAATTGTTTACTGTCCAAACAACAAAACTTTGAAATCATCTAGATACCTGACACAAGAAAAATATGCCTTTTTATTCCGTAATTAAATATTAAGTTAAACTGTAATGAAAAGAAAAGATTGGAATTTTTGAATGAATAGGACCCCATTCAGAAGGCCTCCTCCAGCTTCTTTCAGTGCTTCCGGTTTGTTGCGAGAGTCGCTCAGTTCTTTGTTCCTACTCCTTTTTCTGTGTTTTTCTTGTCTTTTTCTTGGTCCCTTCCATCACATCACTATTTTTGTCCATTTGGCTTCGTGCATCCTAGCAACATCGTGACATGCCCATTGCCATTTCTGTTTTATTCAGTATTCTGGTGCATTTTTTTTGTGTTCTATCTTATTGCCATACGTCCAATTTCATCCATAAATTTCATCCTGAGAATTCTCCTCTCTATGGCTCCCTGGCATGTAGGTATTTTGTTTTTGCTGTTATTGTATTTCCAAATCTGACATCCATAAGTCAGCGTTGGGAGAAGACAAGAATCTATTACCTTCTTTATTGTTGCTGGGTTTTATAGACAATTGTTTTGCAAACTATGTATACTCTTTCATATATTCTAGGTTTGCTGGGTTTTATAGACAATTGTTTTGCAAGCTATTTATACTCTTTCATATATTCTAGGTGTACGATATCTTTTAAAATATTTGTCTCGATGCTATTAGTCACAATTTTTGTCTTTTCTATGTTCACTTTCGGACCAATTTTTTTGTTAGCTATCAATCAATTGTTAGCTATCTGTCAAAAAATAGCTAGCTATCTTTTGTAGGCTATCAAGCATGTGTTCTATGTCTTGTGGGTTTCTTGATAACACAATATCATCCGCAAACGCAAGGTGGGTGAGATGTTTTCCATTTATGAAAATTCCTTTGTTATTCCAGCTGAGATTAGGAGGAAAAGTCTTACCCATCCTATATCCCCGTCCTTCAGTGTCCTTGTCCTTTCATTTTTCCGTCCTAATTTATATCAATATTTATATTATAATTGTTTAAGTGTATTCTTATTATTTTATATTATAACATCTTTTGCAATCTACCAATTAATTTGTCTGAATTTTTGGTGCGATTGCTCATGCTACATGAGCAATCTCTTCCAGTGAAACACAACAAAATGTTTAGATAATTATAACCAAATTCAAAATGTCTATTTATTTTTATTTCATAGTTGTCAATTTTTTTAAACATTATTAATGTAATGTATATGATATATACATTACATCAAAGTTGTCAAATAAATATAAAAACAGACATTATGAATTTTGTCATCGTGTATGTATGCTTATGATTGGTTAATCGTTAACTAGTATAACACAACATTAACAAACTTTTTTCAGCTTGTACTTCTGTATGCCTCATGATTTTCTTAAGATCCACTTACAATGGCACCATACAGACGCAAATAAATTTTTAACGCTTTTAATCTTCTTTAAATTTCAATCTCAAGTTTTATATCATTTCAGAAGCTTTAAAAAAAAGGTACAGAAGGAAGCAAAGGTCTTGTAATCGTCCATAAATTCGAAATTCAGTTGTTAAGAGACTGGACGATCTGAATTCAGTTTGACAATTTATAGATTTTCTAAATGTAAAACTTAGGATACTTAGTGCGTCTTAAAAAAAATAATAAATTCTGTATTCTCAAAAATCTGTCCAACAGAGTTTTTTAAAGTTTCCGCATAGTTAATATATTATAAACCAAACGATATACCATAATTGGCTTTCCCCGGTGAAATCTTGCTTGTACATTTTGCACCTTCGTACAACGAAGACAAAGCGCAATGGAGAGCATGAAAGCTGCTCTGGCAATATAAATAAATTACAAGCCAATGCAATTTTATTACGATATATATATATATATATATATATATATATATATATATATATACATATATATATATATATATATATATATATACATATATATATATATATATATATTGCATAAAATATATGTTATATGTGCATATAAATGCTTGCATTTTGCGAAAAAATATCTTCAGCCTAGCTGTGATTTATAATAAAGCCTTATTTATCAATTTATCTTTAATTCCTAAGAAAAATAATCAAAAGTACAATATATCTTGTTAAAAGAGCAATTTATAAATAAGATACGAAAAAAAACACGTGATTTCATGCGATATATGTAAAAATTATGCGGTAGTATCGATCGAAAATACTTCTTAAACAGTTCAGTACACCAGCACTCGAATTTACTCTATCCTTGGCATGAATCTAAACCGTATTTTACTTTTCCTTTCGTCTAGCAGCTCTAATAAATAACAATCTAATTTACCTGTCAACCGACTTAGATCTTAAACGTGATTTTACCAAGTGAGTCTGTTTTATACCACGGTTAATGTTCCACTGACACTAATATCGAATTTTAGCGTCAAGTCGAAGAATATAGGACGTGGTCTCTTTAATATTTTATGAGCTCGCGTCGTTAATGTCAAGTTAGCAATTAATTTTAGGTCTCAGTTAAGGTTTCAGTTATAACTATTGGGGTCATTGAAATTTAACAGTTATATTACTTTGCGTGATAAATGAGAAATTATAGTGGTCGGTTAGAGTATCAGATGTGAGAGTGTTGGATATGAAAATTGTTCGATTATTTACCTAATACAATTAATGATGAGCGATAAAAATGATGAGCGAGTTGAAAGAAGTTCACGAATTTTGTTAATTTGCATTTAATTAGGTTCAGTTTAATACGATTATCAATTTTAGGGTTCCGTAGCTAAACTAGGGACTCTTTCAATTTCGTCATGTTCATCTATCTATCTGTCTGTATGTCGCAGCCGTTTTACTGATAGACTTTTAGTTTTATAAAGCTGAAGTCTGTCATAGGTATACATATTTATATAGCCTATAAAATAAAATCTTAAAAAAAATTAATGTAAAGTATGGGTGACTTTTTTTAACCTATATTCCGTTATGTAACTTATCGTTGAATGGGTCTTTCAAAAATAATGGGAGTACATCAGGAACAATTTTTCGGTACATCCCGTTTACGAAACATTGAACTTTAAATTGTTGAATATATTTGGCGTTAATTTTGTAGAAATTCATTATTCATAATTAAATGAAACTACGTGATGTACTGTTCTACTTTCTTTAATTTCTTTATCACGACCTAGGTTTCGTTGTATTACAACATCTTCAGGTGGGCTATTAACAAAGATCTTTGCAAATAGCCCACCTGAAGATGTCGTGTAAAAGAACTTAAAGAAAGTAGAAATAATACTACATCACGTAGTTTCATTTAATTGTGGACTTTATATTGTTGTTAGAGTTACATGTCCCCTCCCTCTACCAGCTAAATATTAGTAAATATAAAGAAATCAAACCAAAATTACCCCAGCTAAGTATGCCCTACTAGTTAACGAATAACAGTCAACCAACTTATGACATATAGTTCACAGGAATTCCATACAAATGTAAGTAATTTGACTCGACTGTTAAAATAAGTTTATATTTTAAAATATATATTTATTACACCTGTAAAATATATACTAATAATAATTATACTTTATATAAATATATTTAAGTGTTGCAAGCATGGTGAAAAGTGATATTAATATTTGTAAATATAAAATACTATGTACACTTAAATATTTATATACGCCTAAGTGTATCCTTCGTAGCGCGAGTTATACTCGTACTTAACAAGTTTATTATTCTAATATGAAGGGAAAAAGTTTTTTTTCTATTTGTTTATTTATTGGAATAAAGTTTAATAAATACTTTTCGATTACGATGCCTAATCCCGATACCTTAGTAGAACATTGAGATATCGAAGGTAGAATAAGACTGGGGTATAGATTATGTTTCAGTATTGTACTGATATTATTTAAAATATTTTCCGGGTTAAGGCGAAACATTAATTGTCGAATATAAGCAGTGCAGATGCATATTATCGATTATGATGCCTAATCTCGATACCTTAGTAGAACATTGAGATATCGAAGGTAGAATAAGACTGGGGTATAGATTATGTTTCAGTATTGTACTGATATTATTTAAAATATTTTCCGGGTTAAGGCGAAACATTAATTGTCGAATATAAGCAGTGCAGATGCATATTATCGATTATGATGCCTAATCCCGATACCTTAGTAGAACATTGAGATATCGAAGGTAGAATAAGACTGGGGTATAGATTATATTTCAGTATTGTATTGATATTATTTAAATATTTAATAATACTGACATCATTTTTCTGCACTGAGTTAAAAATGTATGTATAGGCGTTGTTTAATTGGTATAGCAAGCCTGTTTCTATGCATTCCTGAGTTCAAAATAAGACTATTATAATCAATGATAATTCTTGTATTTTTCCTGTTTCCGTCGAGCGCCGCGCGGCACCATCAAAGCGATACGATGCAACGTGGCGATTTGAAAATAATCCTCTTTTTGGGATTTAAGTTTTCAGCGATACGAATATAATTTTGCAGAAGGAAAAAATGGTTATACTTGTATTTCAGTGTTCTTTAAGTTTTTTTTTATTTAAATTCTTTTATGAAAATAAAATTACTAAGTGTGATTTAAGTGTTAAGTGATTATGAAAATTTTGAAAATAAAAAAAATTGAATACAAAAACATTTATTTATCTGCGATAAAAGCTAAAATTCAGAAGTGTTAAATATAATTTAATCTTATGTTTTTGAGGGGAATCTAAAAAGGATTCTTGCTATACCAGTTGAAGAATACCTATATGTTTACATGCAACCGACAGTTTTGCAACGAAGAAATTGATCTGAATGAATACTGTTTTCCTTTCCATTGAAACACCACAACGTAGTCTGACAAGTCTGAGATTTGTAAGTAGACAAGTCAAAAATGTTATAATCAAATACATTTTCACCATTTACTTTCTAATATTGCCTAACTTAATATTCATCGTTAAAAAAACAAAAATCTCCAATATAAATGTAAATAAATGTGTATAAATGTCCAATGTAAATGTGTAATGTTCATAATTTAACAAAATCACAATTAAGCCTTAAATTCTAAGATAATGGGGAACTTGAGAACATATTCTCCACACAAATGCCACGAACTGGAGGCTTTTCACAACCTTATATCATATACATTCAATATTAAACGAAAATTATAATAGACAGCAAATTTAGGACAGAAAAATTGTTATAATATTCAAAATGTAAAAAACTTCAATTAAATCCCCGTTTGCAGAGTAATGCCCTTCTTATTTTCTATGTAAATCTCGCGATAAGTTTACGAGTGCAAGTTATCTGTAGACTTTTCACAATTTAAAATCATATATGCGCAATATTAAATAGCCGAAAAGTATAACAGGTAAACAACCTTAGTATAAAGTTTTATACGTGTAATATTTAAAATCCAGCGAAAACCCAATTAAATCTTCAATTGCAGGGCAACGCACCTCTTATTTCCCGTGGAGATCTCGCGATAAGTCTATGAGTGCAATGAACTGGAGGCGTTTTCTACAATAGCGTGTTTGTGTTATTTTACCTATTTATCACTCATCTATTTAAATGTTACTGTTACTTACATTGAAATTGCAAGTTGATTCACAATCTGACTATAATTACTATGTATACCAATACAATGACATAAGACTGATATATAAATAAAACGTGGCAGTATAAAGATGTTGGATTACAATATATCGCGAGATGAAATAGTACTGTATCACCACTTAAGTGAAACACGATGTTTCATTAGCGCATCGAGGTATACACATATATAGGTAATATTAGCATTATTCGCATCTTTAAATGTGTTATCACCTAAGTGTCAGTTATATTGTGAATTATGTCAAGGCTGAATAAATATTAAGGTATACATAATAATATATCTCTATCTATAGAGGTATACATAATAATATATGTCTATCACTTATTAATACGGTAGTTGACTCATTATAAATTTTGATATTTTTCTTACAATATTATGGAAGATATGTTAATTAAAAACTAGTCTTGGAAAATTAGCCAGTTGTAGGCTTCTAAATTTGAAGATACTGATAGAGTTGGGTATATCCCTGTCTCTTTTCCTCTCGTAGAACATAATGTGCAATATTAAACATGACCTCACAAGACAGTACTGCCGTCCTTCTCTAAAGGTTAAATTTAAACTTTTATAACTCGAACAATTTTTGAGATTATTAAAAAAATTTTTCACTCTTCATCAGCTTGTACCTTGAAATTATGATTAATGAATTAAAAAAAATTAGTCAAATACCAAATTCGTGGAATAATTGTAATAAATATTTTTTATACGCAAATATTGTTCATCTTGGAATTCCAAACAGCGCAGTTCAGCAAAATTAGAAATGAACACGCGAGACACGAATTATCTTTATTGTATTCTGGAAGACAAATATGTATATGTATTTTATATATATTTATAATGACATGTACTATAGATTTTAAGTTAGACCTAAGCGTTTAAGCAGTGAATAAACTATCAGGATTCGCACTGAACTCAGTGTGATGCCGGTACAAAAAGACAAATAAAAGAAATTCTAACGATTTATAATGTACGATCCAAACGCTTTCAGCAATATTTTCAATCTGTCATCATCTATATTATAATCCTCTGAATCTAGACTTTTTCTAAGGCCTGTAAATTCAAAACTTATTTTTTTATAATTTTCATCGACTTTTATAATTTTGACGGAGTTTTGAGCTGTTTAACAGCTTAGAGTCTTTAATATTGGACTACGTCTGGTTGGCACGTCAATTGGTGTTACAATTGCAAGAGAATAAAAAAGCGGCTAAAATATTAAAATTTTGTTTATCATGACGTAAAAACTATTAAACTACTGATGTAAAAACTACTAAACAGATTTTAGTTAGGCGTATTAAAAGAATATTTGTTAAAAATGGTTACCCAGATTCAATTGTAAAATCTTGTATGTTATGAAATAACTGAAGACAGGATTATATTATACTAATGTGGGCTAAGCAAAAGATTAAAATATATCTACAATATAAACTATATTTACTTACGTCCATTGGTCACAAACAAATGGTATTAACGTGTATTCTAAAGTCGCTGTATGGTTTGATTGTTTGGCAGCTATGACTATATTCAACGGTTACTTAATTATTTTCTTGAACGCTCGAGTGTTGTACTATTTGTTACAAGGTTTCTTAAAAAATAACATTTATTGCGAATTCTAACAAAAATCTTGAATTGATAAATATTAATTTACAAAATTAACGTCCGCTGCAATAGTCGAGGCCTAGAGCAGTTGCATCGACATGCATTTAGCGGTTGCCATGGGCCAGCGAGGCGTCACTAAGGTTAGTGAACCCCGACATGCACCAGACCGCTCGTGAGGCGAGCGGCTGGCTTCGTGACAGCGTTATCGAATTAATAAACGGAAAACGGTAAAATGGTGCGTTGATGCGGTTTAGAAGATAATGTAACCGATAATATGTATGTAAGGGTCTGTGTACAAGAGTTTGTCGTGTCGGCGTCACGGACTCTTGTTAATTGATAATGGTAATAATGGATGCAAGAGCAAGTTCGAAACGTTAATGTGTTTGGTAAAGTTCAATGGAAGAAAATTATTCTTCTCGAAAATTACACAGCAAATCCTCGCTCACTATAAATTTGATTTTACCGATTAGGTCTCTGTAATAATTTATTGTCACAAATCGATACTAAAAATATATGTTAATAGACCTGCTAAGTATATGTAGAATTTACACTACTGGAGTTGTGTACACATTTATATTTCCTTCCATTCCAAAAGGAAATGTTTGTAAACAAAGCAAAATAACTGTTCAGGTATTGTAAACCTTTTTCCGTGTATTCTCGTTAATAATATAATAGAGATTTATTTGGGATTTATGTCTATAAATATAATGTTGGTATTAATTTACGTCGTTTAACGCCCAAGTGCATGTAAATAATGCCGAACTATGAAAGAATTTTTTCAAAAACATTGAACACAATTAAATACACAATTAAATGAAACTACGTGATGTAGTATTATTTCTACTTCAACAGCCCACCTGAAGATGTAATACAACGAAACCTAGGACGTGGTAAAGAACTTAAAGAAAGTAGAAATAATACTACATCACGTAGTTTCATTTAATTGTGAATAATGAATTTCTACGAAATTAACGCCAAATATATTCAATATTTAAAAACATTTAAAGAAAAACTAATGTTATTTCTTTCAAAATAAATAATATATATAAAAATCATTAAAAATAATCATCGAAAAAATACAGCCAGTTAAGAGCAAAAACTTAACTGTTATAAAAAAACCAAACATGTATTCTACATTTTAAAAGAATGCAATTTTTTAAATACAATACAATGTCATTTTTTAAATACAATACAATGTAATTTTTGAAATACAATACAATGTAATTTTTGAAATACAATACAATATAATTTTTGAAATACAATACAATGTAATTTTTTGAAATACAATACATTGTAATTTTTTAAATACAATACAATGTAATTTTTTAAATACAATATAATTCACGACTGGTATGAGAGTTTAATTTTAAAAAAATATGTTTAGAGTATGATATTTTAAGCTTGAGAATTTGGATCAAACAGACCTCTCAATTATGTTGCAAATTTCAATCAAAGAACATTAATTTCACTGCGATAAATATTACACATTATGGTTGAAAGTTAAGAACTGCCCACTTTTGGGACCCTTAATTACACGGCTAATGTAACTCCTTTTTTTTTTAATTTTCAGTTCAATTATTTCACGCCGTCATGGTTTTTTTATGAATGTCCAATGAGCGAGCACTTTGCAAAATAAATATTGCGCCTTAAAAAAATATATAGTCTTTCGAATTACTGTGCTCCTAATTTCAATTCTATAGTCTAATATAATAATGTCCTTTTTTGTTTTCGCCACAAACTTCAAAGCGTTTTCGTGTTTTTTTTCTTTTGGAATATGTCCCAGATTGTTCCCTTACGTCCTACTCTCGTTAATTTCGAATAGAGTAATTTACGTAAAAACCCAAAAAGGGATAAATATTATTCTTTTTGAAGTGAAACTTATTTTATATCGATAGATGAAACGTTCTTCAGCGTTTCGCATTCTACAGAGTTTCAGTAACATGACGCTATCCTAACGACCTCTATAGGTCAATCTATACGAGCATTTCTATAATTCTTTCTGTGCTACACTTTGAAATTAATATTGTTCAATCGCTCACAGATGGCGTTACAACTTAAAAAATGTTTTTTTTCTGGTGTATTTATTTTTCAGTAATTATTATACTATAAAGGGCCTCAAGAGAAGTTAAATGTTCATAGTTATGTAACAACAAAATGTTAGCGCTTTTGCAAATTCCGTATTTCTTTTTTGATCGTGCAATGTGTACATGCAAATGAATCAAAAGTTTCAATGTCACTTTGAAGCGTTATGTGAGATTTTCAGCTGTAATATATTTTCCATCATCTGATATGATAAAAAAAGCATTGCGTTTATCAAAGTACAATTGACAGCTGAATGAACAACCTTTTGTCAAAATAATCTCACCTGGATAAACCCAAAGAAGATTTCAGTATGTCTGTTGATCAAATCAGTCCGTCTGCTGATTAAATCGAAAAGTATCCCTACGTAATAAGAGAGCTTGTATTTTATACATAATATAATATGGTACATATGTAGAAATAATTATATTTTAGGGTACCCATGGCTTAATTAATCCGACATTTTGAAAAGCTCTCATAATAAGTGCTTAGATACAGAGTTTTGATTAATGTGGTGTTAAACCATTTTCCATTCGTGAATGGAACAAATGGGGACTTTAATAATAATCAATGTCTCAATTTTCGTGGTACGTTTCACCATTTTAAACCCATAAATACAGGATGTTTATTTGAATATTATTATCTGAGTAAATAATATTGAAAGAGCCACTCCAAAATCGGAGGGTGTTGTGTGATTTAGGAATCCAAAAAATGTTAATTGGATAGTGGTCTAATATAACCATTATCTTGTAATGAGACATTAAAGCCAAAAATCTTGAATTAGACCAAGGGATAGTTTTTGAGGTAGCACCCTTTATAATGATCGGTAATAATTTATAATATACACAGTTTATAAAAATTTCAACAGGAAAGCGTGAGGAAGTTACAGAGTTAAAGGCAAGGTCTGAAAATACATTTCTTTATACTTTAAATTCCTTTCGCAATTTAATTATTGAAGTGTATTTTATTAAATGCGGTCATGTTCTGGCAGTTGCAGAGTGGGACGGCTCCCCGCTAGTTAGATAAGTGAGCAGATTGTCTGACTGATGACGGTCTGATCAGATTGTCTGACTGATGAATTATTAATGTACATTATATTCCATTGCAATTATCATTTGTTAACATTTTAGGCGGAAAAGCCGTTGATCATGACAATCGAGATAGTTATATTAAATTCGACATATTGCATTTTTAAATTGATTATAGATAATTTTCAAAACTTGACATAAGAACTACAGACAATTTTAAAATTATGGATTAGAGATACCAGGAAGATTTGTACATAAATTTCTGTTCATAATTTAAATTCTGCAGACTTTAACCTTTTATTAGCATACCTGAAGTTAGTTCACCTTTCACAATCCTCTCTGAACTGGTCAGGTCTTTTCAATATGGGCGTAATCAAGCCGTTAAATTTAATGAAAAATGTTCAGAATGGGCCGACTTGGTGGCTGGTGTTCCACAAGGTGGAGTACTTCTCCGCTTCTTTTTTCGATATTTATTGATAATATCGTTAAAAACCTTCACTGTAGGTATCACTTATATGGTGATGATCTCCAACTGTATATACACGCTAACACCAATAATATTTCCAAAGCTATTATTTCCTTGAACGCGGATCTAAGTTTGATCTGCCAATGGGCTCGTAACATGGGTCTCCTTGTTAATCCAATTAAGACCCAGGCTATTGTTATTGACAGCAGGAAACTTCATTCCAGAATTAGTTTACCAGATCTACCACATCTGTTACTTTATGATGAAATTATTCCGTTCTCTTCTACTGTAAAAGACTTAGACCTTATGATCGATCAATTTCTTAATTGACAGCCCTGTATTAATGATGTTAGTCGTCGCGTTTTTAGCCAATTACACTCTCTTAAACGTCTTCAACATTTCATTCCCATGAAACTAAAATTTACCTGTGTCAAACACTACTTTTTCCTCTAATAGACTACGGAGATGTGTGCTAACCACATCTTTCAGAACAATTGCTTAACAAACTTCAACGCCTTCAACATTTATGTATTCACTATATTTTCAATCTTAGAAGATTTGATCACGTTTCTGACCTCAGGATGCGGCTCAGATGGATGGAGATTCGTGACCGACGCAGTTTCCATATTTTTTCACTGCTCTATAATATCTTAAATAACCCTCACAGTCCATCTTATCTTTCAGCAAAATTCACAGCTCTTTCTAGCCATTGACTGTGTCTACGTTCTGACAAATTTCTCACGCTCCTTATCCCTAAACATTCTACTTCTTTCTGTGAGATTCGTTCACTGTTCATGCTGCCAAATTATGGAATAAACTTAATTCTGACATCAGACTTTCACCGTTACTTCTAGCTTTCAAAAGCCGTCTGAAACAATTATACCTACCTTAAATTTAGTTTAAAAATTCTATTTCCTTCATATCTTTATCACTACCTTTAATTCTTTTTATTATCCATCCTTCCTCTCAATCCAGATCTAAAATTCCATCAGACATATCAATTTAGATTTTTGTTTTGTTGTTTTCTTTGGTCTCTTTTTTTGGTTTAATTATTTTATATTTTAAATATTGTTGTAATAATGTCACTTTCTGCCTATGTTTTTTGTCTCTTTTTTTAGTTTCGATTATTTTATATTTTACCTTTTGTTATAATGTGTAGCTTTATGCCTGCCTATCCTACTTTTTTTATTACACTATAACTCTGGACTTACTGTACGAGATTGTAGCAATAAGTTCGCCAGATGACTGTTCGTCAAAGTTTTTAAATAAATATATATTATGCAAACATGCCTTTTATGTGCAGGAATTATGTAATCTGAGCTACACGTTGTCTGGGCATATCATTGAAATTATTAGTCAGCTGGATTTTAATTTTTTTAGATTAATCTCTCATAAGGTAATATTGAGATTCAAATTTTAAAAAAAATGGTGTTTGGTCCACCAAACGGACGATATATATATATATATATATATATATATATATATATATATATATATATATATATATATATATATAAATCACTTCTTATTTTTTCGCTTCTTTTAATTGGTTCTCTAATGTTGTCAAACGTAAGCATTTGGAACGCTGAAAAAAATTTAAAATGTCTAAATTCTTGTCGTTATTTATGTTCTATAGAAATACAATATTTTCAATTTGAGTTTGTCAAAACCATATCAAGATATTGTTCGATACATATGTTCTCTACATAGGAAAAATATTAGGAAACAAAATAGCAAAGCTTATACGTAGGGTTTAGGGGTAGGGTTTTCATTAATTTTGATTTCTACAATTATTTAGTATCCGTAAATACATTGATATATCTGATATCAAATGTACTCGCATTGAAATATTTGAGTGTCTTAATTGCGTCAAAAAATTGTTTGCCATGTATCGTTTGAAGCAACGAAAGCTTACGTGTCTCGAAAAACTTTTTATAGTACTGTTTTGCAATTTCCATGAACCACCCACGTATACCAATTTTTGAGCCTATCTCCTTACATTTCTCGGTTACCGTAAATCGCATCTGGTAACTCTACTTAACAACTGGATAAACTTAATTTGCAAAGTGGCCAAATCTGTAAAGAGGGAACGTGTTCCCTAATTCGTTATATATTCACGAATGGAAATGACGATTTTCCAACTTCCAATTTCAGCCCAAGAGTTTCTCCTTTCAATAAAATGGTACTAGGAAACTTTTGGACTTGGCAACTGGGAAATACTATTTCAATCCCCTTCTACAGTTTCGTTCGTTGTGGATTATGTCAGTTGTGATTATACTGAACTTAAAGATTTGCAGAAGTTAAATGTATTTTTTAACATTTCGCGCTACCTGCGCGAAATACGGTATATTTAGCATATGAAGAGATATCAATTACCAGATCTTAAAGTCTATCTAGATCTATTTTATTCATGAGAAGAACTGAGGTAACTAAATTATTGGCTTCTGAAATACACAATATATACAGTTTGTATCTACGTGAACACAAAATGTACATTTTGTGCGTATCATTTGTGAGTAAGTTACATTCCCCTGGATGATTTTAGCAATCGGTATCATACATTTTCACACGTTTTTTTTATTCACATTTAAGATAAACAGACATAAGGATAAATGAGTGTTATTGTTTGTTCGATGCTTCGGGGATCACAGCGGGTTTCCCAGTGCATTAAAATTTATAAATGTCTCTCACTATTTTTACCCATTAAATTTATCCTTATTTTTACCCATTAACTTTATCCTTATTCACAAAGAAATAAAATGAGGTATATATAATTATATGAATATATTTTATTTTCAAAAAAGGTTAATTTTTGAAAATAGTTAGTTTCCATCTCATTGAGCTGTCATAGAATATGGTTTCGATTACTTGTCACGTCGGATGGTAAATTATGTCTATCGTAACCGAGGAGCAGTTAGCTATCCGTGACGTGGTCTATGAAACATGCTTCTCAACATAAAGTACCATACCTACATATTTATTCAAACTTAAAAAATATTTTAAGAATTGGAAAACTGTGCATATGAAAAGAACGTCCAATAAGTTATCTGCATTTGTATAGTAACAACAATTGAGATAAGTTTTATAAATACAGTGAAATAACATATATACCGAGGTTTATAATTATTATGCCATTAGCATAACTAGACTCAACAACGCTACACTATCAGAGTGAGCGTACTTCGCTGATCACGAAATTAGTCCACCGAGCTATAAATAATACCTAGAAGAAAACGAGGAAAAAACAAAGTAATAAAAGAAGCAACATATGGTGTTTACAAAGAATCTATTTCTTCTTTAGTCAAATCACTCGACTACTTAGTCGAGCGATTTAAAAAGGAGAGAAAAATTATTGATTATGACCCCTGGTCCTTGTTTTTACAAGGTCGATTGAAGGACTACTGAGAAAAATTGGCAAAATTAAGGAAATTATATTGAAGGAAACTCAAGTAAAAATGACCAAACCAGCAGAATTAACCAATCTTTCAGTTAATACAATATACAACGTTATTTACGAAACTCAAAAATGTTTATACATCTTAAAAATCACCACAGTTTTTTCTTTAGATTTTGCAGATCCTTTCGGCATTCTTCAAAACTGACGAGCGTTGATTGTTGTAAACGGTTTTATAACTTTAATCTGCATATTTTTTTTAATTGATACCTATACCGAGAATTCATTGAACATCACGTGCACTTCTACTAAAGTAGACTAAAGTCAGTCCCTGCGGAGGATCGTGGCTCCCTTTTGATAACACTTTTTTCGACCATCTTCAGAGTTTAGAGCCTTTATTATTAAATTGGGATTAGACCTATGCTGTCCAAACTCTTTCACAGTACTTTTACTTTTTTTGTTGACGAATCCTATGGTATACCTTCATTCCAAGGTCAAATTCTAATAAAATTTTCACGAAACTACACTGAGGATATACTCTTCCAAATAATAAAATTATCATTTTAATTGCTTTGTTACTGCCAGGCATAAAAGGTAACATATACCAAAAATACAGTCGATTTGAGAACACTCTAAGTTTTTGAAGTCGGTTAAAAATTATAAATCTTCCTCCAGAGAATGAAACCGATTAATAAAACTGGTAACATCATGACATGATATGAAGATGAAGATAGCGACGTAGAAGGTACTTGTAAGCAATATTGTGGCTAAACAGTAATCCGGCATAAAATCAAATGTGTCAAAATTATTATATCAAGTTGATGATGACCTCAGAATATTATAAGATTTACCATATGTATATGTACGTGGGACGTTCAACAAATTTTCTGTTTAGTTATGAAAGGAAAAGATTTATATAAATGCAAATATTCTTATTAATAACTGTAATATATTGAAATTATTTTATATTTATACTATTTACTATATGTACGAGGGGCGTTCAAAAAATTTTCTGTTTAGTTACGAAAGGAAAGGATTTATATAAATACAAATATTCTTATTAATAATTGTAATATATTGAAATGATTTTATATTTATACTATTTACTATATGTACGAGGGGCGTTCAAAAAATTGTCTGTTTAGTTACGAAAGGAAAGGATTTATATAAATACAAATATTCTTATTAATAATTGTAATATATTGAAATGATTTTATATTTATACTATTTACTATATGTACGAGGGGCGTTCAAAAAATTTTCTGTTTAGTTACGAAAGGAAAGGATTTACATAAATGCAAATATTCTTATTAATAATTGTAATATATTGAAATGATTTTATATTTATACTATTTACTATATGTACTTTTGCTTCTTTAAACATCCAAAGTCTGTGTATGCATAATAGTTTACGATGACATGTTCCTCCATCCATTCATATGGTTACGTGGCCAACAGCTGATGCGCCCAGGGCATCCTATTGACTTTTTTTGGGAACTTTTATTTTTCTCACTATCAAATGTAGTTCTATCATTTAAAAAGACATTGCGTCCTTTAGGCTACTTTATATAATTTCTAAATCATGACAAACACCTTCCTTCATGCGTTTAGTGAATAAAATTCGCTTGACCACTTCTAGTTAGTGAATAACTAAGAAGCAGAATCCGTTTTATCAGGAATTTAATAACTGCTCTATGTACTTGTTTCCTGAGCATCGAAGAATCACTCGTGATGCCTATTGAGTCGTCGATTGCAACAAGATTAATGATCCAATGATTATGAATATTGGTGTTTATACTGTCTTTGAGCCTCTTTATGGAAAGTAATTAGAAGTAACACCAACACGAGATTTTTTGTAAGTTCCTCTTATTTAGTTATCTGCCACAGTATTTTATCTTCTTCGGGCCATTATGTCTTCTTCCAAGTGTCGAGCCAATACATAATATAATCTTCCAAGTGCAAGAGATAAACGTGTCAACTTTCGCGAAATATCTGCGAAATTTCTCTCAAGATGGTTTTGTTCCAAATCTGCGTACTTTCCCAGCCTATCTTTTTTGTGAAGTAGATTAAAGATGTTTTTATAGCGAGTGGCGTACGGTAATGATTGAAAAAAGTGACTGATTGTAAGTTGGATCACGCGAGCAAATGTTTCACAGTACGCGTAATATCAATATATATCCACTATTATCGCAATTACATATTCAAAACGTTATCAATGTAGGTCACTACTACTCGTAATTTTTCCGAATCCTTACCATTTTAGGTCCCTGCTAATATTATTTGAAGTCTTTCCAGTGTAGGTCCCTATTAATATTATTCAAAACGTTGCCAATTTAGATCCCTGTTACTATGTTGCCGATGTAAGTCCTTACTAATTTTATCCGTTATGTTGCCAATGTAGGTCCCTACTAATATCCGAAATGTTGCCTATGTATATCCCTACTAATATTATCCAAAACGTTTCTTATGTAGGTCCCTACTAATATTAACATGTGTCAAATGAAAGTAGAACTCATGTATATGCGAACAAAAGTGAAAACATAATTAATAAAAACAAAAAGTTGACAAAAATTAGTTGCCTGCCACCTAAAATATTGCTGGAAAAAATACAAAATTATATTAAATGTATTAAGAAGGAAGTGAAGTGCAGAAGTTATGAGAAATAGGTATTTTAGTAAATCTCGTCTGTGTCTCGCTTCCCTTGTGCTTTTGCGGATCCTTGTTCGAGATGACGGATCACGACGTATCTTCTAGTCCAAACCTTCAGCGATTTTCATTATTATTGTTCGTTTCCTTTAGGCAAAATATTATATAAGGCTATGCGTTTAAATTTGTCACAAGGTCGGTTATATATTTATTTGCAAGCATTTCAATATGGCGACTATTTTTTGCAAAAAACACATATTTGATACAGACAATTTATTTATTTATATCGAAATGACAAAGTGTTGATTATAACGAACTAATAATGATTGATTTAATTTTTTCTGTTGCTTTTTTTAAGTTATTAAAATGTTAACATAACATGGTTTATACAAATGCTGTTGGCCGAAAGGTTGCGCGCGCCTGCTTCAAGTGTTACACGCTATATAATACTAGAAAATCTATAAGCTTTGATACAAAACACTTACGCCCGTATGCACCACACACGATCAGGGCTCTTAGTCCGATTTACTGACAGCTAAAAACATATTTTGTATGGATGCTTTAGCGATTGGACAGTCCAATAGGCACGGTCGGTAAAGTAGACTCTTTTTCCAGTTCGACTGACAGGTAATGAGAAACAGAAATACGTTTTTAGCTGTTAGTAAGTCCGATTGATAGTACTGACCGTGTGCAGTGCATATGAGCGTTATTGTGCTAGATTCAACACACATGTGGCCTATTTATTCAAAATAGACTTTGCGTTGGTAACGCCAAAGGAATAAGCAAAGCTATAACGGAAAGTATGTTTTGCATACGTAAACCAAGCATATTTTATAGGTCATAATTCTAAAACAATGCTCGTATATTTTAAATTTAGAATGCTAAAACTGAACTTTCTTCGAATTGGCCATTTGTAATAATGGTCATAAAAAAATTCATTCAAATTTCGAGAATCGAACTCTGGTAAATCCATTTTTTTTCTGTGGCGGCCATTTTAAAATTGTTATATCAGGCCAAGATGAATTTACTAGGAGAAAATTTCCATTCGATGATTTTATACGAATTTCATTGTGGTTTCAATCAACAACAAAATTACGATTGACTTCAATTGATACTTTATAATGAAGCCTTATCCTGCGCTACTTTTTAGACCTAATTTAACTAGTTCAAGCACGACGTTACCACTCTCAGTGATGATATGTGTGAGGGGCGTCACCCAACAGTGACAAATGAAGATAACATCTATACTATGCAGTTCATGATAAAGACCAGCAGATTCGGGCAAGTTTAAATTTCGACGTGAGTCAAGTATAGAAAATTCTATAGGAACATTTAGGTGTTAGAAAGCTGTTTACTAGGTGGATACCCCATGAATTGATCGAAAAGTACAAAAACATTGTTGCGTTGAGTGGTGTTGCGAAATGTTAGAACAATTCGACAGAGTTACTCTAATGCTGTATTCGACATCGTTACGGATGATGGAAGCTGGATATAACTGTTACGAGCCCGAAACTGAGAGACAGGCTGCATAGTCGGTGTTTTCTCCTCAAGAGTTGCCTACAAAGACTTATAAAGAAAGGTTGAAGTTGTGGAAAAAGATAACCGCCTGCAGCGATTGTTCTAGAAAATAAAAGAACAGAACCGTAAATTGATACTCCACCAATTATTTGCCTTTATTTTGGAAAAAGTTCGAGAGCAACGCCCTAGCAGTAAAACCCTCCACCATCATGACACCATCCCTGCGTATTTAACCAGACTAAAGACAGAATATTTAAACACGTCGTTTGTAGAACTTATGGGTCATTCGCCATACAACCATGACCTCACAGTGATATTACTATTTATTTGCAAGAATAAACGATAAACTCCGAGGAAAGCGATTCACTGACGCTGAAGAAGCCGTCACTGCCTTCGATAAGGATGTAGAAGAGACGTACAAAGAAGAATGAATATACTTCTTTTTTCATTGGTTCCATCCAATAATAGAGTACCACGGAGACTATTATGAAAAATAATAAATAAATTAGAAAATTGGACCAAATGCGTTCTATTTTTGATATTCTAAAAACTTTCAGTGTTTCCTCTCATTTATGTTCATGCCCATATAAATGTTTTCAATAAACATATACTATATATTATATGTGTATTTAGTTTCTTTACTTAACTAAAAAATTCTAAAACGTGATCGAATCCAAAGCGAAGTATCCGATCAAGTGAGGAGAAATTCATAGCCGTGGAATATGCACAAAACAACACACGCACGATAATCTCAAATTGTAAATGTCAGTGAAGGTTAATGCTTTCGATCGTAACTTCAGTCGAGGTAAAACGTTTTATTGAACGATGTAAATGTTTTTGGGCAGCACTTTGGCGTTAATTTTAATAGGTCTGTGAGGCCGAAAACAAACCTTAAGGGTTTACCTCCCTGTGTTTTGTATGTACATTAACCGTTAGAGACTAAATAACAAACAATTTTCACCAATGAAATGTCGATAGACTTATTACAAATATATTTGTAATAGAAGGTTCAACAAAGTTCAGTACGTCTTTTTTTTTCTCAAAATACTGTATGTGGCTGCAAAATTTAAAAAATGAATTATCAAGAGTACGCCAAAGTACAAGTTTATTTATATAAACATACGTTTTCGGTAAAAAAGTAGGAAATGAAAATAAAGTAAAACAGAAATGAATCATTTTGAAAGCTGGATATAACTGTTCCGAACCCGAAACTGTTACGAAACCGAAAATTCGGAAAAACAGAAATGAATCATTTTGAAAGCTGGATATAACTGTTCCGAACCCGAAACTGTTACGAAACCGAAAATTAGGAAAAACAGAAATGAATCATTTTGAAAGCTGGATATAACTGTTCCGAACCCGAAACTGTTACGAAACCGAAAATAAAAAAAAACAAAAATTAATAATTTTAAAAGCTGGATATGACTGTTACGAACCCGAAACTAAGAGGCAGACTGCGTAGTTGGTGTTTGTTAAAATAAATCATCAAGAGTACGCCAAAGCACAAGTTTATTTACGCAAACTTACGTTTTCGATAAAAAAGTAGGACATGAAAGAAATTAAAATAAAGACAAACAGAAATGAATAATTTTTATTATATTTTATACCCTGTAAGTGTACCTACAATTCACTATAAGGAGACCATGTATCGATTTGTTTTGCATAATGTATTTTGTATTAAATATAAAATCATACAATCCTATCATCGCAAATATGTTTAATATATCAGTTGTAACAATACAATCGTATTTAATTTATCAACTGTAACAGTCGAGCTGTCTTCATTCCTGGAAAAAGTGTACATTGTGCCGTTATTCAAAGTAGCTGTGTCTAACTAAAACATACCCTATGACCACATTACCATTTTATTTAAAGTTTGAAAATTGCAAGTTTTCTTTTTAATTAATAACGACTACTTATAACTTACTAAAGGTTACATATAACCATAAATAATACTTAACTGACTTCATTAGCGTTCTGCTTATCTGGAATAATGTATTTAACTCTGTATATTTTAATATTTTAATGGCTGGCTGGAAACCGTTTATTATTTAGTAACGTATTTCGAATGGCATAAATCATATTTACATGGTCAAAATTAAACTGTTAATACATTCAACATCTCTTATAAACAAACGCCAAGGTTACTTTGTCTGTTCCATTTTTCAATTTTTGTTGACAATATAGTCAAAAATCGTTACCGCAATTATCGCCTGTAAAAGTTATTCTGAAAATTAATACAGTTACTACTTACTTTAATATTCGTATCGCAATTATATCTCTAAATTCATATTTAATATACAGAAACGATTAGTTTTCTCAAAAACGGGCCTGACAGCCAATTCTACTAATTTAACACTTATTGCTATTGGTCCTAAGAGACTTATCAGTAACGTTAATATAATGATTAAACAACTCTATTATTTCGTTTTCTACCACTGTAAAGCTACTTGCGTTTGATCGATCAAAATCTTAGTTGGCAGGCCCAGGTCAATAACGGCAGTTGCCGATTCTTTAGCTAAATGCACTGTCTAAAATTAAAATCCGCCTTTACCAAACTTGACGTGCTGCACTTGGTTGAACCTTCGGTCATAAATTTATTTGTAATAAATCTATCGACACATTATTGGTCAAAATCGTTTCAGTTATTTAGTTTTTAACGGTGAATGCATGCATACAACGGAAATTAAACCCTTAACGTTTGGTTTTCGGCCTCGCAGGTCTATTAAAATTGCCTTTAGTACTTGGTTAAGGAGAGATCTATGTTACATTTATATTTACGAACAACTACTTAATAAATTCGAAATTCTTCAGAATTGCCCTAAGAAAGTTTGTTCATATTTCTGATTTTTTTATTTCAACCCATTTAAATGGCGACCCCTGATCGGCGCATCTATCAGTATTTTCTAACATTTTAAACAATTTACCAGAATCCTTTACTTTGTTACTGGATGTGGAGACTTACTTGTCGCCTGTTTAGATTTATGTTCAGAAAACTTACAGACACTGCTCATTTCTAAACATTATTCGTCATGTTATTTAGTATTTATTTATGGCGCTAAGTTAATCAATAAAATGGACCTCAACATCACAAATGAACCATACAGTGCTTTAAAAAAGTAATCTTCAGTAGTATAATACATTTATTAATTTTTTCTTTTTTTTCTCATATTAAATGCTGCCTGCAGTCTTTTTTGTAAATATTTATTATAACAACTATTGTTTTTTTTTGTAGTTGTAATAATAAATATATACAGAAAAGCGTGGCCTGCATGTAGCTGTTTATTTTGTTAGTTGTTTGTATGGTTACCACAATAATTGGCAGTTGACGTCGGAATTGATTAAATTCATTTGCTGTTTGTTTGAAAGAACAATAAGTTTTCTTTACACTTACGTTACACTAAACACGTAATAATTTAAAAAGAAATTGGGTGTGGCTGTGTCATGGACACGGCTGTGTGTTGTACGTGAATACGTCTATGTAACGGGTTATATTTTTTAAATAAAATATTTTTATTTATGTATTTAGGATAAAAGCAAGGAAACAAATAATTATTGTGTTGCAATAGCGTATAGGCCGACATTATATATTTTTGATAATATTTTTTTATTCTAACACCTTATTATATTCTCTGTCACTACTTTAAACTAATGATTTATGTACAATCGATAGATTTTGACGTCAGCTGCCGATTAAAACTTAAACGAACATCGTAGCTTTTCCGAGTCAAAAGTTATACTAATTGCAAATCTCGATACGCAGCAAAATAACCTCAAAATGGGATCTTCCCCCTCCACCGCGCGCGATGCGTCACTGTTCTCGCTTATCGTAATGAATTCTTTGATCCTTTAGCAATCCAGTGGTATAATTTAATTTTTGATGTACAGGATAGATTCGAAACTGCAACGCCAAACTGTATCCCCCGATTTTGTTATCATTAGGTTTTTTGGATTGCCCCCGTATGGTAGCAAATTTAAAGACGTATTCACGTCAAAAACCATTCGAAATTTTATAAGCGTTGTTTTTTGTCGTACATCTTTAATAGCTTGGATACATATTTTCCGAACCACAGTACCAACTTATTTCTACGTCACGTCACGTTCGATTGAGCAATAGCCATACGAACAGCAATGGTAGTAGCGGGCGAACTAGTTAACATATTTACTGTCCTAGTTACAACAAACATCCGCGTTATGTTATTATAATTATTTATCTAGCCGCCGAGATACGGCGGCGGAGATTGCAAGTCCTGCTTCCGGCGCTATGAACTCATCGGGCTATCGCTCGATTGAAATATCGGTTTGCGGTTCCCATAGCGGTCTGATTGCTTTCTCATTTTTTATATATTAAAAAAAAGTTTAGTGGGAAAAAATAGTATAATAAACATTGTGTATCAGGTGTGTCATGTTGGTAGGCCTAATCGCAAAACACAATATCGAATACTTGTTCGTAATGAATCAGAAAATATATAATATAGAAATAATATAACTGTAATAATATAATAGGGTAATAATATAATATGTTTATTCATCATATACATATTTGGGCTTAGAAAATATGACTATATTTCTCTATTCAGGACACGTCTTAACTGAATACAAATATGTGACCCATGCAACTTACATATTCTACGCCTATGTCAAAAATTAAATAAAAGTATATAATTAAGTAAATAAGAATACATATGACGACATTAGTAAATATTATATTCAATATTTATGGTTAATTACAATTTTTGTTTATCTTTTGAAGTGTATTTGTTTTTTCTAATAATATAATATGTGTAGTCATAAAATACATATTTGGACTTAGAAAATATGACTATATTTCTCTATTCAGGTCACGTCTTAAATGAATACATATATGTGACCCATGCAACTTACATATTCTACGTCTATGTCATAAATTAAATGAAAGTATATAATTAAGTAAATAAGAATATATATGACCACATCAGTCAATATTATATTATAATACATATGACGACATTAGTAAATATTATATTCAATATTTATGGTTAATTACAATTTTTTGTTTATCTTTTGAAGTGTATTTGTTTTTTTCTAATATTATAATATGTGTAGTCATCAAATACATATTTGGGCTTAGAACATATAACTATATTTCTCTATTCAGGTCACGTCTTAACTGAATACAAATATGTGATCCATGCAACTTAATTATTCTACACCTATGTCATAAATTAAATGAAAGTATATAATTAAGTAAATAAGAATATATATGACCACATTAGTCAATATAAATGCAATACTTACGGTTAATTACAATTTTTAGTTTATTTTTTGAAATGTATTTGTTTTTTCGTTTTGTGGACTTAAAAACTATTTTATAAAGGCCACAGTTTTAACTTATTTTACGTTCTTTTTACAAAATATTAAATTTCAAAGTAATTAATTTTGAAATAATCTGAAGTAAATACTATATACTAGTGTTAATTATAATTATTCCATTTAACTTGCGTCAGTAATTTCAAAAGATGTATTCAACTGTATATAACCTACTTTAAGCCTGTTATGGTACGCATTTTGCCGATTTTTTAAATATATTGATTGGTGAGCAAGCTCTGTTGCTAGACGACAATAAATGGAATGCTACGAAAAGTACCATTATTCCGGTTACAAAGAGGTACGGAAACCTCGGTTTGGAAATTCCATTAGCTATTTTTTCCGTTATTCCGGAAGTATGATAGCTACCAAAAGTCCATAATTGTTGGACTGATTTGTATAAAGACAATAATTTTTTTTAAAAGAAATCTAGTGATCTACGCATTTACGTCACAGCCATATAATGAACTTTGTTGTAACGCTTACTGTATACGAGTATGTTACGGTTAGTTTCATAAATTATACTCGTATTAACAATTCCCGGTAATTATTAATTATTACCTGAATATTTGGTAAACTAAATAATCATTTATATAGGAACAAACTTTTGATCCGAAGCAGCGTTCAAAAGTTTGTTCGTCACGTATATTTTGTTATTTTTGTAGCGGAATTTTTTCTGTTATAATGTTTTTATCTCAAAAGTTCTCTGAACCCGAAAAAACTAATATATTCGCTTGAATCCGAATCGCTGTAATACTCTTGACAATTTTTATGGATCGGTTTTAGGCCTGCACGCTCGATGATACTACCTGAGTGAATTTTGAGTTTCTTAGAAAACATTTGATCGAAGAAAGCATCACAACTATTTAATTGTATCTTAACCATTATCTCAAAGAAAGCTTAATTTATAAAACAAAAAATAAAAACAGACAAAACGTTTAGGAAAGAGACGAAAGATATTCGAAAGAGATGAAAGGTGATGTAAATTAAAATGTGGACTCGAAAATTAATCAACTGAAAGTTTTATTTAACTCTGTTTAGAAAAAAAATCTCCTTAAAAGTTTTATCAAAATCGTCAATCAGACAAAAGAGGTTATTTTTCATAATAGATTGTAAATGTAATTTCTACGCGATTCTTTGAACTAACGAGATAAAATAAAGTGCAGATTTGCGTCTCGTTGTATCCTCCGTTCCCAGATGTATCATATTAGTACATGATACTCACAGGCTTGACAGGATAGTCGAAGAAGTTAGGTAAACCTCGAAAAGAGGGAAAAAGCCATTCATTTTGACAACAATTGAAACATTGTCAATGTTTGTTAACACTTTATTTTTATTTAATTTAGGCAATGGGTACACGTTAAAGAAAGCATTGATTATTTAGGTAATGGTTACACGTTAAAGAAAGCATTGATTATTTTTGTAATAATTTCTTTAATGTTATTAATTAATTTAGATAATGGCAACACGTTAAAGAAAGCAAAGAAAGCATTGATTATTTTTCTAATCACTTCTGAAATGTTATTAATTAATTTAGGTAATGGCAACACGTTAAAGAAAGCATTGATTATTTTTGTAATCACTTCTGAAATGTTATTAATTAATTTAGGTAATGGCAACACGTTAAAGAAAGCAAAGAAAGCATTGATTATTTTTGTAATCATTTCTGAAATGTTATTAATTAATTTAGGTAATGGCAACACGTTAAAGAAAGCAAAGAAAGCATTGATTATTTTTGTAATCACTTCTGAAATGTTATTAATTAATTTAGGTAATGGCAACACGTTAAAGAAAGCAAAGAAAGCATTGATTATTTTTGTAATCATTTCTGAAATGTTATTAATTAATTTAGGTAATGGCTACACGTTAAAGAAAGCAAAGAAAGCATTGATTATTTTTGTAATCATTTCTGAAATGTTATTAATTACTTTAGGTAATGGCAATACGTTAAAGAAAGCAAAGAAAGCATTGATTATTTTTGTAATCACTTCTGAAATGTTATTAATTAATTTAGGTAATGGCAACACGTTAAAGAAAGCAAAGGAAGCATTGATTATTTTTGTAATCATTTCTAGAAATGTTATTATACATTCTGTTCAATTATTTTTGTTATTTTTATTTTCAATTAACATTTCTTTATATTTTTAAAACATAATTTATGCATTAAGAAGATAGCTTTTTTTGTTTCGTATTATGTTTACAAATTGTAATTCTATTTTTCCCTTTTTCCTGATTGTCAATTGTTTGGTTTTTTAAATTCTAAAAAATACTAGCTTTTTTAAAAATTATGTTTCATCTCTGTAACGTTTGGGCCCATTTTTGCCGGTCTCGTTTGCGAATCTGTACTTTGAAAATATTTACAAAAAAATAAAGAATAACTAATAGAATGCATTAAGTTAATTTTTTCTTATCTTTGTCTGTGATGTATTTATTCGCATGCGCATCACGTAAAAACTGCCTATCCAATTCGGATGGAGTTTTTAGAAAAAGCTTACGGTTTCAACTTACAAATAACGTTTAGTTTTCATTCCATTGCAAATGGTCAATTCAATCAGATGATATCAAATGTAAGACCCTCGTTCAACATTATTAGACATGTTAAAAGATTACATGAAAAGTGCGTCCGTCTTGGGAATTACGAGTAGCATCGCTTTTCGGCGTCAGAGTTGTTATACGACGAACAATAAAAACGGCATTCTTGCGTTATGACAAGTTGTCAAGTCGACAATATGACGGAACGTTAGATTATTACCACTTGTGTCATCTCAGTAGCGGATTGGTTATACTAATTATATAGCAAATACAAACTTTCGAGGCTCTATGTTACGGTCAGTGTAAATAATCTAATGGTAAATATTAATTCCCACCTTTTGTCGGTAAATGTAATAAATTTCAATTCGATATTGCACAGTCTTAACTCCTTACAAAATTAAAATAAATAAACATCTTTTTGGTAAAAACAGATTATTATTTATTACAATTTTTTTCAAGATTAATGTTGGAAACTCGCATTTTTGTTATAACTTCACTAAATAAGGATAAACATAGTAAATTAAGATAAGGAACTTAATTTACTATGTTCAAGTTGATATAAAATTAATCTATGTGCAAAATTATTTTTTGGTCGACGAATATTTTCTAACAAATACAAACAAATATCTATTAATTTACATTTATGTCAATTGATATAATTATTTTTTATTTATGAGTGAGAATACCCATTTTAAAAGTCAAATTTATACAATGTAGAAAACATTTGTTAAACTGAAAAAAATATTGTTATTATTGTAGGTTGTTTCATATTGTGTGTTCTAATAAAAATATACTAATCATTGTAATAGATAAGAAATGGAAGGTAACTGAAAAGTGGTTTCGACAGAAATCGCCTACATTCTTGCCTTTCTCCCTTTCCCATTCTTGTATTATTTGTTGGTCGTTTTCATTTTATCTTTCGTGTCTATTATTATTTCTATATGTACGTTCTCCTCATTCTTAATGACAAAGAGGTAATTTCATATACGCTTAGTATATCTTAGTTATTGATACAATTCACGTATTTTATACTTACTATTATCGACTGTGTCAATGGTCTTAATTTAGCAGATGAGAAATAACAACTATACGCATAGTTGTTATTTCTCATCTACTAATTCATTATATCATTATATTTAAATAAACCATCATAAAACCACAATAAAACCATCTATATAAAGATCAGTAGCGATTAACAATATTATATATATAAACATCTCATCGCTCATAAATTTCTATTATTAACAATTATTATTATTAACAATATCATCGCTCATAAATTTCTATTATTAACAATTATTATTATTAACAATATCATCGCTCATAAATTTCTATTATTAACAATTATTATTAATAACAATATCATCGCTCATAAATTTCTTCCGTAATGTGGGCTACAATCAACATTATTTAACATGTTAAAAGATAACTATGACAACGTGTCAGTCTTGAACTAAGTTCAATCGATTTATCGTTTTTTTTTCGGAATATTATGTGCGACACTCATTATTTCTTATTCCGCATGCACGTACTAATTATCCATTGGCATTAATTATATTGCACACTCGCTTAATTTGCTTAACTCAATATTGGAAGCATTGCTCCGTCTGGTCTTATTCCCCTCTTCGATTGGCGACTACAGAGTCGAGGTGGTAGAGTATTTAGATGGTTCATGACCGACTCCATTATTTTACTGAACGAGATTTAATTTACAGCTAAACAGACTTCGGCAACAGTTCGAGATTCAATTTGTATTACACGAATAAATAATGGTGGTAAAACGAAAAGCGCAAATAAAGGTTTATTTTTATTAAACAAGAATTGTAAAAAGAAGTTAAATATAAAAAAAGTTAAAAAGAGAAGAGTGCAGATTATAGAGACAGGGAGATCTACATAAAATCGAGACCGAAGACAGTCGCCAAACACGAATGAAATTTTTGTAGAAACTTGTTTATGAAAATTAAACTATTTCACAGGCCATTGTGAAAATCTATTCTTATAGTTAACAAACCGAATGAAAAAATAATGACCAAAATCGGTCAAGTATTACGACCTGTAGAATGTCTTTACAACCTACGTACACACGTAAAGACCAACGACCAGAGACGTATGTTTTTTTTAAATTAAAATTTAGGTTATGATCAATATATTTAAAATTAAAAAATGATTCTTTTTAGGGGAATACCCCGCTTTCCTCTTTCTCACAAACTATATTAAGAATTGATTACTTGTAGTTACCTGAATTATTATAATTACTTCTATCGTCAAAATTCGAGGCTGGCGCACTTTTCGATAATGTTTTTTTTTTAATAAATACTCAATAAATACTTGCACTCTTTATCTAATAATATGCACAGCTCGTCATTTTAAAATTCTTTAGCGACAATCTGTACTCTGTGCGACTGTTTGACCACAGAATATTATGTGTTTGACATTGACAATACGAACGAAAACAATGAATCTTTTAATATATTTGTAACACACACACACACAAAACACACACACACACACACATATATATATATATATATATATATATATATATATATATATATATATGTATATTAGCTTTCTGCACTCCTTTTCTATATAACTATGCTAAATCTCACGCTTTTCAGTGCGCGCAATATGCTTAAAAAGGGATACAAATTTTTCTTTCCACGTATCAATATATAGATAAATTTGAAAAGAAATTTTTGAACTACATATTTTGTATATCAAAGATAAAACTACAAGATAACGTGCAAATACAAGCATACAAGTTTAAAGTACACGTGTTTTCCTTATCGCATCCAATTCTACTCAATCTTCAGAATTTATTGGCCAGTTAGTATCTCTTAGTCAGCTGCTGGAAATCCCCACATTTTTGCTGACACGGTTATTGGTAATGAATGGTTATTTACATATTGAATAAAATATTTGGGTCGCTCTGCGTCCAATTATCTGGGTGGTGTGGTTCAATATTTGCCATTTTGACAAACTCTATATTCAAAGAATCCGGAATTAGATACTTTTCCATTCCTAAGCCTGGAGGGTGTATAAATTAAATACTGAATTTCCTTTCGCGCACTTTGTTTTGTAATAAAAGGTTTTATTTCTAAGGGAGTTTTTGTCATTGTAGAAAATTGTAATGGTAGTCAAAAACCCTTCAATCTGCAAAACTAACTTTTTGCCCGTCATCGTGTTTTTATACATAAATGATGTGTAGAAACCATTTTAGAACCTAGTCATATAGCATGCTGGTCTATGAATTTTTTTCGTTTTAATCGTATTTTTAATTTAGCTTAACCCTTTCTTGTTTATTTATTAGCTTTCATCCGCTAATTCGCCCATGGAGAACGCGACGAGTCGCTTATTCATATGTTATAATGCTGAATTTTTATTAATGATTAGAAACTACCAAATATTATACTACAATATTAAATCTATTTCCCATATTAAAAATTTATATAATAATTAGAATCATGAACTATCTCCATATAAAGTTTCATAAACATACTTCGAGTTGTTTAGGTATAATTGAGTATAACTAAGTCAAACACAATTTCGTGATATTCAAATTCTACGCGAGCGAGACCGTAGCTATTATTATTATCGTTGCTGGATTATAGAGTTGATACAAAAATACTCATATTTATAAATTAGTGAGGATGTTTTATTTTCTACAAAAATGTAAGAATTCAATTAATTTGTAAAGCAAGAATTTTTGTCGTCGAAATTAATCTATATATATATATATATATATATATATATATATATATATATATATATATATATAAATATTATATATATATATATATATATATATATAAATATTATATATATATATATATATATATAAATTTTTTATTCGGACCTTTATTACAGAGATATAATATATTTTACAATGATGAAATATTTTTAGTTGCAACATTTTCTCAATCGTGATTGCATTTAAACGTTTCGTTATCATAAACAGAACTTCCACGAACTTGAGAAAAATACTGACTTACCAGTATAACCGACTTTTCTTTCTGCAAAATAATACTCACATTGCTTATTATTCAAAGCTGTTGGGTCGTCCTGTATATCACACATATAATGCGGCGCGACGCTCTTTGTTTGTGTACTGCAAGATGCGTACCCTTGTTTAAGGCTGGTCGCATATACTCGTTTTCCTTATTCGATTTCCGAATTCGTTTTCCGTTTTCTGACACAATGCATGAAATCAATATAAAATACACTAACGGAAAAAAAGCGGACATGTGCGGCAATTAGTGTATTTTATATTGATTTCATGCATTTGGGTGTCCGAATACGGAAAACGAATTCGGAAGTCGAATACCTATATCTCGAAAACGGGATAAGATAAAAAAAGGATTTATAATAGTCGGTATATTTTGTCCTTGGTAACGCATAGAAGTCGGTTTTCTATATCCATTAACAACATTCAGTATATGTATGTATGCTCTATGTTAGAGGTGTGCGATATTAACATTTTTGGTATTGGGTGATTCTGTTCCGAGTATGTAAAAATAATAGGTACATATACCTATTACAAAATACTAGACCATACGCAGCACGCGCCTGTCGCCTGTCCTGAGCGAGCAGCCGTAAACATTCGTCATAAAGTATTGCAATATTTTTGAAGTGAAAACTCTTTTAGGCGCGTTGAGCGATTTTTAGTAGGTGAAAATCTTATGGGTTCACATAGGGGTGGTATTCGAATGTATAATGTGCACTTTGGATGCTTTTTGAATGGGTAAAATGTTGTAAGTTCGCGTTACCGACAAGCTGTTATAGCAGTATATCTGTAGCTATAAGGATGACGTGTAGTGTAACATTAGTGGTGTATCTATACAAGTAAAGTTAAATTGACTACGTGCAAAGTTCAATATGTGTATACTGTGCATTATTTAAATTGCATTTTAATTTGATTATTATTTTAATTGTTCTGACAAACAGAAAGTTACAAAAACAAAATTGAATGGTTATTGTTTTATTCTTATAAAACCTTTTGTGACGGTCCTTTAGAGGCTATGAATGAATATTGGCGGTAAAATGTCGATACGAAATGGATTTTATATAAACTAGGGAAGACAAATTATGAATTGGTTGTCCAAGAGTATGATATGTTACTATAACGTATATATACGCCCACCTTTATTCTACGTAGCCTAACCTTTCTTTAAAATATTCGGCACGACTTGAACACAGGTGTGAATTATTTAAAAAAACGTGAATGCGGGAAGGAACCGGTAATCGCAAAAATACGTTCGTACGTTAGAATAAAGTTAGTCACCGTGAACTAGTAATGTGTTGCAATGAGTCACGCTATTATTAAACTCGTGTTAAAACGTGACGTCCGAAATAGCGAGGGGTATTTTACTCGGTCGCGTTTTGGTCATTTCTCATTGTGTGTTGGATTTGCGACGGAACGGTGCGGCGTTTCTGCCTTGAAGTTGTGATAAGGTCGAGTGATTTGGATAAAGGTATTATATATAGATGTTATGTACATTAGCATATATTAAATTTATTATAAATATATTATATATTGTTTCGGCATTATAATTCTCTAAAATCTCAACTGTATTCAATTTGTTGGGAAAAGGCGGAGATACCTACAAATTTCTTGTTAATTCACTAAAATGCGTACGATAAATAACCCGGATCAATAGAAATTATTATATATATGTGTATATATATATATATATATATATATATATATATATATATATATATATGTATATCTATATATATATATGTATTATATATATATATATATATATATGTAATACATAAATGTGGACAATATTTTTTTAATTTTTATTTTTTTAATTAGGTTTTTTTTTGTTATCTATCATCACAAATATATCATACCCTGGTGCAATCGCGATTAGGTTGGAAAATGGTAATTTCAATATAATTTAGTTCTAGATGCCTATATAGCAAAAATATTATGTCTACAATAGCACAGTTATCAGGTAGGTACGAAGAGCTAGAACTTTTCCATGGGATAATGTTAATTTTACAATCAGAAAATAAATTTCATCCAGGTAACTTATCTTCTATGTTGCAATGTATATGTTGCAATGTTGCCGATATGGAATAGAATAGGTAAATAAGAGCCAAATATCGATACGCGATGGAGTCTATACAAACTACAGAAGACAAAGTATGAAGACAAAGTATGAGTACAAAGCACGGATATATAAAATACTAGCTTATCCAAGAACATGCCATCTCATGCACAAATGTCAAAAGTACGTTTTTGAATACGTCGATACGCAATGGAGTCTATACAAACTAGAGCATACCTAGTATGAAGTGAGCACAAAGCACGAATATATAAAATACTAGCTTATCCAAAAATATGCCATCTCATGCACAAATGTCAAAAGTACGTTTTGGAATAATCGATACGCAATGGAGTCTATACAAACTAGAGCATACCTAGTATGAAGCGAGCACAAAGCACGAATATATAAAATACTAGCTTATCCAAAAATATGCCATCTCATGCACAAATGTCAAAAGTACGTTTTTGAATAATCGATACGCAATGGAGTCTATACAAACTAGAGCATACCTAGTATGAAGCGAGCATAAAGCACGAATATATAAAATACTAGCTTATCCAAGAATATGCCATCTCATGCACAAATGTCAAAAGTATGTTTTTGAATACATCGATACGCAATGGAGTCTATACAAACTAGAGCATACCTAGTATGAAGCGAGCACAAAGCACGAATATATAAAATACTAGCTTATCTAAGAATATGCCATCTCATGCACAAATGTCAAAAGTATGTTTTTGAATACATCGATACGCAATGGAGTCTATACAAACTAGAGCATACCTAGTATGAAGCGAGCACAAAGCACGAATATATAAAATACTAGCTTATCCAGTAATATGCCATCTCATGCACAAATGTCAAAAGTACGTTTTTAAATACATTTAATCATCACGCTGTATTTAATTTCATGTAGATTCCAATTAATACAACTTATTTCTATTATATTTCGCGCTAAAGTCATATATGGTAAATTAATTGAAAAAAATACATCAAATTTCTTGGCATTAAGCAACAAAAATCCAAGTCTTCTGGATTACTTTTACGCTATATCCTCCAAATGACCACGACAAGTTGAATTGAATTTAACTCTCAGATCAACTATTTGAATACGTTGGAAGAGGGGCGTCCCACCATCCTTGCATCATACTCTAGAAGAGCGCGTGCCCCAATAGTATACACTAAAGTTTTCCATTTTATCAGCTCTCGTCTGATAGTCAAAATAATAGACTCATAAATCGCTTCCTACCCACCAGTTACTTCCAAAAGTGAGAATTCATGTTTTTGTACATTACGTATATGTTTGGATCCTTACTAAGTGTAGCTATGTCAAAATTCAGCTCTCTAAATAGCGTGGCATCTTAGAAAATAAGCTATGATAAACAAAAAGACGGACGGGCAGACAGCATCTGTTGCGTCCCGATCGATCGCGCACAGTTAGTTATTTAATGCTGTAGAAAAGTGGGGAAATCCGATATAACTAAATTCTAGACAGTATTTCGACTAGCAATTGCGCTAATAAATGAAGTAATTCAACAGTAGAACGTTTTATAAGATGAAGAATTCTTTCGAAGCTAATTTCAGGAAATTGGTATCTCTCTTGACTTACAAAAGGAAAACCCAGAAGGACTAGGCAGATCGATTGAAAACAGACAAGCAACCGGTATCATCTATCCTTCCGAAAATAGTAAAACCGGTTTACTCACTATATCATGACATATTGAATGCTTAATAATAACGCACGAGACTTGTCAATGCTCAATAAATTGTAATCGGCCTGTATGTGTTTTAATAGAAGTTTATTCTTTAATTAGTTTATGTCTAATACACGTATTCTTTGACTAGCGTTGAATTTATTTTAACTAATTTTTGTTATTTTTGCAAAATGTAAATACTCGCTATGTCACACGTTTTTGAAGTATCACGAATTTTTTCTGTCGCGATCAAATAACTTTGTATATCGAAAACAACCTTGTTACGAAAAAATTAAACACTAATCATATTTCAATATATAAACTAGCGATGTATAGAGAGTTGGATTGGATTTAAAAGGAAAGAGAGAGATGAAGGAACGACCACAAGGGGAGACTGAAAAGGAAGACGGAGAAGGAGAACAGAAAAGGGTGGAAAAAGATGAAAGGTAGAGAGAGGAAGATGAAGAGAATGAGAATAGGTGTGATTGAAAGAGTGAGTGAGAGAAGAGAGAAAGAATGATAGTGGAGTGAGAGGAAGAGGGTGGGATAGGAGCAGGGGAATGGAAGCGTGTGCAGAAAGAGAAGAGAGGAAGATACTGTCTATGATACAAATGAGAGCCGAAATCGGGAAATTTTATTTAGCGTGGCGGCTTGTCTCTCTTTTTTTTCTTAACGACGTACTCCCGAGTTGTAAGATATTATTAGTAATGTACTAATTCGCATAAATCAGTTATGGTAATGGTAATTCGCATAGTCATGTATGGTTTTCGTGTCTATCTGTTAATGTAATGCTACTGGCTTTCGAAAAGTAGACATTGGTGATATGAAGACATATCACGGTCTTAACGACGTAAATAGTTTTTACCGGTGATATAAACGTTGTAAATTATATTCGCGACTAGGTGAGATATTTCTTATATTTTTCATTTATTTCACTAGATCATAATTAGCTCCATTTTATTACCACACTCTATATTGTAATTTACGTTATACACCACACTCTATATTGTAATTTACGTTATACACCACACTCTATATTGTAATTTACGTTATACACCACACTCTATATTGTAATTTACGTTATACACCACACTCTATATTGTAATTTACGTTATACACCACACTCTATATTGTAATTTACGTTATACACCACACTCTATATTGTAATTTACGTTATACACCACACTCTATATTGTAATTTACGTTATACACCACACTCTATATTGTAATTTACGTTATACACCACACTCTATATTGTAATTTACGTTATACACCACACTCTATATTGTAATTTACGTTATACACCACACTCTATATTGTAATTTACGTTATACACCACACTCTATATTGTAATTTACGTTATACACCACACTCTATATTGTAATTTACGTTATACACCACACTCTATATTGTAATTTACGTTATACACCACACTCTATATTGTAATTTACGTTATACACCACACTCTCTATTGTAATTTACGTTATACACCACACTCTATATTGTAATTTACGTTATACACCACACTCTATATTGTAATTTACGTTACACACCACACTCTATATTGTAATTTACGTTATACACCACACTCTATATTGTAATTTACGTTATACACCACACTCTATATTGTAATTTACGTTATACACCACACTATATTGTAATTTACGTTATACACCACACTCTATATTGTAATTTACGTTATACACCACACTCTATATTGTAATTTACGTTATGCACCACACTCTATATTGTAATTTACGTTATGCACCACAATCTATATTGTAATTTACGTTATACACCACACTCTATATTGTAATTTACGTTATACACCACACTATATTGTAATTTACGTTATACACCACACTCTATATTGTAATTTACGTTATACACCACACTCTATATTGTAATTTACGTTATGCACCACACTCTATATTGTAATTTACGTTATGCACCACAATCTATATTGTAATTTACGTTATACACCACACTCTATATTGTAATTTACGTCCGTCATGGTATTACTATTTTCTACGAGCACAAGATGGTGTTAAGAAGAAAGAAATTGCCCAATCTAATGAAAACACCCAGAGTTATTTCTAAAATTTGGAATTGAGATTTTCATAATTTATAACTGCCTTTTGTTTATTGCTTAATATGTAAGAGATACAGGTGTATAAGCACCAAGATTGCTCCATAAAATGTTTTTTTTGGTTCTCATACGTAATACCAAAAAAATCGGTCAATTAGACTAAAAGGAGCAAATCCTTAGTCAAGTACGCAAGTAAGACATTATTCAAATGTTTTTATACAACATCTGCAATACATAGTGCCAAAGAAACACGGTATAGTGTGGCCGTACGTGAGGTAGCGTACAAACGACGTGTAATGAGGAGCAATCCGAAGGTCGAAGAGAATTTCCTTGTAAAATTACACATAGTTGATTACCTTGAGTTAAACTATTTCTAAAGGAATTTAGTAGGCTTGATACCATTGTTAAATTCGCGTAGTAAAAGTGAATGTTAAGTTTGAAATTATATGTTCTATTGTGTATGTGTGTGCGTGCGTGTGTGTGTGTATACATATGTATATATATATATATATATATATATATATATATATATATATATATATATATATAAGTTATGGGGATAAAGAGGCTTTGATAGCAGCCAAATGGCGTTTTCTACCTTAGCCATTCCGATCCATACGACTTCATCTCACTCATTTGAAATCTAATTTCGCTTCTGGCAATTAATTATATAAAACTCAATTTTTTTTAGCATTTTCATAAATATGTGTAATAAAATTTAATAAAAACGCTATAACAATTTCATCCTACCTAAAACATGTTTTCAGCATACTTTGAAAATATACATTCGGGCAATTTTGGCCATACAATATATTAATATAATATATTCAAATTTCACAGTGCCTGGTCAATATTTCCGAAGGCTTATTTTTTGCAAATTTTGTAGCCAAGCAATAGCAAAATAACTGAAAAATGATTTGTGGGAATTTTGATTCCCCATTCTACTAACGTTAAAACACTACTATATAAAACTTCGTGATGCCTAAAATATGTTCTCAAAATTTATCATCAGCTCTTGGACTAATTAGGCCAAACTACGTGCTGTATTTTTCAGTATAAAAACCAAAACGGACATTCAATATTAGAACGTTTGTTGTTGAATATATTTGGCGTTAATTTTGTAGAAATTCATTATTCACAATTAAATGAAATTACGTGATGTAGTATTATTTCTACTTTCTTTAAGTTCTTTACCACGACCTAGATTAGGTGGGCTATTAGCAAAGATTGATCAATCTTTGTTAATATCCCACCTGAAGATGTTGTAATACAAAGAAAACCTAGGTCGTGGTAAAGAAATTAAAGAAAATAGAAATAATACTACATCACGTAGTTTCATTTAATTGTGAAATTGGAACGTCTATTAAGCTCGATTAAATTTATTATAGATTTTGTCTACAAGCTAAGCGTGGATATTAAGAAAACTAATGGTAATATTACTTACCATGGCTTATAAACAAGCTGTCAATGTGACCTAGATTGATTGGCGTATATTTTTATGCCATCGAGTGTATAGTTAGTATATAAACTGAGTCATAATTTTAGCCTTTAAGCTAATTATTATTATCATCTTAGCCATAATTGAAGCTCTGTAACCTTACCAACTTAGTTGGTCTCGTAATCTGTACACATTTCGTAACACAAGAAAGTTCGACTATCACACACTTAACGAGCGAATAGACGTTTTCACGTCAAAATTTGCTATTTATTAACTTACCTCCTTTTGTAACAAAATGGAGACGTTCTTATCGTACTCAATCGTACAGTACTGTTAGAAAGGTCTTTTAGTTGAAATGAAGTTTAGGTTCCATTTATCACTTTTCATATTTTAGTCCCCTTTAAGAAATATTAAATTTCAATGTCGTTTGCTATTTCACACCCGTACCCCTCCTTCACTTTTCCAAACGAGACTTTAAATGAAATTATTTTTAATTATCCAAATGAAATTTATTAGTTTTGGCACTTTAAAATAAAGATTTTAAGTACGCAGCAATAATGAAAATCGAAAATATACGATTGAGTATGCTAGTGTCCTTGGGATAAATTTATATGAATTATTAAAATATCTTTCACAATATTTAATTTAAATTTTGCAGAGTATTTTTTAATAATTCGTATTAGAATATTAGAATCGTATTAGGATCCTTATACATATATATGCTTAATGGGCAAGTACCTATGAGTAAGACATTATAATTTGTAAAATATATGTACATAGTTACACATAATCCGACACGAACTTGACCGAATTTTTTTTTCGTTATCTTTTAAAACTATTCAACAATGGTAAATAAGTCCAATCCTTATAATTTTTAAACTTTACGTATTTAGTAAAAAAAAACATTGCGCAAAATTTTGATAAGAACGACGCAGACAAATGAATAGTTAATAGTTAAGGCCGGTAGCGTAAATGAAGTAGAGACAAAAAATAAAGTGGAACACAACTAAGGTCGGAGCCAGTTCACCTCGCAACTACCGTTCGCAGTTTATCAGTGCGATATTTGACAGCAAGGAGAACTACCTGCCGGAACTGATAGGCTTTGCATACTCGGGACGAGTGTTTGCAAATTCCGGTCCAGGTATTGCGGATATCCGGTACAATATCGATCGCTTCGCCCTTGCATATATGCAAGTGTATAGAGGTTGTTTAGTAATTTGATAGGTCGGCGACTGATATTTTGATAATGTAAAATGTATTTATATTTTGAATAAATCGGAAATATTTTCTTGTACATATATTTACTGTATATATTATTTGTAAACAGGATGTTGTTTCTGTTCGCGCATCATTCAAAAACCATAGGACGAATTTAAAAGTAATTTTGTATCTTAGAGGCTTGGTCAATACCTGCAATAAATATCTTTATGCCATTATTTATGGAATATGAGCAATTATTTAATATATGACCACTTAATTATTAAATTATTAATAAATGTTTATATTTTAATAATACTCATAGAAGTCTATAGAAGTGATAAACTTAATTCACGCATTAGTTACACTGTCGATTACATCTAAATAGTAATTTCTATATTATAATAACCTCCTTTTAACTAAACTTAGGTAACTTTATTTGGAACTTGCAATTCTGACGATTTTTATTGACTTTAGCGTCTTTTTTTAGGAATATAGCTGCTTTAATTTGATAACATTGCAGTTGCAGAGAGTGCATTGTTTTATTGAGAGCGAGACGAAAATTTCAACGCAGTTGGTCTTTATCATTCCAAAAATAAAATTATGAATGCGCGCTCTAACCATATAGGGACTTCGAAAATGATCGTTAAGACCGTTCAACAATAATACAATTACTTCATCATAATCGCCTCCTGTGTTTTCTGTATTAGTTTTGTTCATAATTTTTTAAACAACCACTGAAATTACTACAGAAAGACAGTTCGGTAGGAGGACGGAAACGTAAACAGCTGCCGGGCGACCATATTTAAACCACCCAGTACCGCCAGTAAAAATAATCCACAGTTTAAACTTTCAACGAAGTTAAACTGCCATTGATCTTACAAAATTAAACCGTCGGTGGTTTAAGCTGTGACTGATCTAACGGGCCTATTAAGTTATCGACTCGCTAATGGATGCATATAAGACAAGTTTCAGTAGGTAACTTTAACACATTCGCAGTGGACTCGGTTTAGCTGTCCGCTCACTGACACACAGTATCTTAAGTGATGGTTAAACTAATTAAATTAAAGTGTAGAAGTTTGATACTAGAAGAAGTAGTTTAAGTGTAATTTAATTAAAGAATAAAACATGAATGATGCTGTGCTCTCTTTTTGAATTCTGCAAGTCTGATACATCCGTCTGTAAAAAGCAACTATCTTGCAAACGATATAGACTAGAAAGTCTAAATTTCTAAAAATAACAGAAATTTAAAAGTGTTAAACAGAAAGGTATAGGTTAATAATGAAAAATATTGGTGGCTGTCTCTAGTAAGGTAACAAAAAGGGAATCGTTACTTAAATAATAACTTATTAACTATTTCATACAAGTATTGATCGACTTTTCGTAGAAAACGAAAGGTATGTTTCTATTTACGTAGGTATCTATTTATTTTATTAAACCTTACTCGGTTTCGTACAGTTTTTACGTTTTAACATTGTGCGTCGAGTTTATTAGTCGCGTCTTTTCTCAATTACACAAAAGTGACGTAAGTATGACTTTGAAATGTTATTATCATTATATTATCAAATTACAAATTTTAAAAATATGAAAGTCATATAAATTAATTTACATTGTTTTTAGAAGGTTTCTACTTTAAGTACTTGACACGAACTGAATTAGGTTTATGTTCGCGCCGTCCTTACGACAATGCGTCATTAATTAATATGTATGTAAATTAATTTAACGCATAATTACCTCGAAATTGGTAAGCTAACGTGCTACTTCATTAACATTAGTGTATTCAAATGTTACATTCAACTCGAGTGCCCGCAAATTAACACCGCTTACTCAATGTATATTTCAGTTCAATTGTGCTATTTTGTTGAAGGAGTTAGTGCCTTATTGTCTGAATTGCTTTACAATTTTCGCATTATAATCAGCCATAAAATAAATGCATATTTATACATATTTGGCAAAGTTCATTAAATTATTAATATGCAACTGCAGTATTCCATTCACTGTTACGTCATTTCTTATAATTTTCTCAAACTTATTGCTTTAAAAAGAGAAAGTATTACATTTAAAATGAATTCATGTATTTCGATTCATAACAAAAGATTAAAAATAACCCTTTAGTCTACCAAATTTGTTATTATAAACAATCCTATTAAGTGTAAGTAGAATTCGCACTATGAGGGACCCATATAGATTTATATTTCATTTCATTTCAAAAGAGAATGTTTGTAAACAAGCCAATTTGTCAGTTAAAGTATGGTTCGCACAAATATATAACTCACTGTACTTCGTCCACAATGTTATGAAACAATATAATATAAACACTAAATTAATTTAACAGACTGTCACGATAAATAATGTTATAAATATCAGTATTACACCATTATTTTTTTAATATGAGTTGTGAAATGTATATGGAAAAAATGGACAAACCAAACCTTGATAGCACAAAACTTGGAGCTTTAAAACATTTGAGGAATGTAGTCGAAATTTCAACGGCTAAAATGTTTAGACTCACCTATTTATTTACTAAATGTTTAGACTCACCTATTTATTTACTAAATGTTTAGACTCACCTATTTATTTACACACGTATTTATTTTATAACGTGTTAAAGTGAGATGGCCACGATGAGCTGCTTTCAACTCGATTACACCAATATTTGATTGTCTTTATCTATATTTATACATATAATAAAATCTTTAAAAAAACTGAGTCAGTGCATTGAATATTTTAGGTAAAACTAAATGCTACCTATTAAAGTCACACTATTAAGCCTGAAACAACAGTTTTTAGAATTGTTGTTCGTTCGTCGGTTTGGCTGTGTGTGCGTACCTTCGTTGTGCACGCTAATCTCAGAAACCGCTGAACCGATTTGGATACCGTTTTCAATTATGTATTTAGATTGGCTTGGGCTAGCATTGAGGCGAACATTTTTGGTTTCATTTCAATTGGTTCACAAAAAAAATACGTCAATAATTAGTTTATGTTCATCGTGTACGCTAATATTAAACCGGCCATTTGACAAAGCCATCTATTCATGTTTTAATAAACTATATGAAGTCGCCGGTACAGTTAGTATACAAATATATTTACATACACGACCAATATGGCCATATGGCCGTGTTACGCCAAATATGGCGTAACGATAAAAAATTATGACATCAGTTTCATTTCAAATAAATGTTATTATTTTTCAGTTCAGAATACATATTTTATACGAACCATATGACATTAATTTTATAATAGCTCCAAAGCCATCTATTCATGTTTTAATAAACTATATGAAGTCGCCGGTACAGTTAGTATACAAATATATTTACATACACGACCGATATGGCCATATGGCCATGTTACGCCAAATATGGCGTAACGATAAAAATTATGACATCAGTTTCTTTTCAAACAAATGTTGATATTATTTTTCAGTTCAGAATACATATTTTATACGAACCATATGACATTAATTTTATAATAGCTAAAGTTTCCTCTTTATTGGTTTGTATATTTTCGATGGCTGTTTTTAATATTTCACAAATTTATTTAAAAACAAAACTTTAGAAAAAGCTTTAATAGAAATGTCAGATATCCTTTATATGCACTTCGATATTGTAATTTGTAGGTACTGGCCCGTAATGCAATGGCTAAGAAGTTAGCGCCCATCTAAAACGCTAAGGGTTAGATTCCCAGCAGGGTATTTGTGCAAATAATTTATCTAATAAGAAATTTGTTGATATTGCGATCAAGTTTTCTTTAAATAACAATTATATTTATAAATTATTTGAAAGATTTCATCTTACTAATTTTAATTTCTGTTAAATATATATAATATAATCTAAGTTATATGTATATTCGATGTAAATGTGTACTTTAATAAAAAACTATATTTTTTAATCGCAAAAACTAAATAAATCCATATCAAATTACTAACATGTATATAAGAAATAGGTTTGCAATACCAAAACTGTGAAAGTGGTTTGTTTACAAACATTCTCTTTCTAAATTGAATAGAGTATAGATATACATATAAAAGTTTCAATACTAAAGGTACGTAGTATTTTTATTAAACTATTATAAATATTAGTATTGTTTTTAGTACTTAAATGTATTGTGTATATAATTTCTTTTATATGCGTAAGATTGCTATGTCTCTTTCAATTATTCATCTAAATTGACCCTAATAATTTTACATTGAAGTACTAAAGGTGGGTATCTTGGTTTCATTTCGGATTTTTGACTCGCATATTTCATAAGTTAGTAACGTATACACACAATGCAAAATGTGCCAAATACTTATAAAGAAAGTTGATCCCATATAAAAATATTATCAGGTATTTACGATTGCACTTCATAACACCTCTTCGATAATACCTCACTCGAGGGGACCGCGAGAAAAAATGTTGATCCCAACATTCAACGTGTGGAAAGTGGCTTTCTTAAAAAATATTTAATGTTATATTTTCTTTTTTCGCGTAGTTTAGTTATGTCTTCGTATTTCAATGAGCCTTAAACTAAAACAGCTCCCATATTGTGATATACAGATGGACAGACTGGCATAATGGAAGTATTTAAGGGCAAAAAACAGAAATTTTCCCATACGGCACCCGAAAAAACGGATCAAACCAGCAAATAATATTAAAATTTTATACCACTGATGAAATACATATGTATTCCCTTAGGTGTAACATCTATATTGACAATTTTGGTTCAAATTTCACGTTTTTGTCGTAAACGATTTAATTTAACAGCAAAGTGGACAACAAACTGCGATTTTACTAATCGTCACAAAGTTCTTTTGTACGTGTGTGTATGCGTTTTAGAATACAGAACTTTGTCAGTAATATACTCAGAGTTAAAAACTTTCATGTTGAGATTTCACTACCCGTCCATACCTGTAATGCAGCCTCATAATATTCCTTTTTTTTTTAAATAGATAATGAAAACTGTTATCATAGGCGTTACAACAAATAGAAAAACGGTTGAAAAGTGAAGAAAGAAAGAAAAATCTAGTGGCATAATTAAAGTCTTTTTATTTAATCAAGGCCAGTAATTACACTCTGCGAAAAAATATAAAACTTTATTTTCACTGTGTTTACAATACGTATTTATATCTACTCAAGGTGTATAAACAAGGCTACTCAAGGTGTAATTATATCTACTCAAGGTGTATAAATAAAACAGTCACATCTCATCAGTTTGATAATAAAGCGTTTTGAATTTTTTTTTAAATATTTAAAACTCACCACTTATAACTTTTTTGAACAATTGGTTTTCTTCTGGTAGGCAGCTCTCGAAGTATAAAACCCTGTAAACCCAACAGAAATCTGTACATGTACCAGGCTTCCATTTATCCTGATACCACTTTTCAAAATTTCCATGTTAATCTCAAAGTTTGTTGCAAAAAGAAAAAAAACGAGTGTGCTTTAGACTACACGACTGAAGTAAAACTTCAAATTCACAAAATATGAACTTTAAAATGAATTTACAATTTTATTCACTTTAAACGTAGAATATTTAATGTATTGAACAAAATAATAATTTATAAAATTGTTCAAGTACGAAATGAAATTACAAAATATTCAAAAAATTACCGTTCGCGTAACGCTAGCAAACTCTCATATATATATATATATATATATATATATATATATATATATATATATATATATATATATATATATATATATATATTTCATGCACTGGCTATGAGAGGAAGAGAGAAAGAAAATGTGCGCGCGCACTGCTCTCTCTTGCTCCTACAGTGTGATACAGATAATAGGCTTGCACTGTGTCTTAGATATACGAAACATAACTGGCTATGAGAGAAAGAGAGAAAGAAAATGTGTGCTCGCACCTCTCTCTCTTGTCCCTACAGTAATATACGAAACGTAACTCTCTCTCTTTCTGTCTTCACTAACTTATATCTCCCTCTCAACTTCCGTTCGCCTCGCCCGATCACACTGTTCGTAACGCTCTCGTCACGCATTCACCAGCTTACTCCCAAAGTCAAGCGTGCGTAAAGAAGTTTTACTTCAAAAAAAACAAACACTACTTATATCTATATTTTGAGATGTGATATCGAAATGAAACTGTTTATTACGCATAATTGTGTTCCTTTTCTGGGAGTATCATCTAAAACGTGGGATAATGTGAAATTTAAAAATGTATGTCACAGATTCGCTTTATCAAAACTTAAGTAAAAGCTGAAAAAATTGAATTGATACGTAGAAACATTTTTCAACCTAGAGAATTGTGAATCTACTTGATAGTGTATTAGTCCGTATCTCTGAAAAAAAAATACTCATCACTTAAGTAAATATCAAAATTCGCTAGTTGCCAAAATCTACCCTATACGAGTATATACTGAAATCGTCATAATTTATTGCATTCCGATCTTCACTTTTCACCTGAGACAAGCCACTGTGATAATAAAATGAGAGTCCAGTATGCGTGGTTAAGGACATGAGAATCATGATTTCAAATTGTTGGTTCATAGTGTTACTTTCAGTTTTTACATTAATTTTCTAAAGGATACAAATCGCGTCACAACATGACCTCGGCGACACCATGCTGTTGGATATTTATAACACTTATCGAGGGTCATTTATCCAAATCGGTTCCGAGGTCAGTTCGATTAAATCTGGGTAGATGACGGCGCGGTTTAACGGTTCGAGCGCTTAATTAACTTAACCAAGGTTCTAACCGCAATGGGGATCGAAGCCGCATTGACTTAGTTCACGATAATGGCTGCGTGGGATTATGCATATTAATTGGTCATTATATCTGTTGTATGACGGGTCTGTCGTATCGTGATTGTTTATGTTGTGATTAAGTGTATTTAAACAGGTGATTAGTAAAAGATGCTTACCTCTGACCGCATAACTGAGTGTAAAGATAAATATGAAAATTAGATAGCGGTTTGTTTGCTTTTGTTTTGTTTAGTTAGCTTCAAGGAATTTCTACAACTAGTGAAGTGAAATTAAAAAATATTTATAATGGTTATGGAATGATAAAACATTGTTCATTGATCAATACTCGGGATTTGGGTCCCTTATTTGTATTTGAGTAAATGGTGATTAAAATAGCTACCCCATTTTAATACGGCTATAAATAAATACAGCAGATAGAGTCCCCTCAATTTCAAACTAGCTTCTTAATCTTTTTTTTATTCGTTTAAAAATTAATGGTCGGGTGACAATTTGTACATTAGACGGTATTACTTTGGCATCACACTAGATACTAGACTTTTTTGACAATTAATACAGTAGATGGTGTTGCTGTAAATTAAACATACATATATATATATATATATATATATATATATATATATATATATATATATATATATATATATATATATAATGTAATAAAATAGAACCGCGTCGTGTCTGTGTGCACATTACGCAAAACCATTAGAAGAATTTTAATGAATTGCAGTCTTTAACATTAGACCCTCTAAGGTTTAGTCAAAATCTGCAATAGATTAATTAACAGCGACATCTGTTTCTTTTAAAAATAACTATCGTAAATGTGTAGTTTTGCAAATCTCCGCTAGATGATGATACTTATTTCATTTTGAATAAACGTTTTAATTGAATAATGTCACTATCTATCGAACTCTACCCCATCTTCCTGAGCCGATCCCGGGGTGACAGTTTGAAGATCTGGACATTAGTATATAACACGTTATTAAATTTTCCACGTGCGAGAACCGAGCACAATTAATATATTATAAGAAATATGTAAAAGCGATATTTCAAAGACGATAAGAACAATTCTCAACGATATTTTCGTTAACATAAGATCGTCGATAAATGTGACGATAAATCTATACAGTCAATGATGGCCTTTAGCAATTCACGGAAGTTCCGCGTGCTTCTTACACAGCTCGCCGGAGTCGGGTAAAAAAATGCGATTAAGAATGACCAGTAAATGTTATTCTTAATTGGATGTTTTAAATAATTACGTTTGGTAACAAGAATACCATTTTATTACGTTTCGCAATAATAATACGTTTAAAAATAAGCATTACTGAATAAGTTAATTATCGTAATGAATTCATAAATCATCACGTAAAGTGGAAAGCGCAAATAAGAATGTCTAAACTATTGTTACAGACGATAATGGTTTAGTTTTTGTTTATTGCGATAGTTGTGGTATTATTTTATAATAAATACATCAATTGATAAAGACTACTTTAATTGTTTTTATTATTTTTATATAAATACTTGCTGCATGTCTTTTACAATGTAAGTAGATATTGTATTTTCAGTAACTTACATCCTTTCACCGATTATCTTCTCGTTTACCCTCAGTGCAGGCGACCGATAATAATTGCAAAAAATATTATATTTAATACTATTTTAATGCACATGTCAATTGTACAAAAGTTGGTCCTGCACGAAAATTAGAACGGCCCTCGCCGATCTAAACTTAAAGTTATATGTTACAATGCGCTAATGAACAAAAAAGTAGAACATATGACTAAACACGCGTTGGTGGAGATGGAAGACGTTGTTGGCAGCACGCGACTCTCGATGTACATATACATTAATGGAAAATCGAACAGAGACTTTCTTCGAGAAAAACCGTCAGTGGTAGGCGCTGGCCCACGCACTACCTACAAAACACGTTCGTCTAGTCAGTCTAGCATAAAATTGTGTGTGCTCTAGTTATGAAGAATTTTATACATAAAATTAACGTTTTTGGAATTTTGTTTCTGTTTTTTTTGCTCTTTTATGAAAGCATCACGCATTACAAAGCAAAACTTATTAAGGATTTACGCTGTTGCATTTTTTTTAATGTTAGAAAACAAATTGGGCCATTTAATATTTTTTGAAATTTTTATCTGTCTGCTTTTTGTTTCTTGGTACTCTTTTTACGTAAAAGCCACAATATAATACAGTTTAATTTAAATACAGTTTTAATTATTGTATTCGTCATGTTATAAGATGAAAACTGAAGTATGTTTTTTTTTAAACGAACTAAAGAAGTAGAGAAATAAAAAAATAACTTTTTTTGCTTGATGTGATCACTGACAACTGATTAAACTAAGCAGTCGATATGCACGAAATTGCTGACGAAAAATAGCATAACAATAAGTTGTATAAATATTATTGATTGCAAAAAAAAGAAAAAGAATTGAAAATTTTAATCGTGTTATTATAATGCTTAGAGAAGCGGTTTTCAAACTACTTTTCACTTACCACTCGTGTGAAAATAGTGTACCACTGTATCAGTAGTGTACCTCTGAACTGTTAAATATGTCATTAGAATAAAACTATATCTCAGAATGGTATAGCAATAAACAATTATAATAGTTTTTGAAATACTTTCAGTACACTTGTGGTTAAATACTTCTGTATTGAAAGAAAATTCTTATTATATTATAACATACAACATTTTTATATTTTTTTTATTACATGTTGTATCGTACCACCTTCAGAATTCCACATGCCACAGTTTAAGAACAGCTCGTTTAGAGTGACAGAAAGTGCATAAAGAAACCGGAAAAGTTGGATCAGGCGTTACAGAAATGGAATGCAATAAAAAATATTTATTAATTCACACACGGTAGAAGTGAAACTTCAGTATTCAAGTACTTATACACACAAATAAAAATACACATAAATAATACACCGCGCTGACTTCACACGTATTAACACACATACTACATACACACGTAAAACGCTCGAACCAGAGCAAGTATTAGACAGTGTGCAATATAGATATACACCGACGCTTGCTCTCTCGCTTTAGCTCGGCAATATACAGGCGCACACATATGTACAATGCTTAGTAAACGAGAGGGAAATACTACGAAGCATGGCACAAAGAGGATACCTCAAATTCAAATCACAAAGATTCTAAGGAAGCTTCACTTGTTTCTTTGTCGTGACGCATTTTCGTTTCATCGAGTTTCAAATCACAACGATTCTAAAGAAGTTTCACTTCAAAAAAAGATATTTTTACAATATAAAAAAATAAAATACAGTTTGTTATCCTAATCTATAACAAAAAAGATGTCTTCATAAATGCGCGTTAATAGTATTTTTAGTATATCGAGATAACAATACACAACAATTAAAAAAATTCTAAAAAGTGGTCAAAAAAGGGAAGGATTACAAAAAATAATCAATATATTTTTAAATGTGTAGCCATTGCCTAAAAAAAATGAAAATAAACTGTTAACAACTGACATTGACATTTATTCTGTGTTGTCAAAGTTTGTCTATTTCACTTTTTAAGATAGTTTCGCGTGACAGTGATATTGAAAATGTTATAAAATATTTTATCGAAAATTATATTTGTTTAATATTAATATAACATCATTTTACATCGAATTATTATTTTGACAAATCGCTCAAGGCGTTTTTTAAATAAGATTAAAAGTGTGGTGAAATGACTACTTTTCCTGTAATCTTAATTGTATAATTTTACCAAAACTATAAACGGTAAATGATTTTTAAATTTTAAAATAAGTTAGATATTTATAGTTAAATAATATATCAAACGTCCCGCGAATTTCGTCGACAACGCGTTTTATACGACAACTACATTAAGAATTTTACGTGGCTTTTTTCGACAACCCTTTCCAACCTACAAGTTGATTACATCTGGTTATAGAAGAGATAACAGGGCACTACCCGCATATTATTTCATTTTGATAGTTCAAAAAGGTCCATATAAATCGCATTTACAAACTATTGTAAACAATAACTTGCTTTTTCATAAAAAAATAAAAGATTTATCATTTGTTTGATTGTTTATCTAAATATATTATTTCTAAAAGGTGTTTTTTGGTCGAGCGGCTCGATCTCTTTAACTACTGCACCAAAAAAAATTAAAAAAATACCCACTTAAAGCTTATGTTTTCTACTTTGGGCGAAAAATATTAAAAAATTCGAAAAAAATATTTTTGTTAATAAAAAAATTAATTTTTGTAACAATTGGCATGAGCGCCATCTGTGGGCGACACATCAAATATCTTAGCCAAATTGTATACTTGGAACACGCTAGATGGCGATATAGTGCGAAGACTTCGCACGGGTCAGCTAGTTTAAACAAAATTTTATAAGATTTTTTTTTTATTTTCTGTATATGAAAATGTATTTACTTAGAATTGCAAAGTTCAAAGCTCGGTAGACATAGAAATATTTACTGTTTTTAGTGTACATCGAGGTTTCATGTCCGTCTGTATTCTAAATGGCTGTCTCGTATCGAGAAAAACTTTGTGGATTTTGATCGCTATGTAAAAGTGACTTAATACATTGATGATTTCGTATGAAAAAAATTGGAATTGGATAGATTAGTAGCCAGACCTGAGAAATTTATGAAATCTATTATTGCTTTATGAACAAGTTAAAATACACCAACGCTTTGTATAATCACACTTGGCTAATGTTTTTTTTTAATTCCTTAAGAACAGAAACGTCCCTAATAAATTTACTTCCATATATGGAATAATTTAAAAATAGAAAAAGAACCACTTGAAACAGTGGCTTTTGAATATGCATCTCGCCAAGATACTGAAAAACGCTTTTACCCCAAAACCTGAAACGAACTATTTTTCTATGGCTTTTATGATTTTACGTGGTAACTGCTTTCGACGAATACACATACCTAGTTATCACTGTGGCTACTTATACATTCAAGCAGAGATGGATAATACTAATCAATTAGTCGTCCGTGTACAAGGTATCGAAACTGAAAGACACTCGCAATATTCCAGTCTACAAACTTTTCCTCGTCGGTGAACGTGAACGAGTCGTTGACCTTGACAACCGTCACAACCCTCAATGGTTGTCAACAAAGAATACGTACTAAAATAAAAAAGAATCGGTCGATCGATATTCCAGATATATCAACCGAAGTCACTCGCCACATTCCGATATGCGGACTTTCCTCATCGGTGAACGTGAAATAGGCGTTAACCTTGACGAAGGTCGTTGAAGGCTATTGCAATCAAAAGTACCATTGCTATATCCGTTATCGTGCATTTTTATTTGCGAAATTCGCGCTTACGATATCGCATGCGAAATCATAACGTTTAGTAATTGGTCACTGTAATTTGCGCTCTAACATTCGAATGTAAATGAAATGGGGCTAGATTTTGTATAATTTATTATTATATAAAATATTTTGGGTATGTTAGTGAAAATCAAAGCAATTGCGGTTTTGTTTGCAAAAAGATAATATACGAAAGATTTGAAGTAATAATCTACTTGCTTTGATACTAAAATAATTTTCCTGCATTCTTTCCACAAAATTATGCACACTTTAGAGAATAAAATAATGAGATCAATCTTTTGTAGGAAATTTTAACAGATTTTCCTTCTAGTGACGTAACTAAACTGTAATAAAGAACGTATATAATATTCATACAAATGTTTTTAGGCCTCAAACTTAGAAAATGTTAAGGAACTATAAGACGATTCTAAACCGTTTCTAAAAATCATTGTCTAAGTTGTGGTTCCAACAAAAATAAATTAATTTGTTCAAATATACTCAACTTGACGCACAAAATTATCTTTATGTATAAAAGTACTGTTCTTTGTTACATCTGTTTTTTTATGTCATCTGTTATTTGCATGTTTCAAATTATAACACCGACTCTTTAAAGTATCGAACTTTTCTTTTGTATTCAATCGTATCTGCATCAAATTGTGATTGACAGATCACAAAAATACCAAATTTATAATTATTGTTTTCTGAGGTATATATATATATATATATATATATATATATATATATATATATATATATATATATATATATATATATATATATATATATATAACAATAACCATCTCATTCGTCTGATACATCGTCATCTGATTCGTTTAGCAAAATTATTTGAATTTGCTAAACATAGCATTTTAAAGATGACGCATTAACAAACATGTAACACAGCTGTTACAGTTCACACCTTGTTTATAACATTCATCGCTAAAATTATTCCCAATTAATAGACATACTTATCAACTTCCACGAAATTCATATTCATTTACTAGAATTATATTTTACACGAGCGGACTGTTCGCCCGACCCTGACCGTCGCGAAACGCGGTGACCCTTGTGCCGGATACAAGCGCGTTAGGGTCTTCCGATTAAAATATACACTGTGCAATAAAGTATATTAACCTTAAACTATCTATATCACGCAGTAAAATACATATTCTATCACCTTGACAGATAATTCCTTTAAATCTTTTTTAAAATGCTGCTCCATACGTGTTCTCTGGCGTATAGTTACAATTAAGTAACTATACGCCAGAGTTATAAGTACTATAATTAAGGATCATAATTAATACCCCGCTTTGTGCCTAATTAATAGCTTTGAACTAATTTGATGGTTAGTTGTAAAGTTTAATTTTTCTTATAAGGTTTTTAAACTATACTTTATCAGTTATTGACTCAGTTCTTTGACATAATATTTGGACTTAATTCCATTAAATATATTTCCGAACAGATGAACCACAAAAACCGGTATATCTTCGGCCTCAAAAATATGATCATATTTCTGAATACAGGTCACTTCTCAAATGGCTGAAGATCCGTTATCGACGTAAACTTTACATACTTACACTTCTTTTTAATATATTAAACAATCCTTCTAGCCCAAATTATCTTATTGGCAAATTTAAAGATTTGTCTGCTCACGGCCTTGGGCTACGATCTGAAAGTTCACACAACCTACTTACTCTTAAACACACCTCTACCACTTACGAAAAATCCTTCACTGTCCAAGCAGCAAAAATTTGGAATCATCTGGATTATGACATCAGGAAAATCACGTCACTAAATATTTTCAAAGATCGAGTGAAAAAGTCCCGCATCTCCTGAAACCTTTTTCTTTGTGCCCTTGTCCTTTCCTGTCTTTCCCATCCCAAATCATTACTTATACTTTTATTTTTTTTTTAATTTCAATACTAATTGTTATGCTTGACTGGAAGAGATTGCTCATGTAGCAATAAGTCCGCTATATGTACTATACATAAAAGGTGCTAAATAAATAAATAAATCTCTTGTCGATGGTGAAATTGTATATATCTCTAAGCTAATAAAAATTTCTTCAATAATTTTAGGTAATTAACATTTTTGATGAAAATATGCTGAAATGCAACAATTGTGGAGATCTCGACTTTTAAATTTCAGAATTATTAAACCTATTTTCGCCGGTTATGATTTTCGGGGTCCAAATTCAAGGCGACTATGAAATTAACAAGATTTGTCGGCACCTTTGAAGCTGTACATTTATCTAGTTAATTTCGTAGATAGACTAAACTGCCTTAACATTTGCAAAATGGTAGCATAAGACATTTTAAAATATTACAAGTTTTATTATTACTATTAGAAAAAAAAACTCTTTAACCTACTCATGTATGTATTTCCATCAATGATTTAATGTTTTATAAGTGGACTTTTCTTTTATACGTCTCCTTTGCGCTTAAAAAATATAGTTTTGTTCAAATGTTAAAGAATTGTATAAATTGAGAAATTGTAATACAAATATTGCTTTGTTGACTCCTTGAAGTTACTATTAACAATACCGTAGCGGATGTTGTATTAATCATACACTTATCAAACAATGCAAGTGTCTTTATTAGAGACGATAGTGGGCGTCTTTCGGCGCCTACTATACGCCAAAATAAAGCAGGAAATATAATGACGAATTTCAAATGAAAAAAACCTGTTTAGATTCAGTGATATGACGTCATTCTCTCCTCATCATCTTGCATTCACAGCACAACACGTCCAGGAATTGATACAATGGTCTTTACATGTTTTTGTGCTTTATTTTTCCTGTATCCTATTATGTAGCTTTTACCAGTTTGCATTGGATCATATTAAATTGACAGACATGATAAATATGAGACAGGATACAACCAAACCCTAAAGCTAAATCACCACCACACGACCGTTCTTGCTCTACGTCTCATTTGTACTCCACAATGTATAAACAATTACCATAGCGTCATTTTTTGGCTCTTGAAATTCTGAGACTTCTTGATACTTTGTTGTTTACTGAGCGTCTTAGTATCTCGATTTAAAAAATTAAATAAATTTGTTATGTCATAAGAAGCTATGCAAAATATAGAATTTACTGTTGATTTTGAAAGTTATGATAAGATGAAAACTAGAGCTATTTTTTAAAGGAGAAAAAAAAGAAATAAAGTATGTATGAACGGTACTTAATTAAAATGCTTTTTTCTCCTATTTAATACTTAATATCAATGATGTTATATTTAAACATTATTTATACTCAAGAAGTGATCTTCAAAAATGATGTAAAAATGATCTTCAAAAATGATGTAAAAATGATCTTCAAAAACGATTTTCATAACGGCTTCTTTTTATACGTGCTTTCTCTGAATCTCTGTCTCTTTTATCATAGCTACCCAGTGACGCTATTTGACGTTTTAACAATATTCATATATTTATGATTTTGTCTTTATTAACGTTTTATCCACGAATTTACTATTTGAGTAATAATCACGTCATTAAGGTTTTATTACTTAATTTTATTTTACGTAGCTAATGAATCACGTCCTTATCATTCATTAGTAGGCAAACACTACTATTTCAACCCTTCTTTACTTTTACATCGTCGATATTATTCCGATGTATAATACATTCTTTTCTAGACTAATAAATTCGAAAACGAAAGCCCCATCTAATTTTTCTTAGTAGTGTTTAATTAAAGGGGAACAAAAAATAAACATGCTCTCAAAAAGAGCGACAGAAAAAGTCTTCAGAAACGCTTAAAACCTCATGTCTTTTCTGTTCTAAGGAATGCAAGAGAAATCCCTATCTAAATTTGTAGTAGTTTTCAAGTGATGCTTGCTCCAGTGTAACGACAGACATGTAAAATTTAAAAGCTATGATATTTTGTTCTATGGATTACATGTATTTAAAGATTATGTGTTAAGTAAGTCCATGAACTTATCCTTAAAGTATTCCACGTATAGCCTTTTTTATACAGACTATTTTGTTGAATGTGTCATTATAGACACATGTACAGCTTTTATCCACGAACTCTACCGGACTTAGTAACGCAACATCATGTTCAGAAATATGAATCGGTAGGTACAATATATTTCATTTATTAGATTGAGGATCAACGTACAGAGGTCAGTAATTAGATTCATGGAATAGGAGGTACAAAGTACGTAAGCCTAGCATTACACGCACGCTAACTTCACCCTTGACTTTTCAAGTTGTTGAAAGAAAACATTAAGCCCGTTTGTGGTGGTTACCAGAACGCGATAAAGTACCTAAAATTTTTTTAAGAGCTTCAATCACGACAGGGTAATTCGGTGGTATAGAAGAGCCTAATTATTTCTACGACCAGCTCAAGTTCCATTTTTTCAATAATACAGAGGATTCAACTGTTAGGTGAAGAAAAGTTCGTCAGAGTGCAGTAGAGCATAAACACGAGATTGCATTCGCAAAATTTAAATAGTCAATTAATATCTTCGTCAGTATTTAATAAATTGTTATCAAAAGTGTAGTTTTGTTATTCAACGGTTATATTTTGTTTTGTGGTGTTATTTTATGGAATGTCTACTGTAATCTGAAGGCAACATGTAGAACTATGAAAATTGAATCCATGCCTCCCACGTAATTTAATCTTTTTTTAATTCAGTTACATAAGGTCAGTGCAGACTATAAACGCATTTGGTGTATATTCTTGTACTATTTTAAAATACTTATTAACCCTTTGTTAACTGTAACTAGATTATCAACTCGATCGGAAGGTCAGATTTGGATTTATGTTAATGTGGTATGGCAAGTCGACTTCTATGTATTCGTCAGTACAAAATTGAGACAATTATAATCAATAAAATTTGTTCATATCTTATCATCTTCTCAAGATACAACATTTAAATTTCGACGTAAGGGTTAACCGTCTTGGAGTACATGCACTCCGGGTGCCGTGCGGAATCATCAGTAGTTTTGTAACCGAGTAACTCGGGGGAGGGGACACCTTATTCGACTTTGAATATTGAGCGATATTATTATTTTACACAAAGATAAATTGATTATATTCTTAATTCAATATTTTTGTTTTTTTTTTTCAAGGAGATTCTGTTAATGATAATAGAAATTTTAAAGTTAATTATGATTAAAAAAATGTTTAAAATGACAAAAAATAGTTTTTTATCGAAAAATAACTTATTTCTCCGTAAAGTAGGCCCAAATCAAAAATGTTTAAATATTTTCATCTTATATTTTAGAAAAATCTAAAAGAAATTCCTGTAACAATTAACCAACCTGTACAATCTATTTCTACAATAAAACAGTTGAGGTGAAAAGTCTGTCTTACGTATATTGAGGACATTATGGGCTCTATAAATAGGCAATAAAGAAGAAATTGAACATTTTTTTAATTATTATTTTTCTGTCATACCATCTGTCTACCTACCAATAGGTCGTCTGTATTTTTGAAGTGAAAACTTCTTTAGCATCGTTGTGATTTGAAAATCGATGAAACGAAAAAGCGACAGTATTCGATGAAACGAAAAAGCGACAGTATAGCATCGTTGTGATTTGAAAGTCGATGAAACGAATTGTATTTTGTATTCATAAAGGGAGGAAGGGGAAGGGGAAGGGGAAGGGGAAGGGAGAACGGCAGGGGAGGGGGAGGGGAGGGGAGGGGAAGGGGAAGGGAAGGGAAGGGATAATTATAAAAACTTTTCTAATTATTTTAGTTTTTATCAAAATTACAAATTGATATTAAACTTAAAAATTTAAATTTAAAATTTTTGAAGGTTTCACTTCTACCACGTGTGAATTGCACACATGATTTTTTTTTAAATGTAGGCACTTCACGTAAAACTACTGGACAGATTTAGATAGAAGTTTAATTGATGATAAATTTCACTATTCCTGAAAGCCTAAGGTTTTTTTCAAGATTCTTCTATTCTGTCAGTTTCTTTGAGTGTATTCGCATCGTTTAAAAACTACATGGCTTTGGGTAAAGTTTTCATTGAAGTCTAGAAAACAAACTGTGACATCTTGTTGCTATATCAAAATTTAAGCTGTTAACCACCCGCACAACGAGATTACTTCGATTTGGCTACCCGTTCACTTCGAGATTTTCTTTACTGTAAATTATTTGTAATAATTATTGACTTTGGTCATCAGTTGTAGTGTCAAAATTTGGTAACATAAAGATTAAGTAAATATAGTTAAAAATAATTTAGTTACATAGCTCCATTGTCTTATTAGATACAGCAAGCTCGCTTCAAACGTGCTAACACGAATTAATTCTCAGTAAGTTAATTAGTTATAAATGAATTATTCTTACCATTCAATTAGACACGTTTATTGTATAGGTAATGTTTAATTACGCTTCTGAGTAAAAGTCATGGACGTGACTGTAAAATTAAGTGAAAAAACTTTTCTTAATCACATTCAACTGTCAAAATCCTTGAGTAGTAGTCGTTAATGTAGGACCCCTTCGTTACTATAGTGAATATTGTTACGGAAGTTTCTGAATCACGACAATCACAGGTTTTGAATTAACATCTTGCGCTTTATAAGGTTGCGAGTGATCCGTGTCTCAACAGCCGGCAGTTGGAATCTTATAATACTTAAATGTGTATAAGTACCTTAACGTGTACGGAACTCTAGTAGTGCGAGTTCTACTGGTACTTGACAGGTTTTATAATTGAAAACTGCTGGACTATTTGGCTTTTTAAGTTCTAAAAAACATTGCATTTTTTAAAACTATATCATAGTTCTGTAACGTCAACATATTTAGCGAATACTAAGCGGTTGAAGTATTATTTTATTATTTAGTTTAAATATTGAAAATTTCTGGACTATCTGGCTTTTTATATTCTAAAAAATACTGCATTTTTTAAAACTATATCATAGTTCTGGAACATCAACATATTTAGCTAATACTAAACGGTTGAAGTATTATTTTATTATTTAGTTTAAATATTGAAAATTACTGGACTATCTGGCTTTTTATATTCTAAAAAATACTGCATTTTTTAAAAACTATATCATAGTTCTGTAACATCAACATATTTTAACCAGTTTCCTTAACTTTACGGTTACTAAACGGTTAAAGTATTCGCTATTTCAAAGTGTAATACTACGTCCATTGTAGTCATATGTCTATATTACTGGTACATTCAGCTTCCTCGTAAAATATTAGTATCTGGTTTTGATACACGTGTGACGTACAATCAAACGAATTAATGACTTTTTTTTACAAAAACCCATTGGCCATTACTTCCAAGAATTGAAACGCCCCGCCCGTAACTGATATCGGAGCACTACTCACGCGTCTTGTAGTCTTTTTCCGCCTCTTATGAGTCACCGACCGCTAATTTTACGCTGGTCATATACGGTGGGCGGTACACTGAATTAGATCGGTGGTGTGTCGTGAGGTATTTTTTTACGATTTTAAATTCGCCTCCCAAGAGTCCAACGGTAGCTATTGTTATCGCCTTTCAAAAAAAAGACGGAAACCTAATAGGATATAATTTTTTTTATCGATCGGCCACTTTCTTATTACTTTTGAATCGTTAGCCATAGACTTATGAAATTTTTTATTTATACTTCATTCTATTTCAAAACAGAATGTTTGTAAACAAACTAATTCGAGAATAAAATATTATTAACACAAATTTGTATTCATTGAGTCGATATTAATTCGCAAAACTTATTTTATTTCACCCATAATATTATTTGGTGTAATATTATAATCGGAATCACTAAATTAAACAGTCACTCTAAGTAATGATACAGATATCAATATCATATGGTTATTTGCATTAAAATGGGGGCAACCTGTCTAAAGATAACATAAGACACAGAGGTATAAAACATTTCGAAAAAATATTCGACATTCTGGCACGTTCTAAAGATAATACAAAACACAGAGGTATAAAACATTTCGAAAAAATATTCGGTATTCTGCCTCTATCCGTATATGCTATTCGGTACATATAATTTACTTTATAATGCATTGGAGGTAAATAGCTGTAATAAATCAGTTGCAGTTTGACATAGGCAATATTCGATTCTCTTTCTAGCATGACAATGCTCTGTCTTACTACGCTAGAAAAACGAGACAGAACATTGGTGCTTTATAAAGCTTAAAATTTTATGAATACATTGACGAAGAAATAGCGAAAAAACGTTGTGATATTTTATTTTTAAAAAGTGTTTATATTTTTTTTGCAGTGTGCAATACATGTTTTATACACATTGTATGGCAACTTTTTATTATAATAGCAAAGCTTTAGCTCTTATTTTACTGTATATTTTCGATGATAATTTTTAATGTTATAAATGGATATTAAGAAAATAATATTAGAAAAAAAAATTAAGATTAATGTGCGGAATTATTTACGGCCCGTAGTGCAGTGGCTAAGACGCTAACGCCCTACCAAAAGGCGCCGGATTCGATTACCGACATGTTGTTTGAACATTCATAAATTATTCATCTAATCGTGAAACATTTAAAAAATAAAAAAATTTGTATTAAAAAATAAAATAACAATACTACTTCTAATTACATATACCAAATAAATCCCTGTTGTTACTCACGTGAATACAAAAAAAAAGGTTTGCAATACCTGAACTGTCATTTTGCTTTGTTTACAAACATTCTCGTTTGGAATGGAATATAGATAATATTTAACTCGCACACTGTACATGAGGAGCTTGAGAAACGTAATAATTACGAAAGTTGTTGGGGTTAGATTGGATTACGATATGGGGTAAATCAATCCCCATGTCGTCTGCCTGAACGTCGATTCCAAAACAGTGGAATCTATACAAAAATGTGATTTCACCCTTTCTGTCTCCATTTCTGATAAACTATGAAATAGACTAGCTTCTGCCCGTCACTCCAAAATCCGTCATCTTCATCCAATTATAAAAGGGGAAAAATATCCTCGGATGTGGTAGTATGGAGTGCACATGCTAAAATTATTCGAAAACAACTTTCTTTACCGTGATATACTACGTGATCAATTATGAACATTATAAAATATAGATGTTATCTCTCAGGAATTACTTAGAACAGACTTCGGTATAAACATTTATTAATGCTGCTATAAATCCATGCTGCAATCTATTCTATTATACAAAATTTCGTGTAGATCCGTTCAGAAATTTCATAATTATAAAATAACAAACAACCATCCATCCATCTAATTTTTTCTATTGTAATATTAGTTAAAAAGTATAATTAGAAAATATATTGTATATTATGTATATATATATATATATATATATATATATATATATATATGTATATATATAAATTGTCTAGTTCCAAATAATAATATAGTTACTATAACTATGAACTATAGTCGGTATAATTAAGAAAAATTGTAATAGATATGTATTTTATATTTATTTCGTTCAAATAACAATCCTAATAGCTAGAAATTTGCTTTGAAAACGTAGCGTAACTGCAGTACCCTCGACGCCCAAAAATATTTTTTTCAGTAGAAAAATAACACAAGTGCCAGTTATTGTTTCTCCAACTTTCCGTTATCTAAAACAAAGGGTCTTCATACTCAAATTTAAGAAATTTAATCATAAAATATACGAGTAGTACCTTAATAAGAGATCTAGTTTAAATTAAAATATTAAATAAGAGATCTAGTTTAAATTAAATATACGAGTAGTACCTTATTAAGAGATCTACTTTAAATTAAAATATTAATCAACTAAACCACATTGGTTGAGAATTTGATCAAAAATGTAAAAAAGACTTATTATCAGATCATGACCAAAAAAAAACAACAAACTAAATCTGTGCATCATATCTAGGTTAAGATCAACATTACAAGACTGGTTAAAAAACCCCAATATCCAATCCAACAGAAACATAATAATTCTCTGAATTACTTCGAAACGGTGTTATTTATATTCTAATTGCGTGCCAGTCTAATATGAAAGTGCGTTTTCTTGATTGTTTGTTACCTAATAACTCGAAAACGAATCTTCAAAACAACTAATCTGCAAACAAATTTGCCGAATTTTAAACATCGCTAGACATTTTTTATATCATTTGATTGTGTTCTTATTTTCAGGTAAGCGAAGTCGTGAATAGCAACTAGTCTTGTCAAATTTATACCTCTAATATCACAGTTGAATACCCTTGTAGATATATGCTCCTCTAATAAAAACATGTCCGAGTCGAAAATTTTGCGCAATAACTACAAACTTATTGACAGCAAACTACTGGCTAAAGGTGCTTTCAGACTGAATTTACGAAAAGTATCGAATTTATCCGATCGGTAAAAATAATAATGTTAAGTACGATACGTAAAATCGTCGTGTTAAGGAACAAATGAAATTTTACATTTATAATGTCACTTTGAAAAAAGTATCCCGTAAGGCTTAGGATTTTATTAAAAACGCCATTAGCAAATCTACTTTGTCCATTTATTTTGTCTGTTCACGAGATAACTCTTAAGTTATAAAGCAATTATACTGAAATTGGACATTTGTATACAAAAAGTTTTAATATTTGTCTCATTAGAAACAATTAGATACCGTTCCTTTATACAAAACTTATTATTCAAAACGAACCATTTTTGCACTAATTCATCTTGGATTCATGCTTATAAAAATAATTAGAAAACTACAAAATATAGAAAAAAACTCTGAATAAGGTATATGTATAATAGCGTATTACTGAGATATACCGATCCGTTATTATGTATGAAAGTGAATGTTAGTGATACAGAAAAGGGATGAAAATAAATTGAATGCAATTAAAATGATATCATTGTAGAATATATGCGAAAAGATGGGTAGAATTAAAAAGGAATACTGAAGGTTAGGCCATGATGAATATAAGGGCCGAAAAAACTAACGAAACTTATATATTGAAATGAAAGGAGAAGAAAATGTGGACTATCCCGAAAGAAATGAGTGAATAAAACTAAAAATATCCAAAACGTAATAATGTAAAAAGCCATTAAAGTAACTTGAAAATTGGAAGGTGATATTTTATGAAAACTTTAAACGTTAATTAGAATATTTTTTAAAACATGAACAATTTTCAAGAAAAAATGATTCGACAGAAATAGTTTTGGGAAAATGTGCCTTCATTCACATAATTTTATGTTATGTTCTGACACTGGAGTTAAAGTCTTTCTTTACATTAATCACGCATTAATAGCTTTCAGAGCTACAGCTTATAAAAATTTTATTTTCTTGATATTTATATCTATAAATATACACTCCCGATTGAAAGCATATGATCACTATCAGATAAGCTGTATGGAACGTACCGTGTAACATATCTATCCATTACGTTAATTCCGAATGTACGGTATGAATACACCTTTATCGTCTCGCGTAGTCACGCGACACTTGCAGTCAGTCCGCTGCGCCGGTCCCTTCACTCGTCTCCGAGGTTGACTTAGACGACCTTTGCACGCTCGAACGCATCACTGCCTTATGTTTTGAACGTAGCCTTTTTATGTAATTTTTTGGTTTGCAGATCCTAGATTGAAGTGTGTCATTGTAAAAAAAATGGATGATCGTTGAAGGCGATCAGTTGAAATATTTACACTCTTATGCGACTAAATCGAATAGATAAAATTTCGATGCAATCCATTTAATTTTTTATATTCACAGTTCAGTAGTAAAAACGAAATGTTATCAAAATCACTTTTTTGTTAATCATTACAAATGTTTTATAGTTGTTTTTTTTGCAAAGACCATTGTCAACCTCAAGATTTTATTTAAAAGCGGTTGATGTTTGGAAAAAAATAGAATGTTGTCATCAATATTACTGCATCTCAGGTTTTGTTGAGCAAAAAACCTTTTTAGACTGGTCTTCTTCCAATTTTTAATCTTATAAATGCAAGTTTTTCGTAATAATCTTACTTATTTGAATTGAAGTTTCATGCATTTCTGAATAAGACTTGCTGATACTAAGCCATAAAAATTAAATACATTCGCAACCAATTAATTGACTTTTGAGAAATTACTGGCTTAACTTTTATTAAACTGTAAGTTAAACTTATCAGAGAGCTGAAAGGAATGTCTCAGAAACAGTATCGAACCAAAAACCTTTGTTGATCTATCCTCTTTCCAATTTTGAATATCTCTATTAACCGTAAGTTTTTCGTCAAAATAATCTTAACCATTTGAACTAAAGCTTCATGAAATTTTAATAATGCTTTTCCAAGTCTAAGCTGTAGAAAATAAACACGTTTGTAATCTATTTATAGAATTTAATCACAATCATTAGAGATACTGACTTTCAATTTTTATTAAACCATAAACAAAATTAGGCGTAAAAGAAAAACAAATTAATCAAAAGCAACGTTGTACAGTGTTATGAAATTTGAACCATGATCGATCAACACATGCTCGCACGCATATGCATACGCAAAAAAGTGGACACATTATAAATGGATTATATACGATATTCAAATATGTTTAATCTGGAAAACCCGGAATTATTTATGATATAGGTATAACTCTAGATCATAAGTTATAATAGGCTGCTCATATACATTCACTAGCTAGTTGGTTAAGGTCAGCTGCGTTTGTAGTTAGAAAAATTAGGCATCTGACTGAAGCAGCTACGGCCAGATTAGTTTATTTTGCTTATTTCCACAGCATTATGCTGTGGGGCAGCGGTGCAGATACTAAAACTATTTTTATTCTGCAAAAGAGAGCAGTCCGACCCATAAATTCCATAAGCCATCTAATCCATAATTCCATAAGCCATCTAATTCCGAGAATCAGTAAAAGATCTATTTAAAGTGGTAAATAATCTGGCCTTGCCATCGTTGTATATATATGAAATCCTATTGTATGTTAAAAAGAACTTAAATTTTTTTGTTAAAGGGTCTGATATCCATACTCTCAATTCAAGAAATAAAAATAAAATTCATAATATTATATTTAAATTACAAATTACTAATAAGTCTTTTCTGGGCAATGGTGATCGTTTTTTAATAGGATACCTGAGGATATAATAAACCTTCTCATAGCGAAATTTAAAACGCATATTAAATACGTGCTTATTTCGTAGGCTTATTATAGCATCAGGGTTTATGTTGAAGATAAAAATGTGTGGAAGCCATTATAGTGTGAAATGCACATTCTGACCCTCATTAAGAGAGACTGATTAAGAGTTTATAGATATACGTATACATAATAAGGATATTTGCTCATAATAATTAGAAGTTAAATCGTGACATGTCAAAAGAGACTTTAATAGCCCCACTTGAAAGAAAAATATAAGATATAAAAATAAAAGAAATAAATAAAAATAAAGATATATATTCCAGTACAGCCTCTACTTCGAACGAAACTCGAAAGTAAAGAGCTATCAAATAGATAAATATCAACCACAACAAACCTTTTTATTTCACTCGTTTTTGTAACACGGAACCCATTGCGACACAATGTACGATAAAAGGACCTTGCTCCAATCGAAATGTCCTTGTACGCTTTGCGGCAGATATTTGTTCGTTTAAAGTTTTTTTAGTAATCAAAGTGAATAACGAGTCCAGCGTAAAACGTAATCTGTTTAACTTGACAATTGAATCGAGATCTGTATCACTGTAATTGATAAGTTAAAACAAAATGCTATAGTTAATCGATTGTTTGCGTAAAGTAATTTACTATATTGTTTGTACAAAACGATTGTTCATGTTGAATGTTATTTATTAAAGTGATTAGTATTAACGCTAAATTTAATAGAAAATTTATCTAATCACATTTTTTTTTGTGTCATTTACGCTGTCTATTTGGCTTTAGAAATGACAAATTAACCATAGAACTATAATAAAAGATTGTAATTTAGTAATGAATATATTTGGCGTTAATTTCGTAGAAATTCATTTGTTTAGAAAAAATTACCGCCCACCTGAAGATGTTGTAATAAAATGAAACCTGAAGATGTTGTAATACAACGAAAATTAATTGTGAATTGTAATTTAAGTTAAATTCTACAGATTTTTAATAGAAAATTCATGTCATACTAGTCAAAACTATGTAGGACTATGATAATGCAGCATGTCACTCAACTTTTCTCGCGTTAAATAATTTATCATTTATAATCCAAATAAATACAAACCGAATTGGAAACGGTCTGGCAGATTATTGGCTTACAATAGAAAGCCAGTAGAAAAAAAATATATTGGCATTTGACATTAATATGATCTGTGTTTCACATGGGAGACAAATCTCATTGCAAGATGATTTTCAATGGCCATTTTCACTGTGTAAATATTAAAATAAATAAGTTTAAATAATATTTACACGTGTTTAGAATTTAGGTTTACAACTGACTGCGCACAATACTTACTACTCTAATGAATACTCGCAACTGATACTCGCACGAACACACACACACACATACAACCGTATATAATAGAAAGAGACAGAGAGAAAGAGAAGGAAAGGTCGCCTGGAGGGGGCATAACGCTTTCTCCTTACGTGACGATCTGCCAATTCGTTCTACTGTAAGCCGCATGCAGAACTTCGTTCCAATAATATCTGCGCGTCAGATAATGTGGTAAAATTTTACGAAATCGTTTAGATAAAATAGCATTTTTGTTTTTCAAATATAATCAAACTAACTAAAATTTAACAACTATGAAACTGGATGTGTTCATAATTATACCATAGAACATGGTATATGATCATTTTTAGTGTCCAGTAGCCAAATTAGAGAACCGTTATAGTAATCACATCAGTGTCAGTTTGTTTGTATGTCTGTTTGTGACAAAATTTCAAAAAAAGAAACACTAATGGAATCACATCAGTGCCAGTTTGTTTGTATGTCTGTTTGTGACCAAACAGTTTCTTTCTTGAAGACTACTTGACATAAAAGTTGAAATTTGATATAATTGTAGAATGTAGTGGCCCAATTGTAGACGTTAGCTGTATATAAATATTCGAATTTCCACTTTGAGGGATGGGAGCGGAAGCAAAAAAAATTTAGTTTAAGGACATCGTGACAAATGAAAGCTTATCAAAACTAACTAATTTGTTTCCCGGTTTATAATGACACAAATTTAATTTTAATTTTTGTTATATTCGTTCGCCTGTCTGTCACAACGTTATAGTATTAGTTAGTATTAGTAAAGGGGCAACAAAATGTTTTTTCAGGCATTCCATCGATTTGAGGTTTAAAGGGTTGAGGATTTAAATGGTCTTTTAAAAGTAAGGTTTCATTTATCATTCTGAAGCTTCGTTTGCGACGTTTTCAGTTACTAAAGTTAGTTTACATGCAATTTGTCTCATCCTCATCCAATTTTTCAACCATGGATTTGAAAAATTTGAACAAATAGTAGCTAGCATTTCATTAGAACTTAACATTAAAATTATTTCAATTAACTTACATCGATAATTTCTAGAGATATTAAGCCGGTTTTTAATGAAAACTTTTTTCTAAAAAAATTCCTAAAAATCTCTGAAAAATCGTGTGCGACTTCAAAAACTATTGACCAGAAAAGTCGAGAAAAAACCGGAAAATCGTTCAGAAAAAAGCTATTGCAACCCTTAAGACAGTTTGTACAACGTTAGCATAACACGGTACATAAAAAACTATAAATCCAAAGGTCGCATACAAATCGTACTCGACTAGTACCTACGAAATGCTAATCGCGGAAGTTCGAATTGCACTGTGTCAATTTTTCAATATCGTTGTCAATGAGTTTCATAGAGAGAGAGAGAGAGAGAGAGAGCAATTTATGAGTTATAATTTATGCAATTTATGAGTTTTAATAAAGTTTATGAGTTATTTAAAGTTCATGAAAATAAAAATACTGTGAACTGATATGAACGTGATCTAATTATTGTATTGGCATACACAAGACTCAATGTGTTATAGTGATAAATTATTGTTTATTACAGCGCGGATAACTTCGCTTGTCCTTATCAGTCTGTCGAACTTCAAACCCTTATCTATTTAGAGGATAATGCCCTTTTTCCATACAAGCAAGGACTTCAAAAGTGTTGGTCGCGTTCATTGATAAAATTTATTGTATTAGATGGGCAAACTATATTAAAGAAACGTAAAGTACAACTAGAATGCGCAATACAAAGATTTTTATTCATTTAAATAAGTCTATATATAAAAGTTTCAACATTTAACATACATAATATTTCTATCCATACAAACAAGGACTTCAAAAGTGTTGGTCGCGTTCATTGATAAAATGTATTGTATTAGATAGGTAAACTACATTAAAGAAACGTTAAGTACAACTAGAATTCGCAATACAAAGATTTTTATTCATTTAAGTAAGTCTATATATAAAAGTTTCAACATTTAACATACATAATATTTCTATCCATACAAACAAGGACTTCAAAAGTGTTGGTCGCGTTCATTTATAAAATTTATTGTATTAGATGTGCAAACTATATTGAAGAAACGTTAAGTACAACTAGAATACGCAATACAAAGTTTCTTCTACATTTAAGTAAGTCTATATATAAAAGTTTCAACATTTAACATACATAATATTTCTATTAAACCATTTATAAATAATTATATTATTTTCTATGTATATTGTCTATGTTATTTTCAATGTATATTGTATATCTTACACAGCTGAAGTGAAATATCAGGGTAAAACTTATTTTTCATTTTAGATCTGAAATAGGTTAATTATATGCATTTTTTAAATGAAGGAATATTCAATTTTTACATATTTTCGAGCTCTACAAGTTGATATTATAATCCAGAGACTAGAAAAAAAAATATTTCGTGCATATATGTATACGGTAAAATTTGTTTTCGTCATCTCCTTTGCTTATACTACAATCCTCCTTTCCCAAATATTGCTTTCTATCATTGAGGTATTATTTACGTAATCTGTGCAAATTTGATACGTATAGCATTTATAGTTTGAAAACTACTGATGGCAGACATACGTGCGGTTTAGTCCCTTTAGGTACGAAGTAAGAAAAAAAGAATAACCTGATTTAAGTTCAGAACATGAGAGTCTATAGTCACGTTTTACATGTTACTCTCAAAACTTTTTGGCTCTCAGACTTTTTACAAAGTTACTTATGTCTTATTGTAAGTATTCCACAAATCAACGTAAACTTATTATCATAAATACGGCAATTCCGGGTATTTATTAAGATAAAATAAATGTTTTATTTATTATATAAATTTGTTGCTGTCTTGTAAATATTGTCATATGGGGTAATTACCATAAAAAAACATTAATTCCAAATTTTCGCGTTGGATTTGGTAGCTATTTTAAGCATCAAGTACATTAATATATTTGCTATTGGTGACTATCATAAAAAGAATTTTGGTGTTTTTTATATATATACTATCAAAACATTCAATTTTGATATTTATATAATTGCTAATACATAATAATTTAGGATACGGTATTATGTATTGACAGGTATTTATATATTAATAAAATAAAAAAGACTCTGTACTTTTTAACAGACAGTCGGAATCTTTTTTTCTTATGTATGTTCAGCGATAATTCTTTACCACGTGGACTGATTTCGATGATTCTTTTTTTATTTAAAAGAGAGTACTTGAGGAGTGGTCTTTTATAAATATGTTGATGAAGATCTGATGATGAGGCCTGGAAATGAACGATGGAACTCCTTAACGAATGGCAGTAAACCAATCATGACTCAATATATGTGCTACGGGTAATTGTTACTTTGCAAAATAACTACACCACGTCAGACCCGTCAGGGTCTGATGATAAGTTTTAGAGTTGAACAATGGAACTCCTAACTGGTGTTAGTAAATTAAGCGTGTTTAAAGATATTTGCTACTAGTAGTTTTTACTTTGCTAAATAACTGCACTATCGTCCAGGTCAGGGTCTGATAATGAGTTCTGGAGATGAATGATGGAACTCCTTAACGGTTGGTAGTAAATTACACTTTATTCAAGACATTTGTTAGTGGTAGTTGTTACTTTGCAAAATAACTACACCATCGACCATGTAAGAGTCTGATGATGCATTCTGGAGTTGAACAATGGAACTCCTTTTCGAAAGGTAGTAAATCAAGCGTATTTCAAGATATTTGCTACTGGTAGTTTTTACTTTGCAAAATAACTGCACCATCGACCAGGTCCGTGTCTGATAATGAGTTCTGAAGATGAATAAAGAAACTCCTTAACGGATGGTAGTAAACAAATCGTGATTCAATATATTTGCTACTGATTAGTTGTTACTTTAGTTATTACTTTGTAAAATCTGATATTGGATTTTGGATATGGAGAACGGAACTCCTCAAGTGGTAGTTGGTACTTTGCAAAATCTATATGACTTCGGATATGGAGAACGGAACTTCTCAACGGCTAACCACTGGCGGGTACTACTATCACTAGCTATACTAGCTTTTGCCCGTGACTTTTAAAAATTGTCTAAGAGTCTAAGACAGAAAATAATTGATTGTTAGCTATGGTGTGGTGATTAATATTATTAATCACTAAAAATTATTAAATAAAATATTTTTTAAAAAACATTTTGTCAAAATCAATGTTTTTTTCGCTTTTTTCGCGTTTTAATACTTGGTTTTTTCAACGTCTCTATCGGGTTTACAAGTTTCATAGATAAATATGTTAAATCTGTCTATAAACGATGTAACGAGGCATGATCTGCACTTTGTTTCATCTCGCTGATTAAATAGTTCTTTTTCTTTGACTTTTCACGAAAAAATACTAGATTTTTCAATTGTCTGATCGACTTTATAAGTAAAATTTTAATTACCTTTATTTTTTTATTGTCTTTTCTTAAAAGTATCGTTTTTATTATTTATCACCTGGGCCAAACAATATATGTAGTTTTACCGGTATCATCTACGGCTCTTCCATATCGTCATTTTTAAAGAAAAAAATTCACTTGTACTCATTCAAAGAGGTTTTTTTTTAAGATGGGTTTAGATAAAAAAAACAATTTTTGGACCCCTTTTATCTACATTTATGGAACCCGAACTCAAATTTCGATTATACAATATTTTAGATACGATTTTTTAGTATTTGGTAAGTTAGATAGTAAATTTTAATTGTATAACTTTTTCTATTTGAGAACATATGCTTCTGACAGACGGACTGACAGGACAAAAATGGCATTATTTCTGTTTCGGACGATATTTGATGCATTGTTACTAAAATATATTTTTCAGTAACAAATAACGAATGCCTCGGCGAAAAAAATGAGGTGGATAAAAAAATAGTTATACGTTAATTAATCATGGACGTTTTTAACCGCAAAATTGTCCTCTTTGACTATCTTTAAAAGCACTGTTCCAAAGCTTCTCTTTGGAATTTCGGTTTAAAATAATGATTTATATTCAGTAAACAAAGACGACCTCAAACCAGTCTGAAACAATGGACCTGGTCAGTGCGATATAAGAATTAATGAACTCGACGATGACTCAACGCGCGGTAGTTATACAATTTTTACCGCTTTAAACATTTCCTTGTTCGACATTCGATTCAAAGTTTTAAATGATTCGAAAATTCGAACCATTTCGAAATTCGAAAAATCGAATTACTCTTACACTATCTTTTAAACAGCCAATAACGGATTTGATTAAATATAGATTTATATTCTAGCGCGTTGGTTATAAATTGTAATTAATCATATTTTTATGACGCAACTGCTTCTCCGCCCTTTCCCCGACAAAGTACGCACAATAATGTTCGTAAACTTAAATATTTTTTGGGAAAAATATCTCACATAAACGTACAAATCCGATTAAAATTTGTTAATATTGTTCTCTGTGGTTTAAACGGATAGTATTATCCAGTTAAATCGCCGAAAACAATCACGTCATGACACCAGTAGTTTAAGTTCAACTTAAACTACTGGTGTCTAGTAATAAATAATTCCTACATATTTCCAAATGCAATGATTGCCTGTTCGTATGTCCGGTTTAAACTAGATTTAGGGAACGTATATCAAGATGGATGGGGCTTTTTTTCTGAAGGATATTTGACTCTTCTCGTTAGTTTATAACTAGGTAAAAAATATTATCTCCTATATCTAGCCAAAATATTGTACTTGTAAAACAAACTTATTTTTTTTTGACTTGAAGTTCTAATAATTGAGTAAAAACCTCAAATACTTAATAATCTGTGTCTTGATAAAGAAATTTATGAAAGGACATACTTAATTAACTACTTTCTGTTAGGAGCTAGGAAGCAACATTTTGTCATAAAAGCGCTGAAAAAAAATTTATTAATATCTATCCAATCGTCATGGTATTTATTATATCTATAAAAGGGGTATCATTAAATAGGTATATGGTATCTATTATATATATATATATATATATATATATATATATATATATATATAGTATAATAGGGGTACCATTAAATAGGTCTATGGCATTTATTATACCTATAATTGTCTGCTCAACTTCCATCGGAGTTGCTTTTCATCATTTGTTTGTTAAAATAATTAAATTATTTTGACCTCGGTCTTGGATTCAGTAGTGCTTTGGGCTCCTAGCTGTTACACAAGAAGTCTAAGTCATAATTTATTTCACCTACCTAAAGTCGAACCAGTATCCTGCAGCTCTCACCATACAGCTCACATCGTGCACTTACATTGATTAACGCTATGTTGCAAGGTAAACCCAGACTTGACATTAACCTGTTCAGGAATGGGACTATGAAGTTGCTTGATTATTCAAGATCGGTTATCAATAAAAGTGATATTAATTGTAATTGGTGTATTTAATTATGTTTTAATCGTTTGTGGCAATACCAAAAATGTAAGAGATTAGTTTCTCCGTGTGGCAACAAAAAAGTGTGTATATGTAGAAGCTAAGATGTCAACTGGGAATAGACATTCGACGCAAATAAAATACTTTTGATACTTGAACCTACGAATTTGTAATTATTTATTGGAGTCAATATCCACAATTAAATGAAACTACGTGATGTAGTATTATTTCTACTTTCTTTAAGTTCTTTACCACGACTTAGGTTTCGTTGTATTACAACATCTTCAGGTGGGCAATTAGCAAAGATCTTGGCTAATAGCCCACCTGAAGATGTTGTAATACAACGAAACCTAGGTCGTGTTAAAGAACTTAAAGAAAGTAGAAATAATACTACATCACGTAGTTTCATTTAATTGTGAATAATGAATTTCTACAAAATTAACGTCAAATAAATTCAATATTTGGAGTCAATCTTCATCTGACGTCGAGCTAATAACACGTTATTTGATTATGTATTATTTTAAAACATGCGCATGTAAAACATTTTTGGTTTATCTGAAGTTAGGCATGGCGTTCGTCAGTAACAAATAAATTTAGACGACATTGCCAAGTACAATTATATCTTTGTACCAGCATAATTTGCAACATCCATTAAAGCAATGTGCTTGCTAATTTTCAAAAGAAAATTCTTATTAGACATAGTCTTCTTTGGAACGTAAAATTGGAAATTCAGTATGTCGCCGTATTGTCCGCTTGACGTATAGTCATTGTGTGTATTCTCGCGTGCATGTTAAATGCGGGACTGCGTCAAATTGGCATAATAACCGTGTTACTGCAGACATGAGGCTTTTTTTCTGTTATTTACCTCATTATTCATGCTAAATGTGGATTTGCTGAAGCCAATAGAACAATGAGTTCATGATAATGTACTCTATGTTCTAGTCTCTAAGCTAAGTGAACGGAATTTGTTTTATGCGACTGCGCAGAGCGAAAAGAATGGTAATGATTTTCGACTGAGTTATTATTCCTTACTGTAGCTTAACAGTTTTAGTGCCATGGTTTTTTACTCATATATACTTAAAAATGCCATAGAAATCTTTTGTTTTTTACCGTTGCCTCGAAAAAAAACTCTATCTCTTCCAAAAATTATCCAATTTTAATAATTTTTTCGGTGTTTTCTTAATAAAAACTTGTACAAGGTTAATAAAATACAAAGAAAATTATGGAAATATATATTGTGAACAAAAATTATAAAAAAAAAACTGAAATCAAAGTCACATCGTCATTTTCGCAGTCCGGTACATCCTCCGTATCAGTAAAATAATTGTTATCGTCCCTATTATCACTATCACTCAAAATTTGCATTACGCCAAATTGTGAGCGCACTACAATGTCACTCCCACTGTCACTTTCTTCACAATTTGAAAAACGATCATTTTCACTCGAATTATTTTCATATTCCGATATTGTGGGTTAAAAATTTTCTTTTCCTGGTGCCTTTTTATATTGTAATTACTAATAATATTATAATTTGAACTTTATGTAACACGTAGAAAGATAAAAAATTAGTGATACGTGCGAGCGCCATCGCGCTCATGGCAAATTTAGTTAGTAAGCGCACGAGCGCGACGGCGCTCGTCGGCACTCAAACGGTTAAGTTTGACTCGTTTTCATGTGTGATATGTCGTTGGATTCACTTTTAATTGACTTCAAAGAAGGGGGAGGTTCTCAATTCGACAGTATTTTATTGTGTAAGTTACCTTATGTCTTTGGCATTTGTCAACTGAATTGGATGACTTTTTTTGGAAAGGTATAACCCCATTGTGGTCCAGTCAGAACCAAGTGAAATATAGCACTCATTTGCGTGCGTGGGGGTGTAAATGTAGGTGAGAGAGAAAGATAAGCGTCGACTTGGCATCGATTACACAAATCTGTAGCCATTGCAGCACTTTGCAAATTTATTTATGTTCGGAACCGATATTGTACCGCAAAAGCTCTAAGTGCTGACTACTCGTATTTTGATTATTTTATATTTTTCATTGCGCTTTTATTCCATGGTTATTTGAAGTAGGTTCCGTTGTTTTATTAAAATGTTTTATAATTTCACGAATGTCACTAAATATTTGACGTTGTGAAATCCAATGTAGCAGACATTGCGGAGCCACAAATGAGATAGGCCAAAGCATGATGTCGCAACAGTGGTCAACCTAAAGTAATGCAGAGCATTTTACTTAAATATAAAACCTATTAGTAATAAACAGATGATTTAATCTTATAATTGCATTCTATGGGTATTCGAAGGAGGATTAAAAAATTAAAAAAACTATCAAAATGTCTTCAAGCAATAATTTCCGTTGGGATCCATTTATGAATAATAGATCGACGTTTGAACGAGGAATCTCACTTCCAAAACACTATACACATTTTGAATAAACCTCGTCACTTTATTTTTTTAGTATCCATTTTTTTTATATACTTTACACTAATTTGGCCGTCGCTTTTAATGTTGAACTGCTCTGCTACTAAAGTCTCTTTAATAATGCTTATCAAATTAGAAACGGGTGGCGTTAATTTAACCGATTAGTTTTTTGATAGGATATATTGTCGAATATTTTATTTCTCTATATTCTAGGGTTAATTCCACGTCAAAATAATGGTATTTATAACTTTTGTTTCAGAATTCAATCACAATGACGAGAAATACGAAGATGAGGATATTGCTACAAGCAGCACTGGTGGTACTGTTGGCAACGCAAGCCGAACAGTATGGCAGTGGCGCGCCGCCTTTGGTAAGTTCATTGGCTGTGTTGTTGTGAAAGTCGCCATCTAGTTGGGGAATACTGTGAAGAAAAATTTAATTGTAATATATAGGAAATCATGAAACTTTTTTATATAGTCTCTCGGAAAATCTTAAGCAGTATAAGAATTGAAATCCTTAGGACAATGTTTATCTAAATGATTAGTAACTTGAATTGGCATTTTGTAAAATAGCTATTTAATACTAGCATTTGGTAATCAACTTTATCTGATCGTAACGACACTGTAACGAAAAGTGAAACACATTGAGTGTGGGGTAGTCTGCCTCTTGCTGCCAGTCATTTAGCTCTTCCATCGACAACAGACTGCTATTAAAATAAATCTAACTTATGTCTGCATTTATCAGGTTTTCAGGTATATTGAAGCGTATATTAATATGTTAATAATATCTCTGTCTATATTTTTTTAAATTAATACAGCCAGTTGACCTCCGTAAGAAGACACATATCCTTAAAGTACATATATCCTTTAAGTACATATATTCTTATACAAGAATAAATATTCCCTGAAGTACATATATTCTTAGGCAAGAGTAAATATCCCCTGAAGTACATATATCCTTCTGTAAGAGTAAATATCCCCTGAAGTACATATATCCTTCTGTAAGAGTAAATATCCCCTGAAGTACATATATCCTTATACAAGAGTAAATATTTAAAACTTGGGTAGATTTTTATATCATAAAATACATGTATCTCTTATTTGTTTTCTTCGTTTTTCATAATAGTAATGGCCGGATGGAATTCACTTGAGGTGCGATGCAAATTGCTTTTTATTATGGTAAATTACTAACAATCATGGAAAGACAAAGTTATAGTATTTTACTAGCTTTAGTATCCTCCAGCACTTGATCTTTGAAACGATAAATGTCGTAATCAAAAACGCGCTCACTCGACATTTTTTCTGCTCCATTAATCGTGGTTGTGGAATTACTTAATGGTTTTCACCATCGAGCATTATTCGGTGGTCTGTTAATTAGATTGATATACATACTTGTAATCAAGTTTGTTGTTTTAAAACCATTTGCCTTTTTAGATTTCCGTAGCCAAATGGCAAAAAAGGAACTCTTATAATTTCGTTCTTGTTGGTCTGTCTGTCCGTATATTAGCCATTTTACTCGGAGACTATTTGCACTATATAGAGGACATTTGGACGTGTCTTCTATGAACCACTATACAATTAAATAGTAGAATTATGAAAAAAACTTATATTAGGGGTGACACTCCATACATGTAACTGAGGGATGAAAAGAGAAATCAAGTACACTTAGGCGTGTGGGGTATCATTAAATAGGTCTTAAAATGATATAGAGGTTCCAAAATAACTTTTTTTTATTTAAGCCAGTAATTGGCGAGATATACGCTTCTAAAGGCTTAAAAAGTGCCCACCAACCCCCTTCCCCTCTCTAACTTTTCATAAAAACCTGAGTAAAGTTCTGAAAAAAAAAATAAGGTAGTCTAAAATATAAATCTAAAATCAAGTAGTATCTAAAATAACCTTTTAACGAAAATTGGTTTGAATAAGATATGTTGTGTAGTTTTTGAAATATAGGATATTTTCGGTACCGACCGCAGCAATAAATTTGTTTTTCATAGTGTCTTGGAGAAATATAAACTAATAAGTTTAATATTGTTTGGTGCCACGGAACCCTTCGTGAGCGAATCCGATTCGCACTTGGCCGGTTTTATTTGTACTTAAAAATAATTCAACGCTCTTGGGTCCACCTGTGATTTTTTAATAAATAGATAAATTTCTCGTCTCTCCTGCTCACAGTAGATTCCAATCTGTATGTAACATGATATATTTATACAAATATTTAACAAAATATTTTAAATAAGTAAATATATACAATTTTTCTTCAGTTTTCTTATAATACTTTTAGCCCAATGAAATAAAAAAAAATGTTTAAAAATAAAGTCTCATAATAATTTTTTTTGTAAATGAAAATTGTGTATTGTAAAAATAAAGTCTCAAAAAAAACAAAAAAAATTGTGTATTTTCCGATTTTCGACTAAAAATTTCATTGCCGATAATTAGTTATTAACGAACAACTGTTTTTGTCAATATTTTATCGTGAACAATTCCTAAGAATACAATTAAAATATGCTATTGCTAACAGATTTATGTGAGTTTATGTGCCACCGTTGTTTTTGTTACATTAAACATATCTATTGATTGGTCATTGTAATTATAATAATGTAATTGGCTGTGACAAAGGTTCTCTATCTAAAAGAAAGTAAAGGCCATAAAGTAATAAAAAGAACTTGTTAAGTACGAGTATGACTCACATTACTTGGGTCCTGTACACTTTTAGAACATTTAAACGTACATAGTATTTCTGTTAAACTATTTACAAATATTAATATTATTTCTCACGATGTAAATATATTAATATATTGCCTAATATATCGTTCAAAGTCATTATAAATATACATTATAATATTCAAAATTATTTTCGCAGACCCAAGAATAACTTATGACATATAAGTATATTATGACATATAGGTATATTTCGAACAACTTATGACACATAGGTATATATGTTACAAGTTGTTCGACTATTACTCGTAAACTATAGAGTATACTTAGCCCTGATAATTTTCTTTTTAATTTCATTACATATGCTAATACTGTGAAAACTATTCATATATTCAAGAATAGCGGTTTAGCTGGTAGAAAATGTTACAAGTTGTTCGACTATTACTCGTAAACTAGTAGAGTCTACTTAGCCGTGATAATTTTCTTTTTAATTTCGTTACATATGCTAATACTGTGAAAACTTTTCATATATTCAAGAATAGCTGTTTAGCTGGTAGAAAATGTTACAAGTTGTTCGACTATTACTCGTAAACTAGTAGTGTCTACTTAGTCGTGATAATTTTCTTTTTAATTTCGTTACATATGCTAATACTGTGAAAAGTTTTCATATATTCAAGAATAGCGGTTTAGCTGGTAGAAAATGTTACAAGTTGTTCGACTATTACTCGTAAACTAGTAGAATCTACTTAGCCGTGATAATTTTCTTTTTAATTTCGTTACATATGCTAATACTGTGAAAACTTTTCATATATTCAAAAATAGCGGTTTAGCTGGTAGAAAATGTTACAAGTTGTTCGACTATTACTCGTAAACTAGTAGAGTCTACTTAGTAGTTATTTTCTTTTTAATTTCATTATATACGCAAATACTGTGAAAACTTTTCATATATTCAAAAATAGCGGTTTAGCTGGTAGAAATGGATACACCTACCTCAAAAATGACCACTTTTAAGTTTAATATTTCGTGAACCTATTTAGTAGCGCCCTATACAATGAGGTATGTGAATAAAAATAATCAACTCTACATGTAATAAAGATACCCTAAAAATGTACTAAGAGATATGCTAAACAAATTTTTTTAAAAGATTTTATTTCATAACTTTGTCGGCGTTATAACTATTTATAACCACTGCATATTTCTAATTATGTCATTTGTGTGTTCTAATTTTTAGCAACGTAAGAATAATTTACATCGCTCAAGAAGATTAGCGTCACTAACCAAGCTAAGGTCACTTAAAAGAGTTCTTGATTCATAATTTATTATCCGCATTTAAATTTTATTCTAAAATCTGTGAATACACTATTTTTAATATGAGGAAACAATAAAGCCGATTTCTACGTATATCAATTACGGTATATTTGGTATTCACTGTAAAAATGTTATCATGCTTCATAATCACGTGATTCAATTCGTTTTACTCGTGAAGGAATAAAATTCCATAAATCTCTATCAAGATGACACTTAATGAACTGAAACGAGTCGTTAAAATTTCCCCCTGACTCATTGACGAGAATTGAGATTGAACAGTGTGAGCAGTTGTCTATTAATTTCGTTTACGATATAACGGAGTCTTAGATTATTGTTAATTGATACATTTCGGACAACGCACACGAGCCCACGCTTCAACCGTTTTGGTTCTCCAGAGACCAAATTTCACAATACGCGTCAACATGATAAAGTTATTGATGATTACTTCTGCTTCATCAGTGATGGATGTATATAAATTTATAACGTATTTAAGAGTAATAATAATTGGCACATTTCTGAATATATGTTTTCAGTTATTATTTAGTTACTATTAACAGAAAGTAAGTGTTGCGACCGACTTTTGAAAAGATGCAATCTTAATTTAGTTGTTCCATGCGCTATCATTTAATAAGATTTCCGTACAGTACATTGTTATTACTTACGTAAATATTAGAGATTATTATTCTCCACAACATTTTTAAATTATTCGTTGTTATTATAACTATTAAAATTCTTTAAAACACATAGGGAAAATCAATTTCTATATTTGTTACGCATAATTCCTATGGCTTTTTCTTGACGTATAGAAATTTTCTCATTGGCTAAAATCGGTTGTATCGGTAAAAGTTATACCTAAACGACACAATTTAATCAGTTACCATTTCGTGAGTTATCTGAAGATTACAATTATTTAATCGTATGTTTTTGTTTTGATTTAAAAAAGTTTTTATTTTTCTTTTGTTTACTATTACAGAATATTACAAAAAAAATTTCGAAGATCTCTATTTCATTGTTGCTCTTATATCTTCCTATGCTATTGAATTACCTAAAGTCACGTCACGTAATTTTGTAGTGATTTTATTTCCAGTAGGTTCATTTTCCTTTCTTATCTTTAGTACAGTTGTAATATTATAGAATATTAAAAAATATTTTCGATGGCCACTACTGCATTGTTGCCTTATATTTTCCTATGCTATTGTATTACATAAAGTCGCGTCACGTACTTTTGTAGTGATTTTATTTCCAGTAGGTTCTTTTGCTTTCTTATCTTTAGTATAGTTGTAATATTATAGAATATTAAAATATATTTTCGATGGCCACTATTTCATTGTTGCCCTTATATCTTCCTATGCCATTGTATTACATAAAGTCACGTCACGTACTTTTGTAGTGATTTTATTTCCAGTAGGTTCTTTTGCTTTCTTATCTTTAGTATAGTTGTAATATTATAGAATATTAAAATATATTTTCGATGGCCACTATTTCATTGTTGCCCTTATATCTTCCTATGCCATTGTATTACATAAAGTCGCGTCACGTACTTTTGTAGTGATTTTATTTCCAGTAGGTTCTTTTGCTTTCTTATCTTTAGTATAGTTGTAATATTATAGAATATTAAAATATATTTTCGATGGCCACTATTTCATTGTTGCCCCTTATATCTTCCTATGCTATTATATTACCTAAATTCGCGTCACGTACTTTTGTAGTGATTTTATTTCCAGTAGGTTCATTTTGCTTTCTTATCTTTAGTACAGTTGTAATATTATAGAATATTAAAATATATTTTCGAAGGCCACTATTTCATTGTTGTCCTTATATCTTCCTATGCTATTGTATTTTATAAATTCACGTCACGTACTTTTGAAGTGATTTTATTTCCAATAGGTTCATTTTGCTTTCTTATCTTTAGTATAGTTGTACTATTACAGAATATTAAAAAATATGTTCGATGGCCACTATTTAATTGTGGCCCTTATATCTTCCTATGCTATTGTATTTCCTAAATTCGCGTCACGTGCTTTTGTAGTGATTTTATTTCCAGTAGGTTCATTTTGCTTTCTTATCTTTAGTACAGTTGTAATATTATAGAATATTAAAAAATATTTTCGATGGCCACTATTTCATTGTTGCCCTTATATCTTCCTATGCCATTGTATTACATAAAGTCACGTCACGTACTTTTGTAGTGATTTTATTTCCAGTAGGTTCTTTTGCTTTCTTATCTTTAGTATAGTTGTAATATTATAGAATATTAAAATATATTTTCGATGGCCACTATTTCATTGTTGCCCTTATATCTTCCTATGCCATTGTATTACATAAAGTCGCGTCACGTACTTTTGTAGTGATTTTATTTCCAGTAGGTTCTTTTGCTTTCTTATCTTTAGTATAGTTGTAATATTATAGAATATTAAAATATATTTTCGATGGCCACTATTTCATTGTTGCCCCTTATATCTTCCTATGCTATTATATTACCTAAATTCGCGTCACGTACTTTTGTAGTGATTTTATTTCCAGTAGGTTCATTTTGCTTTCTTATCTTTAGTACAGTTGTAATATTATAGAATATTAAAATATATTTTCGAAGGCCACTATTTCATTGTTGTCCTTATATCTTCCTATGCTATTGTATTTTATAAATTCACGTCACGTGCTTTTGTAGTGATTTTATTTCCAGTAGGTTCATTTTGCTTTCTTATCTTTAGTATAGTTGTACTATTACAGAATATTAAAAAATATGTTCGATGGCCAATATTTCATTGTTGCCCTTATATCTTCCTATGCTATTGTATTTCCTAAATTCGCGTCACGTGCTTTTGTAGTGATTTTATTTCCAGTAGGTTCATTTTGCTTTCTTATCTTTAGTACAGTTGTAATATTATAGAATATTAAAAAATATTTTCGAAGGCCACTATTTCATTGTTGTCCTTATATCTTCCTATGCTATTGTATTTTATAAGTTCACGTCACGTACTTTTGAAGTGATTTTATTTCCAATAGGTTCATTTTGCTTTCTTATCTTTAGTATAGTTGTACTATTACAGAATATTAAAAAATATGTTCGATGGCCACTATTTCATTGTGGCCCTTATATCTTCCTGTGCTATTGTATTTCCTAAATTCGCGTCACGTGCTTTTGTAGTGATTTTATTTCCAGTAGGTTCATTTTGCTTTCATATCTTTAGTACAGTTGTAATATTATAGAATATTAAAAAATATTTTCGAAGGCCACTATTTCATTGTTGTCCTTATATCTTCCTATGCTATTGTATTTTATAAATTCGCGTCACGTGCTTTTGTAGTGATTTTATTTCCAATAGGTTCATTTTGCTTTCTTATCTTTAGTATAGTTGTACTATTACAGAATATTAAAAAATATGTTCGATGGCCAATATTTCATTGTTGCCCTTATATCTTCCTATGCTATTGTATTTCCTAAATTCGCGTCACGTGCTTTTGTAGTGATTTTATTTCCAGTAGGTTCATTTTGCTTTCTTATCTTTAGTACAGTTGTAATATTATAGAATATTAAAAAATATTTTCGAAGGCCACTATTTCATTGTTGTCCTTATATCTTCCTATGCTATTGTATTTTATAAATTCACGTCACGTACTTTTGAAGTGATTTTATTTCCAATAGGTTCATTTTGCTTTCTTATCTTTAGTATAGTTGTACTATTACAGAATATTAAAAAATATGTTCGATGGCCACTATTTCATTGTGGCCCTTATATCTTCCTGTGCTATTGTATTTCCTAAATTCGCGTCACGTGCTTTTGTAGTGATTTTATTTCCAGTAGGTTCATTTTGCTTTCATATCTTTAGTACAGTTGTAATATTATAGAATATTAAAAAATATTTTCGAAGGCCACTATTTCATTGTTGTCCTTATATCTTCCTATGCTATTGTATTTTATAAGTTCACGTCACGTACTTTTGAAGTGATTTTATTTCCAATAGGTTCATTTTGCTTTCTTATCTTTAGTATAGTTGTACTATTACAGAATATTAAAAAATATGTTCGATGGCCACTATTTCATTGTGGCCCTTATATCTTCCTGTGCTATTGTATTTCCTAAATTCGCGTCACGTGCTTTTGTAGTGATTTTATTTCCAGTAGGTTCATTTTGCTTTCTTATCTTTAGTACAGTTGTAATATTATAGAATATTAAAAAATATTTTCGAAGGCCACTATTTCATTGTTGTCCTTATATCTTCCTATGCTATTGTATTTTATAAATTCACGTCACGTACTTTTGAAGTGATTTTATTTCCAATAGGTTCATTTTGCTTTCTTATCTTTAGTATAGTTGTACTATTACAGAATATTAAAAAATATGTTCGATGGCCACTATTTCATTGTGGCCCTTATATCTTCCTGTGCTATTGTATTTCCTAAATTCGCGTCACGTGCTTTTGTAGTGATTTTATTTCCAGTAGGTTCTTTTGCTTTCTTATCTTTAGTACAGTTGTAATATTATAGAATATTAAAAAATATTTTCGAAGGCCACTATTTCATTGTTGTCCTTATATCTTCCTATGCTATTGTATTTTATAAATTCACGTCACGTACTTTTGAAGTGATTTTATTTCCAATAGGTTCATTTTGCTTTCTTATCTTTAGTATAGTTGTACTATTACAGAATATTAAAAAATATGTTCGATGGCCACTACTGCATTGTTGCCTTATATTTTCCTATGCTATTGTATTACATAAAGTCGCGTCACGTACTTTTGTAGTGATTTTATTTCCAGTAGGTTCTTTTGCTTTCTTATCTTTAGTATAGTTGTAATATTATAGAATATTAAAATATATTTTCGATGGCCACTATTTCATTGTTGCCCTTATATCTTCCTATGCCATTGTATTACATAAAGTCACGTCACGTACTTTTGTAGTGATTTTATTTCCAGTAGGTTCTTTTGCTTTCTTATCTTTAGTATAGTTGTAATATTATAGAATATTAAAATATATTTTCGATGGCCACTATTTCATTGTTGCCCTTATATCTTCCTATGCCATTGTATTACATAAAGTCGCGTCACGTACTTTTGTAGTGATTTTATTTCCAGTAGGTTCTTTTGCTTTCTTATCTTTAGTATAGTTGTAATATTATAGAATATTAAAATATATTTTCGATGGCCACTATTTCATTGTTGCCCCTTATATCTTCCTATGCTATTATATTACCTAAATTCGCGTCACGTACTTTTGTAGTGATTTTATTTCCAGTAGGTTCATTTTGCTTTCTTATCTTTAGTACAGTTGTAATATTATAGAATATTAAAATATATTTTCGAAGGCCACTATTTCATTGTTGTCCTTATATCTTCCTATGCTATTGTATTTTATAAATTCACGTCACGTGCTTTTGTAGTGATTTTATTTCCAGTAGGTTCATTTTGCTTTCTTATCTTTAGTATAGTTGTACTATTACAGAATATTAAAAAATATGTTCGATGGCCAATATTTCATTGTTGCCCTTATATCTTCCTATGCTATTGTATTTCCTAAATTCGCGTCACGTGCTTTTGTAGTGATTTTATTTCCAGTAGGTTCATTTTGCTTTCTTATCTTTAGTACAGTTGTAATATTATAGAATATTAAAAAATATTTTCGAAGGCCACTATTTCATTGTTGTCCTTATATCTTCCTATGCTATTGTATTTTATAAGTTCACGTCACGTACTTTTGAAGTGATTTTATTTCCAATAGGTTCATTTTGCTTTCTTATCTTTAGTATAGTTGTACTATTACAGAATATTAAAAAATATGTTCGATGGCCACTATTTCATTGTGGCCCTTATATCTTCCTGTGCTATTGTATTTCCTAAATTCGCGTCACGTGCTTTTGTAGTGATTTTATTTCCAGTAGGTTCATTTTGCTTTCATATCTTTAGTACAGTTGTAATATTATAGAATATTAAAAAATATTTTCGAAGGCCACTATTTCATTGTTGTCCTTATATCTTCCTATGCTATTGTATTTTATAAATTCGCGTCACGTGCTTTTGTAGTGATTTTATTTCCAATAGGTTCATTTTGCTTTCTTATCTTTAGTATAGTTGTACTATTACAGAATATTAAAAAATATGTTCGATGGCCAATATTTCATTGTTGCCCTTATATCTTCCTATGCTATTGTATTTCCTAAATTCGCGTCACGTGCTTTTGTAGTGATTTTATTTCCAGTAGGTTCATTTTGCTTTCTTATCTTTAGTACAGTTGTAATATTATAGAATATTAAAAAATATTTTCGAAGGCCACTATTTCATTGTTGTCCTTATATCTTCCTATGCTATTGTATTTTATAAATTCACGTCACGTACTTTTGAAGTGATTTTATTTCCAATAGGTTCATTTTGCTTTCTTATCTTTAGTATAGTTGTACTATTACAGAATATTAAAAAATATGTTCGATGGCCACTATTTCATTGTGGCCCTTATATCTTCCTGTGCTATTGTATTTCCTAAATTCGCGTCACGTGCTTTTGTAGTGATTTTATTTCCAGTAGGTTCATTTTGCTTTCATATCTTTAGTACAGTTGTAATATTATAGAATATTAAAAAATATTTTCGAAGGCCACTATTTCATTGTTGTCCTTATATCTTCCTATGCTATTGTATTTTATAAGTTCACGTCACGTACTTTTGAAGTGATTTTATTTCCAATAGGTTCATTTTGCTTTCTTATCTTTAGTATAGTTGTACTATTACAGAATATTAAAAAATATGTTCGATGGCCACTATTTCATTGTGGCCCTTATATCTTCCTGTGCTATTGTATTTCCTAAATTCGCGTCACGTGCTTTTGTAGTGATTTTATTTCCAGTAGGTTCATTTTGCTTTCTTATCTTTAGTACAGTTGTAATATTATAGAATATTAAAAAATATTTTCGAAGGCCACTATTTCATTGTTGTCCTTATATCTTCCTATGCTATTGTATTTTATAAATTCACGTCACGTACTTTTGAAGTGATTTTATTTCCAATAGGTTCATTTTGCTTTCTTATCTTTAGTATAGTTGTACTATTACAGAATATTAAAAAATATGTTCGATGGCCACTATTTCATTGTGGCCCTTATATCTTCCTGTGCTATTGTATTTCCTAAATTCGCGTCACGTGCTTTTGTAGTGATTTTATTTCCAGTAGGTTCATTTTGCTTTCATATCTTTAGTACAGTTGTAATATTATAGAATATTAAAAAATATTTTCGAAGGCCACTATTTCATTGTTGTCCTTATATCTTCCTATGCTATTGTATTTTATAAGTTCACGTCACGTACTTTTGAAGTGATTTTATTTCCAATAGGTTCATTTTGCTTTCTTATCTTTAGTATAGTTGTACTATTACAGAATATTAAAAAATATGTTCGATGGCCACTATTTCATTGTGGCCCTTATATCTTCCTGTGCTATTGTATTTCCTAAATTCGCGTCACGTGCTTTTGTAGTGATTTTATTTCCAGTAGGTTCATTTTGCTTTCATATCTTTAGTATAGTTGTGCGAGGTGTAAAAAGTATTTAAGCTGATTCCTACGGCCATTGTATAATTTAACGTTAAAAGGACATGGCCGAATTTATTCCGAAATTTTCAGCTGCTACGTCCGAATTTGTACCGAAGTTTTCAGCTGTTAAAGCCGAATTTATGCCGAAGTTTTCAGCTGCTACGTCCGAAGTTTTCAGTTGTTACGTCCGAATTTGTGCTGAAGTTTTCAGCTGTTACAGCTGAATTTATGCCTAAGTTTTCAGCTGTTACGCCGAAATTAAAAGACATGGCTGAATTTATGCCGAAGTTTTCAGCTTTTACGCCCTCTAAAGTTTCAATATGAGAACTTGTGAATATTAATTCGTTTCATAAGAAATATTTTATAAATGCACCTTTTTCTTTTCGAACATTATGATTCTTCCTGAACGAAGTATATCAATTGACTTAGAAATAATGAGCAAAATAATATCTAGTTTGTAGTTACATGTACTCAGATATTACAATTAGCTCAAAATGCAAACTACGTAATACAATTTTTGAAATGACTCGTAGGCTCGCGTCTCGTAATGAATCCGCACATCTATAATACGAATGATTTAACGGCGGGCTTTCCCCATCCGATAACGCGCCGCGCGCCACTAGAGCGTGCAACACGGACGGGGAAAACGCTCGTTTGTTTACGTCTTACAGCAGGTCCCGTTTCGCACGGCCGGTCTCTTGCCCCTGTTACATATTCCGTTTTGCGGTGGCGAGTTATGAAATAGCCCTTCCGCTTTCACTAATTTGGATAAATGCGTTTGTATTTAACGGCTATGCGGACTCTTGATGGTTCTTCTTTATTCTTTAGATTCTAGCTGACGACAGGCGAAGAAAGGCAGATTCTTGGCCAATACGTTGCTGTAAATGTAGCGTGGGTTGGAGCCTCGCTTATGATCTTTCATAATTGGCGAACTTTAGCAACCGTTTAGCTTCTCCGATAGTCAAATGTTGGTTCTGAAGATATACCCTGATGTTACTTGTCCATATCTTTGCTGCTTTGCGTTAGTCTTTTCAGGCAAGTTTTACCCGTCAAACAAGCTTGAGTAGTAAACAATCCGGTTTGATATGATAAACGTGACCAAACCGCTTAATAGATAGATGCATCTATTTTTCTTCCTACATCAATGCAGTCCGCGTTAAAGACGGTTTGCATTAGTAATATCCTTTAGGTATATTCATAAAAATCTCTCACTGCTATACACCACTAATCCCTACAGATTCAAAAGTCTCTTAATGATGTTTTTGCTACCATAATTTATTTTCTTTTATGCACACACTTGCTTTTGCTTGCAGCTTCGCCCACAAGAATGTTTCATAAAGACGGAGAGGTTTATTCCTTGATCCACTATCTAAACTTTGCAACATCGCTCTATAAAAATACTATCCGTTTTGCTGATTTAATGATAAGCTTAGTATACATAACACGTAACCTAAATCGAATTGTGTGTGCGCAAAATTAACAATAAGATAAGTAGTAGTGTTCAATAAGATCGACAAAGATGCGATAACCTTTATATATTTTTAACATATACTATTTTTTAGTTTTAATTTATCAATGTAACTAAATCAAGACAATTTTCAACAAATATTTAAAAATTAAGAAAAGCTAAAACAATTATATAGATCAAGACAAATTAAATCTACATTTAAGCGCTTTATTTATATTGAGAAGAGATTATTAAGGCAAATAATTTGAAAAGAAAAATATTTTTTTTTATGTTAAGAAGAATTTTATGATTAATAGTTAAAATATTTTAAAACAATAAAATTATAAAAGTACCTAATTAGTATTATATAAGAAGTTTGAAATAATTTAAAGAATTATTTTATTTAAAGTAAATTTAATTTATTTTATCTTGGGTGTGAGAGTTTATTGTATTCTCAAACTTAAGAGTTATTTTATTAATTTAGTTAATGTAGCATAATGACTAAAAATAATTAATTAGATCTTTTATGATAATTAGAATGTTTTTTAAGAAATAAAGAAGATTTTCAATATTATTAAAATATTTTATTGGATTAGCTTTAAAAAAATTATGTAAATGATAAATTTATTGATTAGTAATTGTTAAAACGTAGGATTGAAAAAAGAGAGCGGGAACACAGGAAAATAATGAATGTAATTAAAAATATTACATTACATTTATATAAAATATATTTAATATTACATTTTGAATAAATAAAATTTTCACTTCAACACCATTTGAGGGGTAGTCGAAAAAAAAACTATCTCAAGTTCCCATGTGTAGGAGGGTACCTCAAAAAATGTTTTTAAATTGAATAAACTCATAAACCTGCAAAATATATATAATCACAAAATATTTAAAAATTTCATAGCTATTGCGCTGTGATATATATACAGAAGAACGGATGGACAGACATGATAAAAATTTAAGGTTCCTTGTTTGCTATGGAACTCTAAAAAAGCAAATCTATATTTCTAACCTTAGAATATAGAGTTCATTATTCTAAGTTTCTAACGGTATAAAATTACATTCATCGATACAAAGAACTATTAATTTCATGAACAAATTATTGATGAGACGATTAAACTTAGCATTAATGTCAAATAAATATCTTTACACAAAAACTTAGTAATTCATGATATATTATTCTGTAAATTGTCCTGTATGTCGTAGTCATATCTGTGTGTTTTTGAAAATTAATTCAAAATGTACGGTATTAATTCTTTATAAATTACGTTCGAAATATGCATTTATCTGGGTTATTTTTATGTGTAGCACACAATCAAGACAAGACCACATCACCATTGTTCTAAATAAACACACTCATTTTAACAATATAATGACAAAATTGCCAAAAAACAACGAACACAATTTTCTGCATGCTTCCAAGTGCCTCCTGCATTCCAAAAAATGATTCTAACAGCTTTTATTTTGCTATTTCTGTTTAACACGTAACATTGTTATTATGCATCATCGCACTTACTGTCACTTTCGTTTGTCTATCAATTTAATATAAATGTAAAGTCTTCTGTTGACATAATTTAGTGCTAAAATTTTTATTATTGAATGAAAACACCGATTTCCTTACTACGTGATATATTTTATTTTCAGAGTAAAAATGTTATATGTTTAATGTAAATATGTAATTTCGAATGATAACAGATTGTGTGACAATTTTCGTAAAAATCTGTCTGCCTTTTCAGTCATGACTGAATAAATTTTTTTGTAATATTAGTTAGGATAATATATATATACTTAAGTTTATACATTATTAGACTCAATAAAGTAATGTAAACATTGATATTATGATTAATTTTTTTAATACTTAATTTAAAGAAATACTTTATTACTGCCTTCAGGCCTGCGTCACTATGATGCCGTCACACAGTGGCATAGCGGCCATGAGTTCACCAGCGCCCTACATTGTGACGACTTCAGCGTCACAAGTTCGGCAGGGTGGCACGCTCCGGGTTACGATATCTAGCCCAACCAACACGCCTATCGCTGGCTTCCTTCTACAAGCCAGACAAGTTCAGGTAAGGATTTTACCATTAATTTCAACACACGTGAAAACTTGTTAGTTCAAATCGAAGTGAGAGGTATTGAAGGGTAAACTAGCTAATGACGGATTTAGTGATTTTTAAGACTTTGAGAAGAAGTTTCATCATTGAGCTCTACTTTCTATATAATTATTTTATATTCCCACAAAAATGTCGTCTGAAAAAAATCATACCTCCCCTAACTCTACTTTTCACATCCATTTAATTTCATATTCCTCTTCCCTAATTCTACTCCTTTTTTTCCAATCTGTCAATCCTAATCCATATATTACTTCTGTGTTTTTATCAAAAATTTATTTTTATTTCGTTACCACTTTTTGCTATCAACCTAACCTAGTACTTCATAAATGCATTTAAATTCACTTAACTGTAAGAGATTGCTCCTGTAGTAATAAGTTTACCAGATGATTAGTCATCAGAGAAATAAATAAAATCAGGTTAGGCATGTTCCGTGCTAAATTTGTTTCTATTGATCTCTGTGATCCATTTTGTTATTTTTTTTAATGCTAAATACATTCATATTGCGATACTCATTATATTTCCTGCATTTTTACCTTTTCCTACATTACGCCATTTTATAGGTCAGAAAGTGTCAGTGAAATTATTATCTTTAATTTATCTCTGTATGACTATCTGAAATTCATATTTTTTTATTTCACAGGATTCAAACATCATTTTGGGCAAATTCACTAGCCTGCCCAATGCACAGGTGATGCATTATACAACTTGTAGCCACCAGAATGACTCAGTAACACACAGCAATACAGAAACAAAAACTGGTCTCACATTTGACTGGCAGGCTCCTGATGACTACCTTGGGGCATTCTTTTTCAGGTAATTTTCTAATCTTTCTCTAATACACAATAATTAATTATAATTCTAATATTCTTTCAGAAATTCATGGTAGAAATATTTTGCTCTGATTATTTTGTTCTTTCTAATGTTGTGTAAAGACAAATCTACGGTAATAGATGTACAATTCAGAAAATAATAAACTATTTGATCTTTTAGTTTAAAAAATAGGTTTAGTCATTAATCCAACTAGCTTTTTTATCAAACACATTATTTTTCTCAAAAATATTACATGGACTAACAATATATTGAGTCTACGAAATCCCTACCCTATTTTCTTAAGTTAAATTAATGTTGCTTTTTTTTATGATTCTATGCACATGTTTTCTCACTGTACGATTTTGCTGTCTGTCTGTTGGAGGTCTCTAACTCCTAAATGGGATAACCTATAGGTCTACATTTTATACATGTTTGTAATTTGACGATTCAAAAGCAAAAGTTTTTATTAAAATTATATAAAACTTTATATAAAGGAAGTGGTAGCAGGAAAATATCTTTTTTCTATGGATGAAATAGATTTGCCAATGTGTCAGAATCAAGCCAGAAGAAGGTCTAGTTTGTTACCAGGTCATTCTTAAGGGTGTTAAACTTAATATCTATACCTGGAATTCCTAGATAATATTACAAAAACCCTGTGTTTAAGCAACAAATACTAAGATTATTTTCAACTATAATATTTTGTAAGTAATGGGTAAAGAGTCATGTCTTTATTTATTACTCTCCTCTATGATATTGTTTTTAAAATATTTAGATCTGCCAATATACAATACTCTATCGTGCAGTTTTTAACAATTAATTATTTTTTCATAGATTTAAATATATTTGTAACTTTTTTTGAATACACGAACCTAATGCTTTAGACAAAATTTTAAGTTGAATTCGTACAAAATACATTTATTTAAACTTTACAGAGCCACTGTAGCACAAGGATACGCTCAATTCTGGACCAACATAGAGTCGTCTCTAGTGGAAATTGTCACCCCAGATACAGTCATAACAACAACCGTCCCGTCTGCTACAACTATCCCAACAACTACAGTGCCTTCTTTACCTGCTTCTGTAGTAAGTTTAATATTGTGTTATACCAAAATTAATGTTTGTTTTTGTATTCATTTTTGTTATTAATAGGTCTCTGATACATTGAATGCTTAACTTGAAATTGAAAATACACCTCTGGGCCTAATTATTTATTTTTACGTATTGCAGTAGATTTATCACTTCAAAAAAATCCATACAAGCATAAGCGTCTTACATGTTATAAATATATAATATAAATAAGACAATAGTGTTACTGACTCAGCATTCGACCTATTAATATATATTATATTTAATCAACATATTAATGAGAGTGATTATAACAACATTAATATAACCACATTTTTGTAACCTTGCTGTCCACTATAGTGACCACCAACAAACTTAGGCCTTTATGGAACAGTTGGTTCTTTATATAAACAAATTTCTGCCAAAAGAACTTTGATTTATTCTAAAAAATACTAATTCTCAAAAGTTAATAATGTATGAATGCTGATTTTAAAAAACCAGTTTAATAAATAAAAACTGTTCTAAAACAACATTTTATAGCACTAGTAACGATGGTATAGATTTAACGGTAACGATGGTATAGTACTGTTCACTTTATATTGTTGTTGACAATACCTCCAAAATCCTCTTAACAAAAGTTAGTGAAATTGTTTAAGTTAGTATATTTAATATCAAATCCCTGGTTCAATTTTATTTTCATGTAATAAAAAATAAATATAATATTGCGTTAGTTGATTCGCATTGTGATTACTTTTGAATACCTCAAATGCATATTCCCAATGTGAATGAATTTTTTAGATTATTAGGAAAATATATTCCCGAAAAATTTTTCTGTTTACACAGATATTTTAAATATTCTCAATTACACATTTCCGAGTTGATTTGTTTGCGAAACAGTAATGTACAGTGAACATCTATAGTATAAAATACATACCTAAATGTAATCTAAGTTCTCTGAGACTGTCTATATTCTTTTAAATGCTGTCATACATCTCTGGTGACTGGTGAATACTCACTTCGCTGACATTGGTTCCATGCCTTAGAAAAGGGTTGTGGGAATCAAAATATTTACAAGAACAACCAGACTAAAGGAGTCTAGCGAAATCGTAAAATTAAGATCTAGATACCATAGAGATTAATATAAAATAGAGAAATTTCTTTCATAAGTTTCCTTTTTATATGTATATGTCAAAATACCACAGGTTAGAATAATGTTTAAATTTTTGGGTGATTAGGAAAAACGTGATATAGTGCTTGTTTTAAATTAGGCTGCAAGTGTCATTGTGTTTTTATTTCTGATTAATACATTTCTAACTATTGCATACTTATTACCACTTGATTATCTAAATCAGAGGTTCCCAAACTTTTTTTCTCTTAGATCGCTTTCAAAATTTTATTGGTTTCGGTGGACCCCCTCCTGCTACATTTCTACCATATTCCCAAACCCAAACTTTTTTTCACGCCATCGTAGATCCCCGTCGAGTCCCCCGTGGACCCCTGGGGAGTCCACGTGGACCACTTTGGGAATCACTGATCTATATGATTTCCTATTTAAATTAAGTTTAAATTTTGGAATCCTTTTTAATCTATAACATGTATCCTTGGTCTTTGAATGTTACCAATTGTTTTTCATGGAAGTGATTATTAAAACTTAAGTTAATTAACCTAATTAACATACAAATGCTCAAAAAACATTAATTCCTTCACATTTCAAGAAAAAATTAAGTGATTTAGAAGATATTTTATTCTAAATAAAAAAAGTGTGAAAAGACTTCAATGTTCATAGATGTCTAATCTATATCTAATATATATAGTCTATAATCTAAAACTACATTAAAAAATTCCTAGTAATATGAATATGAGAACATATTACTTTTTAAAATTTAACTTTATATTTCAATTTAGCTTTGACAAGGTTTTTTTAAATATTTGACTTTTTGTTTGCTAACATCATAGCTTTCTTTAAATACATTCGTCATCTTTTACACGCTACACGTGAGATATTGAGCCCCTCTGGTGCACACGTCTATCCGTGTGGTGCCAGAATGAAAAGGTTATGTTTAACAGCACCATATACACTTGGCCATTTGAAAAACAATGAACTCTAATATCTAATATAGCAATCTACAACATACAGAAAGCTATAGCTATGAGTGTAGCCTACCTATTACAATGTAAGTTGATTGTCCCACTTAGATGGGCAGGGGGCAATCACCTTTACAAACATATCAGGCATGGCACGAGGCGATAGGCTTACTCAAAACATTCTTATTAAATCTGAACTATAGTACTTAAGTGATGTTACATAAAGCATTTTACCTAAGTGACGTTACTTAAAGCATTTTATCATTCCTAGTTTTGATACATGTTTTTTGACTGTGTGGGTTAATTTTAGTAAATAGAGATTTTCTATAGAACCATTTGAGACTAATGACGTAGTCATACATTTTTTTTATGTATTTCTAATGGTTTACATAGTGCATGCCAGGTAACCTTTCCAACATTTAGTTTTACCTTGACTTCATAATAATAGGTCAATTTACATAAACCGTCAATCAATCTGTCTGTCAGGGAAATCCAGGAAAAATCCTTTCACTACTTACTGAAATTAACCCATACGTTATTTTATACTATGTAAAGAAGATTAGTTTATCAGAAATATATATTATTTTATCAATTAAAATTTGATTATGAAATTGATACCACGACTATAAGATACTGCATCTAAAAATACTAAGACAATTATCTCATTAAATAAATACAACATTTAGATATAAAAATGTTTAACAAATTAATTTGTCAGGAAACACCAACGGCGACACCCATAGACCCTGTATACCAAGGCTGTGGAGATACCAAACTCTGTTTCGGCACAGTAGACAACTGCGTTTCATCAATGTCTTGCCCTGCTGTGGTGGCAGTTACTGCTGCAGGCGAAACTTATACTTTTGAAGTGCAAGCCATCAACAGTCCAGCTTACGTCGCTGCCGCTTTGAGTTACACGCGAGACATGGGAGACGCAAGTGCCATGGAGTGCGTGCAAGAGAACGGCAGAGTAAATCTGCATTCATCGTGGACTTTTAACAAAGTTGAACCCTATGTCACGAGAGAAAATGTGCCGAATATTCTGCAGCTGCAGAGTTCCTCATATAACGATGGAAAGCTGTATTGCAAATTTACGAGAGACGCCAATAGTACAGTGATGAATAATAATTTTGATTTAATTAATGGAAAATATGTTTTGATAGTCGTCGCCGGAAGTTCTTTGAAGGGTAAGTTGAATCGGTAGCTAGCTTTGCATAATTTTACAGGGAAGAAAATTTTGTATCTATGTTCGTTTGCATTTAAGGGTTTAACACAAAAATGACTCATTCAATTTTAATAAAACTTTTACCATCATATAGTTAATAGTGTCCACATGGACATCGGGTGTGTAATATGTTTTTAGGAAGTGGTCAGTGTATTGAGTATTGAGAAGTCAGTGTATTGAGAATAAAGTTGGTCAGTGTATTGAGTGCGTTTTAGAGTTAAACTTTTAAAATATTGTAGCTACATTTAACTAACTTATGTTATATTGTAGACGACAGAAAAATTTACAAAACTACAGATTGTATGTTATATGTCCCCTTTTCTCTTTCAAGTTAAACGTTATGTCTACGTAAAACAGTGTTTAGAAGAACTGTACATTACAAAGAAACCTATGGAAAAATTCCAGGACATATGTGATTGTCTTCAAGTACCGTTTTTATGTTAAATAATTTCCACACGTGCGTATTGTTCCATACTTGACTAAAGCTTGGCATAAACAACAGAACATTGAATAATTAATTGCATTTTGTTTTTATCACTTTTTTATGTTATAAATATTTACGTTTAATTAATTGAAATATTGTTAATCAATTAACTGTAAATATTTATAATATGAAAAAGAGTTTAAAACAAAATGCAATAATAATACTTTTGTCCAAGTAAAGCCAGAATGGGCAACTCGTAAAGAGGGAGTCAGTTGCTTGGTGGTATTATCATTTTTCGGTGATAAAAATAATGATAAATAGTTTTTACCCATTTCTCATGTCAGTTTGAGAATTTATCACTTGTCATATTGTAGCGTACTTGTTTATATTAAAAAATCTCACTCCCTCACATAGTTCGAACAGCTGCAGGTAATGTGAAATCTTTGATATCATAAACCAAAAAAAATGTATTTTCACTTATAACTATATATACAAATAATCATCTTGGGTCAAAAATATTTCAGTACAAGAATATTATATAAATAATGCAAAATTGTGTGTTTTCACATTTTTTGACACGACACCTGCACACAATGTCAACAATACTGATGTCGATTCTAACACAGCACTGGCACAATATTTACCATTTCCTACTAACCAAACTGACACGATAGTGTGTTGGAAATGTGTGCTCCAAAATGTTATATTTCCTTTTAAAATAGAATGCCAGCTACAAATAAATTATATTCGCTTTATGTTCTCTTATAATTAAGATGCGAAATATAAATTACCAAGCGATAGTAGTATTGGCTTCAGTTTTAGAAGGTACATACTATTTCCTATTTGAATAATTAATAACAACCCTGAAGCTTTTCTATACTATTAAGAAACTTTGAAAAACTCAGAAATCTAATGTCATTTTTTTGCTAACTTACATGGTTTTGATTCAACAATTCCTATCAGTCACTGCATCATACTTAAACTAACTCATTTTCAATAATTACCACATCTGCAAATCCCAACCCAGTCATTCGCCAGCTGACTACAGTTGATGTGATCGACAAAATTGATCTTGGTGCTAATATCGACTAATCTAAAAGCGACAGATACAAAGAGAAATATAGGATATTGCACCCATTCATATCGACATTGGTATTGTATAGGTGTCATGTCGACTAATGTGAAAATGTGCAGTAAAGTTCATTAATTATAGTAATATTAATCATAAGTGCAGTAGTAAAATAGCTGAGATCCTATCTTTTTATATTCCTGTACTTCTTTAGTGAAAGTTTATTAGCAAAGAAAAAAATTAGGAAAATTACTTACAAATTAGGGATTAGAAATCAAATTTCGACGCTATTCTTTGTACTGCGATTAGTTTTGAAATGAGTCTATAAAATGGCACATTCATACTATATATTTTTTTTTAATTTTAGAATTTACCACTTCAAAGATATTTTATATAGGTATATGTATTTAAAATGCATTAGAAAAGAAAACTTTTTTTGCAAGTTCTTTTTAATGATGTCATTATGACACATTATCAATTTAAGATCAATTCACTCATTATATTTTAAATTTATATCGGAAACAGGTAAAATTTGCTAAAAACAAAATTGTTTGAAATCTCAACTCACATAATTGTTTCTAAAACTTAAATACAGTAAAAATTACAAAATTCTTGGAATATTTTGAAACTTTTTTCAATTCATCTTTAATGATATAATTATGGCATATTTATTATGAATCTAAGATCAAGTCATTAATTTTGAAATTATATCAGACTCTGGCAGATGCTAAAAACAATTTTTTTTTAAATCTCAGCTTAAAATATTATTACTAAAACGTAACTATAGTTGGAAATTCTTCCTACTAATGGCTACAATTTTATTAACAGACGCAGGACGTGTAGGCTATCACGACCTTGGCCGTGAGAGGACTGGTGAACCAGTGTCTTTAGCTTTCACGGGTAGTGTAGGTGGAGCCTCCAAGGTACTCCTTCGTATTCACGGCTGCTTCATGGTTGCTGCTTGGCTCGGAGCTGCTTCCTGTGGAATTCTATTTGCGAGGTAAGTTACAGTCATTGTTACTGTAGTATAGATGGTAAAGCTTTTAGTATTTACCAGTTCTAATAACTTAATTTGGTCTTCAAGCTACCGCTTGAAATTTTTACTTAAGTATATTGACTTCAAACAAATCCATTAATGCTCGCCTGACACAAATCTCAGTTTATTAATGCTCACTTGATACAAATCATCTGGAAAAACCCGATGGAAAAACCCGGTGATATTTTAGACCCTCACAAATTTGAAAAAAAGGTAGTGGCTAATTCAAGACATGCATACAAGCAAAAGGATTTAAATGTTATCATTAAATTTTTTTCGTACAATTTATCTCATAAGGTCCACAAGTCGAGATTGTAAATTCGGGTTAATGTATAACCAGCTGTCCATTATGACACAAGTACTAAAATCGAAATTCCATAAACTGAAGTGTATCATTTAATTCATTGAATACTTTTATTAATACTTTAATTGAACGACTTGGTGGTATATGTATATTGCTCTTTTGAAATGCTTAAAATAAAATGTTAAAAAGTTTAGAATCAAATGAAGCAGAAAAAGTATCCTAACCATTGTATACCTGAACTCTACTTTAACGTTCGCCTCTCTATTGCTTATGTCATAAGGCTACAATAACTACATTAACAAAGTTAAAATAATTACAGATACTTCAGACAGACTTGGGTCGGCAAGAGTATTGGTGGCAAGGACATATGGTTTGTTGTAAGTACCCTAATTGTTTTTGAAGTTAAACTTCTATTGTGATAGTAGTGAGTTGGAAATATTTTAAAGCAGTATGCAAAGTAAAGCACAAAGAGAATGCAAATGCTGCAATAAGTCGATCTACTTTTAAAATATATTTTTAATGTTACGAAGAGTTAACTCAGAGCTAACACTAGCCGTACTATATCATAAATAAATTCAATATTTATAAGTAAATAAATTATTTTTTGTACTGCCATGTGAGAATAACTTATAATTAATGTAATTTTTTTAATAAAAGTGTAGTACTAGATTGATAAGTAAGTTTCGATATATTTTTGGTTTAGTCATTTGTATTTATCAGCTTTTTTACTGTAACAATATTAAAATTCAGCCATTTTAAAATGGGTCATTTTCGCAGTAAAAATTAAGTGATATGCAAAAATATTTTGTATGACTTTGTCTACTGTATACGTTTTTAGTCATAACAATTTTTTAAATATTAGTTAAGAAGCTTATAAATGGAAAACTTTGTTATTCAATACGTAGTGTAAATTAATATATAATATGAAATGAAATCCTGCCATTTTGCAACATTGCTAATCAAATAATAAATTCTTCCATCCCTATCCAGTAGTACAGAAAGTTTATGGTGCTGACATGGTTGTTGACCATGTGTGGTTTTATCATAATTCTGGGTATGAAATGAAATCCTGCCATTTTATTACATTGGTAATCAAATAATAAATTCTTCCATCCCTATCCAGTGGTAGAGAATGTTGATGGTGCTGACATGGTTGTTGACCATGTGTGGTTTTATCATAATTCTAGGTATGAAATGAAATCCTACCATTTTGCAACATTGATAATAAATTCTTCCATCCCTATCCAATGGCACAGAATGTTGATGGTGCTGACATGATTGTTGACCATGTGTGGTTTTATCATAATTCTGGGTATGAAATGAAATTCTGCTATTTTGCAACATTGCTAATAAAATAATAAATTCTTCCATCCCTATCCAATGGCACTGAATGTTGATGGTGCTGACATGGTTGTTGACCATGTGTGGTTTTATCATAATTTTGGGTATGAAATGAAATCCTGCCATTTTGCAACATTGCTAATAAAATAATAAATTCTTCCATCCCTATCTAATGGCACAGAATGATGGTGCTGACATGGTTGTTGACCATGTGTGGTTTTATCATAATTCTGGGTATGAAATGAAATCCTGCCATTTTGCAACATTGTTAATCACATAATCAATTCTTCTATCCCTATCTAGTGGCACAGAATGTTGATGGTGTTGACATGGTTGTTGACCATGTGTGGTTTTGTCATAATTCTGGTGGAGATGGGTGGCTGGTCCAACACCGGAGACAATCCTCACGCTATCACGGGACTTGTGACCGTCATTCTTTGCTTCATACAGCCTATCGGTAAGTACACTAATTTTTACATTCGTTACTTTCTGACTTCACATAGCTGTGCAATAAAGTCTTTTTGGTTTTAAGTGTGTAATGTCGAGTGATGTTGTTAATGTAATTTATGTGCTAAGAAATTTTTAAACCTGTGTCTAGTATTGTTTATACTTTTATGCTATTTAGATAAGTTACGTAGTCATCATAGGACTTAGGAAATAGACATAGTAATGCACTTATATGCTTATTAGCTATATGTATGGCTTTGTTTGCATTGTCGGCTAAATATCCGTAATTAGAAAGGTGCCGTAATAACCATCCTTTTTTCCTCATCTGTAATATGATATTTTATTGGTATTCCATACTGAAGGTTAAAAAGGAATACTTCTCGTCACACCTTTGGGTCCATTCATCCAAATGTCATGATTTTATAAAATGGTAATCTATAAAGATAAAATTTGACATAATTATATAGTTTGAAGACCAAAAACTATGTCAAGAAAAGAAATTAAACAAATCATTTCCTGAAATAAATATACATCATTAAAAAATTTATGTTTTACTAGTGATTGCTCTTATCCCGTTTCCTCCCACCATTTACGAATACATTGGACCGAATATCATTAAAAGGCAAATTTTTATTTTAATTTTCTTTCGAAAACCTTTCCATTTCTCTTAAACTATTAATGCAAATTATAAAATACAATTTTTATCTATCGGAAAAGCTTAAAATATCTGTGAAGCTTATCTTAATGTAGATTGATAAGGTGATTTAAACATTTCCACTTTTATCCCATACACTATTTTAATTTAAATAAAATTACCGTGGCTTATCATCTATGTAAGATAGATAAATGCTGTCGAAGAATTTTCCTCAGACCTGTTTTAGGCCTAAAATTACCATGTACATATTATTACTAGTGTACATATAATTCTTATGCCATTGTTTGTCATGAAAGCGGCAACAGCCCAGACCAGGGACTGTTCCTCTGAGATGTTGACTTTATTAACTATATCTCAAAAATATACTAATTATGTACATACTGTATAAGCCCATAACAATCTGGAAACTATAAGCTATCACATTGCGGAAGTTGTAAGTTAATAGTATTAGTAGTTTTTAGGTGAACCCTTAAAAAAACAAACAAACAGACAATACTTTCCTCATTATTATATGAGTACGTTCATTGAATACGTGCAAGTAAGGCACAAAAAAATATTCAATAACGTGAATGATGTATCAAGTGAAGACCGTTTTGTTGTAGAACTCATAAATATGTGAAAAAAGGAAAAAATATACTATAAATCAGAAAAATTTTAAAATATTTTTGCAAGGCTACAACGATATCAAAATTGAAAAAAAAACTTATAATCGACATTCCAAAATTCACCACATTTTTGTTATAAATCATTTAATTTTTTAAAACAATATTAATATTCAGGTTTTGTTTATAGTGAGTGAAAAACAATGTTTAATAAGAATTCCTTGTATTAAAATGTATAAAAAAAATACTAGTTTTTTTTTGTTGTTATTAAATAATTACAATGTAAACGTAACATAGACCCCAAGGTTGCACATGCACAACACACACTTATATACCATTATAGGTTTGCTTATTAAAGATGTGCGACATAAAAATTTAGTAATACTAAAATCTATAATTATACACTTTGCATCGTTCAACTTGTACTTGATCAATTTATCTCATAATACAACACCTTTCGGTTTTTTGAGGTGCCTTTTTTTGTCACTTTTTAATCTTTCAAGCACGCCTGTCATTAGTGGAATGACATGGCAACTTAACCACTCAAATAGTTAGGTTAATATGAGATAAACATGCAGACAGTTTAATATATTAAGGAATAGAATGAAATAACAAATCAAACAGTAATACCGTCGTCAGTAGCATACAGTAATTTTTGCCGCTATAATTTTTTGACAATTGTGTGCGATTGTATTTTGGTTTAAAACTTAACGATAAAATAAATTTTTGTCAGGATAGATGATTTTTTAAATGTTTACGTTTAATTATTGTATTTACTTTTTATGGTAACTACAAAAATTACTCTTTATAAAAGCTTTTCCTTTATAAACTCTTGTTTCTTACAGAAACAGGGAAATTTTGTTTTTATAATGTGTTTACTCATAACTGTTCAAAAATAGCACAAATGCTTCGACTATGTTGTGACTACATTTTTTTCTGTCTATGCAAAAAAATTCATTACAATAAAATTAACACTTTTGGAGTTACTCATTATTCTGTCGACATTACGCCAATATTACGTGAAAGTCGTCTTCGTACTTGAGGGATTATTCAACTTATATACTAATGTAGACTATTTTTCTTCATATTATGATTAATACTGTGTAGTGTATTTACAGAACTAAACTGTTTACAAAATGAAATAAGTTCGATAACTCAGAAGTAAAGAAACCACAAAAGTTATATTTATTAAATTTGGTTAATCTGACCATTTCTAGCTTTGATTTATTCCCCGTATGCACCACACACGGTGATGACTGTCAGTCTGAAAACCATTTCTGTTTATTAACTGTCAGTAAAGTCGGAACAAGAGCCTACTTTATCTTTACTCTACCGTGCCTTATTGCACGGTCCAATCCATACAAAATAGGTTTTTAACTATCATTAAATCCGTCAGAGTGTCTTGACCGTGTGTAGTGCATACGGCCTTTAGTGTTTTAGTATAGTACAAAATTATATTCTTAAAAAATTAGATTGCACATGAAACAAAAATAAATAAAAATCGCTTTTACTAATACGGTTAAACTAATTTTACATTTCAATTTTCTACTCGAACTAGCTATGCATAGAGAAAATTGCTTTTTCAAGGTAACATAGCATAATAAGACAGTTTTCTTGTACAACTGGAATTCATAAATTTGATATCAAATTTAATTCTAACTTCATTACTTATTTTTTACAGAATTTGTATACACACCAAGTCCTCACTAAACCTCATTTAATATAATTGTCAAATTTGTAGGTGCCTTCTTCCGCCCACACCCTGGCACACCAAAGAGACCCATCTTCAACTGGGCACATTGGTTCATAGGAAACGCTGCACATATACTAGGAAGTAAGTACATGTTCTGTTCACTCAATGGCTTCGCACAATTTTGCAAGTACCACTTTCGTCAAGTGATTCTATGATGTTGGTTTATATACTTATTCAAGAATTAGACATAATAACAGCACAAACTAAAATAAAGTTAAGAAGCTGATGATCTTAACGTTTTTATAAGGTATACATAAACTATATATGATAATTTCATGTTTTTTGTTTTCCAGTTGTGACAATATTCTTTGCTGTGTACCTGACAAAGGCAGACTTGCCCGAGTGGACCATCTATATCCTGGCGGCGTTCGTTGTATTCCATGTCATCATGCACTTAATATTATCGGTGAGTATCCTAGTCTTACTGAGGTACCTGGGGCCTCATTTTAAAGTTAAATGTTTGTGATTAAGTAATATAGAAATTAGAATTAAACATCAACCGTATTTTATTAAGAAACTAAAAAACAGTACAACACTTCAATTTTTATAAATAATTTCAATATTAAAATGTATTTTCGAAAATTGAGCTATGGCAATATCTAAACAAACCCATTATCTAAATTACAAAATTTTTGGAACACATGTCTTTCAGATACAAACTAAATTTAAACTGATTACCTGGAAAACCAAATAGCTAATAAACTTGCCAGGGCTATCTTTAGCCAAGTGGGGAACACTGGCACTTTTGGATGGGGGACCCTCTGACAGCAGTTATCTCCTAAACTACTTTAACTTAAAAGAGGAGAAAAGACAATACCTTTCTTAAAACTTAAATTTTAATATTTTGAAAAGTAGATATTTAAAAAAGTTATAAATATACAAGAAATACTTTATGATTTGCAAAATCTTTTCAATTCCCGTCTTCATCAGTGACAAACCACTTATACCATTGTATTTCTTATTTAATTTCTCATTCTTTTTCATATTAGAATTTATTTTTATTTAAACATTCTCCCGTGATCGAAGATTTTTTTGTACAACAAAAGTAGTTATCAGTAATACCAATGTATTTTTGTCATCAATACGATCGCTCTCTAAGCTTTAAAATTCTCTTCCTAATTTGGAAAGCTCTGAGCAAAAACAGATTCTGTATGCATTTTTTTTTAACCATGACGATATTTTATCTTATCTTATCTTATGCTAACTAGAATCACAAACATAGGAAACACACCGATTATAAGTCCTAAGGTGAATTCAGTGCTTTCCATTAAAGAAAGAAGTCCTAATTGTGCGACTTTGAAATGTTTTCTCGTGCGACTTTGGTTTTTATTGTATTCAGAATTACTATTATTCAATTATGTCAAGATGAACCGACAGAATAAAAATATTATGGACATAGTAGATTAGGAATCATAGCCTCTGGTGATTCTCAGTTCACAAAATTATTATATTTTATATTGATAATTAATAAAGTCAGTCTTTAATTATATAAACACCATCGTCATATACTGCTTGAAGCCAGTATGCGTAGCAGAGATAAATTTTTTTCCTGGGCTTTCATCCAAAAAATTGGATAAGTTTAACCTTAAGATAATCGGCATCTTTAAATTTTTTATCATGTAAATCATAAGAAAGTGAATGAGACAGATGTTAATCAGAGGTCTGGAAAGTTTGGTGAGTGAGGAAACACAATCTATACAAGGGAAAATATTTTTACACGTCACTTTTGCTATGTATAAAATTTAGCAACGACTTTAACTCACTTGTGAGGGTTGTTCTGCCAATTATCTTGAATTTACTTGGAATTTGTTTCGATAAAGTCTTATAATTTTTCTAAATGTGATGCATCAGGTCACCCTGGATTATCAAAAAGTTCAAAATTTCCTTCTTTTAACTTTAGCACCCATGCTCGAGACTGTGTCATAGAGAACACCTTTACCCTATTGCCATGCATGTACAAACGTACATGCTTCAATCGCTATTTGCCCTAAACGATATTCATTAAGCAACAGCATCTAAGTTTTCTTCTCCAATTTTCCATGTTTTGTTTCTTCTTTACCCAGTCTAAACTCAATTATTAACTCGTCTGCCTGAAATATTTGAGAACTTTCTATACAATAATTTTATTAAGTTAAGTAATCATTACCTTGCAGAGGCATTTTCTTAATACTTCCCTTTGTTTTTGCTGATTTACGAAATTTATACAAAATAAATGTTAGCTGTAAAGCCTATAATATATGATGCTAATTTGACAAAATACATTTTTACACATGATAAAATATATGTTGGTAAAAACTTACTTAAAGAAAAATAATCAAACAATATTGATATAAAATTGGTAATATTTATGGTTATTTATCGATTAAAATTTTTAAAATTTAGTTACTACACAGACCCCAAAATTGAATATTGTGTCGTAGATAAGATGGTAGCAAAAGCGACATACAACCATTATATAATGGCTGTATGTCAAGAAGGCTGGATGATTATCAATACTATTTTAATTTTCAATATTTTTATAATATACTACAAAAGTATAGTATATTATTTACTAACTTTACTTCAGTTATCGCAATGTGTGAGTGACGGCCGAATCAGCAATGGCAGAGTCAACTCATTCCCCATGAAGGATATGATGAGCAGTAACAGGCAAGCGATGGCTGCAGATAAGAAGACTGATGCACCGGTAAGTTGCGAGCATCTGTATAATTGCTAGGAAATCTTTCTTTTATTTCATTAATGATATTTGTTTTTGAATTTCCACATGTATGTTCCTTAAATTCGTTCCAAACGTGCTAATATACTTGACTTGATATAAGGTCTTGTTCGGGCCATGAGATCAATCACAGGTTGAAACGTCAATAAATCTCGGTTTACAATTAATTTGTCAATTACATCCAAATGATAACACATTTATTAAAACATTTTCCATTTTTCTGAACATAATTTACTTTATTTGTAACTTATAACACGGAAAATGTTTATTAACTAAATGCTTTATTTTGTGCGTAAATGGATGTCAATATTGTTAATAATTTGTGATTATTTGATTAGTAGAAGACCCTTCTTTACAAATATAACTATTTTTAGGTTTATAACATCAAGATTAAAAAAGAGGGTTCCTGAATTAAGAAAATAATAGTGTAACTCTATCAATGAATTTTCTAAACAATAATGTGTGACTTTGAGTTTGGTATTATAGCCGATAGCTGCTGGGCGGCCTTATTGCTGTGGTTAATCTATGAGAAGGAGTTTAAACCACACAGTCCCGCTAGTAAAGAAAATCTAAAGTTTAAACTTTCTACAAAGTTAATCTTATGAAATTATGACTGAATCGTTGTTTAAACTCTGTCGGCAGTTTAAACTGTGATTAATCTTATGGGTCTAAGTTAATAAAAAAACCATATAATTATAATTTATATAACGTCGTTGGAATTTTCAAATGCCACAAGGGACAAAATCTGTGAAAATAAGTCACATATATAGACGGTGTGTATGATGGGAATAAGTATCGGACAAAGAAGGACGTTATTTGTTGACTGAAAAATAGTTAATTGTCATTAAAATAAAATTTAAAAGATGACTTTTTTTCAGAAAATTGAAAATAATATTCATAATTATTTGTTATTTTTCGTACACGATACTTGCACACATTATTCAGCGCCGGGGAATGACCAGCAAAAGACAACGAAGACAGCTGCCCGGGTAAGCACCGCGCTCCTGACAAGTATTGGATGTGTTAAAAAAAGTTATGTGTAATATTTTTTTGCACTCAATTAGAAAAAGGGTGTGTTTTACCTTTTCTTTCAACGAAAATTTATTCCTTTATAGCCAACGAATAGCGTCTTTCTTTGTCCGATACTTATTCCCGGACACCATGTATAGTCATATTCTCGAATTCTATCAAATAGTATAGTTAATGTTTTGATATTAAAATAAAAAGCTGTTTTTTAGGCCTATACAGATTTATTTTCTGTAAAGTACACAACTATTTAAAAGCTTAATTTGGCTGTTTATGTATATATAACTTAATTTTACATTTTTGTTCGTTATGCCAATTGCAGTTACCACACTCTGCTGAGCATTTAGATCTCGAGACAAGTCGCAGTATTTCTTATATTATTATCTGAAAGAATGACCCTAAAAATCACCCATTTGCGAGACCAACAATTTTTACTTAAATATTGTTATGAGATATTAATATAAAAAAAACTCAAATTGAGCATAGTTGACTGAGCTTAATAACATGGTCTACAGAGTAGAATGTATTAACAATGAAATATATTAGTGAAGACAATATGTACTCTACCCTAAAAACAAGTATTTTCTATAACTAGCTTATTAATCAAGCCCATTTTTTATACTTCACATTACAGCATAGCCGATTCCGACGCAGCCTCCTAGCTTTGTTTGTGACAGTAGTATTATTGCTAGTCATAGCCGTCATCTGTATAGTTGCCCTGGCGCCCATAGGCAGCACCGTCCAGTCTGTGTCCACGGCCATCAACAAGGCTATGGGCAGTACCTAAGCTGCTACTTATACAAATTGTGATAAATTTATGCAATGGGTGTTATGTGTATTAGCATTAATCTAATACACACTCTTGAAAGTGGAGAAACATATGCTGAAATTGCACTACTGTTGGATAGCAAAACGTTGTTTTTGACGAACTATTATCATGAGTGATTTATGTTAAAAGGTTTCTAGACATTGTTGGTTTTTTAAATACAAAAATTAAATGTGAATAGTTACAAGAAAAGTCGTAACCATTGAACTTCTGGAATAATTCCAATAAAAAAGTTTCCCGTAATCAATATAGATAGCACTGTGTACTAATTTATGCTGTGTTACATTAAAACACTGTAAGACCCATACAACGTTTTGCTGTCTGATGGCAGTATTTAGATACAACTCTCATATGTACATGGACACACAGTATGTTTGGATAGAACTCATAGGTATGTACTGTCAGCTATTCAAATGATGTCTCAGTTAAAAATATATGTCAGACTAAACGGTATGTGTGGCCCATACCTGTCTAACTTGCATTTGATGACGAAGCTGAGGTTTGACAGTATAAAGATCTGATCTGACTTTTCATATATAATGTTTGTCCTAGGTGTTAATTTATACACAGCTACATTAACATTTTTTAAACTACAATTTCACATACGTTTCTTCATTATGAAAAGCTAAGAAGTTAGATAGAAGACAATAGTAATAATGATAAATAGTACACCCTAAGATTAACGACACCGTGTTTCTGTAAAACATCACAAATAAAAAATATATTTAAGATAGTTTAGTATCAATACATGATAGGTCTATACATATAGAAATATGAGATAAGTATGTAAATATAAATGTAAGACATATATTAATATAGTTTTAAGTACTTTTTTAATATGGAATTTTTATATAAACAATTTTTGATTTGTTAATGATTCATTAATAATTATTAAGCTTCTATATACCTTATTGTTTGCCAAACTCCTATAGTTAAATAGAATATATTATGTTTCTGTATTGGCCCCAGGTAAATCGCACACATATTTACATAACCTAACTTTTAATTACTGTTTTTGCAGTTTAGAGCATCATATCAGAGTGGACAGTATTTAGTATTAAACTATACCAATAGAAATGCAGCATTTCTTATAACGAAATGGTGACTTCAAATGATGTAATGTTTTATAGCTCAATAATTCCGCAATGTCTGTATGATGAAGACCAATTTATTGTGTTGTTTTAAATGTAGCCTTTTTTCAGATTTATGTAACCTAATCGAATGGTTTGCTTTCCGAGAAACTGATATTCACTGGATAAAAAATGGTATTTAGAGTTTATATTCTAATTATTATTTGTACTAATTGAAAGCACATATAAATAATTAGGAATGTGGCAAAATTTTAATTGTTTAAATTATAAATTTCGAATATAATAGAAGTATAATAGAACACAATATCGACTAGTTGGTGATATCAACATATCTTAAAAAATATTTGAATTAATTGAAAATATTGACAAACTCTCATGGTAGGTGGTATAAAAGAGAGTCTCGTTATAAATATACTGACATAATAGTTCTATAAAATCTGTCATAACTATTATATATTACAGATTTTATAGAACTATTAAAAACAGTTTTTTAAAAAAGCATTTTTAAAACAAATAAAAAGCAAGCATACAAACCAGTATACCATACCAACCAAGCAGTCCACAACTCAAATAACAATTGTATTCACACAATCAAACTGAATGCAATGGATATCATTGTCTTTTTGATATCATTTGACTTTTAGTAACATTTGTCTTTTTGGCTTCAGTTGTATCTTTGCTATCATTTGTCTTTTTGATATCATTTGTCTTTTAGTAATATTTGTCTTTTTAGCTTCAGTTTTATCTTTGCTATCATTTGTCATTTCGATATCATTTGCCTTTTTGATATCATTTGTCTCTTTTCCACATACATAATAGATTGGACCAGAAACTATGTAACAGCACATTTATTAGTAGAGTATAGAAAAATTTATTTTTATGATTTTGCTATCCATTACACTTTCTCTAATGTTAAAAATTAAAAAAAAGTTTGTCATTTACATTATACTCACCCGTAAAGATATTATTTATTGATATTAAATATTTGGAGCAAGAAAACAATAGTTTAAATATAATTAAGTAGGCCATCTTATTTAGAGAAAAATATTAAAAACATTACTAGTGTATATTTCTTTGCATCATGTAACACTTTTTGTTTTAGAATGTATTATTACCTTAAAATATTGAATAATGTTGTCTATATTTAAATATGGCCATTTAAAGTTGTTTATTTACTATGGAGTTGGCTTAATTTTAATTGAATATTATTTATTTCTTCGGATTAATAAATTTAATTGAAAATGTTTATTTGTACATAAATTTTTATTTTTGTCATTATTTATCACAAGTGTAACTTGAACATTTGTTATATGTATAAAGAATATTTTTTTATGCTTTTTTATGTTTTTTTTGCAATGTTTATTTATTAGTACAGGAGAGTAATTAAATATGTTATTTTCTTTATTTTAGTTAAACAGGAGATGGAATCATTTTGTTTGATGTCATTAAATTTTGAATAGTTCCAAAACAAAATTCTAGAATTTGTAAAATGTTTTTTAAAATAAGATTTTAAAACACTCCCGATACCTAGTCTAGAATAATATTAGTTACCAATAATAATAACTTCAGTGAATAGAAAATTTAATTTTTTTTAATAAATTTTGCATGTATCTGTTAGTTATTTATAAGCCACTTGTCAGCTTACTGAGTGTGAAGTAAAAAAAACAGCAAAACTTATTTATTAAACTAAAATAAGTTGAAGATTTTCATTTCTATATGATTATATAAAAATAATCTGTGAAGTAACTACGTATCAACAGTATATATAAATTTTATGCAAACGTGTAAACGATTTCAATATTTTTAAGTCGCTTTGCTTTTAGTCGATATTCAGGGGAGACTAAACTTTTATATATGCTTTTAAGCATTCAAAATGTTAGTCATACAATATCGCATTTTGATATTGATTGATTTATCAGAATCTAAAAATAAAAACAATATGACTATAGCTATTCTCAATATATAAAACACAGGAAAACAGGAAAATCATGGAAAATAGAAGTGTGCAATTTTAGTAAAACATGCCATTGTCTTTCTGAAGCATATTTTTTGTATTTATCCACACAAAACACTATTAAACAAGTATTCTGTCTATCTGTGTACTTTTATTGTAGCTCAAAGATCAATGTTAAAATTTTTAATTAAAACATCCGTAGCATAAATTCAGTATAAATACCATGATATAGTAGGAGTAAAATGCATTATGTTTTTATATATTTGCCTAAGTTAATATACTTGTAAAAACACTAAATTTAGCCTTTTTTCTGTATTGTATTGTGTTGTGTATGATGTTCATTTATAATTTGGATCAAGGCAATGTTTGTAATGTATTATAGTTTTATGGTGAGCTTAATTATACATAATATAATAATTAATTTATATTAATTTGGCATTTTTATGTAAGATTGATTAAGCAAAAATTAAAATCTCCATTTTGCACAAACCATTTGTTGTTTTATTGTCTGCATAAAAAATATTATACAAGGTTAACTAGCTTTAGGTAATAGAACTTCATAATAAATTGGTTTTTATGAAAGAAGTAAGCGAGGAGTATAAGAACCACATCAAGTAACTTGTCCATCATCGCCATTTACCATATCTGGTGGGAAAATCAGTTCTAATCCTTTCATACACTGACGATATTGTTTTCTTTTTCGGTGATATTCTTTTTTAAATAAATGAGTTCTAATCCTTGTACATACTGATGATACTGTTTTCTTTTTATGATATTCTTTTTTTAAATAAATGAGTTCTAATCCTTGTATATACTGATGATACTGTTTTCTTTTCATGATATTCTTTTTTTAAATAAATGAGTTCTAATCCTTGTATATACTGATGATACTGTTTTCTTTTTATGATATTCTTTTTTTAAATAAATGAGTTCTAATCCTTGTATATACTGATGATACTGTTTTCTTTTTATGATATTCTTTTTTTAAATAAATGAGTTCTAATCCTTGTATATACTGATGATACTGTTTTCTTTTTATGATATTCTTTTTTTAAATAAATGAGTTCTAATCCTTGTATATACTGATGATACTGTTTTCTTTTCATGATATTCTTTTTTTAAATAAATGAGTTCTAATCCTTGTATATACTGGTGATACTGTTTTCTTTTTATGATATTTTTTTTTTAAATAAATGAGTTCTAATCCTTGTATATACTGATGATACTGTTTTCTTTTTATGATATTCTTTTTTTAAATAAATGAGTTCTAATCCTTGTATATACTGATGATACTGTTTTCTTTTTATGATATTATTTTTTTAAATAAATGAGTTCTAATCCTTGTATATACTGATGATACTGTTTTCTTTTTATGATTTTTTTTTTTAAATAAATGAGTTCTAATCCTTGTATATACTGATGATACTGTTTTCTTTTTATGATATTCTTTTTTTAAATAAATGAGTTCTAATCCTTGTATATACTGATGATACTTCTTTTTATGATATTCTTTTTTTAAATAAATGAATTCTAATCCTTGTATATACTGATGATACTGTTTTCTTTTTATGATATTCTTTTTTTAAATAAATGAGTTCTAATCCTTGTATATACTGATGATACTGTTTTCTTTTTATGATATTCTTTTTTTAAATAAATGAGTTCTAATCCTTGTATATACTGATGATACTGTTTTCTTTTTATGATATTCTTTTTTTAAATAAATGAGTTCTAATCCTTGTATATACTGATGATACTGTTTTCGTTTTATGATATTCTTTTTTTAAATAAATCAGTTCTAATCCTTGTATATACTGATGATATTGTTTTCTTTTTTTAAATAAATCAGTTTTAATCCTTGTATATACTGATATTATTTTTTTTAGATGATATCCTTTTTTAAATAAACCACTTCTAATTCTAGCATACTGTGATGATTTTGTATTATTTTTTGATGATATTGTTTTATTTTTTGATGATATTCTTTTTTTAAATAAATTAGTTCTAATCTTTGCATACGCTGATGATGCGATATAATTAATTGCAAAAAAACTTGGGAATTTAAAATAAACTTTTATGGCATTGAAAAATAAAGGAAAGAAAATGCAAACAATTATGAAGAAAAGTAGAAAACTGCTGAAGTAAATTTTGCTTACAAACCCTTTACTAGGCAAAAGTAATACTTAAAAAATCACTCCGCATTTAGCAATTTTTATTTCTAACTTTAATTTCCCCATAAACTTGTTTTATAATGATATGAATATTTTGTCGATACTTCGCAACATACTTCTTTCTGTTATTTCACAACATCCTAAAAATTTTTCTGACCGCCATTATATATGACAACATTTCAATCATGTCTCCATATAAAAATAAATATTTTCATAATTTATATTAAGCATGCTTAGCTGTAAATGTCAAGGGAACAAAAATTACTTCACATTTTGTGCCCTCGCATGGTAAGTTCAAGATGTTTTGTTATTTTTTGTATTGGATCAAAAGTATATATGTAACTACAAGTAATATATGTAACTACTCTGTGTGTATGCTTCTCTTAATTTAATTTTTAAGTTGGAACACTCTTATAATTTTCACATTAATTAAACTTTTTTTGTATTTTTATAATATTTATTTTTGTTTTATATTTTTACATTTTTATCATTGTTTTGTAATATAATTATCTATACTCCATTCAATTTCAAAAGAGAATCTTTGTAAACAAACCGATTTGACAGTTCAGATTTGTAAACCTTTTTCTTACATCCACGTTAGTAATTTAACATGGATTTATTTGCTATTTGCGATTAAAAAATATATTTATTTTTTATCAGTGTGAACATTTACACTGTATACACACGTGACTTAGATTAAGTAGGTTATATTTTATACTTAAGAGAAATTCATATAAGATGAAATATTTATAAATATTACTGTTTTATAAAAAAACAACTGGAAAAATACCAATAAATTTCTAACTAATGTATAAAAATAAAATAATATTTCACATAAAAATACACTCGTATTCCAACATCTTTGACGATATCACACCTTATATTACTGAGAAATATCATTACCGAACATATCAAATCTATTACAGAATATTTTCATTATAAATCTATCCATTAGATAGTTTATCAACATTAATAATGTTTGTTCAGTCATGCCACAGTGCTTATTAAGACATTGCTTTAAGTAGAAGTCTTCTGACAACGTTTAATTTAAAAGTAGTGTTTTCTTTCACCACATATCATTTCTTTTGTGTTTATTTTACAGTGATATGACGACAAACGTACATACTCTTGAACTGCTTTGTACTGTGCTTAGAACAACATTCGCCATTTTAATTACACTATAAGACAAACTTAAAAATAATACACATATAACACAATAAACTTAACATTATAAAACAAATAATAATATAATAAACTTAGTATAATACAACATAATTTTATGAAACGCCAAAAATTCAGAGAGCAATATTGGAAAATGACCATAGTCAAGCGTATTTCAATTTTCAATACAATGACAGACCAGTTCACCTCGCGAATTAATCGCCATTACGTTGATAAGTATGGTAAGCAAGTTTTGGCTAGTTTGATATACGTGATATACATTAAGTTGATATATGTGGGCATACAGTTAACAAAAAAATATAATTGTTCTTCTGAATCTACATGCATTTAATCTAAGTAGTGGGACCCTCGTGAACATATAAATAATGAATGTCGGAAATAATGCATTCGGATTAATTTAGATTTGTTAGTCCTACAAACATTTATATATGGCCACTTGAATACAATTGTTAGGTTTTGTGTTTGTGTAACAAGCAGACAGACAAATGAACATACGGACCCACATTGATTATCCCCAAAGCAAAAACTAATAATTTAGTGTTACCATTAGTAGTGATATACATCTGAATGGAGAAAAAAAGTTAATACTACAATGTGCAGGCAAACATTGTCATAATCCTTCGACTTGTAGTGCAGTCCTATATGTTACTTTTTCTTTTGGTTCTACTTTTTCTTTTGGTGGTAGGTTCCGACATGGTTTTTACCCTACTTATAAAATGAATGAATAGCATATTGGCCGATTATGGACTACAGAATAGGGGATAAACGAAATCTGTTGCAGCGCTTGCTTTGACAGAAATGGGAATATCTATGAGTCCTGTTACATAACTGTCATAGATATAAGAGAATAATTTACGTACATATATTGTCATGTTTATTTTTGGAACTAGTGCAGTTTAGCGAATGCAAATTCACTGGTTTTTTAATGAAGGAACATACATAAGAAACAATGTATTTTAAAAGAAAAATAGGTCTCAGTAGTTATTATTTTATTATGAAAAATTGATTGGATAGAAAAATTACTGACAATAATACATTCATTTTTTTGTATTGCAAATTTCTTTTCACTATTTTCACTTTAAATTTATAATTAGATACTACCTAGATATTTTACAAACACAAAAATATAAATAGTGATAATAAGGCAAAATGTAAAATAAGAGATTAATAAAAACTTTTTATGAAAATTTCAAAATTATGAATTTTAAAAATTTATTATTAAATATTAGTTTATGATTTTTTTAATTACAAATTAATAATTAGGTACAAACACATTTTAGCAACAACGAAAATTTCAATGTTTATCAACAATTTATTTTATTAAAAAAAAGCATTTATTTAGATATTTTTCTCTACTTTGCAATAAATGACAAGAAAAACAATGTAATATAACTTGACGTCATTTTTTCGAAAACACGAATAATACTTATTTTTCTTCGACAAAAATAATAGAGAAACAATTGATACGTATTAGGAAAACAATATAAAGAAAAAAATGCGTATAATATATATCACAGTTGTTGGCTTTCGTTATTTTTATATTATTCACGTAAGCGTTTAGGGTAAGGGGACGTTATTTCGTGGTATAGGCTTGGAATAAAGAGTACTCCAGAAGGCGAGAATACGCGCAAGTGTGTCCAAAAAACTACGCATAAAATGCGTAGTTTTAAAACACGGCTGTCAGTGCAATTTAAGACAGCTCTGAAAGGTTATGTGCTTTCTACGTGACAATATAGCTTAAAACACCGGCTTGTGCTATTCCCACCTCCAAAAATATCACTGGACTGAAAAAGAAACAAATGAGGATTACTTTTCATACGTTAAAACTATTACATAATTTCATTTTCAATTAACTATGCAATTTTAAAATATCGAAGTAAATTATTATTAACAGAAGCACGCCATTTTTATTGATGTTGTCACCTCTTAAAAAATTGTTTACCCAAATTAAAACATCTCAATTGCTCGATACTGAAAAATGTAAAATTTTATTTATAAAAATTCGGGATTTGGAAAATGTCGTTGGAGAATTTGGTGTAACGTTTGAATATCCGTTAGCATATTCAATTTTAAAATATTTTACCTATTGCGTATATAATCACTAGATGTAGAATTACAGCAAGAAACATATGTTACATTCATTAATTTCCGCCGTCTTCTTTAATTTCTTGAAAAATGCGAACCGATATTGTTTAAAATATGAAGAAATTCTATCACGACATTGAATGCTAATTAATATAAATAATTGTTTCGTCCTATTTTTAATTTCTTTAGTCTGAGATCGAATATTTTCAAACTTTTATTATGGGTTTTTTCACATCTCTTTTTACTTTAAGACACTAAGCTAATTGGTTTCTTTTTGTATTAAAAGTGTTAAGTGATGAATAAAATGGTAAAATGTGACAAAGTTTTTAAATAATTTTAATCTAAATCCTTTGGTTGTGGTCAGAATAAACATTTTAGAAATTTAACATGGCGGCCTTAATAATACTTCATATAAGCCAAGCCATGACCATATAAATTGATGCAAATGTGAATCCTACTGCTGCAAGCAAATATATTTATATGCGTCGATTTCCTGAAGTTGGTGGGTAAATTTATTCTGCTAGTAACACCGTGCGCGTTGGGGGAGGGCGCTAGTATGCGGAGCGCGGTGCCCCCTCCACCGATTTTTGGATTCACCGCGACCGCGAAGTGATTTGTGCGTATGCGCTTTCTGGTTTACTCTATATTATAAGGGTATAGGTAAAGTCGTAATCATTTTTGAACGATGGTCACAGCTTTGCCTCTGGCGAATCGGAACGAGATCGTATATATGGATGTACCAAAGGAGCGAGATAGTAGTATCAACTCGGGTACATGGCGTTTGAAGCTAATTTCTCATTGAACTTTGAATTGCGCGCTGACATGAAAGGCGATAAACTAAATGAGTTCGGACCGGCGAGTAGAAAAAACACAATTTTATAAAGAAATAAGGTAAATTCTGCTGATATTTATGCAATGCGCATTAGTATAGGGGAAGATCGGGTAGCCCCGGACACTTGAATGAATTGCAAATAAAAAATAAATTAACGAAATTATTGACTTTAATTTGTACTTAAAATAAAATTAGGAACTTCTTTAATCATATTAATTAAACATTAGTAATCAAATTACATTTTGTAACGAAATAGAGTAAGAGTTATTCAGTGTTATTTTTTTGGCATCGCAAGAAATGGCGGGTAGCCCCGGACATAATACTTAATGGTGGCCCAATCGTTTTTTAGTCTTACAAACGTCACAACTATAATAAGAATTCGATGCATCTATATAAACGCAATCTTCATGGGCCCAGTCTTTGCATTCCTGGCACTGAATCCAGTCTTCTTCAAAAGTTTCGCCGCATATGATGCATTCGGTCTTTTTTTCCCGGTCTTGAGAAAGACTTTGAATGTTTTTCTTTGTTTTCAACGTCTTTTTAGCGCCTTTACTTTGGTTATCAGTTTTTTTTATTGCCTTTCTTCATCTGTCTTTCTTCTACTTCTTTTTTATATGGCGAAGATGTTATAATCTCGCTCTTTTGGGTTTTTCGCGCCCGCGTCAACAAGCGTTTTTTTGATGCATCAGGAAATGGTAACAGCTGTTTCAATAAATCTGTTGAACTGGTGGACGGCACAGGCTCACTTGCAGGCAATCCATGACTAGTAGAGGGCACTGGTGATGATAGGGCTGCTGAAGGTTCATTGGAAATATCTTCATTGGAAGCTTCTTGCGCAACATCTGTCATCATGGATGGTAAAAAATCAATTTCAGTAAAGATTTCACGGTTGAAAGGATAAATGCCTGTACATCTGAACCCATTTTGTGCTATGTCCAACCTTGCCGCTTTGCCAAATGCTTCATCAACTAGTCCAGCAATATCATAGTCAGTTATTCTAGCCGCAGGATTTCGTCTCATCCACGCTGAACTTGCAGTGGCAAACGCAGCCTTAAAATGTTTAAAAAATGTCCTACCAAGAGGCTGTAATTTTTGAGTTGTATGCGGCGGTGTGCTCAGCATATGAATGTTATATTTACGTGCATATTCTATAACTGCCAGCTCCTTATGACTAGTATGGCCATCTAAGATTAAAAGGACAGGATTTGCTTCTGTTGGCTGAACATGCTGTTTAAAATGCTGCAACCATTGCAAGAACACTTCACCGTTCATCCATCCGCTCTCTTGTGGGATGGCAATGCTATCGGGCGGAGCTCCTATCATTAAACGACCGTGCTTATCCATTTTCTTACGCGGAAATATAAAAAGCGGTGGTATAAAATGGCCAGTGACATTCATAGCAAAAGTTAATGTAATATTTCGACCTCTTTCTGCAGACGTTAATTTGCCAACCTGCTTCTTTCCTTTTATTGAAATAACTTTATCATTTTTTTGCACATTTTATACGCCTGTCTCAATAATTTGTTTTAAAAATTTGATATTTGTTAAAACAATATTACGAATTTCGAAAACTTAAATCCATATCGGGGTACCCGATCGTTATCATGCAACATTTTTTAATACAACTCTTACATAGTTCAATAATAGTTATAATACATGATTATAACCTTCAAATATATCAAATTTCATACAAAATAGAATAATAGACAAGTGGAAATACTTACTTAATGTATTTGATAACTTGCGATGAAGTTTGACAGGAGTGGCGAAAATTTTTTGGCCGGAACAAAACACTCGCTCACGGCTAACTTACTCGGCACTCACGCCGCAACTGAACGGCATTTGTTTTTGTTCTCAATTACACACATTGACAATAATAATATATCTATGGAATGCGTTTAGTTTCTTAGAAATTAAAACGTCCGCGGTTACCCGCCGTCCGGGGCTACCCGATCTTCCCCCAATTAAAAACAAATCGGGCAAATTATAAATGTGACAGAATTTCTGTAACTTTTCATACAAAACTTCTTAGGTTTGTGGACAACATTTTTAGGTTATTTTCGAAATATTTCTTAGTGATTTGAGCGAGGTTTTTGTTGGCTGATTTGGATAATTTTAGCGACAATTTCATGATATTTTTATATTTATACAGTTAAATATACATCCTTAAGAATACTTTTTACTTGTTATTTTTTGTCACGACATTATCTGTAACTACCTATTTTCAGTATTTTTTTACAAGAATTATATCCCTTTCGACGGGCAAACATGTGAAAAACATAAGTATTCCGCTCAGGACCTTGCACTGTCAATAGGAATGTTCTGCTTAATCCTAACTCTGAGGCAGCTAGTAAGTGTTGGAGGGATAATTTTAAAAAAAGATACAATCTAACACTTCGTGTGGCTGAAAACCTCTCTGCTTGCAGACTTTCAACGGCTAACCCTGTCTTATTTGCTGATTACTATGATAAGCTAGAGATTTTATTACACAAATTGGGCATCAAAAACTGCGCAGACCGCATCTAGAACTGTGTAACCGACAAAGGTAGAGTGGTTACAGCTATTGGCAGACGCTACATATACAATAGGACTTATGCTAAAGAAGGAACAACCATAACAATAATGGGCTGCATATGTGCAGATGGCACTTGGTTACCTCCACTGGTAATATTTAAAGAGTGAGGTGGTCAGACACTTTAAAACAGGATGTTTTGCCAAATGCGATGTTGAAATTCTCTCTAAAAGGTTGGTTAAATGTTGGGATATTTTTGGAGCGGTTTCAGTTCTTCATACGCACCATTACAGATGCTCTCACCGCACATTAAATCAGAAGTAATTCAGCTTACATGTGATAACCAAATATACCTGCACACTTTTCCTGCTCATAACGCGCATATCCTACAGCCACTAGATGTAGGCGTTTATAAAGCCTTAAACAGTTACTGGAACAATAGTGTTAAGGATTATATGAAAAAGAACACCATAAGGAAGCCAGATCGTTCAAATTTATTGAACCTTTCACATATATTGAACCCTGCTTTTGTAAAAGCGTTCTCATCAAGCACAATTAAACGCCTTGGGAAAATGTGGCATATGCCCCGAAGCATTGGCACTTTCGAGACTTATTGAACAACGTCAAGAAAGTAGCAATTAATCAGTGGATAGTTCAACTGTAGACACCCCAATGAATAATAGCCTGGCAGTTGCTAGGCCAGTCATAACATCGACATCTGTCATAGAAAATATTTTGAAAATTCCTACGCCCACCGTGCAGTGGAGAGTGGAACAAAAAAGTCACGTAGATTTAAGATCGAGACGTCTATATGACAAAGCGATAGCTGGTACATCATCACAAATAGATAATACAGAAACTGAGATTGAAGAAACATTTTAATAGAGAACATATGAGGGTGAATAGAGGAAGAATGACAAACGATGATGCAATGGCTGGTCCATCTATACATCTAAAAGGATGCGATGCAGAAAAAAAGAAAATATAGTTAGTGATGATGATTGGGTGTGCTCAGTGGTAAAAAATGCGTTCAATGTTCTTACTACTATCGTACTTATCATAATATTTGTTTGAATATTGCTCGTGATGATGATGAGGCATATGTTCAGTGCGATTCGTGTGCAGAATTGGATCAATAAAGTTAATTTTGATATTATTTTATTGTTTATTTTACCTATCACGGTATTTCCTCCTTACTATCACCACTTTGCCAGTATAACTCACGAATTTACCAGATTTACAATCTGAATAAAATATAGTATCTTTTCAATAGTCAAACCTTTTTCAAACATTTTCTTTCAAAATAACATAGTAAATTATACGCTCTAAACACGTAACTACTATAAATGTAAATTGGTTACGTATAATGACACCATTCACGTCAGCGCGCAATTCAAAGTTCAACGAGAAGTTAGCTATAAAATTTATCACGATATAACCTCCCTTTATCCTACCAGAGCCGTTAATTTGAAGCGTACAAATAAAATTGATGCGCCGTTAAATTTACTGACGCTAGGAACTCTAATGTCACACACCTAGCCAATAATATAGTCTAGACCACAGAAAGATACGTAGTCTAGCGTCGAGATTTACAACATTTCACGATATGTTTTAAACGACTGACTTTGACGTAATTCAAATAAGGGGTTTTCCATTTTTCCCCTTAAATTTCACAATTCATATTAGTAAGATAATGGTGTAATACTGGTATTTATAACATTATTTATGGTGACAATTTATTCAAGTAATGTAGTGATTATAATATAAACGCACTTTAATAATACTTTGGGTATAATACCATGAGTTTTCTAAATTGTTGTCAACTGATTGAATATATATTTGTGACAATCATATTTTAACTGTCAAATTGGTTTGTTTACAAACATTCTTTGTGAAATGGAGTGAAGTATAATTAATTACAAACAACATAAACGTTAGTGTCGGTTCAAAAATCGAATAAAATTACATAAATTCATCCTGTGTTATAAAAAATTATTTTTTGTATATCCCACATTATGTAAATATAACAAATCAAATAGGATTGTGTTTCATAGGTAAGAAAAGTATTCGTTAAAGTTTAAATTAATTTGAAATCAAATTCAATACATTCCAATAAAGTCAAAATCAATACATTTGTAACTCGCAACTCCGTAATATTTTAATCAACAATGTTATGATGATTATGCAATCAGTAGTCATCGTTGTTTATTTACATACGCTCACTGACAGACGTGACTGCCGATTTGAATTCTGAAATTAAAATACCCAACTCCGTTACTGGACCCTATGTACAGGATGTACAGTACTACATAATACGTGATTATGTTCCGTTTGTTTCAAGCAAGAAAAATTTAATGTTAGCAGTTTACAGCTAATTATAGTTTCATAATATTGCACAACATGATAAAATATTAGATATAAGTAGTAGGTACTCAACGCACACATGACCACAAACCATTTGTAAGCAAACTGTCCAGTGAGAATCAAGTATATTAGTAGTATTAAATATTAATAATTACAGACCATATACTAAATTGTAACAGTAACCTTACCTATTTGTGCATTACTCTGTGTTTAAAAGTGAAATCGACTAGTAAAAATAGAAGTAAGTTAAATTTCATCAAAATTAGATATGAGCGCAATTTAGCATGAATGAGAATTTCATAGTTTTTTTTAACCAAACCATATAAAGGTAAAATGAGCCATTTAACGAAAATATTAGTCGCTTGTGATTATGTTAATTAGTAAATCGATTTGAAAAGTGCTCTTGTTATGAAAAACGTCTGTCAGTTACCTGTCAAAGAAACGTCAAAATAACATCTGTTATTATTTTTCTTGTTTCAAGTTTTGTGTTTCTTTTCATTTGTATAAATACGTGTTAAATGGCAATTAAAGTCGAATAAAAGTAACAAAATTACGACATGCAGTTGATTGTGAAAATGCAGTTTGTGCAAAAAATATTTTTAAAACAAATTTTTTGTGATAAAATAATCAGAAGATATATAATGAGAGCATTGAACGTATTTAGTGTACACTATTAGATTTGCGTTAAAGAAATTTTATTTAAAACTCTTGGTCTCCCAATACATTTTGTTTTTATAAATATAATGAAATTTTATTTCAATAATTATATTTTTAGAATTTTTGAAACTTGTTACGTTTTATTCATTTATGTTGTATTCTTTTGTTTTTGGCTTAATAATAATAAAATAATGTGCCTTCTAAGTATTCTATTGTTTTACATAGGCGCAATGTAATAATAAAATGTAATATTTATTGTAATAAATAGTCACAAATAAATTGAATATGAATATGTTAATAAGGCAATGATTAAGTAATTAATGTTATTATAATGTAAAGAAGTTTAATTTAGGTGTGAATTATATGTGTAATATTATTATTGCTTTATTTCCACTTTCTATAAAAATATTTTCCTTCACACACTCCATTTTTTTCTATTACCTGTTGATGATACTCTCCATCATAATATAATGAAATTTTCTTGTGACATTTTCATTTCAATTATAAGAATGGAAAGTAAAATCGTTATATATTAACACTTGATATGTAGACACGGTTGGCGAATTGTGACGAAAATAATAAATAAATAGTTTAATTTGTACTCTTTATTCTATGCAGTGTATATATATGTTACGATATTTAATAATCTTATTTTTCACTTTTTATAATTTCGGCAAAATTCTATGTAATAAATATATCATTCAATTTGTATATAGGTTATCAGAAAAAAACAAGTATATATATATCTTGTTTTTTTCTGATACCTAATTGATTCCATGAAAAATTCAATCTTTTCCTGTTTTACTTCCTGGAAATAAATTATCCAATGATTTTTTAAAATGAACTTAGATATTATTTTCATCAGTATTTGTATATGGCTAACTATTGGTTTTCTGTTTGCTTAAAATGTTTGTTTCAATTTTCTACAAGTTTTGTCATAATTTTCTTTACAAATTTCCGTCTTGTTGTGTTGCCTTTAAACATGACTTTATAATTATATGATACCATCAGAATACACATGGTATTGTGGTGAGTACTGAATGCGTGAATGGTATAGTTTTCTTCAAAGTGAGATTTTTTGTTGTCTCTTGTAATGTCATGGGGAAGTAGGAACTATCCTGCTGAAAGCGAAACGTCTGGTCACCTTAATTATAGTCACCTAATTATTTGCTTATATGTCACAGTCTTTCCTTTTAAGTAGTCCTTCACACTCTATTTATGGAATAGTATGAAATTTGACGTCTGACTTTTTAGTTTAACTCCATTAAATTAAAACTTTTCTCTCTTTTGATAGTTTTTTTTTTGTTTACAGTAGTCAAATCTCATCTATGATTACAAATTTTTGCAAAATTTGGTTTATTCTATGTAATTCTTGAGAAACTTCTTGTCCACTAGTGGCACAAAAAGTATTTCTATTTCTAATTTTTCAATTTCTCTCAGTTTCAGTCGGTGTTGCTATATCACAAGATAAAAAAAATAAAACAGATTCACTGATAATTCTCCAAATTAAACACAAAAATAATTTACATCAGACATGAAATCACTAAAACTATATTAATTTCACAAATGCTCATTTTACATATCAAATTATGTTATTTTTAACCCGTCCTTGTATATAGAGAAATGTAATATATTTCAATGCAAAATAAAAAATTAGATACAGACCTTTTGATTTGATCTTTCTGAAATTTTGGAAACTTCACATTTTAGTGCTTAGTGAAATACATAAAATAATAATTGTGTTTGGTATCTTTACATAATAATTTATTTTTTCCAGGTGACACTATGGACCCACCAATTAACACATCACAATCACCAGAAAATAAATATGTATCGACATTTTATCAAGATTGGCCAAAGATTACGTCCATCGATCCAGCTGATCTAAAATTGCTTTGTAAGAAAATAATGCCTCGAAAATATGAAGTTCATTTAAACCACCTAATTTATGATAGTGACAGATTTCGTATAAAGTTTCCCATTGATACAGTCAGGTTTGTATTTGGTTCTGTTGTGATTTGTGTATTTGTATCTTTGTTTCAGAAATATAATTATATTTCTGAGTTCAGGTCACGTCTGCAATTATTGGAGGTTTATGACCGATGCATTTTTTTCAATACCACATATAGTTCCCCCAGTGTAACTTACCTGAGCAACAGATTTAGTAGAATTCCTTTAGTCATGGTCTGGAAGCCTACTTGGTCATCTCATTTTCAATGCTTTATTAAACCTGTCTTTTCCTCGATCCTCGAGCTTGTATTACTCCTTGAGCTGTTATTATCCTCGAGCTTGTATAACATATTTGAAATCATTTTTATTTTATTTGTATTATTTTTATTTTTCACGGTTTGTAATAAAACTTGAAAGTTTTATAAAGATTTTTTTACACTTGTAGATTTTTCCTATAGCCAAGACTATCGTATGGAAATTAATATTTAAATGTATATTAAAATCTATCCCAGTAGAAATTATAAAAAATGTTAACAAACCGAATACCTTATGTCACTCAGAATATCATGAACAAATTAAGAATTTAATAATGCCCCATTTACAGAAATCAAGGCATTTGGGCCAATGAAACAGGCATTTTAGGCCGCTTAATGAATATTGCATACATTCATATATACCTACGTACTTGCATGCATGCTATCGTGCATAAATACACATACTAATACATTGGACATATCAACATCTCACCCTTTTTTCGCTTTACCCTAGTTGGGTAAAAATATACATTTAATATTTCTACTCTACTATATTAAATATTTCTACTCAGCGATAGATGGTGCTTATCATTTCTTGAATGGGGCTATGGTGCTGTTTAATCAGCGATCCAAAGCAAGATATTTTGTTAAAACTTTTTAAAATTGAATTATGGCTATGACCTTTTAAAATATAATTGACTTACAAGTGATAATTTGGCATCTGATGAACAGAAAAAATCTAAAAGCGATTGGAAATAACTATTTCATATATTCTTTTTTTTATTTAATCATTTTAAGTGTTGCTTATGAAACCCTGCCTGTTCTATCATTAGGTCCTGGCCACTACTTGTAAACAAATGGCTCAAGTCTAACAGACTCGAATCAAACGAGTCCAAAGTTGATAAACCTACCCTTCACTATTAAGAAGTTCCTGTCGCTAACTCTCAGGTCCATTATTAGACCCTGACCATTGTTCATAACTAAAGGACTTATCAGGACATGTCAAATAAGCCCCAACATGATGAATCAACTTCTCACTATTATAAAATTGCTGTCATCTCAATGACTTTGGCCACCTAGTAGAAATTTTCTAGAAAACTGTAGCAATAATTGTAAACCTCGTTTGAAAAATTTGCAATATTTTTATAGCTGTGAAAGATATTTTAGGCGATATCACAGATACATGGTGGAAAATAATATTAATACTAAAAGTAGTTAGTACAATAGTTTAATAGAAATACTATAAAAACCTAAACTTTAAAATGAGTCTATGTGGGTACAAAACAAATCCTTTAAACGGGTTGTAGCCGTTATACATGTTGCAATTGTAAATATAATTTATATTTACAATTGCAACAGCCGCCATTAGGTAAAGGATAACAGTTAGTAAGATTATTATAATTTAATTCACATGACACCTTTTATGTAAAAAATGCACTACCTCTCCACTATATTTGACTATCTGTATGTATTTGCTATCTTCTCTTCAATGTATGGATGGATTTAGAAGAAAGCTGGCTCGAGTCCAAGAAAAGTCATGTCCAATTTATTTATACTATTATCACTTAATTAACTGTGTCTTATAAACAACCATCATTATCTCTATATGCACATTAAAACATAGTTTTATAATTCTCCATTAGATGGCAGTAGTCATTTAATTTTTTATTAATTAATTAAATTAAAATAGGTTTATATTTATATATTATTAACTGCAATTTCATCATTAGTTTATCAGACTTTAGGGTTGACGTCTAGGGAAACTTTGAAGGTTTAAAAATGTGTTATCTAGCACAACTTGTCTTGCGTGAAGGGTAGGCCGAGTTGCTACTTTGTTTATATGCTTTAACAAAATTTATAATAAACCAATGACTAATTTAAATTAGTATAGACTTCAGTTTGTTATTTTTATTTATAAGAAAAACAAAAAATGTTATTCGGACAGGTGTAAGGAATTACAAGACAAAACATCGCAGCAGCAATTGACAAGAAACGTAAATTCCACGTATCCGCTTTTGCACGAGAAAACTTTGGAGCTCTACATTGATTTCCTTAAGTTCAAGCGAAAATATGGTTCCAATGTGGAACAGAGACTATATTGTAATATGAATATAGTTGAACTCGTTCAGCGGCTATTGACATGTAGGGCTGTTGCATTTTATGGATCTGAAGTAAGTAGCAAAGTTGAATAAATCTGAATATCATTTTGAAGCAAGTATTAGTCAGTGAGCAATGTTCAAGATATTGATTTTTGAGCAGACCTGATAAGGATTAAATCAAAGTTTAATAAATTGAGATGGAAATGGATAAGAAATTTATTCTTAAATAATTTACGACTTTTAAAGGCTGTTCGAAAAGATTAAATTATAATACGATAAATCAATTCTTCTTTATATTAAGCGTACTATTCATTACGCTTAATATAAAGAAGAATTGATTTATCGTATTATAACTATAAATCTCAGCCTGACTGCTCAATAGTTAAGACGATTATTGCTTTTCATATATAAAAGCCAAATATTGGTTAAACTATAACAGTTATTTAAATCAAAATATAGGGAGGGAAGTATACATTGTACATGACATTATTACTAAACTCAATGAAATTATTCGAAAATTTCCTCATAAGGAGAGGATTAGACATTTGGGTCCCTGATTTTTATGGTCATGAAATTAATTACTCATATAGAAGGTTAAAAGTATAAAACAATTTAGTGCCATATTCATAAAAAAAATTTTGAAATCACATCTTATTGTCATAAAATACTCAATAATAAAAACAAATTTAATCATAAAGTAAAATGTTAAAGCCATAAAGTCTACTATTAAATATGAAAGATTCATTTCATATGCCTTATTTCGAAACATAAAAAAATGCAAGCCATTTATTTAAAAAAAAGAAAGAAGTAAAAACTTATTGAAAGCAAATTCAAATTCTGAACCATATTAACCATAGATAATATACTAAAAATATTAACTTCAGATGCAAACTCTTTTTGTTAAGGCATTATGGTTGCTTAAGCAATATTGGATTTATATAAAAGGTGCTATGAAAATTTTAGATGCAATTTTCTTGTGTATTTTTGAGTTACATGGTTATGATATTCGGACCGAATTTTAACAATCCTGGTTCATAAACAATTTAAAAAATCTAAGCAGTAGTTGGTTTTCATGGTTTGACCTTCTAGCAAGAATTTCATATAGATATTTTGTGATATGAATAAATTCATATTGGATATGTGGTCAAAGATAATGGTGAGCATTCTTGATATGGCTTTTCTGCTCTTTCAGATACAAAACTTACTGATTTTTCCATTCTGAACACTTTGTAAGTGGGTCATACTGAAAGCATGTTTCATAAAATTCTGAAACTATTTTTTTATCAAAATTATTATTATTTATATGGGCTGGTTTTACCATATCTCCACAGTACAGTAATTGCATGTGGTACAAAGTGAGCTTTTTACTCACTTTGTACTTCCGCTTCACCACATTTTCCATAAAAATTAAAACAGTGTATTTAAATAACTTGGTGAACTCCTCAATATTTGCTGGTAGACAAACAATGATCAACAAAAATTTCTACCACTTTTAGAATCTGATTAAATTTTGGACTTGGTCACATATCATGTTCAATGCTCAATTAGAATTATTTTTCATGAATCGTCATGAAACCCTTCTAATTCATATCACTCAAAAACATTCTGGTGCCTCATTGCTTCACTATCATGAACAGTCTCGATCAACTGAAAATTTTCTGTGGCACTTTATGCAATTTAAAACAAAATGTAATAATAGCATATAGCTCCATTATTGCTCGATGGCTCAACCAGTATTGAAATTTGTTGTCATGTCATTACGAATGAAAATGCCTCTGCTTGAAACTTTTATGGAGAAGGTATCAATGTGAAATTGTGTACTCATGTATTTACCCAAAGATGAAGCTAGTGGTTATGTGATTTACCACTAGTACATTTTTAATTATCCACCTTTTTCATTGATCACACTAAGTAAAATGTTATTAAAAACTGGAACCTTTCTGCTTTAATACATAAGAGAAAAAAATACAACTTGATCTGCTTTAATATATGAAAAAAATTTTAGGATAAATATAGGCTAATTACTATGGAAAGGGGCAAAGGTGGTTGGGAATTTATTGGAACGGAAAAGGAAAGGCCTCCACTCACCTTCGACCGCGTGATTAGCTACGACGAAATAAAACTCTCTGCCCTTCTCTATGTTAGTGGTTACACTCAGTTCATTAATGACGGCAACAGAAACAACATAGGCAGACCTGCCACAAACAATGATAGAATTCAAGAGGATGGTATCGTAATCGGATTAGTCGGTACGAGATTAAGTCAAAATGACATAATGGAATATGAAGAAATTATTGTAACACGAAAGCAAAACACTCAAGAAAATGGGTAAGTGTACAGAATATATTTAATTACAGTTCTGTCAATAAGTTGGGGTTATTGTGAGCTTGGTACGTAGAGGTTAACTCTTACTGCTTTCAAATTATAACCACCGGCCAACGCACAGCAGAATTGCTGACTACTTGTTCATTGTAGATGTTGGCTATCAAGATTTGTGAGATTTCATTGTTTATTCTTTCGAAAAACTCTGGTATTTTTCATATTGTGAAGAAAGATATTTTTTACAACATTCCCATTTCTCTGATATTGTATTATGATTTGTCTATGACACAACAATTTACAGTTATCAGTCAGTTTAAAAATTCATGCAACCAATATTAAAACAATGAAATCTCCATCAAGGCCATGTAATTCTAGAGATGTTACTATTATAAAAAATCCTATTCTTATTCTCCTTAAGATTACTCTTTGTCTCTCTTCAGGATAATACAGAAGAAAATTTTATTGTATATTGAAAAACGAAAATTAATCAAAAAGATCACATTAGCATCTGTGCCATAACTTTCATTGTGAGACTATGCTGTCACTGCATTTTATATAATAAAGTTTGTAAAACTACACTTAAAAGTATTCCTGTGACTAAACTATTGAATTTTGTTAGTTGATTTTTGCTATACGGTTGAGGAACACCATATAATGTATGAGGATTCATTTAATGTGGAATGGTCAAATCCACATAGAGTACATAAATTTCAAGAAAAAATTATCCTTGCTATTTTGACTTGAACTACATTCGAGGATTTGCAAATATTCCAAATTTACATTAGACATGTAGGAAAGAGGACTAAGGGCAATGCAAAATGAAAAACTGAAAAATCGTAAAATACTGCTTTAAAAAAGGGAATTATGATATAAACAATTCTACAAATGAAATAAAATTTTTACAATATTTATTTTAATATGATATTTTAATTTTTGGATTAACAATACGTTGACAACATATGGAGATTTGAATATATTCCTCTGATTGCTGGCCGTACTTGGCAGATAGGCATAAGTTTTTTCATTCATTTTTTACTTTTTTGTGTTGCCATTCTCGAAAAAGTCTACCGGTCTACCTATTTATTATCTCTTTGTCTATTGCAAGCAAACACATCTCTGAAATAACTTTATGTGTCCCATATACATTCAATGATCAATTAAAAAAATGTTTTCAAATTTTATAAATGAATATCTCTCATATATAAGTGTGAAAGTTTGTTGGTTTGTCTGTTTGTTGCTTAATAACTCTGCAATCAAGCAACAAACCGCCATAAAATTTAACAGGCCTATAGTTTATTAATGGTGGAGTAATAAGTAGCTTGTTACACTTAACTTTGCTCATTTTTGGAAGTTTGTTACTTAGTCATGCCTTAGCGATTGAACAGATTTTTATGAAATTTGACGTAGATATAGTTCATGATTTCATGATTGTACCAGCTATTTCTTAACCTGAGAAAAAGCTTAAATCATATAGGATGAAACTCTGTGTTTTTCTTAATAATAAAAATTTTATAATAAAAAATTTCAATAGATTGTGGTGTACACAATATATCAATAGATTGTCTACACACTTGGGTTGATCACAGGTATACGGCCTTTAACGAAGCGGTGCACCACCGCATCTTGATTTCGATTCTCGGTTGCTTGTCGACCAGGACTGGAGTGATGTTTGTAATCATGTAGCTAAAATTCCACAGAGTAGTGATGGGTAGCAGTGCTATTGGTGCAAGAAGCTATGCAATGCAATAACTAAGCTACTTTGCCTATCATGGTGATTATGGGCATTGCCTCCAATGATATGCGTATTGGGAGAGGTACATGTCCGGCATTGTTATGTGTATTTTTGCAGTTTCATATGCAAAATAGAGGCTCTTATTAGGTCACACGTGTCCGTCTGTCCGTCACAACTATTTCTTTCCAAAACTGATCAACTTAGAAACTTTAAATTTGACATAAAATTAAAGCTGTTACCTGTATGTATTGAATTGACAAGAAAGTAATTTTGGTTTTGTAGTGGGAAATAAAACTCAATTCTTTTATACAAAGAATGATGACAAAGAATGAATAAAAAAAACTTCATAATTCTGGGCTCACAGAACTTCAGCTCCTATCAGCAAAAAACTGAACCGAGTATGGTTTCAAGTCATTATCTTTAATGAAAGTTCAAAGAATTTTACAAACTTCGAAATAAAGATAATCTGAGTCTGAATGAAGGGAGAATCAAATTAACTTCTCAAAAAACTCCAATAATTTTCCGCGAGCTACCAAAGATGTATGAAGTCCTTGCAGTGCCATGGTGGGACACAATTCCCTTGCAGTTTTACTAATTATTGCCTTTTTTCTTGATTGCTTCCGCCAGTTTCATTAGTTGTTAAGAGGAAACATCTGAATCAAATCGAATTAGCTTTCGATGTGGTTTGTACTATTTCATCAAGCTTGCACCGTGGTTTTTTTACATTTAGTTTTAGTAACAACAAACGAATAAGTACCATGTTTTGTGCTGTAGTTCACCTACCCTGCACGATTAGCATATTTTTTTCTAAACGTTCCTAAGTCAAAGGGTTAAATTATGTAGGACTTACGAAATGTTTGTCTTGGCTAAGATTTGAAACTTGTACCCATGGGGTTATTTGTAACATATTTGCACATCAAACAATAGTAACTTTCTGTTTCTGAAGTTTCTTACTTTTCTTTTTCTTTCTCAGCTATGGACCTCCGAACGAGAATGCTCCGCATCTTCTAAAAAAACAGAAGTGGAGACAATTATGGGCTGATTTCTACCAAGAACCAAATAATTTATATGAAACTGTTGTCAACAAGTATAATAAATCTTCTAGTGAAAAGAATTTCATTCCTGCCAAACGACCAAAAACATATTTTGATATTTGCTATTATAAGAAAAGATTGAGCCTAGCAATAGACACTTTGCTTTTTGAAGCAAACGAGAGGGCGAAAGAGGCAAACAAGATGGCTTACGTACATATGGTGAGTTGTACTTGCTAGTTGTTTACAGGGGCTTGCAATCCTTAGTGTAGTATTGCGATGTAAAATCTAAATTGCCCTAATTTTATTCCATTAATTTAAGTTCAAGTTAGATATTGTCAGCTGAAATACAAAACCTTGTCAGAAAAAATCATAATTAATTAAAATTAATGATAACAAAAAATTGGCATTTCATAATATATATTTTAAAGCTTCATTCAAAATTTACAAATAGTAAAATAATTAAAATTAACATTTTAGCTCACTTGGAAAATAGTAACCCTTGGATGTTTAGAAGTTATGAGGCTTTGGAATTGATATGAAGATATGACGGAATTGATATGACATTTTTTGGTTTTGGATAAATAATAATTCCATTTACAAGGGAACATCCTTTGCTATTGTAAAACACATATTCATCATCTGTAGCTATAAATCCTCATTCAACCAATCGCAGCCTTCAGCTTTCAACCAAGTGGTTTCTTTATTCTTTATAACTTGATGGTTTATCATATGATTTTTATGCAGTGCCCTGTAATCTCACAAAGGTCTCGTTCTCTAAGAATATCAGTAAGACATCATACAGCATTGAAAACATTTTTTATTTGAATCCATATTCATACCATTATATTACAAACCTTTTTATACATATACATTTCTAAATAGAAATATATGATTGTAAAACATATTTATCCTCAGAATTCATGTCACTTTTAGAAATTTCATGATTGTCAAACACTTGGAAAGCCTTGAAAACTGAGAAAAGTCCTAGCATTCTTAAAAACTTCCCGGTTTTTTAAATTACATATTGTATACTGAAATATACTTTCTGAATTCTGTTCTAGTTCTAACAAATGTAGATAACTTCAAATAAATAATGAACTAAGATAATATCATAGTGTCTGATACTCTGCCGTTGAAGAAGCTTACACCTTGTGGGCAATCAAAATTATTTTGATACCAATTCTATTTCAACGTAAATAAGGATGACATGTTTAAAGCAATACTTTTATTTACTATTAATTCAATACTCTTCTCCTTAAATTTCTTGTGTGCTATATTCAAATAATTGTTTACTCTTACTTTGTTGCTGAGTGTACAAAAACTCTGTTACTTGTAAAAGTAACCTTTATCTATTTTTATAGAACAGAACATCGTGTTTTTAGGTTGTGTTTTCTTAAGATTTGTTTTATTAGGGAAACAATTATATTACTCCAAAAAATGCTGGAAAATACCTGGGGTTTTTTTAAGAAAATATGGTGCCCCAAATACCTACAACTTTTAAGCATTATGCTGATTTATTACTTCTAGTATTTGATAATTTCTATGCACTCAGTACAGGTGGCCCAAACATTGGGACTGGTAATTAGTTTTTGAAGGGAGATTAGGCTTCCTTATGCAAAGTGCAGAAAAGTAATTGTTAATGCTCATTAAAACTGACAGGAAGCTCCGAGAGTGTTTAGGTTCATCTAGACCTGGTAGTACAAATTCAAATGAAGAAAAGTCTCTTAAAAATAACATATGGGATGTAAAATTATTGTTAATGAGTCGTAATGGTATCAAATGTTTATTTAATTGTACCTAGTCTTTAAAAAAAAGCAACTTCCGATTACTTATCAATAATTTTCATCACAGGTTGGAATAGGTCTCGGAGTTTGGAAAAATAATGACCAGCAGCAAGACATATTTGCGGAGGTGTTTGCGCAGCGATTAAAATATTTGAAGGATAACGTCCATAACATTTCTGATGTTCACTTCGCATATTTCAGATTCAGCGGTGAAAATGAGGTAAGTCCAAGTGTGAAAAATGTCATGTAAAAAGAAAATATTATATGAAAATGATGTAAACTTTATAATCTGTATGGACTATGATACAGTATCCGACTTAGAATCTCTAAGTATTAACTAGTTTAATAGGACTTTAAAGGATGGTCTTCTTATTTTTGTATTTTATGACTACTAGGTTTCAAAATATTCTTCCAAAGTTCGTGCATCGTAGAGTAGTGTTCTTTAAAACTTTGAAGTACTTTTCCATTTTCACGAAGCTAAGTTATGCACAATAACTTGATAAATTTTCAAACAATTGACTCAGAATTTTAGAAACTTTCCGTTACTCATTTTTTTGTAAACTAACAACATACACAACAGAAATGTTAATACAGAAATGTTAATTTGAAGATTATTGGAAGAAATCTGATAAGTTTTTACTTAAAATCAATTTCAGAAAACTGTATTCTTTATGAACTTAAAATGAAAGTAATAGGGTGAGGGAACCAATAAATGAAACCTCAACAAAAAAACAGACTAATGCCCTACTTTCACATATTACCTTTTGTGGACAAAACATTGTGCACGCATGATTTATTTATGAATTCGTAAAAATCTATAGCTATTATTTTTAATAACAAAAAATTTAGGGTTATGATTTATTAAGAACAATAAAATGGGTAAAGCAAAAAAAATGCATAATCCCAGATGGATTAAAATTAGTCAAAAATATCTCACATTTAGATTGGCCAATTGTCCAAAATTCGGTCATGTCCATCTGTACGGTTTAGCCTACCTTACACAAGTCTTATGACACAAGTAGCGGAAAGAAGCTTGAAAATTAAATTTATACCAACATTTGTCAATTCACTGGTTCAGTTCAGTTACTAGTATATTCACCCTACCTTAGTTAACTGTTTTAGTGCCGACGAGCGCCATCGTGCTCGTGCGCGTACTAACTAAATTTGCCATGAGTGCGATGGCGCTCGCGAAATCAGTTGCTGTTTAGCGCGGTAGGGGAGGTTGCTCGCACGCATCGCTAATTTTTTATCTTTCTACATGTTACATAAAGTTCAAATTATAATATTATTCGTAATTACAATATAAAAAGGATCCAGGAAAAGAAAATTTTTAACCCATAATGTCGGAATACGAAAATAATTCGAGTGAAAATGATCGTTTTTCAATAGTGGGAGTGACATTGTGGTGCGATCACAATTTGGCGTAATGCAAATTTTGAGTGATAGTGATAATAGTGATGAAAACAATTATTTTGCTAATACGGAGGATGTACCAGACTGCGAAAATATGATGTGACCTTGATTCAGTTTTTGTTATAATTTTTGTTCACAATATATATTTCCATAATTTTCTTTGTATTTTATTATCCTTGTACAAGTTTTTATTAAGAAGACACTGAAAAAATTATTAAAATTGGATCATTTTTGGAAGAGATACAGTTTTTTTTCGAGACAAGGGTAACTGACATCAAGAACAAGAGATTTCTTTAGCATTTTTAAGTATATGCGAGTAAAAAACAATGGCACTAAAACGGTAAACATTTTATTTTAACAACTTTTTTAGTCAAGGAATAATGTCTTTTTTTGTCCGACACTTATTCCCGGACACCGTGTATATTATGTATATAATATCACATTTTGTCAAACCTGTTAGTGACTTCAATAGTAATTCTATTTGTTTATGTCTTTTTTTAACTTATATGACTGGAATGTGATCTTAATCTCTCATTTGCTCTGTGAGAGATTGTAAAGTGTTACATTACTTACAATACCCCAGTGAATATAGTATTCATTTTGTTCTTTATGGACCTTCTCTTTTTTTGCTACCCAATTGTGGATGTGTGTGATGACATTATTAGATTAATAATATTAATTACTGTAAACTTTTGCAAAGCAAGTTTCTTGGTTCTAGTTATTATTGTATCAATATATTTTATTTTGGATAATAAACACCAAAGTGCGGAAAGGAAAAAGGAACTGTTACTTAAAGGAATGTGGACACGTTTGTCGCGGGGGTTGAGGGGCTTACTCGTATAGGGGGTTTACTCATATAGACAAAGAAATTGTTATATAAGTTTCTTTATGTAAAATTGAAAAGCAATCAGATCATTACTCTTCCCAGATTACAGACGACTACCAGTTCTCAGACAAGGAACACAAGCTAGGCGGTGTGAGGGTGCACGTGTCTAACAGGGAGCCATCCTCGCGTCTCAGAGGCGAGCATAGGGACAAGTTGCTCGTTGTGACGTATCCTAGGACCGGAAATGCACAACCAGGCAATGAATTTTGGTAAGTTTGTGTACATATTCCATTGACCTTTATTATTCTAATATGCTACACTGGCTATACCATAGAAAATGACAGTTATTTTTAGTGGCTATTTTGAAGCGCCGTCAGCAAAGTAGCAGGCGCTAAATTTGGCTTTAATTAGAGATGCCAAAAATTTTCCTTTGTTTCAATATATTGTATCAAAGCATATCACCCCAACTTATTGTATCCATTATGCAATAATATCAAATTCTTTTGTATTAACATTTTTAATATTTTCTGTTACATTGTTTAATGTTAGGGATATAAATGAAATCAAAAAATATGCCTGCTTACAATTTTTGGTTATATTAAAAGAAAAATGTTATAACTGCCTATCAATGTCGGTATTCTAAGATAAAATAAAAATATTACATTTTCCAATTGACTTTGCTTAAACTACTTAAAAATAAAAATTTAGATATATATTCTGGATTTAACAAATTGCAGTGTCATTTAAGCATATTTCCTGCTAAAAACAGGCATTCAGAGAGCACTTAAGTTGCAGCTACAGATAAATAACGCAATATCAAATTCGGCCGAATGTTTTCTTTTTGCGGATTGCGACCATAGAGGTAGTTGTTTTTAAGAAATCAAATATATAATTTAAGGGCTTAGTGCATGACTGAACTTTTGTGGAAATAAAGTTTATTTTACCCTGGGATCAAAATTGTGGAAATTATCAAATTGTCAAATATACTGCAGGATGTGTCATTCCAGCTTTTTGAAAGAAAATTAAGTGCGATTATTGTTTAGTTGCATATGAATCTCTACCATAAGACTTCATTTTGGATCGTAAAATACAAAACACTCGTTGTTCAAGAAAAGACAGGTTGTTTGACTGTACCTTCTGCAAGTATAATAATATTTATTGGTTGGGTCATTATTTCTCGGCCAAACCAGTAAAAATAGTAAAATTATATCATTGATGGGAATTTAATTTTTTCTCACTTAAGGATCTTATGTATAAAATGAGAACATTTTTTCCTGATTTCCTGAATGCAACACCAAAAATTATTGGCCGTATATTACCGGTATTAATATAAAGATTCTTTGTCACGGTAGATTACTTGTGGTTTTTATATATATTTTATTCTTGCCTGTAGAAAACTTTAATATATCATCACAGATTATCGATGTTTAAAATAGGTCTACTTTAATACACATATAAATAAATTGATGAAAACGTGATGGGTTAAATATAACTTTAATCTGTTGATGTATCACATTGTGTGGAAGTTCACTACGATGCTATCAGCACCAAAATGGCGAGAATGAATTTGCTTCATTATGACTTTTTCGTAAAGCCAGTCCAGCGTACTTGTATCATAGAGAACAGTGCTATATTCCCTTTTTGCCTGTAACTTTGCTAGCTTTGATTATGCTTAGTTTACCTAATTGTTAATTTACTAAAGTAAGATAAGTAATCAATAGTTAGATAAGTAAAGCGTAAGGGAAAGAAGAAAAGACAAAAAAGAAAGAAAAATGAGAACCAAATCATAATATAATGAAAAATGTGTTTGCGCGGCAAACATAGTAACAGCAGTATAATAATGTCTGATATTCACAAATTTGTTCTGGGATTAGGATTTGGAATAAAAAATTTGAGAAAAGAGTCGCTGTAGATTTGGGAATAGTCGTGATGATTCAGACTGCGAAATTGAAATACCATTCAAATTATTCTTAAAATCGAATCTCCAGTATTAGAATAATCTAGATGCATGATTTTTATTCTGGAGCAGCCAGTTCTCTTCCAAATCGATCCTTACCTTCTTCGTTTTTGATATAATTCTTAAGTCATATATAGATAGTTATTAGGAAGTAGACAGAGAAAGAGAAAAATAGACTCTTAAACACGAAGGGAAATTCTGATGGTATGAAAGGTATGCTAGGCATAAAAACTGATTTCGCTTAAGAACTTTTATTGACTGAGTCTAGACTAGCAGGAATATGCTTCATTTTAAGTTTTGAGAAGTGTATCAGACAACTGTGCAGTTTAGATTGTATACAAAAAAGCCTTTAGGGATTATGTGTAAGATCACTCGCTAGCAATACTGTAACTCCTTCCATCATCATTTAACGTCTCTAATTTTTTAATGCTGTATGTAGCTCTTCAAAACTTCTCTTATGTGCTCTATCTTAAATGATGGACTTATGTCATAGTACTTTGTAAAATTTTCTTTTTTTTGTTTATGTTTTATTGGATGCAGGCAATTCTTTGTATACAACCTAAGAACGCAATTTATTGAAAGATTAAAATATATTAAAATTGAGAATAGAGAATTTTACATCTTCTTCTTCAGTAATATTTGAGAAGTGGAAATGGCTTTAAAAATATTTTGTTATCTCTTATCTTACATTTTGTTCTGTTCAGAGTAAAATATAAAAAAGTGCTAAATGTGTGTTTATTCCTTTATATTAAAAAGAAGTAAGATAGACACATTACATGACAGTGTGTTTATTTCTTTACATTAGAGAGAAAAAAGATAGACACATTACATGACAGTGTGTTTATTTCTTTACATTAAAGAGAAGAAAGATAGATACATTACATGACAGTGTGTTTATTTCTTTACATTAAAGAGAAGAAACATAGACACATTACATGACATTGTGTTTATTTCTTTACATTAAAGAGAAGAAAGATAGACACATTACATGACAGTGTGTTTATTTCTTTACATTAAAGAGAAGAAAGATAGATACATTACATGACAGTGTGTTTATTTCTTTACATTAAAGAGAAGAAAGATAGACACATTACATGACAGCGTGTTTATTTCTTTACATTAAAGAGAAGAAACATAGACACATTACATGACAGTGTGTTTATTTCTTTACATTAAAGAGAAGAAACATAGACACATTACATGACAGTGTGTTTATTTCTTTACATTAAAGAGAAGAAAGATAGACACATTACATGACAGCGTGTTTATTTCTTTACATCAAAGAAAAGAAAGGTAGACACATTGCAGAAGGAAAAAGCATACCTCTGCACTTTTCATAAAGTGCAGCTATTGGTGCAATAAGCGGATGATTGCACAATCATTTTACTGGAATATATGTACTTATCTATATACCTATCGGTGATATATGAAGCTGAGGAAACTTTAATAAACTGCAAATATTTATAGGTGCTTTTTTAAAAAAGTCATACTTTTATTAAGAAATGAAAAAAGTTATCATTAGGTCTTAGAAGCAAATAGTTGTAGGTGCTTGTTTAATAAAGTCATACTTTTATTGAGAAATGAAAGAAGCTATCTTTATAAACGTAATACGGTAAACAATATTAACTCCCTGAGCTTGCAAGGTCACAATATGTGATCACTTATAGGGGTTAATTATGTTTAATGGTGATTAGCAGCATACAAAGTTAACTTTAATGAAAATAACTTTTCTAAACATTATCTTTTTTTCCCTTTACAAATTTTTTATTTTGTAAATATACCTATTATATTTTGTCAGCAATTTTCATTTTGTAAATATAGAATATTATATTGTGTGAAATGTTTTCTCTTTGCGTTAAATTTAATATTTTGTTTGTGTATTATTGCAATTGAACTCCTTGTAAAAGATTAATTTGGCAACAAATATATATTGCTCTGTAACTTGTGTTATTCAGGTGGGATTTTTCCATTTATCTTTTCTTGAAAAAATAATATAATTGATAAGGGTCATATAATTGGCTTCAACCACTCGACAATTGTTCCTAATTAATACAACAAGTATTTGTAATAGGTTAATAGATTGCTTTGTGGTCACGATGATAGTCATTTAAATAATCTTGGTTGACGTAAAGAAAAATTAGAAACTAAAAACAACATCTTTGATACACCATTGGGTACAATATCGTTCAAAACCTTAAAATTATTTACTACAAAATTTTCGTCCCCAGGTTTGGCTTTCGCAATACTACAGGAGATTCAGCCGCGGCTTGCTCAACACAGGTTGCGGAGTTGCACAATCCGCACATCAATACGCCGAATGTTTGCGGTGACAATTTGAGAATAGCTAGTCGGAAATACGGCATTATTCATATAGCTGAATATGCTAGTAAGTTGAAGGAAATGCAGACGAAAGTTACTTAAGAATTACATTTTATTTATTATTCAAATGTGATACAGATGTGATAATTTTATAGCCCTTAAACAAATTCTGGGGTAAAAATATGAAAAAGACATATTTTTTAAGATAAACTAAAGATTGTATTGTCGTATTATTTGATGTAAATTTTATATTTAATTTATCATCATGACAATTTTATATAAATAGACAATTTGTAATATTTGGGCATCTGGTGTATTATTACCCTAAATGAACACACAGTGGTTTACGTCATTTTGCAATGTTATATGGAGTATATTAAATGAATCTTCATCTTTATACCACTTTCCATACATAATTATGATTCATAAGACGTGGAGCTGTTACAGATTATAGTAAAACAATAGAAACTCTGTAAATTTAATTTCAAGCCTTACAAAACTGGAAATTGTGAGACCTGAAATCTGGTAGACTTGAAATGTTAATAATTCGAAAGAATAATTCTGAGAAATATATCTGGACCATTTTTGGTTCTATTACATATACTTCAATATGCTCCACTTGTATCATTCATTGTTCCATTTCTTCATTGGACTTTGCGGTATATACCTTTTAAGAAAAATATATGAAGGTTCACGATAGTCTACATATCCCACTTTTGTTTTTGTAATATTAATTTTTTTCAAAGAGATGTGAATTTGTAAATACCTTTTGATTTACTTCCCTCATTTTATATGACTTAAATCTGGATAATATTAATGTATTACACGCATTAGTTTCTGGACATACATTGTAACTGAATGTATGTATTTTTATAATTCTATTGTAAAATAATTAAATTTTATATTTCTGTCAACAGATGTTTTATTTCATCATAATTAGGTACATATGAAAGTTGACCTTATGCTCATGTCATCAAATTTTGAATTTTACCTTTAGAAAAATATCAAAATTTGATACCATACACATGTATATATATATATATATATATATATATATATATATATAATATATATATATATATATATATATATATATATATATATAGTGTGTGTGTGTGTGCGTAAGCGTGCGTGCGTGCGTGCGTGAGTGCGCGTGCGTGTGTGCGTGCGTGTACGAGCGTGCGTGTGTGCGCGCGCGTGTTCGCGCGTACGCGCTCGTGCGTGTGTGTGCGCGTGCGTGCGTGGTGTGTGCGTGTGTGTGTGTGTGTATGCGTGTGCGTGTGTTTGTGCGTGTGTGTGCGCGTGTGCGTGCGTGCGTGCGTGTGCGCGTGTATATATATATATATATATATATATATATATATATATATATATATATATATATATACAGGTGTCCAGTGGCAGATTTCAAAGTTTGAACAAACATAGTTTCTGAACGCAACACATAAGAGGGGCACGGGGAGCGCCGTTCGAAGCACAAGCGGTGCAGATGTTTTAGTAGCCATGGAATAGTGGAGTGGATAGCACCGCGCTTTTGCCGTCGAGGCATCCATTTCGAGTGGATTTTCGCTGTCTGTACCACGCCGTCGATTTAATAATCGTTACAGTATTTGTCTATTACGTGATGGACCATCGATCAACCTCATTCAGTCATGAGTTGCAAGGTTCAGAGCTACAGGATCAACATTAAATAGGCCCAGGCCAGGACCTACACCATTGGTAGCCACGTCATATAAAATTCAAATTGTTCAAGATTTACACGATTCTGACTTTGAATTAAGAAAAACTTACATGGAGGTGATGTTGTTGAGATTTTGTACTGCTACATATTCTTTAGTGACAAAGCTCACTTTCACATTGGAGGATATGTGAATAAGCAGAACTTTCGTTACTGGGATGTCCACAACCCAAGACAAATGCATCAAGAGCCTTTACATAAGCCTAAAGTAAAAGTCTGGTGTGCCATGTCTGCATCTGCAATCCATAGGGCCTTATTTCTTTGAAAATCAATGTGGCCAAACTGTAACTGTGAATTCGGAGAGATATGCCCAGATGTTAAATGACTTTTTCAGAGTAGAACTACAGAATAGTCCATCCTTCAATCAAAACACATGGTTCCAGCAGGACGGGGCCACAGCTTACACTGCTAATGTGTCCATGACTGCAGTGCGGCAGTTATTTCCAGAAAAAAACATATACCGAAACGGTACCGTACTGTGGCCACCTAGGTCACCCGATTTAAGCCCATGTGACTTTTTCTTATGGGGATACTTAAAATCCGTTGTTTACAAAACAAATCCGAGCACTGTGACACAACTTAAAGAAAATATTCAAGCCGAAGTCAGTAGGATACCCCAGTCGCTCTGCAAACGCGTTTTTGAAAACATGCGTGCTAGACTCGAAGAGTGTGTCAGACTCGATGGCCGCCATTTGGAAAATATGGTTTTTAAAAAATGAAATCCGCATTTGTTGTTACAAAGTTAAAATAAACCTACTTTGTATTAGAGTTGTAGTTTTTTTTGACAATTTTTCAAACATTGAAATCTGCCACTGGACACCCTATATATATATATATAAATATATATATATATATATATATATATATATACACATATACATATACATATATATATATATATACATATATATATACATACATATATATACATACATATATATATACACATATATATATATACATATATATATACATATATATATATATATATATATATATATATATATATATATAATAAGATTATATAGATAAATTAAAATTGAACTGTAAATTAAACTGGGTTGAAAATGTTAAAGAACTATAAGAAAATTGCCAACCGTTCCTAAGAAAATCACAAATGCATAAATATATTTCTGTAAAAAAATGGAAATTTTGTTTGTTAATTGCAACTTAATCTGAATATCAGTTTAATGCACAGGATCACCTGCATGAATAACACAGGTCAACATGAATTTTGAGTCTGAGTTCTGTACCTCTGATTTTGATTACTTATTTCTTGATTAGTTTGCTTTTGTACTTACCAGAACTTTTATGAAAAAGTTCTATTTTTTAATTTAAATTATATTTAAAAGCAAACAAATTTTGAATTATATATTTTTATTAACTTTAATTATAAAAGACATATTTCAAGCATTTTTCATGCATATTTGCATGCATATTTCAAGCTTTTTATGTTGCATATAATCCGGTCTCTAGTTATTATAAAGTGATCAGTTGATCACAACTTTTTGTAAAGGTTGAAACTGTACAGCCTGTTGTACAGAAACAAATTGAGAAATAGAATGGCTCCCAATCATATCCAAGTTAACAACAATATAAATAATACGCAATTCACGAGTGCTTCACATTTTTCTCACCCTGAAAATTCCTGTTTTCACAGAATTCCTGTTTAGAAAATTTACATATCATTCATACATTTATTCATTATATATTATTCATGTTTATACTTATCATAAAATAATAAATTTTCCATCGGTGAATGAATTATAAAAATCGATTAAGCATTTCAAGAGATTGTGCCCAACAGAAACACACTTTCTCTTTAACATAACTATGGAGATTATAGATTAATGTCCTGTTTCCATAATATCTCTATACAAAGTTGCAAAACAGATAAATTGTTATTAAGTCAAAGGTATGGACAAAAAGATATGTGAAGTCAAATAGTTGATTTCGTCTTGCTGTAAATATTCCAAATATATTTGAGCGATTGTTTAATTTTGTTTTATAAGCGCTCAGGAAACCCAGATGACAAATACATGAATGTGGAAATTAAAGGTCCTTCTACCGTCTACATGTCAGCTTGTAAAGCCATTGCAGCAGAATATGTGGCAGACGAGTAAAAATGGGCAGTTGAATTTGAACAAAATCTATAATTGTTGTTAGGTTATTCAAGGTCAGCTGCATATTTTGTATTGTCTGCATTGTACATTTGGTGTCCGAACTAGTGAGAGCTTTTCCATGGCATTGAAAGTAATTTAGCATGATAACCAATTTCTAAATGAAAGAATGGTGTCAAAATTTGAAAAGATTTACAAGGATTATTTTTATCCAGACTTGCCACGTCCGAAGCTCTCGAGATTTCTGAGGCTAAGGGATCCTACATAAATTTTGGAAACTTCAAAGAGAAGTGTGATTGATTAGAAAGAGATGTGATTGAGATGTTTGAATATTTGTCAGTAAAATTGATTTTCATCCATTACTTCTATACATATAAATTCACCAGTAGAAAACTGTTCTTGTTAAATTGTAAAGAAATATATAAATCATATTACATAATTTTTAATTCTGTGGTATGATTTATGTTTATTTGATAAGTTACTATATATTTTCTTACGACTACTTATTGATTGTTGGAAATAAAAAAAAACTGTGGGTAGGTCAATTTAATAGGTTTTCTGTAAATTAATTTAGCGGGAATATCACCAATAGATCGCACGGAACCTTAAGCTATCGCAATTCTGCATGAACAATCTGTAAACAACAATATCTTGATCCTTGGTTTAACCGAGTTTTAACCTTGTATTCGAAAAGATATTCTGCTTACTATATATTGCAGACAGTCAAACAGCCATATAATGTGGTATATAATCTAAAAATAAATATCGGGCATGTACCTGCCACTTTAAATATGGATCTTACATGGGTATCATGTAGATGAATTTGATTTTAATTTGAGGCTTCATCGCTGTTTCACATTTTGTCCAAATTGATTCATTAAGGCTCTGTCATGTTTCATGTATTATCAATATTAATTAATTTAAGGCTTTCGTTTCGCCAAACAATAGTAAATTTAGTCAATAAACCAATTGTTTATAAAAAATTTCTAAAAATTCAAAATTGTATTACACAACAATATTAAGCTTAACTTTACTTTTGTATATATTTTAATTTTTTACATATAAATTTTTTCTAGTATAACGTTTGTCTTAAGAACTGTATCCAATAAACTGTTTTATAAGACTACAACTATTTATAGCTTGAAAATATTAAATTTATGCTATAGTCCCACTAACATTATAAAGCGAAAATTTTGTTTCCTTGTTTGTATATTTGTTTTTTTAGAGATACACAAAAACTATTAATCTCACTGACAAACAACTTTCACAGTATGACAATATAATTATTAAGGTGTAATTAATAATGTCAGAGTAGTGAAAGAAATGTTATTGATCTAGGTGCTTTCGTGACGAATGCTGGGAAAATTACATAATACTAGATATATTAATAATAAGTATGGAGGAATTATAGTCATTAAAAAGGTGTATAGAAAAGTGTGGGTAGTATATATATGTACAAATATATATATGTACATGGTGTCCGGGAAAAGATTTCTGACAAAGAAAGATGCTATTCGTTGGCTATAAACAAATAAATTGTCTTTGAAATAGAATGTAAAACACACCCTTTTTTCTAATCGAGGGCAAAAAAAATATTACACATAATAAAAAGAGTTATGTGTAATATTTTTTACACAACCAATACTTGCCCGGAGTGTTGTGTTTACCCGCAGTGGCGATGATTTCGCAGCTGTTCGTGGGTTTTTCCCCTGAGTGGCGCTGAACAATGTACGCAAGTATTGTGTGTACGAAAAAGATGACAAATAATTATGCATATTATTTTAAATTTTATTTTAATTACTATTTTTCAGTCAAAGAATAACGTCCATCTTTGTTCGACACTTATTGCGGGACACGTGTATATGTATTTATATATATAAAAGTTGTTATCATAGACGAGCTGCAATAACAGTTTTAAGTTGAAAAATGTCTCTCGTGTCCCTAGTTAAGTTTAGGTCATTTTATTAATCCATACTAAAATAATGTCATAACTCATTATTTGTAACTTGGTAAAGTAGTTGAAGTGATATTACGATTTTTGAGAGTTGAAACGGTCATACTTGGCTTGAGAATATCACAAATGCAGGACTATGCCACTTTCCGCCAATAGATTTTGTAACTGGGCAATAAAATTTTCTACAATGTTGCTTGTTATGTTGTAGATTAAACTTCGCAAATGTCTGAAAGTCTTACGTTTAATTATTTTAGTTTACTCATTACAAATTACTCGAGAATGATATTTTGATTATGGTGAGTAGTTCAAATTTGTGGTGAACAAAAATATTAGGTACATTTCGTGTCGTCATTTTGGGTATCTTCTGATAAATATTTCATTTTTTTGTCTAGATTTAATATAAAATATGTAGTCAATTTAACCACCATTCTCAACTCTAAATATCCAGGTTTAATGATTTTACGTGAACCGATAAAATATCAAGTTTCTTAATATGCAATAATCTAAAAATTAAGAATAGATGACTCGCTTGAAAATTCACTAGAAAATCCAAAAATTTCCAAAAATAATGAACTGAGCAATTTATGGATATAAGCAAATTATAGACTGAGCTTAATGTACGTTAATATTTTATATACTACATAAACAATTTTATGTTTAATCATAATTTAAGTTTTTTAAAATAAGGTTTAAGAATAAAAGGTTAATTTTGTTACGTAAGTCTTTTGGGATAAACAATATGAAAAAGCATTTAAAACATAAATAATACAATGACCAAGGTTATGAATTCTTAGTAAAACAAATCATGTATAATGCATAATTTACAAAAGTCTAACAAATATCAGAGGGTCCACAACGAAACTATTTACTGGGCCATTTTATGGTGTATATTTTATATAAATTTTGTTTGATATTTTCATATATTTAATTTGAGAATTTAGTGCGTAATTTTCGGCGATTTGGATTCCTGTTTATAAAATAAATATAACAGGTATTAAAATGTTGCTTCTCAACGTCAAAGATAACTATATTCCTGATATAATGAATGTAATTTTTTATAATATAATATTTAAGATTAATCATCCCAAAATACATCTACTTCACAATTCTTCTGAATTTAGAGGACTCATAACTACAGTAACAGACGTCTTTTTTAAAATCCTTTCCAAACTTTAAGGACAATAGGTGTACCTTTTTTTTTTATTTAGAAACAAATAAGAACAAAATTGTTACTCTCACTTTACATGCATAATGGTAACATGACCTGAAACATATCCATGTTAAAATTGTAGAATCTTCCAGGCATGACAAACCGGATGGATAGGTGAATGAACATGATAATATTATGAAAGCTCTAAAAAAGATAATTCTATTAGACTTAACACATCAGCATCTGTCCACTAGATGACCCATTTTTATATGAGATACGTTATCCAACGGATATAAGATTTTTTGTTTTCAGACATAGGATGTATGATTATCAATGTGAAATGTCATTTTTGTAAGACATAAGTTGGCAACTGGAATAAACACTGCGCTCATAATTTTTATTAATTTTCCAGATAATAGCATTTTTTGCGTTCAAACATTATCAACTTTATTACTATGGAAATTTTCTGTGTGGTCTTTTAATTCAGAGTGATAAGAAAGTGGAGATAAAGCAAGTGTTAAGGTAATTACTGTAAAAAATTATGTCTTCTTTTTTTCTTCCATCAATAAAAAAGATGGAAGTATTGCAATAGCTATTTCAATGTTTGTGTGTATGTATGTACATATGTATGTGTACTTTTAAAGACTTATAAAATATAAAATGACCTATAAATTCCCTATGGCTTTGAACTCTTTGGTTTCATAAAACTTGAGTGAGTGCAAGAGAATATATTTTTAGATCCTAAAAACGTAAAATTCTCGAGATACAGCCTTAGAAAATAAAAAATAGCCTCATCCATAAAGTAACTCTCCCCGGAGAAATAGTGGAATAGTAGAAGATGCAAATCCATAGCAATAAACGCAGCATAGTACTTTTCCGCCATTTCATATGGTCACACAGTAATTTGTCATTAATCTATGCTTTTTTTAAAAAAAAAGCAATGCTCAATTATGAAATGCTCATTTTGCGGAAGACTCATTTTCGTTTTAATGTAGATAGATAGACAGATCGAACGTATTCATTTTTTATTTATTTGTAATTTTAAGTAGTTTCTGTGGACAAAAATCTAATAATGTCTCTAAATGACAAAAAGAAATTGAAAAGAAGGGTACGTAATCATAACTGAGACCAAGAAGAAAAGGTAAGTTGGTAACACATTTTGTTTAATAGTATCTTATTGCTAAGTTTTTAGACACATTACATCTTATAATTATATAATATACTTATGAATATATTTAAAGGAATACAAAAAAAAGTAGAATAACATAAAATTTATTCTTATTTTGCACTGGCCATCTATCTCAGTATACATAATTTATGAAAAAAGAAGAATTTTAATTTAATTTTATTTAAACACTTTATTTTTGTTGTTTGTCTCAACGAACGCTATATAATCAAAGATAAAGATAAAGTTGTTTGTCTCACAAATTTGTTATCATTGCATTGAGGGAACATTATTTAATAAATTTAAGTGATAATGCCGGATTTCAGCATTGCTCAAGTGTTGAAAGCTGTAACTTTAATTGAACATGGTTACATTTACAATGAAGTGGCTCAAATATAACGAGTTTCAAAGTCTGTGATTTTTCATGTTGTTGAACGATACCGGCAGACTTGAGAGTATACAAGACGTAAAGGACAAGATCGCAAAAGATTAATAACAGAGAAGGATGACAGATTTATTGTAAGCAGTGAATTAAAAAACCGCATTTCCGCTTCTTCCAAAGTAAGAATTAAGCTTCTGGCAATTCGACAAGAGACAGCACCAAAACCATTCGAAGAAGACTTGACGTAGCTGGAATAGGGGTATATTTGTCCACCAGAGGATTTTTACTCACTGCAGGTGATCGAGTAGCTCGGTTCAACTTTGCTCGTTTGCACTGAAACTGGGATGATGACCTTTGGACAAAGTCTCTCTTTACTCATGAGTCCAAATTGTCTTAAGTCAGATGACGAAAGGTTTAAAGTATGGAGACGAGCCATAGAAAGATACGCTCAGCGTAACATTGTTGGAAGAGAGCCTTTTGGTGAAGGATCAGTAATGGTATGCGGCAATATTTCCTTAGGAGCACTTACGGAGCTATACATCATAGAAAATGGGTCCCTGACTGCGACAAGACATTTTAAAGTAGATTGTAGTGCCTTTTACCCCATAAATTGAAGATAATTTTCTTTTAATGCATGATAATGCTCGATTTCACACTGCAGCAGTCGGAATTGAAGTTTTAAGGAGGCCAGCACGCTCACCAGTCTTTAATTTTGTAAAACATGTTTGGGATAAGCTGGAAAAACAAATTAAGCAAAGAAATCCGGCACCAACTAACTTAAGGGACCTCAGAAGTGAATTGATGAAAGACAGAACCTATTGCCACAAAGTTTTATTAACGATTTAATAACAAGAATGCCCAGATGGGTTAAATGTTACACTATTTATTATTCACAAGTGTTCTTTGGACACTATGATTTATGCATTGGAAAATTTCTTTTCGATAGGAGTTTTTCACAAGACCATTCATCGGTTTTCCCATAACTAATTACAACTTGTCAAAATTGGTAAATCGGCCAAACTAAATTGTTTGACATAAAATCCCAATATCATATATGAAAAAAATTATAAAGTTACTTATATCTCTTTAAAAAAAGTTTCACTTAAATATATATATGAATTTCACAAACTAATCAGTTTTATTGAATGTTTTCTAAAATAAACATATCCCTTGTGCCACGGAAAAATTTTGTTTGAGCATGTGTAACAAATTATACATCAGAAGAAGTAGCGTTGATTTCATTATGTCATGCTTCATTATTGTTTAACCGATCTGGGGATATAGGTTTTAGTTCAGTAATTTCTTGTAATCTATACAAGAAATTACTGAACTAAAACCGAAAACTAGAAGAATGTGGTCTAAAATTCTTAAAAAATTGTTTTGGTCAAATAGAAAGAAGTGATTGAGTAAAAATATATATAGAATGCTGGAATGCTATGTCGGAATCGTTAATCTCTGTGAGCTGACTACAGACATAAAAATCATGGGAAGTCTTTTCTTAGCAACTACGTACAATACTGTTAAAGTTAGACATATAAAGCTAAAAACCATGAGAACGATTATACGACCCATGATATTACACTAACTCACGAAGAAGCACTTGGTTATATGGTTTGCTAACAATATCTTATACAAATATTTAGAAACCTAAAACATTTGTTAACATAAATATAAAATTTATTTTTGGCTAAAACTATAATTTTAAAAATCAGTTATCATTATGTGCCGATAGCCATATATCTAATGTACTCATCAATAATATACAGGTGAGTATTGGGCTATGTAAAACATTGAAAAAAAATTTAATGCTATCTATAAAATAAAATGAATTGTGAAAACATCAATATTGCAACACCGAAAATGAGAATGTACTTTAAATATCTCTTTTATCTGTCAGAAAAAAGAAATGTATATATATATATATACATATATATATATATATACGTATATACATATGTACATACATACGTACATACATACGTACATATATATATATATATATATATAAATATATATATTGCATAAGCCAATGAGAAGCAGAACAATGGAAGATGAAGGTGGACCATATCAAACCATACAGAATTAAATTGCCATCAAGAAATTGCATGGTACAACCAAGTATCTCTAACAACATAATAATTCCTAGTCATTGTAAAAGAGCAGATTTATCGGCCCACACGTAAAGAAGATACCAAAAAATGGAAGAATGAAAAAATACATGTAATCATATCTACAGTTTAATGACAAAAACGCCATAACAAAAAATAAATCTGTTAATTATGAATGAAACTCGCATTATGAGGGTTCTTTAGACACTTAAAGTGTTTTAACAAGTTTTTTTATTGAACTTTTTTATTAACTTAATACTTGCATACTTCCAATAATTTTAATTTTCACTACATAAATATATTATCTACTATATCTTCCATAACATAAAAATCTTGTAAATTCTTTCTATTATTCATCACTTTTTACTATTTTATACGTAACTCCTTTTAGTATTTTTGTGTTTATCTACGAAATGAGAAATATAATACTTTCCATCCAATGCCATTTTCGAGATATATCTAGTATCAAAATGAGTTTAAAACGAACGAGTTTTGTGGAAAAAAATTGAAAAAAGAAATTTGTACGCTACTCGAATAGCCTTTTAAACCATACTTCACACGCGGAAAAAGTTTTCCAGCCCCTTTACATGTTTAGAAGTTCCCTCTAAATATAATTTTAAATAAATTTAAATGCCTCTTCTAGTTAGTATTAATTATATTAACTTGTAATTCCGTCGATACTGGGGTAACTGCTGAATTATCTGTAGAAGACAATAATAATATTGTAAAACTAGTAGCATTTGGAAGGAAAAAATTGAATTATATCCAAAAAAGTACCTCGTCTTGGCAAAAAAAAGATTTTATTTGGTCATGAACTTATTTTACAAATCGATAATGAAGCATTGAATAAAAAATATTAGGACCAAAATATGGCTTACCGAAATCGGCAGAGGTGATGATTAGAGTATAGGTCAATTTTTCTAAGTGGGTTTAATTATGAAGTTCAGCACATAAAATCCAAAAATAACACAGCTGACTATTTGTCATGTGTAGCCATAATATTTAATTGTCAAGACAAATTTAAAACAATGAAAAGTTTGATAATATATAGCTTTGAATGTAAAACTATTAATTATATAAATAAATCATACTTTAACACATTAACTTGGTAAACTATTTAAAGTGAAACTAAAAAAGATAAAATATCATGTAAAGTTTTAAGATATTGTAGAGGTAGCTGGTCAGTAAAAAATGATCTAGGTGTAAACTATGAACCATATTTTAGAAGAAAAAATTAAATCGGTATAGAAAAAGAATGATTATTATGGGAGTATAGAGTTATAATACCCATGAATATTAGAGACATTGTAACATGTGAATTACATGCTATAGTCCTTTGAGTGTAACATGCATGAAAGAAATACCAAGGTCATATTTTTGGTGGCCAGGCATGGATAGCGAAATAGAGAACATGATTTTAATTTTTTATTAACTGTCATTTGCCATCAGTTTGGCACAGATTACATGCAGATTTTTTGAGTCCCTTATATTCAAAAATGTTTTTAGTAATAGGGGATGTTTATTCCAAATGGCCCGAAGCATTAGTTATGAGTAACATAACAGCACAAAAACCAATTGAAGTATTTAAAAGTATTTTTGTTTGTTCTGGATATCCTTTACATTTGATCACTGATAATGAACCCACATGGAGTAGTGAGAAATTTAAGTTTTTATAGTTTTAGTGGGAATTAAACAGACGTTCACCCCGCCATACTACCCAGCAACAAATGGACCAGCTGAACGCTGAAGGAGCATTATACATTTTCAGTGGGAGGAAAAGTGGTGGTGAAAGACTTAAAAAAACAAAAAGAGTTGGTCATTAGGTAAAATTAGTAAGATTTTAGTTGTATGTAAGACAAAATGTAACCTATATGGTAGAAGTGGATGGATTCCAGTAAAAACGACATATCAACCAACTTCTTGAATGTAGCCAAAATTTAGAATACGAGATAATTACTGTAAGGTATCATTTAATAACATATATAATATCTATGTCTAGATATATAATACGTATATACTTATTTAGAGGTTCTAGTTTTTCTTTTGTAAAACGAGGGAGAGTGTTGTATAATTAAACAGAGGGCAGCACAAATTCTCCATGTTTGGTGTGAATGTATATGTTGTTGACACAATAAAAATGTGTTTTTCAATTAAAATATTTAATTTGAGTATATTAATTAATTACCAACATCGAAATATGATATAACAGTATCTGTCTACGGTTTATACACTCTGATGTCTATTATTAATGATTTCATTTTTTTATAATGTCAATTATAATTAGTCACAACAGGCAGGATACAAAAATGTTACTTTTGTATTAAAAATATATTATTACCAAGATTTCTGTAAATAAAATTTATTCTCTAAAAATTACTGTAGTTATAGGTACACTTATTGTTGTAATAACTCAATAAATACATCTTATAATAAAAATCTAAATGAATGTTTATCTTATAATATTGAGTATTAGTTACTTTACACATTATTGAAATACTTCAGAAATGTTGATTAAATTCTGTTGAAATACTGAATTAAATTTCGCTCAAAATGACGCCATTTTAAAATTTGCTAACACACTCGAGAACGATTAAAATACATAGACTTAAATAACAAGATTAACTATAACTTGAAGGAATAGTTGAAAGAATTGTAACAACAAAGTACGTAAAATAGGAATTACATGACAAAGAATAAATGATCATAAATAATGTGATCAGACATCCCACTTTTGATGGGAAACTTCTGTTTTCAAGCTAAACATCCTATTGTCCCTAGACACTACGGGGGATAATAAAAAATTCTACTTATACATCACTTACTGATCATAATGCCGTGTATGTCATACTTTATAATTATAAAGTCATGGTTAAAGAAATCAATCAATGGAGTATATTTTAACAAAGAAAGTTTGAGGCTGAGCATACAGAAAGTAAAATTAAACATTTAAAACAAATGGAAGAAGTATGAGTAGACGTATACAAACATTTTGATGAAAATAACATCAAAATTGGATATTTTAAAAAATCTATTGGATAATTGCTTTGTTTGCCAGGAGGTAGTAGGTGATAGAATTTTCTAAATGGTCAGTTAGGCATGGAAATCAGAAAAACCAAGTTTAACACCTCAGATTCCCCTGAACCAAATGTAGGTCGGAGATGGCACTAACCAGATTGAAATGAAATAAAGTGTAGTTATTTTTACCGCTATGATTTTTTGAGAAATTTTCTGTGAAATTTTTACCGTTATTATTTTTTGAGAAAGTTTCTGTGGAATTCTTACCGATATGATTTATTGAGAAAGTTTCTGTGAAATTCTTACCGCTATGATTTTTTTGAGAAAGTTTCTGTGATATTTTTACCACTATGATTTTTTGAGAAAGTTTCTTTGAAATTTTGTGTTTGTGATTATTGAACGAATGTAAGGTATAACTATTATTTGATACGTAGTTATTATTGCTGTAACATTTATTTTTTAATAATCAGTACATTTTTGCAGTAATTTTTTTCTAAAACTGACAAAATAGGTGACGAGGGTGCGAAAACGTCGCTTTCATTTATAAAAGATAATAGTAATATTGTTTAAATGAATATATTGGAATAAAAATTGCTTTACGAGCATAGGAAAGTAATTTATTATTTGATATAGTAATTCTCTATATTTTTGCATGTTCATTTGACGTATGCAAAATTTTGCTGCCATTTCCAATAAAATTTCATCTGTTTTAGGTTTATTTTTTCCATGTAACGCATTTCTTTGTTGTTATTATTGGAAAGGTCGTTTTATGATATTTTATAGCTATATATAATATTTTTTGGTGTATTTCATTAATAAGCAAAACATGTAATTTGAAAACTTTTATTTTTTACATTTTTTCTAACCTAATTACATTTAAAAAAATTTTAAATATTTGAAATATATTATGGCATAAAGGGATTGTTATAAATGGAATTGTATTATTTCCTAGCATTAAGTTTATTCGTAGTTATACAGGCTCTTTTCGTTTGTTGTTTTGAAGTGTTGTATTTTGTGGACAAAATTTAAATGGTTGTATTGTCATTATGCTTTTAAATATATTCCTAGACTCAATATTATCACACATTAAATATTATAACAGTCATATTGAACATGTCATTATCCAATGCCAGGCTAATTTCTATATTTTCTTAGACCTGGTAAATATATTTGTATTCCTATTTTTACATTTGTATTTATATATATATATATATATATATATATATATATATATATATATATAAATATATATATATAAATATATATATATATATATATGATTCTAATCCCGCTCGCAAGAAAACTTATAAAATTTTATTATTATTCACACATTTATCAACTGTTCACCACAATATCCAGATAAAATAGCTGTACAAATTAGCCAATACATCAAAATTTTATTTTATTAAGGAAACATACATTCGTAGTAATATATTTATTAATTTGTTATCTACATGCGATACAACAAACAGGCTAATGGAAATACGAGAGTCTGCTAATAAAGTTTCATCATTTCAGATAATTTCTTCGCTATTTTTATTTTGTAACAAAATGTTAGCGCTCTCTATTAATTTTGGAAATACCTACATTTACATAATGTACAAATAACACAGTATTTTTTAACAGAAATTAAATGATAAAATGTTACATTGTGTCTAATGTAACATTGTATACTTTATCATGCGAGAGGCATTCCTGTCAGTTTAACGAAATGACAGGAATGCCTCTCACATGATAAAGTAACAGTTTAATAACATAATTTAATGTAATTGCCAAATGTTTAAAAAAATATTATGATAATTTGAATGTCTAGAGTCTAAGCTAAAAAACAAGTTTAGGATGATAATTTAAATTTATAATGACTGACATGATCAATTCTGAAGGAAATTAAAAAAAAAACTTTCATACACATTTCTTCTTTCCAGATACTAGGAAAAAAACATGCTGATTATGCTCAGTGATCAAGAAAATGAACACCGTAAAATAAAAAATGAAATGTAAGATATCACCGTTATTTAAACATGGCAAGATTTCTTTTTCAAGATAGCGACGAACACAAAATACATGCAGCTACCTCTGGCAATAACTACGTGTCACGTTGAATCTGTACTTTATCTATGGTGTTGAACAAATATAGATGTCATATAGTTTTAGTCCTATAATAATATCCTAATGCAGTTGATATTTCCTCATCTCTGGCATCACTAGTCACTTAGTCTTAGACTTAGAATCGTTTGGAAATGACTACAAACCTATAGTCAATACTTTCTCCCATTGGAATTTAAATCCAAAAAGAACCCCCTCCTCAAAAATATAATCTACATTAGGCAGATTAAGAGGATTTTCTCTCATATCTTAAGGCGAAGCTAAATTCCTTCCCACCAATGGGCCTGGATACCATTAAATCTTGCTATTGTCACTTAAAGTATTATTAGTAACTTGTGTCACTTTGTAAAGTATGATAAGTAACTATAAATTGATCTGGCTACTTGTAACTCCATCCTATCGACAAAGAATTCTCACCTCTATAGGCCTTCTGCACTTTGATGGAATGTAGAATGTTCGGCAATAAAAGAATCTGCAAAGAAGCTGAAGCGAGTTACAAATCTAATATATCTGAAAATTATTCTTCTTGTTGGTGAGTTGGAAGAAATTCTGTCTCTGTCTCTCTCCGTCTATGATTTGAATAAACATCAAGTGTTTTCAGTTCGAATCCAATTTCCGGTGATTAGGTGGACCAGTTTCTAAATAAGCTGCCCGCCCCCTACCCCCATTAGTCCCTAACGTGTATAAACTGCCCATTAGATATAATCCTGCAAATTACAACTGTTTGAAAAAGAATTCTCCATTAATGAATTGGAATTATCCTTGCGACACCTACAAGACTCTGCTCCTGGCATAGACGGTATGTCATACTCAATGGTGAAAACTTCTCAACTGGTTATTCAACGATATCTTCTCTCACTTATTAATAACATTTTGAATGTTTTTTTCTATGTCCCAAAGTCTTGGAAACTTCAAATAATTATTCTCATCCATATCTTTATATTTACATATATATATATATGTATATATATATATATATATATAAATATATATATATATATATATATATATATATAAATATATATATATATATATATATATATATATACATATAGCCTCGTATACTATAGACGTATAGCTATGGGTTCATAGACCTATTACCTTTTTTAGCTAATATCACTGAACATCTGATCAAAAAACGAACATCATCCCATCAATTTGGCTTCGAAAAAGCTAAATGCACGACAGAGAACTTTAGCGTCATGACCACCGATTTTTGATCTTTGTGCCACATACTATAATATTAACCTTTCTATCCTTAACAGATGAGGAAATATTACAAGCACTGAGAATTACTGAAAAAATTCCAAAATGTTCTTCCCAACTTCTTTTTAGACAGATCAATCATCCTTCACCCCCCTCCCCCCTCCTTACACCTTTCCCCACCTTAATAAGACCTAAGCGGCACGGTCTTCGCCAGGGCTCAATTCTATATCTCATCATCCTCTTCAATATATATCACACAAAATTCTTTCCTTTAACACTAAATTCTGTCATATACTGCAATGCATCAATGATCTCCTTTTATATATCTCTGAGAAGTTAATAATGGTTTCTGAAAATGCTCTAAATTTTAATTTTGTTAACTTCAACAAATGGTAAAGGCTCACAGTTTGAATATAAGGCCATCTGACAGTGCTGTGGTGATCTTATTCTATAAGTGAAAATATTACCACATAATATTTACACTTGTTTCCATCTAGAACAACTCTTAATCATTCCTATCCTCACCAGCACTTCATTCTTTGGCACGTTCCTGGACTTGAGATTGTCCTGGAACATTCACATTTAACATGTAATTACCTGATATCGGGCCAACATGAACATACTCCCTGTGGTTTTTCGAGTACGGTGAGACTCTCACTCTACTACTCTTAAAATATTCTACAATCCTGTCGCTGTCATCTGGATTATTGTTCATTTCTCCATGACACTGTATCCAATTCAAAAGCCACCAAATTGACTGACATTTCGTCTCAAATTCTGAGGATCGTGGCAGATGCGATGAAATCTAGTCCCAAGAATTTTTGGGACTAGATTTGTTTTATTACTTGAAATTGAAATATGTATTTGAAATACAAATACGTATTTCGTATTTGTATTTCAAGTACTTGCATAAAGTGTAATTTGTAAGTGGTATTTCAAATACCTAATGACAAGGTATTTTGAATCAGTATTTGAAATACTTTTGGCTTCAAAATACATTTTAATTTCAAATTTTTGCGTGGCGCTGCATTTATATTATAACTTTGTTTAATGTTTGGGCTCATAAGATTATTGTTTTCTTGTTAAGCCATAAAACCCGCTAACCTAAAATAAACAAACTACTTACATGTGAATGCGGCCTAGTTTAGTTATTTAATTGCATTGTTCATGCTGAGAAACGCCATTATTATTTTATTATTTTCAGGGAAAACACCCTGATGTTCTCAGTGAATACGAAAATAGTAAAATAAATCAACATGGTCCTGGTAAAAGAAAAATGTTATTAAAAAATAAAAACAAAATTAAACAAAGTAAACTGGATTTTAAGAAGCAAAATGATAATGTACTTCAAAAAAACTAGATAAAAATATAATTAATTATATCATACAAAGTATGAAACCATTAAGTACTGTTGAAGATCTCAATTTTGTAAAGATTTTTATGGATCTTCCACAAAAAAAATAGAAATATTAATATTTAAAATTATAGAAATATAAAAAAATAGAAATATTTCAAAAAGTAACAATGGAAAAATTTATAACCATAATGAGTAACATGGAGTATGTGTCAACCGCTGCAGATATATGGTCCACTAAAACAAGGAGTTTTCTTGGAGTAACTGCACACTGGATTTCACTTAATTACTTATACTTTTTGTGTTCAAACACTGTATTATTTATTCATGATTAAAAGGGTCTTTGATTTAATGTATGTATATTGCACAATACATAAAATTTTGAGACAAATTGTAACAGTAATTAAACTTTATTTTTAGTTTCAGATTAACACAATATCGCTGGAATGTATAAGTTGTGTATTATCATTTATCCGCTTTAAAGGATCACATACATATGACAAGATAGCAGAAATGCTTTGTGAAATCTAGAATTATGTTAAATTAAAACATGAGCAAGTGGTATCAACTACAACTGACAATAGTTCAAATTTTGTGAAGGCTGTCCGAGAATTTTGCTTTACAGATTATGTATCTAATTTTTCTGAAGATGTTGAAGGTAAAAAAATATATATTACATTATATTATAAGTAATAATTTTACAATGCACTTTTTTTTTTAACAATGTTGATAATTTGTGAAACATGCAATGTTTCTAAGTGTTTTGATTGTGATTAAATTTACACCACATTTCTTTTTATTATGAAAAATTGAATGGTTCATGGTGAGGGATGCACTATGTAATTATTGTTTATACTATGATATTTATATTTATATCAAAATAATAGTAATGTTGAAGTTAATTTGACTTTTATCAATTGTTGTGTTTTCAATAATAAATAAGTATTTTTTTAGATGCTGTTGCTGCTGTAGAGGAATCAACATCTGCCTCGAATGTTTTTTATGATGAGGTATTATTACCAGTAAACATTACAGAAGATGAAACTAAAGAGTTACATTTGCCAAGGCACCTCAGATGCGCTGGCCACACTTTAAAGACCCATATAGACTACATCACTAATTGTGACACAAATGTCTGGCCATTCACACATAAGGCGGTATCGGGACATTAAACCAAGTATCGCAATAAATGTCACAAGCATAGACATGGGTGTTCACACACAGACACTCGATTTATATACTCTGAGTGTATACAACAAAAGTGCCGTAGTCTAAACGTAGCTTAAGTCTCTTGGTAACTATAGACATGAATAACAGATTGTTCATAACAGATTCCCGTGTTAGCAGATTCACTATTCAGCAGTTGCTAAATATACTTTGTTCTGGAATTCGTCCAGAAGGCCCAAATCGGCTGAAGTTATAAAAGAGTGTCTTATATATCAGTTAATTTATCCTTGTCCCACAAGATGAGACTCCCTTTATCACTCTATAGTGCAGCTCATGAAAAGTAAATAAAAATTAAATGAATTATTTGATAAGTTGAGCAAGACTAACAGTTTCTCGGCTACCGGAATACTTGGACGAATTCATTGAAGTATTGAAACCAATTGCTACAGGTCTGGATTATATTCAGGGCAACAATTGTTAATATAGAAAACTCCTACCTACTTTAATGTCTATAAGAACAAGATTAGATCGCCTGCAAGATAGAAATTTGAGCAAGTTTTTTAAACAGTCACCAGAAGTAAATGAAGCCCGATTGGGCATGTTTTTTAAACTGTCACCAGAAGTAAATGAAGCCCTATTGGCGTCATGTTACTACCCCAGCTACAAAATGCATTGGTTGCCAGACATCATAACTCCTAATGAGAGGCAAAGGATTCAAAATCTTGCAGTTAATGCCGAGAATATAATACTGAAAGGAAGTCAGTCCTGAAACTCTGAAATTTGAACTGTCAATTCTTCATGCGAGATTAGATTCTTTGAATCATTACTACATCTTTCTTACAAACTAACTATTCAGAAGTGACAAGCTAGATCAAATGAAGGTAAAAAAATTATAAAAGAGAGAAATGCAAAAATCCAGCAATTGGATAGAGACGAAATAGGTCTTTTAGTAGATACCCTAAAAGCAAGGTCCAAGATTAATAATGACGGGAACAGGTCCAGACATGTTCTTGCAGATACACAAGCAAAATCTTGTATTACTGTAAGTGACAAAACTTAAATCAAAGGTCAAAGTGATGCTAGAAACAATTTCAAGATGTTTTAAGATGATTGAGATAGGTAAGTTTGAAGCCTACACAAACGAAACTTCCAAAATATATGTACAGCTATATGGGTGGTATACGATATCGCCTACAGTATATAAAATTTTATTACATGGTGTTACTGTTATTGGACATTTTATTTTGCAGGTTGGGCTGTTATCTGGAGAAGCGGCTAGAATAATCACATCAGGCTGTATAGGCAAAATTTTTCTTGTAAAATTTTGCAATTGGTAAGTAACAGGGAGAGTTAAAGTAGCTTTTATCAAATTTTGACCCACAAAGGACAATCCAATTTCTTCTGAAACCATAATTTTTCTGCTCTCTGATGAGCAGGAATCATGCTTTGAGAATTCATTTTTTGTCTATTAATTTTTTTTTATAATATAGACAGCGGTAGGCACATATTTTGAATATCACCTGAAATTGATTTTTTATATATATGCATATCATAAATACCATTCAATAAGTTTGGCACAATATTCATACCATGTTTATATTTAAAGTAGCTAAAGGAAAAGTGCAAGCAACAGTGACAAATATCCCGAAATTATTTGGTCAGTGTAGGTTAACCAATACTTTAATTTAACACTGTTAAATGTTCTCCCACTAAAGCAAAATGAGTGCATCTCTCAAGAAGAAGAATCTATGTATTATAGAGTCAACGTTGCTAAAATGTAACTTTTGTTTCATTTTACGTAACATTCGACCCCTTCCTGTAAGCTCCATGTAACAAGACCCAAAATGTAACTTTCACATAAGTTTTCGTAGACTCATCTGTATGCACTTGGCCTACAAAAAAATAAGTGAAAAAGGAACGGACCGCCACTACTTTTTTGCAACATTAGCTGAAAGGAAATCATTTCAAGGGATCGTTTTCTGAGACCCAAAGGAAACCCACTTATAAAAAATCGAGCATGCTGTACTTCCACAATTAGTTTTTCTGCCATCACCGCCACCCCTCCTTTCACCCCTCCCTTCCTCTTCTCCCACGGACTTAAAAAAATGTACTCTAAATTGATGTACCACCGATCGCGCAAATATCGTATCATATAGCATATGCAGGGGAGCTTTTTCGCCTAAGCCAAAATAAAAAATTTGAAAAACGTGCAATATACTTTTTCTCTAATACCAATTTCCAGCATCTATAAGAAAAACAAACAAATAAATTGTATGTAAAAATTAATCGCGCTAGAACTTATCAATCCTAATAATTTTAATTCAATCTTTACCTAGTTCTCAATGTTCAAGATTTTTTTCATCAAGTTTTTTTTAGCAATCCTTTTGGTGATAAGAGTGGGGGACAGAAATGAAATTTTTAACTTTTCCCCCACAAAATGTTTAAAACAAATTGATGTTCAAAATAAATCATGAAATTCGTACTTCAATAAGTTTGTTTAATTCTTTTAAGTAAAAGAATTTTTTTTAATTTCGTTATTTTATCTCCTGAAATTAACCCCTTAATAAAATTGAACTTTTTACCCATAACGTCTAAAAATGTCCACCATACTTTACTTCTGTGCTAATTGTGCGTATCTTCTCTATTAAATAGTTTCTAAAAAAATTGCCTGTGACCGACGGACCAACGGTCGAACACTGAAATGATTCCATTCGCTCCGCTGTTAATAAACTATTTTTGATAAAATAATCGAAATTAATATTCCTGTTCTGTTGAAATGTATTTTTTTTTTAACCTTCTTTTCAATCTTTGGTTTTTTGTCGCTTTGGGCTTGTCAATCGAGAAGAATGTAAATTAAATCTTTAAACCGAATTATTGTTAAACTTTATATTGAAATAGTGTCATTATAATGAACTAAACCAATTTTTCGGCGGAAAATATAATTTTACTCAAAATATAACTTCTCGTATAATTATGATTAGAGGGCTCTGGCAATAGATATTAGACTTACTCTATGCCACAGAACACGGACAATTATTCGTATTCGCGCCGTTTTATTCGCATTTGTTTATTACATGTGTTAAAGCAGATTTTTGCTCATATTTAATATTGTAGTAGTTTTTTTTCCCTTTAAATAAAATGTTATTGTAGCCATTTTGTTATTATTTGTGTTTTGTGATAGGTTAGTATAAGATCTGGTGTTATTAATTGACAAATGCCGTGTTGTATTGTTCCTGGATGTAAATCCAGTGCGAGAAAAACGCCTGAATTGTCGTTTTTCTCGTTGCCTCAAAACGAAAGTCTGTAAGTGTTGTCAATTATTGCATATTATATAATACTGCAAGATCATATTTCAAAGATCGATCTATATTTTATATACCACGTCTACAACACAAGAGTTTGTCTTGCGGCCTTAACATAGTTGTGTTTTAGATTAAAACAATAGTGTTTATTGTTAAAATCCATACTTACGTATTGGAAATTAATTCTAATATGTAAATATTAGTCCTTGTAGTATTTTGAATATTTATAAAAATACGGTTATAAAAATGACATTCAATAGTGCATTGTAGCCAAACTGAGTTTTTAGTATTTTTTTGTTTTATTTGAAAGACAACTTCACTAAATGATGTTTTGGTTAGTTATAGACATCGCTCACGACATAATCTATAAAAAAAATGGGGTTTAAAAAGTTTTCTATACAAATTACAGTTTTGCAACGAAACTATGACATTTGAAAATTGGACCTATTTTTCAAATTGAATTTACACTAAATAAAATTGTGAGCAGCTTTTATAATTATTCAAAATGTTGTTTGTTTTTGCAGGACAAAAGAGTGGTTAAAATTATGTTGCCGAGAGGAATTGACAAATATCTGGCGTGCAAAAAAACACTGCCATCGAGTCTGCGAAAAACATTTCGTTAATCAAAATTATAAAAGTACTCAGCCTCGAAAATTATTGTACACCAATACTTTACCGTCCCAGAATTTGCCAACACCGCTAAAAGAAACCAGTGTAGTTACGGAACAAACAGATATCAGTGCAATTGCAACAGAAGACGAGCACAGTATTAGCGAGTTGAACGCAGGAATGTATGAGGTAATATACATTATTGAACCGCCCCTTGCTTATACGGAACAACCAGGGACAAGCTCAAGCGCAATTGCAACAGGAGGCGAGCAAGATATTAGCTGTTTGAATGGAAGAAAGACCAAGGTAATTAACATAATAACTAATTGCTCATAAACCAATTTTTAACTTGTACAACTGAATATGTCATATAAATATCATTTATTAATTTATAATGCATTCATGAATTTTATAATAATTAAAGGAAGACATACATTTGGATGCAGCATTTTTGAAGTCTAAAGTTTCGAAAACCAAGAAACGCCGAATATTGAAGAAGCCTAAACACGTAAATAAAAATCAATTAGTGAACAAGAAGATTCAAGAGGTCAGGCAGAAATTAAGAAGATTACAGAAATTAAGGGAAAAATACGTATCGATGTAAATAGGCAGTATTTCATATATAATAGAAATTCTTAGAAATAATTAAAATAGAATTTGTAGTGGGTAAGTGCAATCGCAGTTTAAACCAATCTCTAATAAGTTACGGTTTTCACTTAATCTGTCAATTATTTTCAAACCTCTGTTTAGCCAAACTTAGTTAACTTTATTTGTAATTTGCAAAACTGAAGTTTTAATGACTGTCTAAATATAGTAATATTGGAATACAGGGAATAAATCTTAAAATTTTTAATAATCAGTTACTATTTGTTTAGCTAAATTGGCTTTTATACAAATATATCTGTTTTTAACTTTATAAAGTTGGGATTATAAAACAGTGTGCTCGATTTTATTGAGAGCGAGACGGAAATTTTAACACAGTTGTTCTTCTTTATTAAAATGTGAAAATGATTAATTTGCACTCTAACAATATCCTGGCTTTTGGACAATTTTTAAGGCCATTCTACAATAATACAATTTCTTCAACAGAATCATTGCTTGTATTTTCCATTTTGTTTTCGTTCACTAATAATGTAACCCTGTTAATATTATAACCTACTAATAATGTAAAGAATTTTTTAAATCACCATGAAATAATGTAACTACTGAATGACAGAAATGTAAACAGCTGATAACTGCCTATAATATTACCATGATTAATCTACAAAGAGGAGTGTAAACTATCCAATCCCACCAGTAAAAATAATCTACAGCTAAAACTTTCAACGGAGTTAAACAGTCATTGAGCTTACGAAATTATGACTAAACATAAATTATGACTTAAACTCTGTTATTGGTTTAAATTGTGATTGATCTTACAGGGCTTAATGTACCTTCTGTATAAAAATTACCTGAACTCGTTAAAAAAACACACAAATTTAAATTTATTTTGTCACCTCAAAGTAATCCCCATTGTTTGCAACACAACTGTGTTAACGCCAGAGCCACTCTCCCATACACTTCTCATAGGCCAAAAGTTGTATGGCTTTTAATTCCTGCTGTGAATTCCATTTGATATCTTCAATCGGTCAATTGATGTCTCAGTCCTACCACTCTTTTTGCAAGAAATTAAGCTTTTTCGGAATCAGCCTTGTGGTGACATGTCTCATGTGCAAAATCTTATTTGAAATTACCTGAACGGTCATTTTATCAATGTTCAACTCTCGAACTGACTCTCTAACTCTGAAATGATGTATAAATAAGAATCATTTTCAAGCACTAATTGTTTGATTTTTTTCGATGTTATCATTGGGGGTAGATGTTGAAGGCCGTCTGGGATGAGGCAAGTCTTCGATCACTTTCGCCCCTCTTTGAACGATTTGTATCACTCGTATGCCTTTGTTTTCAACATAGTTACCATAGCCCTTTATTAACATTTTTAATGATTTGAAACAAGAGATATAGGTTGAAGTACAAAATTTGAGGCAAACTTGTTTAACTAATTTCATTAAATCCATAATAAAATTAGCAGATCAACTTTTAGGTCGACCTATTACGACAGCTGCTGTAAACACAATAGTGACAGATCATGCTCAAACTTGAGCATGATCTGTCTGAGCATGATTAAGGAAGATTTTACCAACTTAACAAAAAAATATTCACCGATTCCTTTTATGCAGTTTATTTTCTAACAATTTCAGGTAGTTTATGTACTATGTCAAATGGTCATATATTGAACAGTGACAATCACCTTAAGTTAAAATTGCTTCCAAAAAATACTCACCATCATATATCTTTTAATTTTGAAAAAATGGAAGCTGAATGCTTGACTCAAATAATAAGTGGTTTAATATCTACACCACTGAGTGTTCTTATTGTCCTCCAAAATACAGAGTCACGAGCTGTACATACTGCTAATGTACACTATCACTAACATATAACAAAAGTATTTTAAAAAAATACAAATTGTGATAATGATAATATAATTTTTATCTCTCAAATCTGTTTCAAATAATGAGAATCAACCTATATCTAAAATTTAACCAGCGTTTAATTTGATAGTGAAGACTGCTCAGTATAATCATACTGAGCAGTCTTTTATTGAAGATAATGATATTTATTACGTTGCATTTATTTGTTTTTATTATTTTACAGGTTACGCAACAATTAATTCCATTGAAGGATTCACAATATCAGTTATTGTAAGAATTTATTATTAGTTTATCAAAAACTCAAGATACTGATAAAAAATTATTTACTTATTTTAAAATGTACGGTAATTTGATTGACAAGCGATATCTATTTTTTATTAAAGATAACTTATTTCACATTGTAACAAATTGGGAAGCCATATGTCAATTAACTTCTCGCCAATTTATTATTAATTTAAGTGAAAGCTCATATCATTACCTTAAACAAAGTAATTTTGAATTGCAGGTACGTTTTGTGGAAAATGGTTAAAATTTGTTTATCAAACATATCAAGAAGAAAATTGGTCTCTTGGAAATTTAATAGACTTAACGGAAGTAAATTGTTGGGAAAGAAAATTAAAAAAAAGAAAACTAGTGTAAGTTACAGTATTTCTGCCTTTTTTAAAAATACTATCTATTTAGATTTTATTGTATATTCTGTTCCAATTGTCTGAAGTACAATTTTTTATTTTCCAGACTTCAAACTGCTTAATAAATCATAGTCGCATTGCTTATGTGACTTATAAGAGCCACATTCAACCAACCACAGAGCCAAAGTGATGTAGCGGCTCTCATTTATGGGTACTATACTTTCATTAGTGCTAAAAATTGTTAATAGTATTGTTCGACTATAGTTGATTATTATGTAATATTGTCAAGTAGTTCTATATCAAGTTTTGTTTTGATAGCAAAAAATCAAAATGTAATTTTTATTACACTTATAAAAGATTTAGTTATTGTGTGGTAATCCAAAATAGCAAAATGTAATTTTTATTACATTTATAAAAGATTTAGCTATCGTGTGATGAAATTGAGAGTACATTAAAATGATTTTTTTGTACCCATTATCCTTGCAGCTATCGAATGACCAAATAAGATAATTGACAATTAGCTAAGATCGTACAGCCCTGGGAACTGCATCCAAAATAATTCAAGTTTAAATATTAATGAAAATAATTATTAATATTGAGGTGAATGTATGATGTCCTGTGATATATTGAACATTATGTGCATTTTATAAAATAAGATGATTGGGAACAAAATAATTTTTTTACAGGGTTGACTTCTGTACAGAAAACATGCTGCCTACGCCAGTGTGTACATGTAGTGTTAATGTACTTTGTTTTAACCCTGAATTTTATCTCAAATTCTTAACCTAGCCACTTCCTCTTCTTTTCCAATCCTGATGGAAGAAACCCACCACCTTCCCGTGGTTTCCATTGAGTAATGACACTGTGGCATTTTTAAAGTATCGCATGTGTTGTTGGCCAAGCGTGGGTTTTAAGAAAAGTTTGAAAATATATCTCATACATATAATATTTCTACTATAATCATATCTGTCTTTTTGTGTGTTTTTCTTTTTTTGTACGAGTTATACTTCGTATGCAATTACCACCTAGCAATGTAAAATGCTCTAACCTGCAGAATGCTAATGCTGTTTAGGATTGTAATTTTGAAATTATCTAAATTCTCTGAAATGTATTGTAACTTCTAAGTCTTTCATGGTAATGTTATTTTTAACATTTGCTTCATATTTTTGTGAAATAAATATTATTATTGTTAATAAAAAAATTAAAATTTGTTTTATTTTGAATAACCATTGCACCATCTGTGGCTATTTTAAGTAACAAAATATATAATTTAAAAAGAAATAAGATTATATGTACTATAAAAAATGTTAGAAAAACAAATATTACAATTTTCCAACTAACGACTTATTCATGAATTTAGCTACTGATGTCCTTTTTTCATAAAGAAAGTTGACACGAGTACATGAGAAATCCCAAAAAGCTTGAAGTTCTATAAAAAGGAAATTCCGTAATTCTGATCTATTGTCTAAAATGTCTCATCAAAAATCCTCTTCTAGGTAGAATACACAACTTCTTTCAATAATTTTCTGTACATTTTGATTTAGATTGTCGCATAATTACGAGTATATATTACATTGGGATGTCGTATACATTTTTTTTGGTGCAATGTTTTGCCCATTTGTGTTTGTTCTTTGAGAAGTATGGTAACCACGAGGTTACCATACTTTCAAAATAAATATTTTGGTCTGTCTAATGTAGAGCAGTGAATGATATATTCATGTTTAATTTGTTGTTAAAATGAGGCCTTATTTGGTAGTGTACTAAAAAATAATATTTTTATTTTTTAGCCTATTCGATAAAGATTATTGGTGCATGGATATATTTCATTTTATTCATTAAATTTTTTCTGTTCATCTGTAACACGGACCGACCGTATGAAGTGATCCAACGGGCCATATATAAATACCGTAATTTTATACGCTGAGGCCGAACTAAGGTTAATGTCTAAAGTTAGTTTTAGATTACAATATTGGTGTATACATCGAGTGTCTGTCTGTGATTGCAACACTTGTTTAAGTGTCGAGATACCGAAACCGCCTTGTGTGACAGCTTAGCATTTGTGTCACAATTAGTATCGTAGTCTATGGGTCTTAAGGTTTATAAATGTGTTAACTTACCACCTTTGTCTTCAAACTAAACTTGCGTTTGATGACTAATTATAAAACGGATGCCGAAGCTGCCTTGTGTTATATGTACATTTATAACTATTTTCTGAATTTATTTTATTATCTCTAAAACAGACAAGAACCAAAACTTAAAAGGACCTAACCAAAACAAAGTATGTGGCTTGTGCCTCGCATCAGACTTACGAGATTTTTTATATTTGTTTTAATTAATTCTGTAGTAACTTACTAGTAAAAAATGCATGACTCGTTGGTAGTAACTTATTATAAACCTGTTTTTGTTTTTGAATTCCTCGATAACTGGAAAATAACGTTTGAACAATTCGCTGCCAAACATAATTTTGGTTATTAGGATTTTTGCAACATCTCATTATGGATCCCACAAACCAGATAATGTTTACGACTGTTTTTAAAATTCGAAGACTGTTAGACCACTTCGTCATGAGTTTTTGACGATCTAATTATCCTTGTAAAAAATATACATGTTCCTGTTAAAAATATGTGTGTTGCACCACACGCTTTTTCATAGAGTAGCCAGGACGACGCAATAAACACGCTCTAAATCGCTATGATGTGTCAAAAAAGACGTGAAAATGTACAACATGTGTGAGAAACCCGACCTGTGTGCTGTTATGACATGTCGTTTGTCTCACAAAAATATATGTTACTCTGTGGTTTCTCTTTTAAAAGAAGCGCAGTATTTGCTACATGCGTTTAATGACAAATCACGTCTTAATCGTAGATGGCGCCACTGAAATAAGACGAAAACAAAAAAGCGCTAGATTTTTGTCGCGTGCGAAATTGAAAACTTATTTGAATAGAAAATATGGCGAAAAATTAGATATTGATAATAGAATTAAAAAATTAGAATAAAATGAATGATCTGACAAAGCCGAGGCTTTATTTTGTTGTCTTAAAGTTTTTGCGACGCACAGTTATTTCTCACAGCTTCTGATGTTTGTCCTTAGGGAATAAATATGGACAACTATATTTTAAACTACTCCAACTGCACAAGATTGATGCCTATTTATTATAAATCAAGATTTCATCTTCGAAAAACCAGTGAAATTCAATACTTCTCAAGCAGACGGATAGTCGGATTTAAATTACAAAACGTCACATGTTCATGATGTTTACGTTATAGTAGAGTAACCTAGTGATGCGACTCGAGTATGATTTTGTTACTCGAGTCACTTACGTTACTCGAGTTTTCGAGTCAACTTCTACCAGTTCCAAGTAGTGATGCGACTCTATTTTTGACTCTTATTTCTCTATTTTCCACGATCTGCAAGGGTTGAAGATCTGTACAAATCATTTGTACTAGAGCAGTATCAATTTCTCTTTGTTTTTGTTTGCTGAAAGATGTCAACGATGTAAACAGTTAGCTGTTTAAATCGCTTCTTTTTAGTCCCGCTTCCTGTATCTTCGAAGTCGGCCTGTCCAATATTCACTGTTTCCATAGCAGATGTTGATGATCCGCATGTATTTACATGTTTATCTCTCATTTCTCGAAATTCTTTGAATTGAAGCGAATGTTTACTTCGTATATGTGCAAACATATTTGTGGTATTTCCAAAATCTTTATACTGCTTTTTACATAAACTACATATCACCTTCTTCTCAGTACAATTTTTTTCAAAATAGCGCCACACTGACGCTTTTTGTTTCAATGTTTCATTATTACCGCTCATTTTGTAAGATAAAAACAAATAAAGGACAAATTATTCACACTTGACACTAATTTCTATGTTATATCACAGTTTAACACTACGTTAGTGTAAATAGTACAAAAAAATGAATAAATGCGAATCTAAATTTTATTTACAATTTTACACGCGCAAGCAAGTTTTACCACGTACGTAGAGCTCTCTAGTGCTGACCGTATCGACTCGGTGCGGCGAGTTGACTCGGTAATTCGAATGCAACTTGAGTACACATGGACTCGATTCATTATTTTTTTCACTCGGATACGAATTTTGCAAATTTACTCGAGTCACTCGATTATTAAAAAACAAATCGAGTACAGTACTACAGTAACCCCCTAACGGAAGAAATTGGCAGTAAGGTTCCCTATAAAAGGCTTTTGCCTTTAATGTGACCTCGAACACAGATCATATACTAAAATCCCGACACACTTACAAATTGGTTTCACTTCGTTGAATCTCAACTTGATCTGAACCGGAATGCGAAGTCGAGTCGTTACATCTTTGTGATGGCCTTTTCCTCATACTTTGGGTTTTTACGTAGTAGTTCGTACCATACTAACGTGCGTCATACTTGTCGTTTTTTGTAAGTTTTTCGGTACGATTTACAGACTTCCACGTCAAAATTACAAATCCAATTATCTAATAAATAATAATAAGTGATACTTATATTACACAAAGGTATGTTTATACTTTTGTTGTATTTTTATAAAATTAGAGTAGCAAATATGGCAAATCATAACTTGATACTTGATGAAATTACGAACCACGTTAGTGAAAGCCAAAATATGTATTTTTTGTTGAAATTATAGGACTAATCGGTAGAGAAAAATAAAAGTAAGTTAAATTTAATTTTCATGAAATAATTGGAGAAAAGTTTGTTTGTGATGTTGTACTGGTGTAAGTACACTTCAGCTATAAATACCTTTTTACTTTTTTTCTTTGGAATTAAATAATACAACCAAAAAAAAAACAGAAGAAATGAAGATGAAATGAAAATTTCACTGTTTTTACGTTGTTAAATGAAATAATGCATATAAAAAACGATGTACTTATTAAAGAAAAATAATTTGTGGTCACGGTTATTATATCATAAAAAATTTAAGAACTTCGTAAAAATATATTTTAAATTTAATTTTTTAATGTAGCAAAAATGATCGTGGGAAAAGCATAGGGAAGCGAGGTTATAATTATGTTGACAGCCAAAGCACAACCTTTTCTTCATACTTGAGCATTTTTAAAATCGATTTTTTTCTTTAAAATATTCACAACAGAAATCTTTTTATTAAGTAGTTTGTTTTCATGTATATCCTTTTTTTAAAGTAAAAAAGTGGTGCTAATCTGTAGTTATACAAAAAAAACGATTTATTTAACAAAAATAATTACTGCTTGCAATTACTTCAATAAAAAAATCGATTGAAAAAGTACTTAAACTCTTGACAAAAGGTCGCAAACATCGTTTTTACCTTAGTTTAAAACAAAAAGGGAATATACGGTTACTTTATGTAAATACAAAACGGGCATAGGTACAACTACATGCATACAAACCCTGGCAGCTACAATTACAATTGCTACGCACAAAAACCAAGCGGCAGACAAAGCGACGCATACAACCAAATTTAGTATATTATCTATGCATACAACTGTAGCGCGAATGAGTCAACGTATCAAAACATATTGACAATTTGCACCGAACGCACTGCTAGTACCATCGCTTCTTACGCAGCGCTTGCGCATGCTTCTGTCATTCAAACATGACAGTATTGAAAAAAAATATTTTGTTGAAAACTTATAACTTTTTATGTAATTATGCGTGTGAAAAGTAACTCCGTGTGTTCTGTTTTTTGTTTTGTGAATTGTTAATGCATCTGGTAAAAGCGCTAGAAGGGATTTTTGGATCGATTTGACTGAAAATATTGGCAATTTTAGTTTCAAGGGCCCCACGTCTATGCGAACGGCCGGTCTGCGTACAATAGAGGTGAGGCGTATTTATTGTCACCGGTAAAAATACTTGATATCTTAGATCAAAATACGTACTTGGTATGCGGGTATAAATGCGGTTTAGAGTCAGGATCTTTTTGACAATTACTTTGATACCATATGAAAGAATATATATTAAAAACGACATATCTGAAAAAAAATTCTGCAACTGACGATTATTTATTTTAACGAATAGATTTTAACCTTTAAAAAGGCATATTTAAAATCAAATTCTACAACTGATTATTTATTATAAAAATATCATTTTGAAAAAATACCAGAAATATGTCGAAATTGGTATATTACATGGTTATTTCTCACTATATCCATGATAAATTTATCGTTAGACATTACACAGTTGACATATACAAAGGAATTAAAAAGTTATGATTAAATAACTTAAAATAAACATTTCAAATTAAATTAAATAAAACATTTAATAAAAAAATTGTGATAAAAATTAAAATTAAACATCAAATTAAAATATTAATTTTCAATATTTATTATTAAATTTAATAAATGAAAATAATAAATATTTATAAAAATAAATGAACAAATTTAATGAAAACTTTGTGATAAAAATGAAAAGTGAATATTAAAGTAAGAAAATGATAACAATATTTAAAAAATGAATAAACTTAAATTCAATGAATTCAAATTGAATTTATTATTAAATTTATTTATTTACTTTTAAAATATTGAATAACCAATAATAAATATTTAACATTAATAATTTAATAATATTTAGTATTAATTATGTTAAATAATAATATTTTAATTTATATCAATAAATAATACATACGGATAGATAACCTCAATTATATTGGAGCACTTGAAAAAGTCTATAAACACAATTTTTTCACTAGTATTTACGAATAGTAAATATATTAATCAAAATATTGAATTTAAATCACTACTGAATATAATTTATCAGCACATATATAAATCGCACTTATATGAAACTAAAACACGTGTGTGAATGTAGACACTAGAAACATGTGGAAAAGACTGCAACCGCTGCAACTTCATACTGTAACTTTTGTGTGACGAATCTTAAAATTTCACTCTCATAATTTTTTCATAACGCGCCTAAAGAAGTATAACTTCAAAAATTGTTTAAAAAATAACTTCCATGAAAAAATTTTACTCCCAAAAAAAATTCGCTGTAAACATTTCGAAAGAATAAGCAAAAGTCCAGCCCAGTCCGCTGTGTATCGTAAATACTTGAATGGTATGACCGGTCGGACGTTCGTAGAATGTTTACTTTATGATCGGGTTGCGGCATAACTCTACCCCTCTTTGTCTAGCTAGCTATAGCTATTTCACTCACACATATCGTACTCAGGTTTTCTCGCTCTTTCAAATTTAATGTATGTAATACGAGTATGTCAAACATACTCGTATACTCATTTTACTCATTACGTTAAGTATACTACTCAATTCACAGACAAATGTTTACTCAATACAAGTACAAGTATTTTAAAATAAGGATTTTAAGTACGATGCTCTTTTCGTCTAATGATTCTCCGTTTTTTTATTCGCACAGTTGAGCGTAATTACTTTGTAGTGTAAATATATAGTGTATATAAGAACTAACTTTTACTTAGATTAAATTCTAATTTTGTCATTATGTTCACAAGAAAGTCCAATGCCCTATGAGAGTATTTTACCGACTTGAGTGATTATTTTGCTTCTTGCAATATTTACAAAACTAAATTGTCATTAAAAACAGCTACATATAATTTAAGGAAACATTTGAATATAAAACATCCAATTTAACAATAATCAGTACGAAACAATTTGATTGTTTCGAACATCTTATTACATTAAAAAAAATTTGGATAAAATAAGCATGGTAAAAATTTTAAAAGTATATTTTTTTAATAATGAGATTAATTTTTTAAATATACTATCAAAATGACTATGCCACATGAATCATTTAGTTACCAGTCCTAAGCTTGGAGCCATAAATATGTATGTTAGTAGGAAGGAAAATTGAAACACATACAATGTTTTAAAAATGTCTCATTTAGAAATTATAGGAATTCCCGCCAATTTTAGTTGTAAGAAATAAAGGATATGAGTCATAATAGGTTACAATTAAGATTTATTTTACGTCTTCCGCGACCGTAAGTTTATAGCCATTTGTAATATGGTCTTCTCACAATGAAATTACGCGCCCATACTCGTTAAGTATGTTGTCACCGATATTTTATAATACTCGTACTCGCCATACTCAGTATCTTAAAATACTCGTATCGCCAAGTTTAGCGTACGACTAAATTGAACAATACACAACCAGGTCCATTGGATCTGGTTTACACGGACCGCGCATTGTTAAAGCGTACCGTATCTTCCCTTTTTTGTTTTAAGCTAAGGTTTTTACGTAATTTTTTACGGTGTTTTTATAAGTAATATTTATCAAACACCACATTTTTGTTAAAGTTCAGTTCAGCGAAAACGTAAATTTCCCGTTTTTTGTTTTAAAAAAATAATATCCATAAACAACGACGTATTTAATATCGGGCTCGGGCATGATTATTTGTTAAACAATCAGGATTTCGGAGCTGTTGTTGCAGAATTTGGTGTAACATTGGAAATAGCCGTTGTCATATTTAATTTTAGAATATTTTACCTACCTATAGTGTTTATAATCATTATATGTAGGATTACGGAAACGCGCGAAAGAAACAAACGTTACATTCATTCATTTTTGATGTCTTTTTTAATTATTTGAAAATACGAACAGATATTATTTGAAATAAGTAGAAATTTTATCAAGACAAATTCAATGCTAATTTAAGCTATGAATTTCTTTAGATCAATTATATTCAAATCTTTATTGCAGGTTTTGATAACCCCTCTATACTTTAAGACACTAAGCTATTTTTAATTTATATTCATATAATAACATATACAAGTAAATATTCTCTATAAATTTAACATGGCGGCTATAATAATACTTCATATAAGTAAGCAAAGCGATGCACCACAAAAATCGATGCAAATGTGTATTGTGCTACCGTAAGCAGATCTATTTATATGGGTCGATTTCCCGAAGTTCGTGAGTAAATTTATTCTGCTGGTAACACTGTGAGCGTAGGGTGGGGCTCTAATGAAGGAGCGCGGTGGAGGTAAAGAAGATTTTTTTGGCTTCAGGTGGCTGCGAAATTTGTGCATATGCGCTTTCTGGTTACTTTATATTCTAAGGCTGTCAAACATTCATTTCTTGACTTTATGCGATCTACTTTGCGCATTTTCATATTTTTATTTTTTGGGTTTGTTTTTTTATGGATATCAATTTCTCTTTGTATTTGCAAATTCTGTGTTTAGTGTTACTAAAAATGGCAATTAAGTCAAAATATTCATCTAATACTTCCTTGACAAAGTGCAGTTTTGTATGGGAACTTTTCAAATCACTTTTTTTAACAAAATATCGCAACCAACCCCTATTTTCGGTCAATACTTCGTTTTTTATCTATTTTCTTTCATTTAAAACAAAAAAAATAGAAAATTACATTTTCACTAAACCGTTCCCACATTTTTAATATATATTAAACAAAAATGCTTCACACAGCATGAACGGATGAGAGTTGCCTAATCGAGCAACTCCGCTTCAAGCATGTTATATAAGACAAATAGTGAAATATTTACTTTTGTTAAAGTATATTTGTTTCGACATAACTTTTACTTGTTCCGACAAACCATTTTCTATTATAATCATATATAAATGGGGATTTTCTCAAATTAATTCAATGGATACATTTAATTGTAAATCATTTTTCATTTAGATTTTAGGTCAGGTCAAAATGCCATTTTTAGATTTACTAACAATTATTGATGTGCCACAAGTAACACATTAATATGAAGAGATGAATAACAGTGCACAACACACATTTGTCTACACTGACTGTTATGATCAGGTTTAGTGAGGTGTCAGTCATGAGTTTCCTCTGTGTTATCTTCCTTTCTGGCTACCAAACCCCATTGATTGTTCTACGTTCAATGCCAACCTAGCGTTGGCAGGGAGAGTATGAAGGTGTAACTGGGAGAAAACGATTTTTCGAAATCTTTTATAAAAAATTGTTTATAAATATTTTCCAAAAGATATTTTCCAGTATTTTTATATTCACATAAACATTTACCAGAGCTGTTAATTCTAAGTGTACTAATAAAATGAAAGCACCTATAAAGCTGCTGACACTAGGCGGCGCTGAAGTCATGCACCCAGCCAATACATATAATAAAACTATTAGCTTTATGTGTCTATTACTTTATCATTGAAAATATTGGCAAAAATAATAATTGAGAGCATGAAATATAAAATGCATTAAGATCATTTTTGGAATTTTTGTCGATTTGCTTATTTGTTTTGGCATGCACGTAATAAGTAATAACCCAATTTGTATAGATTATTTCGAAAATTATAAGGTTAAACCAATCAAGAGTTACTTAAAGTAACTTTTGATTGTTATTTCATTGCAGTTAGTTCACCCATTTAAAAGACGTGCGAATTTAACATTTTCAGAACTTCATTTACATTACGTTAGTATAATAAAAACAAAGAAATACTTAGCTATTAAGAAACATATCAATAGATGGTTCTTGTGTATTTTAATATTTTATTTTATTGTATTTTAATGCTGGTTTAATATTCATGTGATATTATTAATTAATAACTTTGCTTAATAAGTAACATGCACTGCAATACATAAACATTTTAATGTTTAAAAAAACATGATTTTTTTAACTTTAAATTTTCTAGAGCTTATTGTGCAAAACTGTTTTAATATTTGTTAAATTAAATTTTATAACCCTCAGTTTATATAGAACAAATTCAGATATAGTTTTAGATAGAGTATAAAATTTTAATTGAAACTCTGGGTTTCCCAATACATTTTATTTTGAATTTTAGAGAGTATTTAATTATTACATAAGAACAATTTGATAGTGGGGCTGTCAACTGTCAACTAGTGTGTATTTTCGATGACAAAGAGGGGGAATAAAAATTCTACAATTAAAATAAAATTTTAAACTTGTTGGTATGCTGAAAATATTTGCAAGGAAAATAATAGGGGGGGAAAAATTAAAGATAATTAATAGAATGCTTTAAGACCAGTTTTGGGATTTTCAATATGTTTGTGTGTGCCCATGTCATGGAAAAACTATTGATATAAAACTCTTTTTATACACCATTTGATATTATTACCCCACCTTTTAAATTTCAACCTTTTAGTTTCGACCTTATTTTAAATAAAAAAATATATCATATATTCTTTCATTAAAAATGGAAGTAGACCAAAAAATTCTACGATTGTGCGAAATTTCAAGTTAACAGCAATAGTAGTTGCTGAGGAAAATAGCTATGTTAAAAAGAAAGTTGGATTATTGGTTTTTTTTCAGTTAACTTATATAGTTATTGTTTTGCCTTGATACTAAAATTATGGAATGTGGCACAACATTATCACTACAAGACTCATATGTGTGTAAGATAGTACTAGTGACAAATAGTACCTACAATGAAAACAACAGTTGACAAGTATCTACTTTTTTCTTTTTTCTGATATAATTCCTATTTTCTATATCACGATTAAACCCTTTATCCATCTATCCATTCAGACTAGATCTTTGGATCAGTATGGCTGATTATTTAGGCGTCTGAAATTTGATTTTGTGGAGTATATAACAATATTTTAAACATCTTAACAGAATTTATGTAAAATTTTTGGAAGTATTCAATTCACGAATACACTTTTTCCAATGTTGTAGAAACTTTGTTTTCACAACTAACAAAAATTTGAATTAAAATTAAATGCGTAAATATGACTTAAAATGATATTTCTTAAGCCTAAAAAATTATTTCAAAAACAAACAGGACATTAAGTACTTGCAATGCTAGTTCTAAGCAAAATTAATTTTTAAATATATTTTACCAACTTCAGTTTCTGGGCAAAAATCTTTCCCTTCAGAGAAATTTTTAATTTTGGGAATAAATGAAAATCCAAAAAAGCCAATTCAGATGAATAAGGTATATAGAAATAAATGATACTTTAAATCATAAATTTTTTTCTTATGAATTTTTAATTCAGTTGGTGTATAATACCTATTTTCAATTTGTATCTTTTAAACGTATTCAAAGGAAACACTCTTTCAGGAAATTGATGCCATTATCTTCTGTAGATGGGCCTCATTTTTGTTTGGTGGTGGAAAATCCTTATATTTTGATCGTTATTTTTTATTCTGGGGTTTAGTGGAAAAACAACATCTCATGGTTACAAATCGTTACATAAATTTTAGTTTTATGCTATTTTAACCGAGTTAAATATTCTTGAGAAAATTCTAGTTGATAACGTTTATGATCAATTACCAAGCAAAATGACATCCATCTTGACGATACATTTTCATTTCCAACTTCTCATAGTTTCAATCAACGTAGCTATATCACACTGATTGGATATGATAAAACTGCCGATGAAATCAATTTGGATACAATAAATCTGTCTAATGACTAGTTGATGAAATTAAGCACTATAAAATCAGTTTGTTTTTTTTTCACATATGTTTATTTTACAACTATTATTTCCAGACGAACTATTTATTTCAGTTATATCAGCATCATGTACATGTTTTTAATACTCCCTCCGTGCATAGTAAAACAAAATTTTGCTACGAAAAAAGAATTGTCATTCATATTTTGGTATAGGGATCATGCAAGAAACATAGAAGACTCTTGAAAACAACAGAAATCTGAAGTTTTGGTTACTTATTTGTCAATACCAGTGCAGTATTTTATTGACAGAAAATTGAAAATATCACTGAATGTAAAGAAGTTATGTTACGAGTTAATAGGAGAGTCGATTAAAAAACCAATCACTGTATTATTTTTATGAATTATTAAAATACTTTTATACCCATCTTATTTAGTATTACAAATAAATTTTATTGATCACAATATCCATCAAATTTATTTGTAATATGGGGATTTCACAAAAAACTTAAAATAGTGTAAACAAAATTTTGTTAATTTTATACCCTTATAAGTTTTTTAGACTCTTCACACTTTGGTGCTTACATGCATCAAATAATTATACAGACTTGCTAGCATCAAATAAGCATTAATTTTTTTACAGGTAACAATATGGACCAGCAAAATATCACATCACAGCCACTACAATATGAACATGTGTCGTCGTTTTATCAAGATTGGCCGAAGACTACATCAATAGATCCGGCTGATATTGTTTTGCTCTGCAAAAATATGACACCGAGTCAAAAAGCTGAAGTCAGCTTAGAAACTATAATTGCAAGAAGTGAAAGTTTTCCTATAAAGTTTCCAATTGATACAGTCAGGTTTGTATTTGATTCTGTTGTGATTTTTGTGTATTTGTATTTTTTATTTTTGAACTGTATTTAGCGATGGCCATATGACTGTATTGGGTACAGAGTTTTAATTGATTGTCAATTAGAGCTATTCAATTTTTGTTTAATACCACAAATTTACCCATAGTGCAATTTATCTCATCAGTAGATGAAGTAGTATTGCCTAATGTGTTCTGAAAAGCTCTCGCTCATTTCAAATGGCATATTTTAAATAATTTTTTATAATTTTTATTATACTTTTTTCATATTTGCAATTTTTTTTATTCATTCTCAGATATCCTATTGAAGCTTCTAGATTCATTAAAAGTTTTTACAGTTTTGAGTTTCTTCCAATATCTTGGTTGCCATATGCTCTAATTGCCAGTATTTTATTGGGATTCGGTAACTAAAGGGTATTTAATTATTCTTTCATATTATGAAAACAAATCATTTATTTACTTGTGGTTAAAAATATATTATATATTGTAAATCAAAGTAAACCTCTAAGTCACTGGTTACCATCAAATAGTTCAGTATCATACACTTTTAAAAGTACTGCTTTATTACGGAAAGATAGTCCTTTGTATATCATGATTTGTAACCAATATTATTAGTTATGGGTTTTTCTACCAGAAGCAACAATAGGGTAGTTGATAATTCCTAAATTTGCTGTTTTAGTAAAATGTCATTAAAACATAGATTAATTAAAAATTAGTAGTGAAAATATTATAAAAATTTAATAAAAAATAAGCAAGCTACAAGCTTCCAAATATAATGGTTGGGATGGAATATCGATATTTTTCTCTCATTCGCTCTCGTACAATACAATCGGCGTTATTAAAAACAACATCACAATTCAATATTGCCCTTTTTATGTTTAAACTTTTATAACTCAATTAAATTTTTTTCCATATATTTTTTCACTCTTCGTCAGTTTGTATCTTGAAATTATGATTTAGGTAATAAAGAGAATAAGTTAAATACTCTATTACAGCTGAACTATTACTGTATGTAATTTGAATGCATGTAGAACTAATTATTTCATAAACAACCAGGATTAGTTAATAGTGACGGTGTTATTTTTACAATTTTAATGCAAGAGGTACAAAGACACATAATAGAAAAATTTGTATGTTACAATTGGTAATTCTATCTCATCCCTTATTGTTTTTCCTTTTCTCTACTTATTTCCAAGCAATTGTCACATTTCCTTGGTTCTAAGTTGGCAAATTTTTAAAATCCAAAGATTCATTTTTTGTGAAAAGCAATTAAAAACTATCATAGTGGGAAGTGGTGTCCTTCTGAGAGCAATGCAGATAAAGAAACTTTTAGATTGACTAAATACAGAAACAAAAAAAAAACATTTAAATAGTTTGGACCTCACTTTCTAAATGTCATTTGTGAAAAAAGAATAAAACATTATCTATACAGGTGTAAGGAATTAAAATACAATACATCAGAGCAACAATTGAAGACGAACATAAATTCTACGTATCCACTTTTGCACGAGAAAACCTTGGAGCTCTACATTGATTTCCTGAAATTCAAGAGAAAATATGGTTCTGACGTGGAACGGAGTCTCTATGAAAATATGGACATCAACGAACTCGTTCACCGATTATTGACGTGTAGGGCTGTTGCATTTTTTGGATCTGCAGTAAGTATAAAATTTTTCAATAACGCTACAAAATGTATATTTGTCAGTAAACATTTCATATTTTATTATCCTCCCAAATTTACAGAATGTTTGAAAAAAACAGACCTAATATTATGATGAAAAATTTAGATATCTTTTGATTATTGTAATAAATCTTATTCAGTTCTCTGACTACACAATGGAAAGAATGTTAATGTTTTTCATACGTAAAAATGGTTAAACTAAATTATTTAAATCAAAGGATTCCTAACCTTCTCAAAGGATTCCTAACCTTATTCAAAGGATTCCTAAGCTCATAAATTATTTTGCATAAAAAGTTATTACCAAGTTCGAAATTGGTAATGAAATTGTTACCGAACATATTTATCCATAAACTTGCTCAAAGAATAATATTATATAATAAGTTTTTATGATAATGAAATATGTTAGATATGTAGAGGGTTTCATAAATTAAAAATAAAGTAAAAAAGAAAAAGTTAGCGAACTAAATGTCCTTTGCACGCTTAATGTTAAATCCAATTGTGATTGCTTGGGTGCTATTGAAAAAACTTATACGAGGACGCGTTTTAAGTTCGGGGAATGGGGGTTAAGAAGTAAAAAAAGTTTTATCTTTGTCCGAAAAGTAAGCTGAAACTGCGTCCTTCACTTCTCCATTACTTCAAAATTTTTTCCCACAAAGTTCTTTTTTTAACTTTGGGAACAGATAATAATCACTGGGAGTCAGATCAGGACAGTAGGGTGGGTGAACCAAAATATCGAAAACCACTTTATGCAGGGCAGCCAATGTAACAAGCCTCTTGTAAACAGGTGTGTTGTTATGCAGAAGGAGGACTCCTTTGATTAATTTTCCCCTGTTTTTTTCTTTTAATGGATTCTTTCAACTGCTCTAGGATTGAAGCATAGTATTCTCCAGTTTTGGAGATGCCTTTATCTTTATAATCTAATAGGATCCTTTCTGAGTCCCAAAAGACTGTGCGCCATGTTTTTCCAGCCGACTGTGACACCTTAAACTTCTTGAATGGTGGTGTGCCTTTTTTCTGCCACTGCATAGAGTCCTGTTTGGACTCAGTTCATAATGATGAACCCACATTTCATCCCCAGTAACAATTCAACTCAATAGTTCATCCTTGTCTTCATTACAGAGGTAAAGATAACGCACGAGAACCCTCCAAGCGGTATTGTTTTTGAGGTGTAGTAAGCATTGTCGGCACCCACCTCGCACTGTCCTTACTCATCTCAAGATTATCTTAAAGAATTTTAAAAATAGTTGTATTTCACTTTGCGAGCTATTTCTTTCTTAGTCTAGCATCTCTCAATATTAATTTTTTAACTTTTTGAATGATTTCCGGAGTAGTCATTTTGATTGGCTGTCCAGGCTGTGGATCATCTTCAAGTGAGTCCTTGCCTTGTTTAAAGATACTGTGCCACTTATAAATCATGGTTTTACCTGGGCAAGAGACTCCGAAGTAAACGAATGCCATCTCTTCCAGTATGGTTTGAACTGACTTTCCTTGCTTGGTAAGGAACTTTGTGACAGCCCGGTACTTGATTTTCTCCATATGTCTCACTTTGTTCCTGATTGAGTTGCTTTGTCCATGATAGTTCAAAGGCTAATGGTTTGATTAAGATAAAACTTGCAATTTATACTAACAATGAGTCACTGAAATAGTCATGGCTCATTAAAGTACCTTCACTAATGACCTATTACCAATGGCGTGAACTTAAAAAAGGAACCCTCATATTGCTAAATAGCATTTAGGTTTTATTTCATACCAGTTTTGTCTGTACTCTGCAATCTTTTTTATCGCCAGTAATTTTTGATCACTAATGAGATAGGCAGACCTTCTGCTTGTTCTGATTATCTGTTAAAATATGATGTATAATGGCTTTAAGAATATAATTCGTACAAAGATGATGCTGTTCGCTATGTGAAGATTAGGTCTATCCCCTTTTCCAATGGAAATACTGTATAAAATATTTTGAAAAACTTGAAAACTTTGGTTTTCATTTAAATTAATAAACATACTAAACTGCTTTAAGATGTAGAGCAAGTTTTCTATTTCAGGACACCTACATGCTCATTAACAAGAAAAGGGGTAGAGGTAATTGGGAACACGTCGGAACGGAAAAAGAATTTCCTCCACTCACAATAAACAATGTTCTTAGTTATGACGAAATAAAACTCTCTGCCTTACTCTATGTTAGTGGTTACACTCAGTTTGTCAATGACGGCAGCAGAGACAACGTAGGCAAACCTACAGCAAACAAGGATCTTATTCAAGACAATGGTATAATCATTGGATTAATCGGTACAAGGTTGAGCGAAAACGATAAAATGGAATATGAGGAAATTATTGTGACACGACAAAAAAACACACAAGAAAATGGGTGAGTTAATTGATAATAAAATATTTTATTAATTATTTTAGTTATTGTGGGCCTCGTTTGTTTAAGGTTAATGGCTCTTAGTGCATGATTCATAGCTCTTACTGGTTGCAAATAATAAGCAACCGAGGACCAAGTATGTGTTATAATTACTTTATTACCTGTTTGTGTAAGATCTTGAGCATTTGTGATCTGTGGGATCCTCTTGTTCATTCTTTGTGCCTAATAGTGAAGCTACCGATTATGATCTATATTTAAGACAAAGAGATGACAAAGGGAGCTGTAATGCATTTACAAATAAGTACTATTAGTAAGTATCTAGTTTTTTATAAGACGGATTATGAAAATGAAAATATTACTGGCCTGGTAATATTTTCTGGAATATTAAGATCCTAACCCACTTTTTTCTCTCTTTCATCTCAAAAAAAACTGTTTCTAACAATCAGATTATAGCCAGTCACTTGTTAGTCTCAGAGTTCACATAGCAATTATTAAAACAATAAAATTTCTTTCAAGGTCACATTAATTATTATAAAGATACAATTCCAGTAAATAAGCCTAGTTCTCTCTTTTAAGATTACTTTGTACCCTATCTGTTACCAGCACATATACTTGACAATTTTGACATAAGCTTTTGAATGTATCACATAGGTAGGTTTAGATTACCTTTACATAATGCAAAAGTGAAATTGATTGTATATTGAGAAACAAAATAATTCGATTCATACTTATTAGTAACATTTTTTAATGTTTTAATAGTAAGATTAATTTATATAACTCATTTTGTCTTAGAAAAGCTGTGACTATTGTAGATATGGTATTTCCAAATTCACTAATATTAAAAATTAAGAATTATTGGAATTTTCCATCCTGTAATTTTTACCCTAAGTTTTCTGGCATACAGCTTAAATATTTTCATTAAAAATTAATTGAACTTGAAACAATATAAAAAAAACTATGTAAATAGGTCACTCGGACATGGTCGCTTTGTTTTCTCACTCTGATGTAATTTGATGGCTTTTCGATGTCATAGAGCAATAATATAAATAATATTATTGCTCTATTAGATAAAAATGTAAAGCAACACACTTCAGTACATTTTACCTGTAATATTCATAAAGTCATACATGTCCAGGTGAATCACTTGGATATTATGACGTCCAGTCATTACAGAGATTTTTTTAAGGTTAAATGCATAATCAAGTTTCTGTTTTTCTAATCTTAAAATCGCATTTTATAAATACCGTGGCTATCCTTAATTCAGAAGTTCCCAAAATTCTTCTTGATTACTTTCTTTTTTCTGAACAATTTTCTTTGTAATACTTATTATTTTAAATTAATATTTACGTATGGAACCTTGTCAGTGTTATTATTTGTTTGCGTTGATCACTAATGGAAAACGTTAAGGTTATGGTTTTTGTGATCGATTTTTGTGAAAGTTACACAAATATTGAAATATAAGTAACAAAAATATTGAAATATAATTACTATATTGGTTATTATGAAGTCGTCTTGGCTAAAATTATTCTTAACCGTTGTATTAAATTTTCCTATCAATTGCATTCAATTATTTTTAATTTTTGAGTTGACAAACTATTCATTGGTGGACTTTGTGCACATATCTTTGTCAGATAGACAACTTCACCAACAAATAAGATACAGAAAGATAATCTACCATAAGATTCAGTTTTTGTTTTTCTATATTTCCATCCTTTTTTCCTACAGATAAAAAAGAAAACCATTGAACAATTGTAGTGAAAGCCAATCTGTCTAGTCTATTGTGAGCAAAAATATGTCTAAAATGACTTATAGGCCTGTTGATATTCCAGTAGAAGTTACAAAAGGTTTGAAATTTAAATAAATGAAAATGAGCATTGTATGTCCCCTTAATGCCAAATATAACGGGGTAAACAATTTATAAACAATTAGGCCAATAGAGTTCCAGATAACAATTACAAGGAATAGTGCCCAGACTTCAATAAGAAAAGTTCAAACTTTTAATGTGATGATTTGCTGCGTGTCTGCACATCAGACTACAGTGACTTAATTTCTGTAATTTCATAGTTTTCGTTTTCTATACAGTTACGGACCCCCAAATGAGAACGCTCCGCACCTTTTAAAAAAGCAGATATGGAGACAATTATGGGCCAATTTCTATCAAGAACCTAATAATTTATATGAAACTGTTGTCAAAAAATTTAATGAATCACCTCGCGATAAGAATTTTATTCATGAAGAAATAGCGAATACATATTTTGATAATCACTATTATAAGAAAAGACTTTGCCTGACTATAGATGCTTTGCTTTTTGAAGCAAACGAGAGGGCGAAAGAGGCGAACAAGATGGCTTACATACATATGGTGAGTTGTACTTGTTAGTTATTACACAAGGGTGTACAATCAGTATAAGTATTGTATGTTTGGAAATCTTACAATTTAATATAAATACCACTTTAAACTTTTATCCGCGCTCGGGTCACAGAGGCCCGATTTAAAATTTATGATGACTAAAACATAACCTATAAGCTATAGCTTTTTGTAATTTTATATCTTTACATGTTTTTGCTTACATACAATAATGTAAAAATAAAACACCTTATTACTATTAGTTCAAATATGTTCAGGTGCCCAGGTTTTGTTTACTGCGGAACAGGACTTTGAAGCCTCTCGCCTGTCCATGTTGTTTTCATATTTTTGCAACTATAGAAGATATCGCATAAATGTTTCTATAATTTGCTTCTTTTTATATGCATATAAATAATTGTATTTTTATAATAGTTTTGCAAGTGAAACACAAGCTATCTGGCAATATATGTTATGATATCATTTAGCACCAGTCATTAAAATGGTCTCAGAGCAAAGGTTTACGCATATTAGAGCAATAGTTAGAGGAATTACAAATATTTTGAGTCTGATTCCGATTCAGAACTGACATAACACGAGTACCAGCTATCTAGGGACAGTGATAAGATCAATGTCATGTAAGAAATGGCAGACGAGATTCAGAGCAAAAATAGTGATTTTTTAGTGTTTGAATGACTTCTGAATCTGATTATTTTTGAGGAAAATTGTTTGGCTTCTCCTATCTTGAATCCTACAGGTCCTATCGTGATATGTCACATTTTATTTGGCCTTTACATTTTGTCTATCTTATCTTTTATATATTCCTATTTCTAGATGTTCATTATTGATTTACTATTCTTCTAATTATGCATCAATCATTTTCTTTTTTGGACTGCTCACATTTTTACTCTCTTTCTCATTACAATTTCTAAAAACTTATAAAAATATATAAATATGTATATATATATATATATATATATATATATATATATATATATATATATATATATATATATATTTATATATATATATATATACTTTTATTCTAATTTCCTTTTTATAACAAATATCATTCTGATTATGGCATAGTCATAGTAAAAGTTTAATATAAATTTTCTTATCGCAGGTCGGGATAGGTCTAGGAGTTTGGAGTAACAACGAGCAGCAGGAAGACATATTCGCAGAAGTATTTGCACAGAGGTTGAAATATTTAAAGAGTAACATTCGCAACATTTCTGATGTACATTTTGCGTACTTCAGATTTAGTGATGAAAATGAAGTAAGTACAGTTGCCAAAAAGTTATGTTTGATGAGAAGAATATGGTAAACTTAACTATCGAAATGGGCTGCAACACAATTTCTGTCTTAGAATGAATGGGTTTGAATTAGTTTTTTTGAGCTTAAGAGGGCAATCTCCTTATTTTTTTGTTTTGTTATTACTCAACATTAAAGGTCATATGCCTTGTGATCAACCCAATGCCGTGGTGTGTTGGGTTGATCACAAGGCATACGGTCTTTGACGTTGTGGCGTACCACATGTAACCATGTTCGATTCCTAGCCGCTCATAGAGCGAGGCTGGATGAGCAGCCTGGTTGATGTTCTAGTTGGCTGTAAGAGATATCTCTCGTAGCAATAAGTCCGCCATATGTATCAATTAGATACATTAAAAGTACATAAATATAATAAATAAACAATTCCAGAATATCCCTCCAAAATTTCAACCTAATAGACTTGTTATTATTAACTTTTAATTTCTGTCAAAGTGTAATTGAACTTTGATAAATTCCAAAGTAATTTTTAATAATTTTACTTTTTTTTCCAAAATTGATGACAAACCAAAAATTTACAACAATTCAATAAAACAATTATAAAAAATGTGCTTGACCAAAGAATATGAAAAATTTGAGTAAAAAAAGAATTGTTTTTGTGCCCTTATTTTTAATATGTCCAATTTAATGTACTACATTGTAGACTGTAAATATATTTTGTTTTTTTTTCTCTAAGTTCGATAGACACTGAATAATCCTGTTAAACAAAAAGTTCATGCTGTGAAAAAGGAATAAATAATCTAAATACTCAATATCCTTATATAATACTTTAATATAGCGATGAAAAAATTTTCAATAAAAAGTAGTTTAATAGTGTATTAATAATAATATCATAATTAAAGTTTCAAATAATTGTTTTTCTATATATATTAGTACTATTGTGAATGTTTATGATAATCTTTATTGCGATTAACAAGAATATTAAATAATTAACTTTAGATGCAAAATAACAAAAGCTTGTGGACATATATAGTAAAACTTGCTTAAAATGTTCTCGTTTAATGCAATTTTCTGCATTATACAGATATATATTATCTTTTGATATCTGAAAATTTAAATTGGGTTTGCTGTATTGGCAACTTCTATAGTTAAATACTGTCCATTTTTTTTGCTAAGTATGGAATTCCTCCATTATTTGAATTCCATTGAAGACATGGAAATTCTGCAGATGGACAGAATTACAATTAATGGTGTGGTGGCCACATCATAAATTCATTTCAATTAACACACTATATCAACTCACTTAGGTACACTTGACTTAACGAACAAATGCTAAAAACTTTAGTAAATTACTGGTGTCTTCTCGTAGTTGGGATTATATACGATCACATTATTAGACTAACACTTTTAACTTTATTACTATAAAATATTTTATTTTATACTGATAAACCTATCTCTATGGTTTTATTTTGTATTTTATTAATGTATTGTATTTTTGATATCAAACCTTCAAATGTTTAAAGGAAAAAAGCAAGTTAAGTACATACTTCAATATTATTTTTTATCAAGGTAGATTGTAAAATAGGCAAACAAAAGCTTATACAAACTTCTTAATGTAAATTTTAAAAGCAATAAACATATTACATTTGGCAGATTCAGGACAATTACCAGTTTCCGGACAACGAACACAGACTAGGCGGTGTGAGAGTGCATGTGTCTAACAGGGAGCCATCATCACGTCTCACAGGCGAGCACAGTGACAAGTTACTGATTGAGACTTATGCTTGGGATGGCAATGCACTGCCAGGAAATGAATTTTGGTAAGTTATATAATCACACATGTATAAAACATGTGTATATGTATAAAAACATATATAGGCATAAAAAAATATATTAGCATAAAAACATAAATGGACATAAAAACATATATTGGTATAAAAATATAAATAGGTATAAAAACATATACATGCATAAAAACATATATTGGTATAAAAATATAAATAGGTATAAAAACATATACATGCATAAAAACATATATTGGTATAAAAACATGAATAGGCATAAAAACATATATTGGCATAAAAACACATATGGATATAAAAACGTATTAGCGAAAAAATATAAATGGACTTAAAAACATATATGGGCATAAAAACATATATTGGAATAACAATATCAATGGGCATAAAAACGTATATACCTCTTGACTTGCGTCAAGTATTGACCGATAACTGTAGGAGAAACTGCTTTATTGTGGGCTACCTTCATAATATGGAATTTTTAAATGATCATCAATTTCCTTGTTTTGTATTGGAGCTGGCGGCTATTAATCCGAAATGACATTTTGCTTTGATGCACAGATTTGAGAGGATTCTGCATTTTGAGTGATGTTTTTATTTTTTGGTGAACATGCAAACTTCGTAGACCTGGCAATTGTTTTGAAAGTGGTATATAGTTTACATTTCACCATCTGAGAATCTTCTGTTTTTAAAAAATGCCGCTAACAGTACTGAAACTCTTAAATTCTTTATACACACATACTGGAACTCTTAATTCTTTATACAAATGATTCAAAATATTAAGCTATTTTGCTACAAATTAATTAATGCACTATTATTTAAAAAAAAGATTGCGTGATTGCGTCACCATGTCAGGACATAATGAAAATAAAAAGAATCACTCCTCCCACACATCTAATACTGACTGCGTGCCGTTACCAATCTTTGCTCTGTCTGCGCTTTGATGACAAATGTTCAATACCACTCTACAATCCTGCTAATCCCTATTTAACAACTTGAAGAATATCAAGTGAATCTCGATACTTTGCAATCCCGGTATACCAGGGCTGCAAACTCCAGGAAGAATCCTTCCTTTATAACATGAAGACAGAATTTAGTAATATGATTGGAGCTATTTCATCGAAGAATTTATGATGACTGCTTTGTCTTTTTAGCAGTATTTGAGATGTGGAAATGACTTAAATGGTATTTAATTTTCTAAGAACTAAAATGTAGGAAAACATTAAAGGCGTATATATATATATTATATATATATATATATATATATATATATATATATATATATATATATACACACATATATTTATATATATATACCTATATATATATATATATATATATATATATATATATATATATAGACTTCAATGGTTCTTAGATGTGAAACTGTTTTAAAAAAATGGTAGTGCATTAGGTCATTTCGGATGATCTTTTGATGAGTTATGCCATACTTATTATTTGGTTAAAATAGTCAGAATTTTACCAAATTTACTAAAATGTTTCGTCACTTTTTTTGTCACTTTTTGTCACCAATTAAGCAGCCAAATACTTTTTGTTCAGTTCTTCATGAAATTTAACTGGCTTTTTTAGATACAAGAGTTTCAAGTCTTACTTTATTTATTTCAGTTCAGATGCAACCCTGAAGTGTAACGGGGTAAATCAGAATTACATTAAAGTATTGAATCGAAACAAGTTTTATTTTCATGATTGCAAAATCTCGTAGGTACTAGCAATAATTTTTTACATTTTACTATACTTTTGCACACTTGTTTTATATGTTTTTTATGCAATGCAAAATGCATTATTATAAATTTAATCTGTCTTAATAGGAATTATCAAAATTAAAAATATAAAAGGACAGCAGTAAGAATTTTTAAACATCTTATAGTGAATTTAAGGTTTTTAACATCACTTTGAAATGTCTTTATTTGGTAGCCAGACCTATATTTAATATACTAATGAAATAAGTCATCATCAAATTAAATATTATTATCACTATTTTAAATCATGTTTTCTATCAGCCTTCAGAATTCAGAACTTTTGTTAAGATGGCTGCTAATATGTATACACACACGAAGATGTACGCACTATGCAAAATCCTTAAAAATATATGTTGTCATCTTCATGTAGCAATGAATATTCTTCCCATTACGATTTTCTATGTGCATTTCTTTCACTATTTGCAGTTTAATTGCGTCATCATAATCTGTTTTCTTGTGAAGTATAAATTTAAACTGTGATGGGTCCTTAATTGTTTTCAAAAAGTTTACATTGCAGTAAGTCTCTTCATTCATTTTTATAATTTCTCAATAAATCCAATAAAGTATGTCCATTTTTTCCTGTTGTGGTACTTTAGAAGTACGAAATCATTAATGCTGTAGTTCTCTTCCTTGTTTTCTCCTTGTTCGTTGTCTTTGTTATTATTTTCAATCACTTCGGCAGCATTTTACTTTTCATGTTCATTATTGTCATTACTTCCAAGTACTATTTTTTTTCTCAAACCATAGCCTTCTTTCTTGTAATTGGTGTCTTCTTTAGTTTTATTATCATGATTAGTACATTGTTAGTTTTACAATTTTTCAATTTATCAATGTCCTGGAGTATGGTTTCACTTTCATTACATATATTGCATAGTATACTTTCATCCTTGTTTTTTAGGCTTTGTCAGGTAAGGAACGTTTGGAATTTTTTGTTGGGACATCACTTTTTGAATACCAGCTGTCATTAGCAATGATGATGTCCATTGTATCTATTTCTTTATTTTTATTTTTAATTAGAGTGTTTAAATTTTATCCTGTATCGGTTGCGACTTCCCATACTTTATATTTGACTAACACTCATCTTCTTCACCATGTGAATTATATTCTTCCATGTCTATATTGAAATCATTGAAATATTGATCAGTTAGTGTTTCATATTCATAATAATGAACAATATCGGTGTTGCTATATATACTCATTATATCTGAATAACAACGTAGAGAGTCATCTAAATCTGACCGTTTCAACTTATTTTTTGCATTGTTTTTTTGGCCCTATTCATACCTGACGGTCCTGGTGTTGAATCTTTACGAATTGCAGTCAGCTTTTTCATTAAACTTCCTTCTTTAATTAATTTTATCTTGACTTCTTGTTTTATAGTTTTTTTTAGCCACTCGCATCTTTTTCATAGAATTACTGTTTTTTTATGTTAGTGAATTTTTCTAATACAGGTTCTTTGAAGTTTATTTTTATGTCAAAAATTAAGTGTATTTTTGCAGCTTTCCTTTCTTCAGGTTTAAGACAATGACTTGGCTCAAATTATGAGTATTCTGATAAACTCATGGTCTGGTTTGCTATAAAAGAAATGCTCTGGTTGTCTTCTGTAGAAAGTTGAGTCAGGAAGGTGACTGCTTAGTACCAGAATCAGTGGTTTAATGTGCTCAATTCTTGACGAGTAACTTCAGTGATAGCTAATACTTTATTCAGAATGCTAATAGACATATTTTTCAAAGACTTTAGACTTTTCAAATTCAGTTGTGTTTGTGGCATTTCCTGTTGAAACCTTTCAAAAGCTGCCGGGTCATATATATCTTCTGGTATTATGTGACTATTAAATGAGTGAATCCAAGTATTTTTAAACCCACTTTTGATAGTATCTCGATTTGTATCTTGCAACATTTCGGCAAACGTTTGGGAAAATATATGCTTTGGCATTTTTGTGTCTGTATTGTGGCACTGCCATGCCCAGTTTGCATTCCAGTTTCTTTTAAACAATTTGAATACTGCAATATCAAGGGGCTGTAAGATGTACGTGGAGACAGCTAGAGGATCGTTATCTGTGTTGAATAGCCAATTCTACAACATTAGTATCTACGTGCATACAACGGTCTACGGTATGGAACAACGTTTTGGAACACAGCTGATATAAATGCTGATGATGCAACAAAAGCTGATATACATTCTTCATGACTGTTAAAAATAACAGTGAATCAACAATAACTGTGAAACGAAAAATCCAACTTTTTGGCTTTACCTTCAGCAATACTTTTCCGATTATAATTAAAACAATAGGTACCATCTGTGGAACGATAGGAATAGCCTACAATTTCTTTGGTTCCAATCTGATCACTTTTTTTTAGTCTTTTTAGGACATAGCTTTAAAATTTTCAAGGGCGTAACACAAGGGTGAACTTCGTTTCCAAACTCAGAAATTTATAGTTTTTTTGTTTCTTTGAGCACTATCAAATAAAGAAGTCTTTAATCAATCAGATCCTCCCTTCAGATTTTATAAGTATTTGAAAGCGAACATACATAAGTACTTACGTTACAGAATCTAATATAATTTATGCTTATCTGCTAGCATTTTATTTGCAAATAAACTTCTCTTACTTTCATTAAACCCCTCCTGGATACTAACATAACACTTTAATCATTTTAATGAAAGCACAAAATGTATATTTGCATCAATACATATATAAAGAATGGGTATTTAAACAACAAGATAATTATTCGACCAATAATTTTATAGTAGACATATGTAATTATCAACATGTGGAAGTAAGGAATGTATAGTGAATTGCAAGTGGTTGGAGATGTTTATCTAAAGCACAAAGGTACTATCGTACTCCATAAGTCATCGATGTGGTTATACGTTTATTTCAAAAAGTTATAGATCCAATTAGACAGTTAGAAGACCCCGTTAGAAAGTTCGATCTAAATTGTGACAAATACTAATAGCACTTAATTCTGCCTTAGGAAAATGATGCCAAAAACAAAATTAGAAATTAGATTAAAAAATAATAGCCTCGACCATCATTAATAGCGACATAATTATTTGTTATACAATTTTGTCCCCAGGTTTGGAATTCTCACCTCCTCTGGAGATCCAGCCGCTGCTTGCTCAACACAGGTTGCGGAGTTGCATAATGGCCACATCAATACAGAGAATGTCTGTGGAAACAATTTGAAGATAGCTACCCGGGATTATGGCATGATAAGCATATTCGAATATGCTAGAAAATTGACAGAGAAACAGGAAAAAGCTACTTGAGACAAAGAGATTATTAATTTTTGATATAATGTGATACAGCGTACTTGATAATTGAAATATGAAGTTTAAGCAATAAAATGTTGTAAATGGTTCTTTTTGAGATGGACAAAAATTATGATTGTCATCCTCTTTTATATGTATTATTTATGTACATATATATATAAATATATATATATATATATATATATATATATATATATATATCACCATTGTCCAGTGGTATTTAGAGTAAATTATATATAGTTATGGGTTGTTGTCATAAAACTGTTATTATATGTGAAGAAGCGTAACAACTTTTTAATATTTCACCATATAGTATTATAAATTGTATCACATATGTTTATGAGACCTAGACTCTGGAAGATACAGCCATCAAAAAGCATTAAAAATTCGAAACAATGATTCGTACAAATATATATGGATCTGCGATCGTACACAAAATCAGGAGAATAAGGTAGAATTGTGAGGTGGATAGACATGAAAAAAGTAAACATACTCATCTAAAAATAAAGTCTTAATAGGACAAGGGGCAGACTAAGACAGTGATAGGAATAGAACAGAAATATGTTCAAAAACAATACGGGTTGTGACATCCGATGAATCTTGTGTGTTCCTGAAGATGGAGTTGTGCATCACTTAAAATAATACATATCCTCAGGCAGGTCTTGCCTTATGCCATTTTTATTACATATTCTTCAACATGGGCCATTCATATCTCGCAATAGCTGCCTTTATTATTCTAACAGAAATTAAATCTTTTTTTATTCTAATAGAAATAATAAAGGTATATTCTCATTTTAAACGTCAATTTTCTCAACGAGATCTTGCCTTTTATAGATAGCATTCGATTTCCTTTCATTGTTTGACATGGACATATACACATGTATTGTTGACAATTGCATTTTATATATTACTTTCTGTAGATATAATGTAAGTAAATTTTTATATTTTTAAAATGTCAATATTATATGAAAATAAATTTTATATTTTTGTGTATAAATTTTTTTTTTCACCAAAATAATAGACCTAGTCCAGACCTAGTTCACATAGTCGATGAGCAAACATTTTATGCCAATTTTATTTTCTGCGTATTTTTACAAAATTTTCAAATACAATGTTACCAAGCAGGTAAATGTATTACAAAGGTAAAAACTATTAAAACCCAAAAATTCAGTTGGCAAGAAGAAAATATTAAAATATAATGCAATATCAAACTCAAAAACTAAATAACGACATGCAGAGCTGCTACATGTATACAGAGAGGAGCATGGCATAATGCAGTTACACATTTTGTGGTGTTTGCTTAATATACACTATAAAAAACACCTTGCACCTACCATCATAAGACATGAAACATTAAAATGTAATTTTTCTGATCATTTGAGAGTTCCAGCTAAGCTAACAAAACAACAATATTGTAAAAACTTGTATTCACATATGGAGAAATGGCTATTGTTGTCAGTTTACACAATTAGTAGTAATTTCGTCTGTAAAATACTATGAATAAGTATATTGGAGAACTATAAATATTTATGTTATTATGAAGCAAACAGGTTTGATGGGAAAATAAGGTCGAGAATGGAATTTATTAAAGGAAAAATGATTTTCTTTATTAATAACTTTTGTTTAGCTAAGATGCAAAGGATTGGTGAACAACTTCGACTGTTTGTTCTACTGTAGCAATTAGCATTACTTATATTTTTCGTACGCTTAGGATGCATACAACTCTGTAAAAAATCTGACTTTCTGCAATCCTCAGTCAGTATTTTAATACATGCTTTTGAAAATTTAAAATAGACCTTATGTAAATCATATTCAGGCTATAAAATTTCCATAGGTTTATTATTTAATGGATTATAATTACATATTTAAAATTACATACATTTTAATTAAAAAAACGTTATGTGGATACAAAATTTTCTTATTTATGCTAAATCTTACACCATAGAGAATTTTGACAAAGAGGAGAAAAAGCGGAAACTTTTTTCCAATCGGTGGAGTCATGTAATTGGTAACCCATCTGTCAAATACTAAGAATTTGTTCGAAGTTTTCTGAGATATTGTCACTTTTTATGTGACAAAATTGACAAGATGACTTGGTGCTGTACATATAATCGTATTGATGTGGGAATTCATGATTTTTCTAAAAATAGTAACCTTTCTAAGCAGTAGGTTAAAGTAAAACATCGAAAAAAATTGGAAGCCGAGCTCTACTACTAAGTCTTATGCGACCATTTCCAGTTGAGCATTTAGAAAATGTAAGTACTCTGGTACATTAAATAATTATTTTTTTAAGTAGTTTGTATAGTTTTGTTTATATTAATATTAAAAGCGTTTGTAACTTGTATCTACCCAAATTCAGATTTGTGACTGGAGAGAAAAATGTTGGAGAGGAGAGAAAAATGTTGGAGAAGGATACCATCCTTCAGTTTTCTTTTTTCCTAAATCTAAGGTTCCATGTAAATAAAAAGGTCGCTGCAATACGAAATGTTGGAGAAGGATACCATTCCATCAGTTTTCTTTTTTCTTAAATCTAAGGTTCTATGTAAATAAAAAGGTCGCTGCAATATGAAATGTTGGAGAAGGATACCATTCCATCAGTTTTCTTTTTTCCTAAATCTAAGGTTCCATGTAAATAAAAAGGTCGCTGCAATATGAAATGTTGGAGAAGGATACCATCCTTCAGTTTTCTTTTTTCCTAAATCTAAGGTTCCATGTAAATAAAAAGGTCGCTGCAATACGAAATGTTGGAGAAGGATACCATTCCATCAGTTTTCTTTTTTCTTAAATCTAAGGTTCTATGTAAATAAAAAGGTCGCTGCAATATGAAATGTTGGAGAAGGATACCATTCCATCAGTTTTCTTTTTTCTTAAATCTAAGGTTCTATGTAAATAAAAAGGTTGCTGCAATATGAAATGTTGGAGAAGGATACCATTCCATCAGTTTTCTTTTTTCTTAAATCTAAGGTTCTATGTAAATAAAAAGGTCGCTGCAATATGAAATGTTGGAGAAGGATACCATTCCATCAGTTTTCTTTTTTCCTAAATCTAAGGTTCCATGTAAATAAAAAGGTCGCTGCAATATGAAATGCTGGAGAAGGATACCATTCCATCAGTTTTCTTTTTTCCTAAATCTATAATGATGGAACATAGTGATTTGTTTTACATAATTATGAATAAAATAATACTATGAAGGTGCTAGTAGGAGCGATTCTAGGGAGATAACTTTCATATTGTTGTCCTGCCTATGGTAGTTAAATAAGGGCAGTTCTAGGGAGATAACTTTCATATACAGGTAACATAACGTAACCCTTTATTAACTAAGTATGCAGATTATTTTAGTGCAAAAGAATAAAAGTGAAAACACCAACATTTTTAAGAAGTAAAAATCAATTGCCCTGGTTTATCGCATTTAACAATAAGGAACTATACAATAAATGAGTTCATATAGAAATATTGATCTTACAAAAACATAAGATATTAAATAGAGATCTGACAAAAACATAAGATACTAAAAAGCGAGCTAGATTAGAGTTACAGTCCCATAGTCTCAAAGTATTTTTTATTTGTCTGATGTTTTGTAATTTCAGAGAAAGAATTTGTTTTTAAACATTTATTATAGAAAGTACTTTTAATTAAATTACTTTTAAGTTATTGACAGTTGACTGAACAATTCCTGTATAAACTGGTTCAAGATGAGTTCAATGACTGGTTCAATTATAAAGAAAGCTGAATAATAAAAAACATTTTTTAATTAAAAGTCGAATCATTTATTTATAGTGTCTTTTCTAATATTATAACTTTAAAACATTTGTTATATAAGGTTTACGATAAATAATAGAGATTATTAATTACAAATATTTGGTTTATGCTTAATAATTATTACAGTGTGTCTTTTATTTGACATACATTAGTACAGAGTAGTGACGGTCGTAGGAACTAATCAGGGTTGCGTTCCATTACTAACAGTTATAAAAGGCACTTGATTTTTTTGACATTTTGTGTTTAAGTTATTTGTTAACAATTTACATTCACTTTTTTAATATTTAACCGAACAATCCCTAAAATAAATCAAGACAAGGTAAATATTATCAAAACACTATATTTGTATATACTGTAATTGTAGAGAAATAATTTTAAAAAGAAGCTAGATAAAAAAACTCTGATTTAGCAATCACACACTATATTAAGTCTCTTCGTAATATGATACAAGATCATTTTTTATTAGTTGTATTGTTTTTTCTTGCACACGGTGCATCTCTTAATTGTGTGATTTTGTACACAGTAATAATATATTATTAAAATTTCTTCTCTAATGTATGATGAATTATGGATAATAAACAATATACAAAAAATGGCAACAAAACATCACACCAATATAATCTCAATTACAAGTGATCATAAACTATAGACAGAAGCACAAAGAACTAGAACGCCATCTGAAATTCTTTTCGCCTTCATCTGCCCATTAAAAAATGATGTTTGTGCTATTTATAATATATATATAATTTATATATAATAATGTTGTTTAAAACAAAATATTTGTAATATTGACTAAGAATTCAAGATGTCTGGGCGATATGTAATATGATCAGAATTGACTTGGTAATAAAACAATCTAAAATCTTCATCTTTGATGCTTTCCTGAATCGTTATTTTTTTGACAAAAATATCTAAAAATACAATTATGCTCTAATCGCACAGATCCTTTCGACAATACACCACAAATCAAGTAAAATACCTTTTTATGACCCTTTTTATCCTCCCCCATTCCTTGACAAATGTAGACATCTCCTAATAATAATAAAATTGTATATAATTTTGAATATGACATTTTGCATACAAGTTTATACATAATTTCAAGCGCGATTTGTGTTGAAGAGCCACAATAATACATCTCAATTTCAAATTTCTGTCTTATTTTATTTAAAACTTAAAAGCCTCTACATATAAATGGACGGAAGATGGACAGCCGGATATAGAAACCTAAAAGTATATATCTATTGTACTAAAAATGTATGTGTCTTTAAATAATATAAGAATAGAATACTCACAGTGTGAAATTATCTTGTCTCTTCTCAACTCTATACAAAAACTAAAATTATCAAAACAAGTTCCTTTCGCTGTGTATTATGTGTTAACTAACAGACAATGAAATAAGTTAACAACATTTGAGAGAAATTAAATGAAAAATAAATGTAATTAATAATATTTTTTAAAAGATATGAAAATAAACAATTCATTATTAATTATTATAAAAATATTAACTAATTATAAACTTAATCATTACATTTACTCTTAGTAATGATTGGTTTGTGGTAACTACCGTAGGGCACATATGTTTGGGATTTAATTTTTAAACCTGATAAAATGTAGCCTGTGATAGAATGTGGCTTTTCATATATTCACCAATAAACATATATTTAAATTGATTAATTAGTTTTTGACAATTCCTCAAAATAACAAACTTATATTCTTTGTTACATTAGAATAAGTGCGTAAGTGAAAATAATGTTTACATAACTTTGATGGTTTATGTTTACTTTGATAGTTAATGTTTACATAACTTTGATGGTTTATGTTTACTTTGATAGTTAATGTTTACATAACTTGGATATTTATTTCTCTTCTTACAAAGTATTTGATATCACAAGCTAATTTACGTCACTTAATTTATTAGAAATAATTTGTAGTACCATGGTTTCCAATTTGTGTGACGATGATATGTACTGCGTTTTTAAAGGATTAAAAAATTTAGAGTTTGCATTTGGCTATGGCCTTTTTTGTTTTATTGTACTTGGTGGCATATATACGTAATTATTTTAGGTTCGGAAAACCATACCATCCTGGAGATATGTTTTCCTAAAATTTAAACCTTTGTTCTACAAAAATTTCAGAAAGAAACTGGATTAGAACTGTGTAACCTTTTTTAAGCATCCGTCATGGTGAAAACTTACATAACAATATAGAGAAAATATATTTACGCGACCAACTTATTAACACATGGTATTTACTATTTATCTAAGTTTTTTTTATGCGAACACTTTTCATTTTGACTTGAGTGTTCTTCTGATTTCTATGAATTGTTGTGTATTGGAAAATTTCACTTTGATGAAAGTTTTGTGTGGAGGGTTTTCCACCAGATCCCTTGTTTATTTTTATAGAAAATATAGCCTCAATTTTATATATTGACTGGGAAAGTTATAAGTCTTAAGCTATCCTACTGTGTTTTCAAACATTGATTTTTTGAAGTAAAACTTCTTTACGCACGCTTGACTTGGGGAGTAAGCTGGTGAATGCGTGACGAGAGTGTTACGAAAAGTTTGATCGGGCGAGGCGAACGGAAGTTGAGAGGGAAATATAAGTTAGTGAAGACAGAAAGAAAGAGAGTTACGTTTCTTATATTACTGTAGGGACAAGAGAGAGAGGTGCGGGCACACATTTTCTTTCTCTCTTTCTCTCATAGCCAGTTATGTTAACCGGAATGAGCCTTCCACAAGACAATGAACAAAAATCGATGCAGTTTTCTCTAGATATCTTTCTGATTTTCATTCGAAAACATACATATCTTATTTCTCATACCATAAGCCTATTGTCTCGGTCTTACAATCACCACAGTAATTACTGATGTATTCGATAATGAAAATAATGAATAAATTTATTTTATCAATGAAAACCGATAATCAATTTAAATATTTGTAGAAAATTATATACATGTATATATTATACATATATAAACATATATATATATATATATATATACATACATACATACATATAGATGGAGCTAAAGAAGTTTTACTTCAGTCGTGAGGTTTAAAGCACATTCTTTTTTTTTTGCTTTAAAAACACTTTGCCCTTAAAATTTTTGATTTACATGCAATGCATTTTTTCCAAAACTATATTATCCAAATACGGCAAAGCCAAATGGACTGGATATAAATTTAGTTTTATATGTGTTTGTATGTGAACCGTTTGTTCCCTCAAAACTTCCAAATACTCTAATTTCCACAAATGTATCATTTGAAATGTCTTAACATTTTGATTACCATAAGCTACAAAAATTTAATATGGCAACTGCAAAATGCTGTGTGTTATTGTTTGATGTTCTTCCTTAAAACCTATTTTAAAAGGTATGAGTACTTAGGTATAAGTACTTTTCAATTAAAGATCTACAATAATTCCATATTACGTCATGAAAACAAGCTGGAACCTTCTTGTACCCTTTTGAAGACATTTTGTCTGGATGGAGCATTTTATGGGCTTCTAAAAGGAAAATGGAAGAAACCACCTCCAAATTATTCAGTTGAAATAGATTTTCTAAGAAAACAAAACATTGTTTGATAGAAAAAGGTGGATTAATAAAGCCATCAGGTAGTACACGTCGTAGACCACTTCTATGTAAGTTACAGTATTCTGTATTTTGACATTTTACAATTTGCAAAAAAATGTTCATAGATTTATATATTTGAAAGCAAAAATATGTTTAATGTATCAATTTTGGCATTTTGTTTTATCTTTAAACTTATTGACCTAACATCATATTTTGAAATTTATTCAAAAGAATTTTGAGAAAGTACAGAAGAAAGATAAAAGAAAGATTGAAGATCAGATTCCCAGGCCAGGCTGTAAGACTTTTATTAAAAAAAGCTTTATTGCGAGAAATCATAGAATTCCTTCTGTCAAATTTTATTTTATGTTTTTAGATTGGTTATTTGTGTATTTTTGCGAATATCTAGTGTTTTATGTTTATAGTTGTAAACAATGAAAATTCTTTAAGATAAATTTCTATAAATGAACTCAATGGTTGATAGGATATACATGAATGTCCTATGAGAAAGTTTTTAAAAGCAAGATAGGTGAAAGTAAAACAATTACTATCAATTCACACTTAGCTGCATTGTCTTTTTATTCTTCACGTTTTGAAAAGGATAAATAAGACAAAAAAATCTCTCACTCGTGTGTTTGCACCTTCTCCCATCTTTCTCACTTTTGGTTTATATTCAAGCATTGTTATGTCTAGTATGTTAAAGATGAAAAAAATATTAAATTTGTATACTACAAATTGAATATTTTTGTCATATACTTGGTTGTCATTTAGAAATGTCATTTAAAGTTTTAAATAGGGCAGTGTAATGAAGGGTTTTACCATTATATAAACTTTTAGAAGGCTTACATTCTTAATAAGACTCACAAGAAGTGTTTCCTTATTGAGATTTTGAAATACTCAAAACGTTGTAAATGAGCTGTTAAAATCTTTCAACAGGTTAAAAAATTACTCTCTGCTGATATAGAAAATAAGTTCCAGATTGATACGAAAAGAAAACTCACAATTTTTACCAATTACTTATGTACTTTTTATACCTAAATTCCCACTCCTCAGTAAAATGTGCTTGTTTCAAAAGAATGTTAAATGGGTAAATAAATCTCCATGAACAAAGTTTTGCTTCATCCACCCTTCTGACTACACAGGGCTAGTGACGGGCTGTTTGAGATTCTGACAGCAGAACATGCTAAGGAGGAGGACAGCTGATTTCTGCCTTGAGCAAATTATGGAATTGAAATTTGCAAGATTGGTTCATATCATCATTTATGTCAATTTAGTTAGTATAGTTCATATAGCCAAAAATGCTTTCAATACAGAGAAATACACATTTGTAAGTAACAACTATACAATATATTAGTATATTTTTTTACATGTGGTTCAGTAAACTACTGTGAGGTAATTTCTTCAGAAGTGGTTGAGAATGGTAATATAGTTTCTTAACATTTTCTATTCAGTTTAATACACAGAATCATCTGTATGAACAGAAGACAGATTCTTTGTTACATGCGTATATATGCTTTTGCTCTATATACATGTTACATAACATATTTGTTTTGTGTCAGATTTTGACATTTTCTTCTTTCAGAAAGTAAAATTAAAACATTAATTACATTAGCCTAAGCTCAACTTCATCTATAATTATTATGAAATAAAACATTTGTAAATAAAAATATAAAACTTTTTACTATATTTTAAAAATGTATATATTCAGTTACATTATATATACAGAAGGTAATGTATGTAATGCATTAATATTATTCACGTTTAAATATTGAAAAATGTAAAATGGTGAAAGTAAATTGAACAAAGAATTGAAATTTGAATTTCATATATTTACCTTTTTTAGGTAAAATCTACACCACTTATTGCTTTGTCAAATAAATTGTGATCAAAAAAAAAAACCTTCAATCACTAGTCAATCAAAAACAGTCAATCACTAGCCGGTTCTATTTAGAAGAAATTTGCAAAATTTCAGTAAGGTCAGTGGATTCGTTTTTGAAAAATCGTGTCCACCGACTTCAGAACTAGAGTTTTGACAAAAAAGTAATTATAGGTTTAAGTAGTAAATCTGACATTGGTCCCATTTTTTTTTAAATGGATTTGTGATTTATTTAATACTTCTACCTATCTATGACAATCTTGAGCAAGTTCTTCTAATCAACGCAGTTTATTTCTAAAGTATTCTTTGAGTCTAAGTTCATGTTACTATTATATTAAATTATATAATTTTTCCGAATGAAAAAATTTTCTTGACCAAATGGAACACTATTTACTTTCACTGTGCAGTCTTTCATATGCCGAGCGCTTGAATACAAAAATGTTTAGTAATAGTATGGAATATTCATTACCCACTTTTGAAATGATACACCAGTATTCTTTTTGGACACTCGTCCTGGAGCACTACTGCAATTTTTGACAGCACAGCACACCATTTTATACATTAAAATAATTTTCAAACACGAATAGCATCGTCTGATAAGCAAGCATTGCTGTGTTGACGCTTACTATATCGACACATATCTCTCGTACAGTTTTACTTGGCTCGACTTGAAATGTCGGGAAAATATTCTGGACATGTTATACTAGATAAAAAACATTTAAAAAACGGGCATACATTTCTTTGCCCTTTAAACAAAGAGAGGTATATATCGTAAGAGCCAAGGAAGAAATTGAACCATGGATGATACAAATAGGACCTCAATATATTTCTTAGAATCATTCTTTAGAATGACGGAAGCATTTGAACTTTATCAGAGTTTAGTTTTCATAACAATATGTGATACAATTTAAACTTCTGTATGGTACAATATCAAAAAGTCATATCTTTATATTTTAATACAATGAATAATAACACCATGTCTAACGACCAATAACTATTTTGGAGAGTGATATAAGGATGAAGATTCCTTTAACATACTCCACACACCACCATAGCAAAATGGTGAAAACCAGGCAATGATAAAAAAACCAACACAGATGCCCCCAATATCTTACGCACTATTTGCAAAATGTTACTAAGATAAATTAAATATAAAATGTATGTCACAATATATTAATAAGATAATCTACAATTTTAATTCATCTTAAAAAAAATTGATTTGTCGTATTTTACACATCAAGAATGTTGTCTGTACCATATTATTTGAACAATAAATTAAATGGAATTGTCAAGTTGCTTTCCTCTTCGGTTTTCTTTCAACTTCCTAGCATATTCAACTATATGAATCACACCGTAATCTCGGCTGGCTATCCTCAAATTCCTACTGGATACATTATGTGCATTAATGTGAATATTGTGCAATTCTGTTATCTGCGTTGAGCAAGCAGCAGCTGAATTTCCTGTTGTATTGCGAAATCCAAACCTGAGGACAGAAATTTTGTAGCAAATAATTATAAGGTTTAGAACGATGTTCTATGCTAGAGTGTATCAACGATGTTGTATTCAATTTTTAATCTTTTTTTCTAAACCTAATGATGTCTATAACACTCTTTAACAACAGTATGACCGCATTGGCTATTTATGGTCAATGCGGTCATACTTCTATTAAGGAATATTTTAGATACCACTTATATATACAGTACTTATGTTTTTTAGACAAGCATCTACAAATGTTTGCAGGTCACTAAAGCTTTTCAGGATGTGAAACTCGGTAAGTGTTGTGTGCTGTATTATTTTTGTTTGCCAAATAATATTACAATGTATTTTAAAATTCCATTAACATTGATATTTACACTTTTATAACTACAAATTATAATGCAATTTTGTTTTGTTTTGCAGAGAAAACGAATGGTTGAAATTATGTCACCAAGAAGAACAGAATGAGTCAAATTACAGGGTTTGCAAGAAGCATAATATTTCAAGATTTTAAAACTATTTCACTTAGAAAACTGTTACAATGACAGTTACAGCTATTTTATATTATCTTAATACAACCAGTAAAATTTTCTTTGATTATTCTCAACTTAATCCATTATATTTATTGTAAATTATTCATGGCCTAGATGGGATTTGAATGTGTTTGATTTACTCCCACAATTATACTGTTAACATGCCAGGCAATACAATTTTACATTAAGTATACATATAAGCTAGTGATGCAATGGACTGTAATTTTACTGCATAACGAACTCATTTTGATGCAAGTATTAATCATCGGTGTACAGTTAAACTCTTGACATTTTGAACCACTTTACTAATTATAAATAATGTATCTTTCACTTCTTTCATTTTTAATTTTCATGACAACTGATATAACTAACAAAGGACAAATTATGAGTACATTCCACTAGGCGATTGCAACGATCAAAACGCTCACTGTATCATTCCACTTGGCAACGGCAGTCGTTGCAGTCGTGATCAATACGTCATTGATGGCACCATTGGTCACAACCGCTTCGAGCCCATGCCGACTCACATATCAACGTGGGTCTTTGTGGTTGTTTATCTGTCAATTTGACTTTGACACATTGATATATGAAATTTATGTAAATTTATATTATCTTTTAAAATTAAACATGGGGATGAAGAGAATCACTTTATGCAGCTCTGAAAAATACACAATAAAAGTAAAGATTATATAAAAAGACGAAATTAAATTACACTTTTGCAATTAATGTAAGTGTAAATTATTACTTAACGATTAATACATTAGAAAAACATACACTGCTATAATCTCTTTATTTTTGTTAAATGACCACCCTTTCTTCATAGTTAGAATATGCATTGTTCATAACTCGTTTCACTTGAACTGACGGTTACATCGTTGACAAACTAGTGGAATGACTGTGATCGCGGCCGTGGGCGCGAGCGTTGCGAGTGGCTAGTGGAACGTACTCTGTGTATACTTGTGTCAGTCGTCCAATGTCTGGAGTTGCTAGATAACGTGAAGACAGTAACACGAGCATTTATAGCTTAGCAAATATAAACATCACTTATCAATTTATACCCAAATATTACACATATTTATGAATTGTTTATATTTATAGGAGATCATATTTCTAGAAGCAGCTTCTCCCAGAGTCAGCGTTTCAACGGAGGCAACAAATAAAAACTACAAGACCATTCAACAGCTGAAGTGCAAATTAAGAAAATTGAGGAAACCTAAACTTTATAGTAGCTTAGAAAGTATAAAAATTACTAGAGTAAAAAAATATGGAAACCAAAAAACACACTTTATTTGATCATCAATTAACCGTTTGAGGACCGATGAGCGCCATCACACTTGTGCGCGTACTAACTAAATTTGCTACGAGCGCGAAGGCGCTCGCGAAATCATTTACTGTTTAGCGTGCGGTATGGGAGACCGCTCGCACGCATCGCTAATTTTTTATCTTTCTATGTGTTACACAAAGTTCAAATTATAATATTATTAGTAATTACAATATAAATAGGATCCAGGAAAAGAAAATTTTTAACCCATAATGTCAGAATACGAAAACAATTAGTCACAATGATCGTTTTTCAAGTTGTGAAGAAAGTGATAGTGGGAGTGACATTGTGGTGCGCTCACAATTTGGCGTAATGCAAATTTTTAGTGATAGCGATAATAGTGACGATAATAATTATTTTGCTGATACGGAGGATGTACCGGACTGTGAAAATACGATGTGACCTTGATTTCAGTTTTGTTATAATTTTTGTTCAGAATATGTATTTCCATAATTTTTATATCTTCACAGCCCAACAGTAGAATTGAAATTTCTACACATTGCTAAGTGGAACATAAATGGCTAGCTCCTAATAAGCTGGAAGTGGAATTGTTCCTCATACACATCCTCAAAACTTATATCCTATTAATTTAGGAGACGAATCTGACTAATGAAAGAGTTGTTAAAAAGAAGGAAAAAATGTATTCTATTCTAATCATACTGATGAAGCATTGCATGGAGGAACTGCAATCATAATTCAGGAAAGTATAAAACAACACACTCTCTTTAAACTTAAACACCCATTCCTGCAAGCTTTGGTAATAGCAATAGACGACTGACAAGAAATGCTTACAGTTGCTGCAGTATATGATAGAATCAATGAACAAATGTTTATCGAGTTATTATACACACTTGAAAGTAAATTCATCACTGTAGGAGATTGGAATGCTAAAAATACCTACGGGGTGCTAAGCTTACAACTACACAAAGTCAAGGGCTAAAAAAAGCAGTAGAATCTTCCTTAAAATCTTCCTTGATGCACTTTCCACCAACTTACTGGCCTACAAACCCCAACAAGTTACCTGTCCTTACTGATTGGGAATCTTCTCAGACTATATTGACGAAAATTCAAACTTGTCAATGCCTTTCAAAACAGAAGACAATGTAGAGAACACCGCTTACTATGCCACAAACCTCATCCAAAAGCAGCATGGCTATCCACTTCATACTTTGATTACAAACAAAAGAATCAAGAAGAGAAAATTCAAAAGATGATAGCTTTGAAGAGGAGGTTAAGACATCAATGACATGTAGAAATCGGTAGTACAAAAAGGCACTCAATAGTGTGCAAACAGATTTAAGATACTAAGTGAAAATGAAAACAATGCCTAGCAAGACAAGCTAAAGACTCTTTTTCCACAAAAGCTGAAGATTACTTGCAGTACTAAGATTATGGTATTTTTCTATTGTAAATATGGTTACTAAACTTGGAAAGCCTCCTACAGAAGTGACCTCATATAGACCAATAAGTCTCCAACCTTTATTATCTAAGTTATTTGAGAATCTAATCTTACAACGTTTCCTCTTGAGGGTACCAAACCATCAGTTTGGATTTTAAACGTACCGTGACATTATAGAGCAGTTTCATCAAGTGGCTTACATCATCCACCAAAAAATTGCCTTAAAACATACATGAACAGGGCAATTTGACAAAAGTGCTGTGAGAAGCCCATTATGGAACTTTAAAAGATTAGGAATGTGGAAATGATGATACCGTATCACTAGTGAGTGATTTATAACCAACGTTACAAGTATCCTTAAAGGCTTTCTTGTATAGAGACAGCCTAAACTGTACAGTTCTCGACCCATTGCAAACTGATAGTTCTTCTCCCACTATTCGACAACTCAAATTAGATGGAACAATAACTATTCCTGCTGATATAGACACAGTCAATGAATGATCTTAAGAGAAATCAGTTTTTAAATCTAGCCATGCCTTTGATGCCATCAGAATTTTCCTTCAAATTTAAGTCTATTCTATATTATTGTAATAAATAAAGTGGATAGAGATCATTTTGAAGGAGAGCCGGCTGCTCTAGAATAAGAATGCCTTGCAGCTAGATTATTTTAGCACGAGAGAATGAGACCACATAAAGCTATCCGAAATGAGGTACTATACATAAAAAGTAAATTTTAAGAATAGCTTGTACGGTAACTTGACTTTTAGGTCTGAAGTCATCACGACTATACCTAAATCTACAACAGTTCTTTTCTCTCTGTCTTCTGCCTTTTTCCAAATCTCTGAGGAAAGAAGTTCTGAGCAGTAAATATTATTATACTGTTGTTAATATGTTTGCTGCTCAAACACCCATTTTTCATTATGTTACGGCTTGGTTCTTATGTCATTTTTTCTTTTTATCTTTTTTCCTTTTTTTTTGAAATTTGCTTTTTCGCTAAATATTGATTACTTATGCATTACTATGAAAAACCAATATATCTATTTAAATACATATGTGTATACATACACAATCTTACCAAAATTCATTGCCTGGTTGTGCATTTCCGGCACTAGGATACGTCACAACGAGCAACTTGTCTCTATGCTCGCCTGTGAGGCGTGATGATGGCTCTCTGATAGATACATGCACTCTCACACCGCCTAGCTTGTGTTCCTTGTCCGGGAACTGGTAGTCGTCTGTAATCTAGGAAGTGTAATGGGCTAATTGCTTTTAATTTTGTATAAAGAAAACAATATAAGGATTTGTTTACCTATTTTATAAGCTACCTTCAAAAAAATTATATTTAGAAAAGCATAAACAACCCATTTACCCTTTCAACTAATATGCCCACATCCTCATAAGTAATGGTTCCTATTTCCTTTAAGCATTTCGATGTTTATTACGAATCTTAGCTAAAATTCAATATAGATAAAATACTAACTACGCTATGAAAGTCTGTTTGCAATAATTAATTACCCTAATAACACCATTGTGCACTTCCACAGTTGGGAAACAAGAAAAGGTAAGGTCCATTAACAATTAAATCAATACTATTTGATCGGAACTCATGTAAGGAAGGTGACTCTTTCTAATCTATCACAACTTTAAATGGATGATATGATATTCACAGCTATATGAGTTTAAAAAAAAACAAACCATCACTGACAGGTTTGACAGCAAAAATTATATAATGGCATGACCTCGTAAAAGTAAGTTGTGAAAGGTATGCTAAACCATACAGTTAGTTTGCACGGTTTAGCAGTTGGCCAATGTGTATGTCTAATTTTTGGATAGAGTTCATTTACTGAAGTTTTATAGATTTTTTATTTTTTTTTTTAGTAAATCATAACCCCAGTTCATAAAAAAATCATGCATGCACTGTCTATGAAAAGTAATTTCTAAAATTTGGACATTAGTCTGTTTTTCTTTTCAGATTTTACTATTAATTTAACATGAAGTGTGTTTCAAATAAAAATTCATCCGATATCTTTCAAAAGAACCAAAGTTTAAATTTCTGAATTAACATTTCTATTTTGTATTTCATTAGTTTATAAGATAATGAGTAATTTATATTGTGCATAATTGAGTTTCAAGAAAAAGAAAAAAGACTTGAAAGTTGTATTTCAAACTAATTTACCTGAATTTTGGAACAACTGCTTTACCTGAATTTTGGAACAAAGTATAAAAATAAGAAGACCGTCCTCTTAAGCCCTAAAAATAAGTTCATACTCATAAAAATCCTAAATCAGAAACTGTGTCACAGCTCATGCAGATTAACAAGTTTATTTTACATCATTTTGAAAGAATATTACTGTTGAAAATAATATTTTTCACATTTGCACTTACCTCATTTTCACCGCTAAATCTGAAATACGCAAAGTGAACATCAGAAATATTACGAATGTTATCCTTCAAATATTTCAATCGCTGCGCAAACACCTCCGCAAATATGTCTTGCTGCTGGTCAGTATTCTTCCAGACTCCGAGACCTATTCCAACCTGTCATTAAAAATTATGTTATTAAATTTTTACTATGACTATGCTGTGTAAAGAGTGATATTTGGTAGGACCATAATATTAAAAAATAGTAAAAGAATTAACTGACAATTAGAGTAGTCAACGAAGCAAAATGATTGATGTGTAATCAGAAGTTACCCATTTCTAAAAAACTAGGTACAGCACAGTTGAAGTTTGACTAATAAAGCTAAGACTGTGGGACCCGTCACATGACATTAATATATAAAGAAACAATTAGCACCATTACGTCCTCTGTCTTTACATAAAGAAATTTATCTTCATTTGAATTTGCACTACTCTATACGCCTAAATGAACCCCGACACTCCCGAAAGCTTCCTGATTGGTCTCATGAACATTAGAATAACTATATTTCTGTGCTTTGTATGAGGGAGCTGAATCTACCTTGAGGAATTAATTGCTTAAACCAATGCTATGGCCATTTCAGTTCAGTTGGCCTCAAATCAGGGGGTGCGTGGAAAGTATAAAATACCAGAAATAATAGAACAGTATATTTTCTTATAAAATATACGGGTATATTTCCTTTCGTAAAGTCATCAAAATCCACCCAAAACCCAGAAAGGTGATGGATGAACAATGGACAAATGTAGACTCGAATAATTTATTGCAAACTTTGTATGCTTATTATACAGCCATTCAAAATGTTGATGTCAGGAAATAATACAATATTTAAATTTCAGTCGTCTTCTTATTATAACAATTTAGGTCAGCACAGCAGAATAGGATATACTGAGGATTTTGTAATATTAAGTCCCGCAGCTTTGCTTGCGGTATCAGGAAAAAGTAAAAATCTTTTTTTTAAAGAAGTGGGTATATATTTCAATTAGACCATTTATTTAATTATGAGGTAAGTATTATTTCAACAAAACTTATAAAACTGGCTTTTAATATTTGCTTTAGGGCAGTGGGGTACGCTGAGTATTTTATCCATAGATAAGACTAAAATTCCATGCAATAAATAACCCACCGATTTAGCATGACAAAATGAAACGGGTTTCACTACTTTTAAAAATTACATAAAAATGCATTCAGTTTTTCATACACAGTAATATTTTTTGTAGCGTATATATTCACTGCTTTGCTCCTATAAATGAAAGCATAATCATCATCTAGTATCTTGCGCTAGTAACATGTACCTGTGCAACGACGTTGCCAATAACATTTTCATTTAAAATTCAACAAAATGTATTCAAATTAAATTACAGATTATAGGGAGTTTCACATTTGATTACATTCTTTTGCTGGCTATTATGGCATAAAAGAACATTTTTGGGCACTAATTAACAATGAACAATGGAGCTCTACCATTTATCGCATTTGATCTGTGACTAATGTATACATCATTGCGCAGAGAATAACATATGATTTGAGGATCATATCTCTGGCATGCATGCCATGCTCACTTACCATCTCTTATTACATTTTTTGGTCTGTGCAAAATGCCATGATTTCATTCCATTCATACATACAAAATAAAATTATGGCAATTTATATGTATATAGCAGTGCTATATATTGAATTGCAGCTATCAAGTACAACTCACCATATGTATATAAGCCATCTTGTTTGCCTCTTTTGCTCTCTCATTTGCTTCGAAAAGCAACGTATCTATCGCTAGACTCAATCTTTTTTTATAATAGCAAATATCAAAATATGTTTTTAGTCGTTTGGTGGGAATGAAATTTGTGTCACCCGATGATCTATTATACTTGCTGACAACAGTTCCATATAAATTATTTGGTTCTTGGTAAAAATCGGCCCATAATTGTCTCCACTTCTGTTTTTTTAAAAGATGCGAAGCCTTCTCGTTCGGAGGTCCATAGCTGAGCGGAAATAAGAAAATTATGAAATTTCAGAAATAAAAAGTCACTATAGCTCGATGTGCAAACATGTAACACATGGGCACAAGTTTAGAATTTTAACCAAAACAAATGTTTCGTAAGTGCTATATAATTTATCCCTTTGACTGTGGAACATTTAAAAAATATGTTAATAATCATGCAGAGTAGCTGAACTATAGTACACAACACAATACTCATTCGTTTTTGTTGTAAAAATAAATTATCTAAAGTCATGGTGCAAGTGTAGTGAACCAGCACACACCATATCGAAAGCTGAATTATATCAGAGAAGATCACACTGGTAATTTGGTGGAATTCTAAGTACCAAAAAATTCAAGTGTTTGCTATCAACAACTAATGAAACTTGCGGAAGCAATCAAAGAGAAATGGCCAGAAATGGCAAATTGCAAAAGAATTGTGTTCCACCGTGATAATCCAACCTCCTACATCTCTAATAACTTATGGAAAATTATTGGAGCTTGGTTGAGAAGTTATGTTGCATCTCCCATATAGCTCTGAACTTGCACCATCAGATTACCATTTATTTTGAAGTTTTCAAAACTCTGAATGGTAGAAGATTCACTAATCATGATAACCTTGGTTTGTTACACTTGGTTCAGTTTTTTGGTGATAAAGAACAAAAGTTCTATGAGCCCAGAATCATGAAGTTGAAAGAAAGCTGAGAGCAAAGGGCATTGAACAAAATGGGAAACACACAATCTTTGTATAAAAAATTGAGTTTTATTTCATACTACAAAACCAAAATTACTTTCTTATCAATTCAGTATATGGAGGTAAACAGCTTTAACATTATGCTAAATATTGAATGTTATTTGGTGTTAATTTTGTAGATATTCATTATTCACAATTAAATGAAACTACGTGATGTAGTATTATTTCTACTTTCTTTAAGTTCTTTACCACGACCTAGGTTTCGTTGTATTACAACATCTTCAGGTGGGCTATTAGCAAAGATAATTAGCAAAGAATTATGCTAAAAAGTTTCTAAGTTGAAGGGTTTTTGAAAGAAATAGTTATGAAAGACAAACACTTGTGCGATCTTATAAAAGTTACCTTTTCTAATATAAGGAACCCAAAAAAATACACATATCCTTTATGATTGTGATGCAAGATTTTATGCAAATTACGTAAAAATAGAAAGCCAGACACTAGGCGTGCTTGCTGTGTTTTGAGATCATTAGGTTTATATCGGTTTGGTTTGCAAAGGCATAAAGATATAGGTAGACGAAAAAATAGAATCTTCTTTACAATAAAATTGATAACAATTATATTATTTACTGGTCCTAATACTCCATATTTAATCATAATACAATCTCAAGAAATGAGATTGTATTATGAAGCGAAATCTGTGAGGTCAATAAAATTTCCATCTGTATAATAAATGTTGTAAAAATAACTCTTTTCATCGTAATATGACAAGATTTGTGATAGAGTAACTACCATAGTGTTTTGAAAGAATAAACAATGAAATCTCATAAGCCTTGATGTACCACCATCTACCATGAACAGGTAATCAGCGATTCTGCTAATTATAATTTACAACCAACAAAAGTTAACATCTATCTACCAAGCGCACAATAACCCCGACTTATTGGCAGAACTGTAATTAAATATATTCAGTACACTTACCCATTTTCTTGAGTGTTTTGTTTTCGTGTCACAATAATTTCTTCATATTCCATTTTGTCATTTTGACTTAAACTCGTTCCAGCTAATCCGATTACAATACCATTATCTTGAATTTGATCCTTGTTTGTGGCAGGTCTGCCTATATTGTTTCTGTTGCCGTCATTAATGAACTGAGTGTAACCACTAACATAAAGAAGCGCAGAGAGCTTTATTTCGTCATAGCTAATCACACGGTCTAAGGTGAGCGGAGCTGTTTCCTTTTCTGTTCCAACATGTTTCCAACCACCTTTGCCCTTTTCCTTAGTCATGAGCATGTACTTATCCTGGAATTTTATTGGCATCTTTAAGCAGATCATTTGTATTTTGGCTATTTATATATTAAAGCAGAATGGTTTCAGTTTTTAATCTCATTTTACACAATGTGTCCAATGTAAAAGATGGCTGATTAAGAATGCATAATTTAATATTCACACCACTAGCTAACTAAATCTTTGGATAATACACATTGATAATTTCATTCATAGTGCATGTTCGTTCATTCCTAGTGCCATGAAAGATATTTTCGAGTGTTGGTTAAGCAACGATGGAGCAGTATGCTCAATTTGTTTTAACCCCTTGATTTCCATTGATTTATTAAACTCAAAACACAGTGATTACAATTGCCGGCTGGCTTTTCTACTGTTATATAATTGACATTAAATTTTAATCGCAGTCACAAAGGATGTACGCTTGTAATTTTGATGTTTGTTTAGTTTTAGCCCCTCGAGTGTGCAAACTAATTTAATATAACACTGATGCTCTTGCCATGCTGTTAAAATAATTTCTAACTCCGAAAGTACTCATTTTATTGAAACTTCTTACATAAATAGAGAAAAAAAATAGTTATAATGTAGTCAAATCATTTGTACCTTACATAGATATTATTCAGTGTAAAAAATAATGAGCAAGAAGATAAAATAATTCCCCGTTTCCATAAGAGAAAAAGCTTATAAAGAAAAAATATATTTTAAAATATTTTTTTACCATAAAAAATGATAAACACTAATTAAATGTAAACATAAATAAAAAAATTGTTTATCCTAAAGAAAATTTATGTTAGCGTTAAGTTCTTGGAGAGCCATTTCAATTTTGCAGCATATCGAAGCGAATACCATAGTGGCAAAAATAACTGTACGCCATAGACACATATATCACCACTTAATTCATTATTTCATTTTCTTTTTATGATACATAATTGTTTACATGCAAAACACACATATTTAAACGACGCAAGCACAAGCATTACTCATAATTAACGCATATGCTCTATAGCTTAAATTGGATAAAGTGCCATAAAAAGTTTTCAAGTGATTCTGAATGTTTATGATAGCGAAGCAATGAGATTTAAGAATGTTTTTAAATATGCAAGATTCGTAATACTAGCATCGATCGTGAATTTTTACCAGGGTCATCAGTAAAAATTTAATCTGACGATACTGTTCGAAAAGTGGTAAAAATTTTATGAATAGATCACTGTGCGTCTATCTGTACTCGTTGAATTTAAATACACAGTTTTTCTTATTTTTTCCGGAAATTTGGGCAACCAGATGGTTTTGTGCTTGCTTTGGTGCCATAACAATGACTGACGTTCAAAAAGATTGCAGAGTGAAACATTATAGAGGCAAGAAACGAACGACCGATACAGATAACAATAATTTTGGTTAGAAAATCCAGTTTAAAGATTTTATAAAAATTTTCGTTTTTCATATGCTAGAGTTCAGAATGGAAAAATCAACAAGATTTGAATTTGAAAAAGTGCATAATGGATATTGCTCACCATTTGTATTGTTTCCAATACAAATGATCTATATTGAATTTATGCCAGAAGACCAAACAGTGAACACTAACTACAGTTTAGTCGTTTTGAATTGTTAATGCGTCAGGATTCTTTAAGTTCAATTAGAACATTGGAATCATGTACTTATCAAAATTATGCAAGAATATCGCATCTAGAATTTCAGAGCACCTTTTATATAAGTTCAATATTGCCCAAACGACCATAAAGGCTAACGGTAGGAGCTTGCATCTGGAGTTGGGTTCGAAATTTGTTTCATTAAATTTTACGTTTTTCATTTTTGTTTGGTTAATAAAACAAAACTTGCATTACTTTTATATTTTAAAGGAAGTCTTATTAAAATTAAACTTTATTATTTGATATTACTGAAATATTATAGTTATAATTGAATATTTTATAATAATAATATTTTACGTTAAAATTTCATTACGAGTAAGGAAGGACCCCCACCCCTCTCCTAAATTATTTACTTTTAACCCCACTAAAAACTCAGTAACCCAAATGTTCCAAAACTGAAGAATATAGAAAGGCTTCAAAGTACACATTGTACATAAAAAATAGCTTAATGAAATTATCATTAAGCTATTTTTTATGTACAATGTGTACTTTAAAGCCTTTCTATATTTTAATTTAAATAACTATTATAATTTAATCAATATGCAACTTTTGTGTATGAAAAACAGTAACATTGGGTAATCAGTCTTAATGAGTTTTTGATTACAAGCAAGTGGCTTAATTTTTCTTGTATGTTAGTAGCAACATAAATACACTAAGAGTATGTTCCACTAGACGATCTCAACGTTTAAAACGCTCACTGTATCGTGCCACTTGGCGACCACTCTCGTTGCAGTCGTGATAAAAATGTCATCGATGGCGTCATTGTACACAATCGCTTCGAGCCCATGTCGACCCACGTATCAATGTGGATTGTGCGATCGTTCATCTGTTAATTTGATTTTGGCACAATCAGATATGAAGTTTACGTAAGTAAATTTATATCATCTCTGATGATTAAACATGATGAAGGAGAGAATCACTTTATGTAGCTCTGAGAAATACCTAATAGAAGAAAAGATTACACTACAAAATGTAAAACGTGCAAACAATCATCAAATTCTTATAGAAATTAATTTACACTTTTACAATTACTGTATTATCTAACATTAATACAAAATAAAAAAATTCCATGCTATAGTCTCGTTATTTTTGTTCAATGCCCGCCATTTTCTCATATTTATGAATACGAATCATTTGTAACCCGTTCCACTTGGACTGACAGTTGCAACGCTGACGAGCTAATCCAATGGGTATAATCGCAGTTGTGGGCGTAAGTATTGCGGGCGGCTAGTGGAACGTAGTCTAAGAGTACTATTTGCTTTTTACATAGCTTATAAAGTGATAACTGATTTAAGAAATTTGTCCATCTCGATTTATTAGCCTTTCATCTAGTCCTTATGTGGTCTCTTCATAAATAAATATCTTGAAAATTTCGTGCCGGCAAATACAGCCTTTACAGGTTTTAAAAAATTATCAAAATTGGCTACTTACCTCAGATCCATAAAATGAGATAGCTCTAGCTGTCAACAAACGCTCAACGAGTTTAACAACATTCATATTTTTATAGAGAGTTTGTTCCACCTCGGATCCATATACTTTTTTGAATTTCAGGAAATTAATGTAGAGCTCTAAAGTTTTCTCGTGCAAGAGTGGGTATGTGGAATTTACGTTCCTCTCCAGTTGCTGCTCTGATACTTTGTGTTTTAATTCCTTGCACCTGTTTAAATAAAATTTTTTGTTTTTCTTACAAACTTAAGTCCACATTCATTTCAATCAATGTCTGGTTTATTATAAATTTTGTTATAGTTGTGCAACTATATATATATAAGATATTATATATCTAGATCTTCAACTTTTTCCAGAGCCGAAACCAAAAGGGCACAATAAAATCTGATAGATAGTGATTATACTGTAGTTATTAATAGGTCGTCACCGTGGTGTGTTGGGTTGATCACAAGGCATAAGGCCTTTGACGATGCGGCGCACCACGGGGACTCAGGTTTGATTCCCAGCCGTTCATCGAATGGGGCTGGACTGGTGTTATGGTTAGCTGTAAGAGATTGCTCTCGTAGCAGTAAGTCTGCCATATGTATCAATTAGACACATTAAAGTAGATAAATAAATAAATATACACATTATTATATGAAAATAGAATAAAATTAATTCAATGGAGAATTAAAAAAAAAATGACATTGTTAATTAATTAATACCGTTCTGAATTTGACTATTATTATTTTATAGTGCATTTTAATGTACCTGTTTAAAAATTATAAATATCTCATTTCGTGTATTTAGGACTTATGTAATTTTTATGGCCTCTCTTATGAATGTCGGTTAATTTTTTCAGTTTTTAAATGGGACTTCTTCTTAACTGGATATTACAATTATATGACATACTAAGTATTTAACATCTTCATGAAAAAATTCAAACCTAAAAATCATGCTGAAAAAAAAGTGGGAAATATGCTACCATTGCCTGACAGGGACTGTAGATTTTTATAGAAGAAAGTAAACAAAACAGGCTGAAACTTGAAATAAATGTTGAATTAATGTTACATATTATGTATTTTACCAAAAAATTCTTACAATATAATTTTATGAACTAATATTTATGACTCGTTGGGATTATTAATAGTTCTCTGAACATGGTACAACCATAGACTTAATATACTACGGAGGTATAACACAAAGATTGACCTTACAAATCTTGCACATACATATGGTACTCCTAAACTGCCTTTTTTGTTTGTATAACAGAAAGTAGCTTGTTTTTTGGGATCTTTGTAATCAGCCAACAAACTTCTAACTAACCTCAATCTAAAATCTCTGTGTATGTGTTTTCTACTATCATTGCCATTTTTATATAAAATATAGGAATTTATAACAGCAGATTCGAATAGGAACCAGAAGAGGAGCATCCATGACTTTCTGCATTTTCTTCTAATGGAGTAGGATCTTCTGAAATGATCAAAATGATCAACTCCCCTCTCCATATTCTCTCTATATTCTGCAATTGCTTTAGCACAGTACAGATCTTTTTTCTTCATCCTTTTGTTTTCCATGAATTACTTCTATTTTCTGGGGGTTATAACTATGGTTAGAACATATACCTTATCCTTAGTGTCTTTCGATTTTATTTCTCTCATAGGCTCAGAATACCTATAGGTTAATTCACTGGGACTGAATTTATTTTCTTTTATGAAAGCTTTTTCACTGGGAGATAATTTCTTTTTAACAATGATGTCTGCTGGAAGACCCTTTCTATTCATTTTTATTGTGTCAATGGAAGAAATTCCTTTATTTTACAAATATTCCATTAAAGCTGGTGATGAAAAAAAATATCAAATACCAACAAAGTATTCCTTGGTACCGGATCGCTTAGTTGCCTGACTACTCTATAACCTAAGCCTACTTCAGCAGCTCCTTTATCCTTTCCTTTATAAATGTCTACGCAATACAGATATCCAGTCATAACACATCGCCACCATGCTTTATGGGCTTGCCTGGCATATATTGTATTTTGATCATACTTTCACCCTTTGAATATGACTATACTTTCATTTATTGATTGATTTTGTGAATTTGTAGCATTCTCCTAGTACCTAATGTGCTATAATTTATCTACGTTGGGATAATCGATGGATAAAATATCTGATACATCACAACAGTGAATATTTTTCAAAAGCGAACAAAACTTTTTACAAGGCATAATGTCACTAATTACTAGATTATTATAAAATTGATTACTACTCTAATACAACTCAATATCTGAATAAGGATTTAAACCCATCATAACTGTAATAGACAAAAAAGTTTTGATTTCAGCAATGTTAGCATCTCTCCAATATTTAGTTTTTTTCACCATTGCATATTTATTAATATATCTTAGAACTATTAGATCAAATAAATGTCGAGTAAACAAATTCTCAACACAATCCACGGGGTGCTACGATTATTGTATTCTTTAGTAGATTGAAGTTTGCCAGAGAATATGAGTATTTCCTAATTTGGTATCTGTGTACTCTAAATTCTTGACTTATTTTGTAGTTCTGAATAAGTTAGATCTGGTTGCTCTGAATGATCTGTGGATGATAAAGCTTAGTATCCTGTATTACACTGTTATTATAGGAAAGGTTTAGATTCTCATTTATAATTAATGAAACTAATACAGAATCTTGGATCTCGTAGGTGTTATTGGAAAAAGTGGAAGGCTTAACTACAGATATCTTGATCACTAATCTTGAGTAATCAAAATATCAGTAAGTTCCTCTTGTGACAATCCTTGGATGTCATCCAAAACTGCATCGTTGCAAGGTTCAAATCATCATTGCATAGTTCAGGCAGTACATCTTCAGCATCTTCGTCTGCTGATGAAAACAACAGCACAAAGGCATTTTTCATATCTTTTACACTCGTATTAGACTGAAAACAAAAAATATACATTAGAATATCAAAATGAATGTATATTTTGCTGAATTAAGTGAAACATTAGCCGGTAATGGTAGCATTTTTCTTATCAAATCTTTACAAAAAAATATTTTGTACAAAATATGCTTAAACATATTTTGTACAACTTCACTTGCAAAACTCTTTTGACTATTTCAAAACACCAATCAACTCAAAATCCAACATATATAAAAAAAAATCATATGACTTACCTTTCTTCGTTTTGACATTATTCTATAAACAGTAACTTCGCAAAAAATATCAACAATATCACCGTGTGCCGAGTTTCAATTTGTGACAATGACATTAGAGTTCCGTTTCATATATTTTTCTTTTCAAATGTCACAGATTTGACATCATAAATTTAAACTTTGGTAGATTGTGGGATTAATAAGACTCATTACCTATTTACGGATCACTTTTTCATAATGGGAAGTATTATACCATAGCCGGGTTAAGGGTTAAGATCAGGATAGCGCACATCTCCATAATCAATTAGTGGTAATAGGAGAGTTTTATAAAAGTAGATTTTTGTTTTAGTTGATAAATAATTTTGAAGATACTTCAGTAAGTGGATCCAGCTGAAAATACAATGACTAACATCATTTAATTGAGGCTGCCAACTCAGGTTATGATCGAACAGTAGACTCAGGTCTTTAACAATTGCCATATATAGGATTACTGTACTATTTAGCACTAACTGAGTTAAGTAAGTCAGGCTCATTGTGAAATAAGTTCACACCAGCCCCAAGGTCGGTTCACTGAGAATATGTATTTGATCAACAGATTGCCTCTGCTCAAATGTCATAAGTTAAGTCATTCAAGTGAATGGAAAAATATTGGAAGTGAGCTACAAGTTGTATTGAGTTGAATACACTGCTGAAATCAAGAAGAACAAAGATGGTAACTTGCGCATTATTATTTCAAGTATATATATTACAAGTGTAAAAAAATTGTAATCAAACTTCCAAGTTTTATAATGATCTTTGAAAAATAAAAATGTAATGAATACAAAACACAAATAAAAAATAAAAATAAAATATTTTACATGATGGGATTGAAAATAACATATTTTTAATAAAGCATTGGAAATGAGAAGACTGAATAGGTTTCCATAGCACGACTTAAGCAATTCTACTAAATCTGCTGCTGATGTAAGTTGTACTATGGGAATTACATGTAGTATTTAAAAAAATGCATTAGTCATAAACTTCCAATCATTGCACATGTGACCTGGGCTTTATATTTCAAGATACAAGTACATAAATCACAACAGAACCAAATACAAACCTTACTCTATCAATAGGAAACTTTATAGGAAATACGTCACTATAGTAAATTATGTTGTTTAAATTAACTTCTTGTATTTGATTTAGCATCATGTTCTTACGACAAAAATTCATGTCAGCTAGCTTGATGGATGTAGTCTTTGGCCAATCTTGATAGAATGCCGATGCATATTTATTTTGTTGTTGCTGTGATGTGGTCCTTGTTGGGTCCATAGTGTTACCTGAAATAAATAAATGAATATTTGATGCTAGCAGGACTCTTCAAATTATTCACATATGTAAGCTTCAGAGAGTAAAGTCAGGAAAACTACCACGAAGATCAAATTTTGCCAAAGATTGGAATGCAATTTTTTTTTCATAGATTACTTTTATTTATTCACTATATGTGAGGATGGGTTAAGAAATATGTTAACTGTAGTTTTATATGTCGATTGAGTTCACATCTGAAGTAAATTAATTTTATTATGTTTAATTTTGCGTATTGATTATCAGTCAACTAGATTTATTGTGTTCATCTTGTGATAAAGCAATGCTGATTAAAACTATGAGAAATTGAAGGATTAGAAATTAAAATATTTTCTGTCCTACTGTGAAAATTCATCACAAACCTGGTGGAGAAGAATTTTAACAATAGTATTTAACAGGGTTTAAACAAATTATAACAATTTTTGCAAAAATTTGTAATCATAGATAAGATGTGATTACTGTACACCAAAAAAATATAGCTATCAAAAGACGCAAGACTCTTCCGCCACATCAAAGAAAGTGGGGACTCTAAGATCTTCATGTATGATATCAATTTTTCGAGATGTTAAAGATAGAGATTAAAAAGATTGCTTCTGGATTTTTCAAGATGATAAAGATTGCTTCTGAATTACTTTCGAAAAAATATGACTAAAAAATATTATACAAACTGGATCAAAAATTCGTAAAAAAGGCCAGGTTTAGCAAGAAAAGCTATTTTTCATGAAAACTTGGTGCTCTTTGATTTCCATTTTTTTAGGACTGACTGATTTTCTTCAGCGTGAAACAATTTTGTATAGGAGAAATTATGTACTATATATGTGTAGTCAATATCATTTTTGAGGCTTAAAAAGTTTTATTTTCAATCATATTCATGTATTTCATTTCTAATTATTAATACAATTTCAGTTTTATTTTTTAAAAACATAATTTGTGAATTTTGGAAATTTTCATAAAATGCTTTTGAGCTATTTAGATTTTCATTATATACTTCATATTATTGTGATGTCGTTGTAAAATTTGCAAACCTAAATTGTTACCTTGAGAACAATTTAATTAAATAGAGAAATTTCACACTGTTCCTTAGATATAGTTTAGAAGTAATATTAAAAGGATAGATTGTGACATGTAAAATAAGAATTACTTCACAAAAAAGAAAAAAAATTAGACGACAAAACTAATGTGACCGTATGTCTTGTTTTCAGTGGGGCAGTCCTGCTTTCCCCAAACAATAATAGAGAAATAAAAAATCCCACTTTAATGAAAACCATACTGTTTATCATAAAACTAAAAAAAGAAACAAGTCAGAGCAAAATCACACGCTTGTCGACAGCAAAGAGTGAGCCTCACCGTACACCTACATGCAACTGAGACATTAGTTGACATTTTATTAAAGCCAACATGGCACGTAAAGTCGAGTATTTTATTTTTTACTGTTTTAAACTGTCAGAATGGTTTATTATTCAGTGCAATGATGCAGGAAAAACACTGATTGCAGTAATAAAAAAGAGCATGTGATTACCTTCCATATATGAGTAGGGTCAAGTGGAGGACAGTGTAACAAAAAAGTCATTTTTATTTTAAAAGAAAATTGTTTATTATATCGTCTTCTTATAATTTACCATAAAATCAACAGTCTTTAACCTTCATATTAGGCTTGAAATAATAACATAACTGTAGTTAGAAACTACTTATTTTTTAATTTTCGGAGATCACAAATTTGTTATAGTGTGTCCCAGGGGGGGGGGGGGGTACAGTTTAACAGCCATAGGGGTACAATGTAACAAGATGGGGTAGACTATAACAGTCCACTAAACATACATGAAACGAAATGAAATGTAGAAAACCTTCAGCCAATTATGTTCTCACTTGTAACTCAATTATGTTGCATAACATATTTTTGGTAATCAAAATTAAACATAAACTAATTCAGAACATGAAAATATTATCTTTTCTTAACCTAGATTGAAGTGCCTCAATATTTTTGATGGAAATGAGTAGCAATCAGCCTGACGTTTTGTTTTTTTTTTCATTTTAATTAATAGCAATATAAGCTCAATATCATCCAGTCTGACAGAAGCAAGATCCGGTTCTAAAAGAAAATAAAAGGCATTATCAACTTTACTGCTCATGCATAGATAATTAATGTCATATTCATTTTCCTCATCATCTGTCAAAAATTTTCCAATATAATGCTTGGTCTTTTTTCCCGTAAATTTAACAATGACAAAATCATTCTTTTTTGTATGTCTCATTAAAGACAGAGGGATATCATAGTCATTTGGACTCCTAGATAGAACATCTGAATCTTTATCACAGCCTTCTCTAGAATTTGAAAATAAAACTTTGGTAACCTTTTAGATTTTCTTTGGTTTCTTCTTTATTTTTATAATTCTCGCATTTGGGGTTTTCTTTTTATGCTTCTTGTTTTCCCTTTTTTTAACAGCTTCTTCAAATTCTTGTTTAATTGGTGTATAGGTGGCGATATTACTTTTCCCCTTTTTCTTCCTTTTTTAGAGAGTCTGGCACCAGGCCCGGCCTTCGGATATTCTTTACATTCGATTGGGCTCTCTAAAACGTCTCCTATCAGATCAAGATCTCTTTTTCTCAAGCTTAAATTCTTTTGAATCATCGAATTGTTGAGCACCTATGCTTCTTCATTATTTTATTTCAGCGATGTCATTGAAGTTTTAAGTGCTGTAGTTTGGTTTAAGAGCTGTTCGTTCTCTTCTTCGGGATTTTTAGAAGTCGTAGGCTGGTTTAGTGACTGTTCATTCTGATGCTGCTAGAAGAAATCTTTAGAAGTTGTTGAAGAAATCTTTAGAGGCTGGTTCAGAGGTTGTTCATATTCTTGCATCAAGGAATCTTTGGGAGCTGAGTCTGCTTTGTTGCCTGTTCAGTCTGCAACAATAATGAGGTTTTAGTGTCTAAAGACCAGTTTGTAACCTCGCTTGGCATAAAATCGTTGCTTGTGAAAGGTTCCTGTCTAATGGAAATATACCAGTTTTCCATAAAACTCGATTTTATATTTATCGGTGCTTCACCCAGCAGTTCTGCAACATTGTATATTGTCAAAGTTGTTCCCGGGTAACGCAAAAGCCATGTCGAGTATAAAGTTACACTGTACCCCACATCCTACTGTACAAAACAAAAATTTGTTAAAATTTTATAGGTTAGAAAGTGCAATAAAATTTGTTTACTATTTAAACACCAACTAATTGAACATTAAAGGGAACATATATTTACTGACCAGAAACTATTAGTTTTCCAACAAGAATAAAACTTCACTAGCTAAATTCTTCAATCTTTTTACAAAAAACATGACTTCGAGTATTTTTCCGTTCACCTAGCAATTTGACATCCGATGACAGCTGTTTAAAATGGCAGCATATAAGACTGAAAAAAACACATAAAGAGACACAGTAGACAAATTAGAGTAGGACAGAGCTAATCTTGATGTTATACTGTGCTACTTGCGACACTGTCCCCACTTGACCCTACCTTAAAACATGATTTTCATTAAATATTTCATGTATATGAAACTGTCCTTTTGTTTCAGCTTTGCTGAGAGGTAACGATGTAATAAATTAGCGGCACAGTGCATGTTTAAATTAGTCATAATAGATATAGTAAGAAATGTGCGTTCAGAATTATTTTGTGTAATATTTTCGTTTTATAATAACTTAATTAATTAATACTTAAAGTAAAATGTAACTGTGAACTAAAAGTAATTTGGATAAACTTATTTTTAAAAATGATTTTGAAATGTTTCTTCAAAAATTAATTTTCTTTCTTTAAAAATTTATCTTTCTTTAAAAAATTAATTTTCAATGGGATTCTACAAACTCAACATATTCTATATTTAACATTGCAAGAAACTATTCTAATTTCGTTTAATCTGTCTTTTTTTTTTTTTTAGTTTTTCTGTCCGTAATCGTTTTTCTGTCTAAATCGAAAAAATATTGGTCTGAAAATTATTCTAATTATTTTGAAAAATACACATGTCCCAATCTCCGTGTAATCCCAGGGATCTCACTTTTTACTTAAACCATCATAATTATATCATAGGTTAAACATATTACAAACATTAAATTATATTGCTTCACGAAAAAACTAGGGTGATCTGAGCTGAAAAAATACTGTTGAGTCAATCTTTAAACTAGCTCGAATGATCTAATTAAGCAATCTACAATATGTTTACTGACATACAGTAATTTCAAATGTAGATCAGATATAGTTATATTTCAAATAAATGTATACATGTTATGTGTATTAAACAATACTTAAATATGGATAAATTTTGTGTGTAAATTATTTGTATTTTGTAGTACTTAAAATTGTTTTTAATAAATAATATTTAATACAACACATTAAATGTCTTTCATTTATAACTCTATTTATAGTATTTTACACGAGTGTTTAATAAAATTGTGGATATGGAATTTCATACAACTACGCTGTGTAGAATGGCGTAGTGGAGGAAATTGTTTGTTTTCCCTCAAGTCAATGCTGTAGACAAATTTGAGCGCTCTTGTTATACGTACACAAACTATTCTATTTTTTCTTTGTTCTGTGCTACTTTCATATCCTGCATCCATCACAAATATTTTGACAAATATTTTGTTGCAAAAGTACCAACTGAGTACTTATTTTCATTATTTTATACTTTCTACAATGTCCTGAACTTACAAAAAATTTAATAATACCATTTATTACAACCCAAACAGACGTTTATGGCGTTTAATTAACCCCTAAATAATATAATCATGTATATATACATGCCTGCATACATATGTACAGACATATAAGTCACATTCCCTCTTGGCGTCACCACAGTCAGTACTTCATGTCTGTATACCGGTATACCACCTGTACATACTTATTTACCTACCAACTATTATGTTAATTGCATCATACTTTTGTGTGTATCTGTATACACTTACCTACCAACTTACTTTGTTATTTTGTGGCTTCCGTCAACACAAGTCAAATAAGTCCAAACTCGATGAGTTTATTCCTCTTCACTAAAAAGTTCCTGCCACCAACTTCCGGTTTCAACATTTTATCCTAATTTTGCTAAAAGGCAGATTTAGGTTGCCTTATTTGTGTCAAAATTTAGAGATTTTATTATATACTTTTTATTAGACCTATATCACCCAAACTCGATCACGGCACCTGTGGTGTTCATTGTTAAGGAATTCTATTGCGTACCTTCAATTTCCGTATTCAAATTCTAACCAAATTTTCATGGAACTAGACTGGGGTTATACCCTTCCAAATAAAAATGAATCATCCAAATTTGTTGATAAATGTCAGAAATAAGAGGCAACATACACAAAAAAGTTGCTTCATGCTCTTATATGTAGGTACTTGTATACATCTATTTATCACTTTCTTGCTTATGTCAAGACAAGTCAAAACGACTTCAAACACATTGAGTTTACTCCTGATCACTGAAGAGTTCCTGTTACCACCTTCCGGCTTCATCATTATACCCTGATTGATTTTACTGAAGAGCAGTCTTATATCACTCTTAGTTGTATCAAAATTTTAAAGATTTTATTATTAGACTATCATTAGACCTATATCTCTCAAACTCGAGCACAGCACTTGTGTTATATATTGTTGAGGAATTCTATGTTGTACCTTCAATTTCCATAGTCAAATTCTAAGCCAATTTTCACGGTACCACTATGAGGGTAAACCCTATCGAATAAAAAAAAAGGATCATCCAAATTGGTTGATACAATAACACACAAAAGAATATTACAGTTCAATTTGGAACCTCCTCCATTTAAGGTCTATTAATTTTTTTGAAGTCTATTAATAAAGAGTACTAAATAAATAAATTATTATATTATATGAATTCCCCAATTGTATGTATTCATCAAACATTCTACTTTCAACGTAAAAAAATCTGTTCACATTAATCATAACGGATTGTTTTCATTTTACTGTATGTAAGTTGCACTATTTTTCACTCATATCGGTGAAACAGTTTTAATATTATTTTAAAACCCATAATCTCATTTTTCGAGACTTATCTTAAAACAGTGTATCTATATGGGAGTTCAAATAAACACACATATATACACATCACTGACAAAACCTGATATCCTACTTTCAATTTTTGTAAATGAAATGAAAATGTTACTACAAAAAATCAGATTAACAATATATTACACTTTATTTATTATATTATTGTGAACCGTATTAATAGCAGTTAAGTGGAAAAATTAAATTGCACTGCGAAAAACATACTTTATAGAAAGTGGAAATCGAGCAATATTAATAATGTAAAACATGTGATTCATACCTAAATTTAATTTCTTTACTTTATTTACGGTGATAATTATTTGAAGTAATTATTGTCTTATATAACACATTTAAACTCAATTTATTTGAACTTATTATATTTATCATTACGATTATTACGGTGACTTAAATTTTAGCACTACACTAGCTGTACCCGCAACTTCATTCGAAGAAATTCGAGAAAAGTTATTAGAAATTTTTTGTGTTTTTTTCTTTTTCTCTCAGAACCTCATGAATATAAAGTTTACTAAAAATGCTAATAGACGGCGTTGGCTAATAGATGGAGTTGTCAAATCGGTTCCTCCAGTTCCGATATTAGTGTGCACCACAAACGTAACTAAAGAGTGATGTATCTTTTTTTATTTGTGAACGAACTGAAATGAAAACAAACCTAAATGTTAGCCCAAACTAATTACATCACCGAAAAACGAATCCAAGTTCGTTTAGCTGTTGCTGTGTGCACAATGAAGGTGCGCACAGATAAACAAATAAAAATTCTAAAAACTATCGTTTTAAGCATAGTAGGCACACTTTAACAAAGACCCACTTTAGTAGGTAGCACTTAGTTTTATTTAAAAATATTAAATTGCAAAAAAATTGCAACTATGTAAAGTAATAGTATATTTAAACGACAATTATTTTATTATTAAGATAAGAAATAGAAGAACACAACGTAAATCAACAAAATGTAATAAGATCGAAAAATGTTAAAAATATAATTACTAACATAAATTTTTATTAATGTTTATTTTGATTTGACTACTTCAATATAATTATACCACTTTATAGTAGGCAAGGTAATATTGGTCACCAAAATGTCCAATGAACAATGACGAATCCAAAGAAAATAATTTCAAGTAAAACCAAATTTTATTGGAAAATCCAAGAGTTTTAATTAAAATAAATGTAATCTAAATGTAAGATTTTATAGTAAATATGTTCATTGTGAAAGTAATGAGTCATATAATTACATTTTTGCATCATTTGCCTGTAATATGTTGCTAAATTGGCACAGCAAGCTGGCTTCCATGGGTTTCTGACTACAAAATAAACAATTGTAATCAATAAAATTTTATTGAATTTAATTGGAGAATGGAACATTTAAATACAATTATGGTTGAGAAAATAAAAAAAAAATATTATTTCAATATTAGTTATTTCTCCAAGATAAAGGTTTAAATGGAAAAATGTTACAGATTAGTTTTATCTTTTTGAGAAAAATCTGAAAAAAATTTACTATACTAATGAACCAACTGCCTGCACATTCTCCACGCTAGTATTTTCATTACGGTATTCATACTACCGGCAAATAACTTAACCATGTATGTAATTTTTCACGATTTCTACATTTTTCATACACTTTTTTCTATAAAATAAAACCATATATAGTTTTTCAGACTATATTTCATTATTTAATATTGCATAAAAAGGAAAGCTGTTGCACAATATTATAAAATATTGCACATCTAAATTTACATTAAATTTAGGAGCTGGTAGTATTTTTATTACAATATTAAGTAATACTGGAATCTTTAAATACTATTTTAATACATTAGAAAGAATTTTTTTATAAATTAATATCAAACAAATGTAGTAGAATTGTTTATTCGGATCGTGAATGCCAAATATGGGCGATTACAATAAAACACTTTTTTACTCATAAGGGACACTTGAGGAAAAAGCGTTGCGCTAAAGAATCAGGTCTAACGCAAATAACAATATTCAACAACAATTTTATAAATAAACTTCAACAACAATTTTATTAAATATGTTAAGGAGTGCACTTTAGCAAAAATTATTTTTCACGGTTTTTCTTTATTTAATTGAAGAAAACTTAAACTAATTATATGTGTCTGAAATAGAAATAAATGTAAACACCCTACAAATGTTTATTTCATAAAGAAATACATACAAAAAATACTATTCGCTCGATTATAAAAAATTGCTTTGAAAAATCTTTTCGTACAAACTATTCGTACAATGAAATTTTTGTTGTAATTTTGTTAACTTGATTCGACTTAATTGCTATTAAAGACGAATTTACATAAAAAAAACCAAAAGAAAACAACGAAAAATCGCAGCGGTTATGACGTTTGACGTTTGGCAAGCAATTGACAGACGTTTCTAATAGCAAGAAATAATTTTATTAAAATAGTCATGAGCGACTAATATTTTTGTTAAATGGCTTGTATTTCCGTTTATATCTTTTCATTTAAAAAAAACAGTGAAATTTCCATACTAAACTGTGCCTCTACCTAATTTTAATGAAATTTAACTTACTTTTGTTTTTTGCTTGGCGATTTGTATGCATTAAACACAGATATTTATGTTGTAAATAATATTATTTACGTACAGATAGGTATTATTTCTCAATCAGAATCAAACAATTCTCACTGGACAATTTTTTAAATATATGATCTGTACGAATAACAGTTTGCTTTTTAGGTAAAGATTATATTATATATAGTTTGCTTACAAATAGTCGGTGATGTGTGTATGTATTGAGTCATAATTTTATCATGTTATGTAATGTTATGAAAATGTCAAAATACAACAATAATATAAATACAGTATATAAGCGTGTAAAAAAAAATTATATATAATTTGAAAGACTAAAGTAATTAATAAAGTTGTTATTTAGTAGTTAGCTGTAAATTGTCACGCTGTTAACGTAGGTTTTACGCATACTCGGAGTTTTTACGAAGGCGAGTATAACAAACAAAAAATGAGTCATATTTCTTACTTCTATAAATACAGAATAGATTGAACACTGTATCTACTCTGTGAGATTTAATACGTTCCGTATATCCCATGCAAAAGTATATGCAATCGTTTCACTAGGTGGCACACATATCATGTATATTTAGTATATGATCTGAGGCATAACACTATCAGTGACTATAAAGAGGGTCAGTAGATGGCACTGTATAGGAAGTATCATCATTCATAGGTGGCGTTTCAACAGTACATTAAATTCTTATTTATTAAATAGCTAAAAAGATATTAAAAATACCTTACTTAAAATATTACTTTTCATCAAGATTATTAAATAACACTAAGATGATATTTAATAATTTTGATAAAAAGTAATATGATATTTTGACAATTCTTAAAAGAATTGTCAATGATATTTTGAAAATTCTTTTGATATGATATGAAACATGTATGTTACATTACTTATGGCAAAAAATATATTGCGTCTTGTGATTATTAATTATAAACAAATTAATTTATAATATTTTATACCGGAATGATTTTGTTCGAATTGGAATATGTTTTAAACTTTTTCCTTCCTTTATTTAAATTTTTCTTTCATCATTATGCACTTATCATAATCACAATTTATTATAAATTATTACATATTTATAATAAAAATATAATTAAATTTAATCAACATACATTAACTATTTTGTAAATAATAATAAAGTTAAAAATTATAATATTAAAGTTAATCAAATCAAAATGAGTTATATAAGCTAAAGTTTTTCGCCCGCAGTTTCGCTCTCGTAGACGATTTGTAATGAAACAAAATATTTGATCAGGCAAGTATCTCAACGTTAATAATTTTTAAAAGTCGCATCGAAAAACGATGAAAATTCAACCACTCGCAACGACGTGCGTGTGCCCGTTCGGGCGATCGACTTCGTGAAGATTCATTACTGTTGGGGCGGACTCGGCAGACAGTGTCGTGCATGGTTGCGTTTACGTGGTGCGCCGTGGGGAAAATAGCGCACAGGATTGTACTTAAAATAACCAAGTTTCCGTATTTTTTTTAAATTTAGAAGTACATCAAAATAAATATTTCATTAATTCGGTCGAAGAGAATTATTACCAAGTTTCTAATAAAAATTAACATAAAAATATTTTTTTCCTATCCAAAGTTAGCCATCCCTTTTCACCCCCTTAGGGAATCTCAGGAAATTCTTAAATACGTGTTGCATTATTTGTGCTGAAAAGTATTACAACCAAGTTTCACGTAAAACTATACAATAGAAATATTTTGCTCAGGCAAATTCAATCACCATTTTTTACCCTCTTACGGGTTGAATCTCAAAAAACGCTTAAATACACGTTTCATTATTTATATTATAAAAAATTAGTACCAAGTTTCAGATAAAATTACCATAAAAATATTTTTCCCGTATAAACTTAACCAACCCTTTTTATCTCCTTAAGGGTTGAATCTCGGAAAATGCTAAAATATGTTTCATTATTTGTACTGAAGAGCATTCATTCCAAGTTTCGTGTAAAAATTTGTAAGAGAAATCTTTTTTTATATAGATTTTACCACTCCTTTTCACCCCCTTAGGGATTAAATTTTGAGAAATTCCTTTTTAAATGAAGCTTTAATATAAAATCAATAACCTCCTCCAAATTTCAATTTTCTATCATTGGCGATTTGGACTGGTTGTTGACATGTCAGTTAATGGGGACATTGCCTTATATACGAATATTACATTTCAAGCAAATAGGCTAATGTTTTCACAAGTTCGTCATGTTTGGCTCGATTTCAGCACTATCGAAATTGATATAAATTATATTTATGAAGCAGTTTTTTAAAATGTTTACTTGATTATAAATTAGTAACTTATAATTTCAAAACATGAGCATTTCAAATAAAATCAAATAAAGTGTGAGAATTGTTTGATAAAAATGAGTTTAACATTTGTATATTTTATACATTTTTATACTGTGCAATTTACAATACTATTTAGGCTTCTATAATTTCTTTAATTTATGTCTCAACTGTTCAGTCGTCTTCTTCAGTACGTGTATCTTCATAACAAACTTGAGTCTCCCTAGTTTTTGTTTGTTGTCTCCTCTCTTGGAAATAAAATGCTTTCAGAAATATACACTTCTAAAATTATAATCAATTTATGAATACATGTATTCGGATATAAATTGGTAACGATATTTAAATTTGAAATACACTGGGTATTTATGGTACTGTCTGGTATTCATCTCGTTCTGCAAATCCGGACATTGCATGATTATCGTGGGACAGACATAATTAAAAATCTGAAATGGGGATGTGGAGTGCAAGATACCTTATTTATAATTAGTGAAGTCGCTAAAACATCAAGTGTTTATATGTATCCCTATGGTGAGAATTTTTATCAAAATGAGTTATATAAGGTAAAGTTAATAATATTTATGTTTGGTATTTGTTTACAAGTCATATATTCGATAAATAGTCAAATTATAATCCATCATATAACGGTTTATGAACATATCCATAACATATTGGTTGCAGCCTGGCATATAAGCATTATAATTGTGAGCACAATTGTCGTTCACTATAAATAGCCACTATTTTCGTTTTCGAATAATCTTAGTGTTTTCATTTCAAATTCTATAGTTTTTGAGATTTAAGATGGCGGCATCTGTCATTTGCAATAAATGGCCACTATTTGATTTTCGGATAATCTTAGTGTGTTGATTACAAATTCCATAAAGTTTTAAAAGTTCAAGATGGCGGTATCTGTCATTTGCAATAAATCATCACTATTTTGATTTAGGACTAATTTTAAGGTATTAGATTCGAATTTTAAAATGCTTCTGTAATTCAAAATAGTGGCATCTGTCGGTCGCTATAAATCGTCACTATTTTTGTTTTCGGCTAGTCTTAGATTGAGAGTTGAGATTTGATTTCGAATTTCACAATGTTTTTGACTTGTATGTGAAAGACAGAAATATTGACAAATAGTACAATGAAAACAACTAGTTACAATCACTTGGTCTTTTTTATAATGAAATTCTTATTATATAAGCAAATAAGTAAATATTTGCTTATCACAATCTATCTATATTTATCCATCTCACTATATCTCAGGACAAAATGATAATTCTAAAAATTGCAACAGACTTAATTAAAATTTTCAGAAATATTCAGTTCACGGATAAACTTTTCCATTGTTGCACAAATTTTGTTGTGACAACTAACAAAAAATAGAACTGAAGTAAAATGTATAAGTATTATTAAAAAGGATACTTTTCAAGTCTCAAAAATGATTTCGAAAAGAAACAGGGCTATAAGTATGTGATGATCAAAGAGAAAGTCAGACGAATGAGGTAGATAAAAGATACTCGTAGGGCAGTGTACATTGTTTCCATAAAAATATTTTTTTGCCAAACCTCACTTTTTAATAATTTTTTAATCCAGTTGTTATAATTAGTATAATAATCTTACATGTATTGAAAAGTAATCTATAAGCATGACCATCCAAAAAAACTTTTACAGTCATCCCTTTCTGTTTGGATTATTATTTTTTCTGGTGTACACCAGAAGTAGTGTGAAATATCAATAATCACTTCTCATAATCATAATGAGAATACATATTCAACTAATCACAGTACTGGCTTACAACCACATTACTTCAATAGTCGTGTTACTTCAGTCTTTGTTTATGCAATTTTGTACAATATTAATAATTTATAATATTAATGGAGTTACATTATTAGTTAGAAAGTATACATTATTAGTAAATGAAACAAAATGAGAAAAAAAAGTATAGAGTTTTAATGATTGAAGTAATATTAACTCGGGTGAATTTACAAAAACTTTTAACATTTTCATTGCCAAGTGATTATATCAACGACATGCCCTCCATGCCATCAATCAACAGATTGCGATTTAAATAAACTGCCAATAACTTGGGCCCATCACAAACGTGAACTATTTCGATCAAATTCTAGCACTGGACGTAAATTCCATCCATCATTAATTGTCAAAACTAAGTTGCGTATGTGCATCAGTGCTATATTGCTAGGCATTTATAAAATGATTGCGATCCTGTTCTGTTCATGTCGTAATAGATACGTATTTTGCCATCTTGCTTACATTCTGATACTAAGTTACTATATACTGCCACATAACTACATAGTAAGACTATTTCAAATATGACAATTTACAGAATAATATGCCTAATCATATGTAAAAGAAAGTTAAGATATTATAATTTACGTATACGTTTAGATATTATAACTTACCAAGTTTTTGTGTAAATATTTATTTGAAGTTTACGCTAGGGTTAAATCATCTTACCGATAATTTTGTCAATGAATTTAATTGGGCTTAGTATTGCTGAATGCCATTTTATATCACTAAAAATAAAGACATTGTTATTTTTAAAGTTCCGTAGCAAACTTGGAACCAGATATGATAGGATAATTTCATAATGTCTGTCCATCCATCTTATGTGCATATATCATAACGTAGGAGCTATGTCATTTGTAAATATTTTACTATTATATACAGGAATATTTCTTGATTTAAAAGAATATTTTAGAGCCCAAATTTAAACAAAAATATTTGTCTTCATTCCTATACCGTTCAGGAAAAGAGCATTCGGTTTTTAAAAAACAGAATGACTGGACACGGACCAAAATGTAACCTTGTATGTTCTGCAGATTTATGCGTTTAGTCAACTGAAAGACATTTTTTTAAAGAACTTTATATGAAACTTGACATAGATTTTTTTGCCTACCCATCAAATTTCAATTTAAAATTAAATATGTGAAAATTCATAACCTGAACAATTACTCCAAATATTTTATTGAATGAGCTTTAAAATAAAATATTAAATAAATTATTTAATGAAAATTAAATTTGATTTAAAGTAAATTATTTATTCAATATTTTATTTCCACTTATCCCATAAAATACTTATAATTTATTTTAAATTCTTAATGACTCTGAATGCACAACGATACATCAGGGAAATCCTAATTCCTCATGCACAACCAACACTAGCCGTTATAGGAGCTGCTGTTGTCTTCATGGATGATAACGCTTGAGCATATTAAGCAGGCAAAATAAATGGTTATCTGACTGAGATCAGGATGTACCGTTTAGTTCGCTCAGCATAAAGTCCTGACCTCAATCCTATTGTACATCTGTGAGACATTCTAAAACGGTGTTTTCGAGCTGTACATCCAGCCCCACTGAACATACGAGAGAAAACTGTTATTGTTGTACCGAATGGGGTGTTTACCCCACGAAATAATTAAAAACCTCATCCAGGGCAAGCCACGAAGAAATACAGCAATCATTTCGGCTGTAGGAGGCCGCACTCCATACTAATTTTCCTTTTTCCCCTTGTAACTTTTGTTAAAGGATATTGCCAGTTGAAGGCTCACTTTTGTGATGTTGAAACGAGTAATTTGAAAACAATAAAAACAAGAAACAAATTACGAATGTTTAATTTACAAACTAAAAGTTTTTAACTCTTACTATGTAATATTGATTTCATATAGTTGCATATAATCTAATTTCCTTACGCTTTCATTTGAAATAATCGAAAAAATCATAAGTGCCCGCTTTTTTTGCAAAATATGCATAGAATAATTTTAATTTGAAATGCGAAAAAAAGCAGTACAATGCCCATTTCCGCTACTTTATTTTGTAGAAAAAACCATTTAGATTGAAGCAACAATAAAACAGAAAAATAAAAATATTTAATCAACGAAAACATAGCTTCAATCGTCCATGTAAATAGTACTTACACACAACGGCTATTTATAACGCACGGGAATGCGTTTGTAGGGTAAACTTGCTTAATTTGTACTTGTACCTAATTCGTGCTTTGCTTATACACAACGTCCTGAGGCACCGACAATTTATCCTTGGAAAAACAGCAAAAAGAAGAGTCTAGAAGAGAAAACGAAGGAACATTCTTTAGATATCAAAACGAATGTTTCTAATGCAGAGACAGTGCGAGTGACACTTGAAGTAATATCTCCAATGTGTGCTATTCCTGAAAATTCAAAACAAACAGAAAGTAAAAATTCAGGCACTCTTGTTATTACATAAAGTCCTTACAAAAAAGAGTTTGAGATTAAAATAGAAAAATCCAAGAGGAAAAATGTATCAAAGAATTTTGGTGCAAAGAAAAGTAAAATTACTAAAATATCACAAAAGTTAAATAAGACAAAGAAACAAGGACAAGATGAAAATGACAGTTGGTACTGTAAACTAAGCCAAGAAGACGTAAAAGAAAGTATGAACAAATCCACACAATGTGACATACAGACGGGTACATGAACACAAAGTTCATGTAAGGGAAAATCACAGGAACCAATAAAAAAAAGAAAAGATTACAACTGCGATGACTGCCAAGAATTGGGAAAAACCAGAATGTGTTAAGAGTTAATGTACACACGTATTAATATTATTGATTAAAATTGTGGTTCTTAAGGCTTGAAACCAATGATAAGATCTCAAAGTATAGATATATATATATATATATATATATATATATGTATATATATATATATATATATATATGTATATATATATATATATATATTTATGTATATACATATATATATGTATATATATATATATATATATATATATATATATATATATATATATATATATATATATATATATATATATATACATCCGGGAAGAGATGTCGGACAAAGAAAGATGCTATTCGTTGGGTTCTTTGGGTACTTTTTTAGGGTTCCGTATCTTAAAAGAAAATATAGAACCTTATAAAATTATTCACGCGTCTGCCCGTCTGTTCGTTATAATGGTTATTCTGAGAAACCACTTTATATAGAAACTTGGAGTTTTGTATGGTATTAAAAGGTATCATCCTGCTTATATTTCAATAAATTATACTTAAAATATTTATACGGAAATTTCCATGGGTAGAGTCAAATTTCTGGAAACTTTTTTTAAATTAAGTTTTGTGTAAGATATAGTTTCAAAGGATTAATTATAAGGTTTTTCCCATAATTTAAGGTATAATATTTTCGGAGACATGCTAAAAAATATGCAAAAATGTGCTACACCCTCCCAATTCCACGATTAGAATCCCTTGTAAATATTGTAGGAAATTTATAGCGATGATTCTAGTTGTCATTATTTTTTAAATATACACCATGTTTTTATGCCTACGAAAGATATTTATATTTTTCTATATTCACAGCCGATTTTCTCAGAAAATATGCGACGTAAAAGCTTAAAATTTGCATCGTAATACATCTTATAAATCCAAATTTTTTATAAATATTTATACAAAAATGAAAGGAGGGTAAATAAAAGTATTAAATTTTATTTTATCTGTATATTAGATGAACATACTTAGTATTCTAGAATATATTGGTATTTTAGAACATATTAGTTTATAATAGTTTGGCTCCTAAATAAATGGACACTTAATTTTCGTATTTATTATTGGCATTCAATTTAATTACTAAGACTAAATATACCCTAAATTTCTTAATTCCAGAGCATTAAGGGCAGGAATGGAGAAAACAAGCGTTTCAGCAGCGATGGCGTTAGAGAAAACACTTTGTCTAAATCTATTAAATTCTTACTTCCATTTTAGTTGTTCTATATTTATATGTCGTGTTTTTAATTTACACGAAGAATCTAACGAGATAATATTCAAGTTAAAAGACAAAAGAATAGTAGATATTATTATTTGTTAGAATTATTTTTAATTATTAGTGAACATAATTCTCTTTTCGATTGCCGTATAACTCACATACGTATTACAAAAATGAAGAGAACAGGCTTGTATTCAAAATTTGCACTTATTTGCGATATTTGAATTGCGAACTTTGATTTTGAAGCAACACATACATATTCCTCCATGTCTCTAAGATTAAATAAATCTTGTCATAATACCATTTGCAAATGGTGAAAACAAGCAGCAGCGTTGCATATCTAAGGCGGTACAAGAAGCAGAATATGCAAAATCCATTGGGAGTGTAAATGAGAACGGTGTACCAACGATCACTGTTGTAGACGATGGTTGTTGGTCTAAATGGTTCTATGGCACCAATTGTAACGCTTCTGCGGCAATCATAGGTCTCCGTAGTAAAAAAGTTATTTATTTAGGGGTAAAAAATAAGTACTGTCTCACTTGTTCTCAGTCGGCAACAAAGGCATTAAGCCTCTATCACATACATGTTTTAAAAATGGTACCGGTACTTCAATTAAAATGGAGGTAGCATTATTACGAGTAGATTTGAAAAATAAGAGACTGGTCTCATTTACTCACAATTGATTGCTGATGGAGACTCAAGCACTTATTCCACTGTAAGAAATTCCTTGCCTTATAAAAATATCATTGTAGATAAAATAGAATGTAAAAACCATCTCTTGCGTAATTATTGTAAATCCTTGTTGGCAATTGCATCAAACAAAGCTAATTCATTGAGAGCATGGAAGCTTATCAAGGATAATTACTTGAGATTGCGCCGGGGTGTACATTCATCTGTGAAACATTGGAATAGTCAAAATATATCGTTTGTTGAACTTGATAATAAAAAGAGATATTATTAATGGACCTTATCACATATTTGGCGATCCTTCTGTTCGTTTTATTTTTGTACTGCTAATATGCATAACAGGGAGTATTCAGTTACCGAATCAACAATTTATGGTGTTTTCCACAAAAAACTAACATTACTCACAGATTATCATAGTTCACAACGAAACTAATAATTTAGCGGAGAGCTTAATTCACACGTTGCAAAATATGTAGAAGAAAGAGGAGTTAACTTATCTTCCCGACGTTCTTATGTGGGTGATGTGCAGCTGCTGTAGTGTCTTTCCATAAAGGCTGTTTGCAATCTTTGTGCATAAATTTATTTTTAAAACAGATATTTGTCCTGAAATAAAGAAATTACAAGCATTTCATAGAAATCTCAGACATTAGAAATTTTAGGAAAACCAAGCACTTATCAAAAAACTCTTACTATGGTGAGAGCTGTCAGCAGCCGGATATGACTGATGGAGTATACGAAGAAGCAAAAAAAGATTCTGAAAGAATTGGCATTGACCCCTGAACAGCGACATGATTTAGAGCGCAATACAATCCAACAAAGTGTTAGTTCACTTTGGTTAGAGCATAAGCGGAAGTTATTAACAGCTTCCTTTTTTTGTTTGCCAAAGTATGCAAGAGATGTGGAAATACAAAACGCTTCATTAGTTGAACATATTTTATACGGGAATGATTTGAACCTTGTGCTATCAATAAAACATGGAAGAAACAATGAATACACATACAATCAGAGATTTAGTAACACTTTTACATATTTATATGGAGGAGTAGGGGTTTATTTATTGATAATGAATTTTCTTTTCTAAGAGTCACTCATGTAAGACGGTCAGTATGCAGATGGAATTGTAGAAATTAAGTGTCTATTTTGCACCCAGAATAAGAAATAAAAAAAAAATTATGGAGTTTTGAAAATACGATTGTGGTAATATATCAATAAAAATCATCTGTGATTTTATCAAATACAAGGTCAGCTTCGTATCACTGGATACGATGCCTGTCTGTTTACAGTCTGGACTGGTAATAATAAATTGAAATATGAATTTATTGCGAAGGATGGCTAATTCTGGAAGGACAACATGGAATTATATTTAATGAAATTTTACCTAAGCTGTATGCTTCCAAAGGTGGATCCTCGAATAAAGAGATCAATGAAATTAAGAGACCATTCATCATTTTTTATTAGTGCTAAGATTTTGAAAGCGAGAAACTAAAGGTGATCAGAATAAAAGTTTATCATGCGAGGCCTCTTTCATAGCCATTTCTTCTTACAATTTATATTTTCTAAATGAAAAAAAAAGTACTAATGATTGCTTAGTTAACTAAAGTGATTACTAAATAAAAAGCTTTTATTTTAACAAACACAAATCTATACTAATATTATAAAGAGGAAAGATTTGTATTTTTGTATGTGTGTATGTATGTAATGAATTGACTTAAAAACTACTGGACCAATTTCAAAAATTCTTTGACCATTTGCATGCTACATTATCACTGATCAATATAGGCTATATTATCTAAAGAAAAAAATAAGGATCCTTACTAAAACTACAATAATGTAACCCAAGGTGTAAAAAAAATTGCCATAAAATGTCTTTCATCGCATGCGCTGCAGAAACTATTGATGAAACAAAAAAATGTTCTACAATATTAAAGAAAATATACAAAAATATACAATATATAATAATAATATATACAAAAAATATATAATAATAAATAAATATATAATAATATATACAACAAATGTTTGCATAGAATATGTATAACTATTGTAATTATGTCACTATAACTACTTTTTAAAAAAATCGGACCAAGTTATCCATATCTTTGCATTGGTCCTTATGCAAGTAAATCATTTCCTAAGCAAGACTGTTTCAATACCTGTAAATTACCTTCTAGTATAAAATAAAGTGTTTTGAAAGTAAAGTTTGGTACATAAAGCCAGATCAGGCAAGTCATTTTTGGGAAGTAACGCAAACTTTACCTGCGTTGGAATTGAATATGACATTGCACATGTGATGGTGAGAAAGGAAAAGCGTCATGAGGAAACGTAGTATACTTAGTCTTCGGTATCTTTCACGATTTTTAATAAGCAGTAATCTTATGTTTTTGTTCACATGTTCACATAAAGTTCTTTCGTTTTTTAATTTGCCTTGCAGATAAGTAATATCTGTTTTCTTGGGGGTCAAGAGCGAGCCGGTTGCAGTCATTTGTGATTTCCTTGGGGTTCACAGTATGAAATAATTAAATGAGTCTAAAACTATTTCCTCTGTGACTATTCTATTCTTTTGTCTTTGATATTGTTGGAGGTTGAAGACGATCAACACATAAGGTGAAGATAAAATCATAGTACATAGCCTTTCTGGTTAGCTGGCTTGGTGAACATGAAATCCAAATTAAAACTGGAATAATATTAATATTATTTATTATTGTTTCAACATAATTTTAATAATACAAAATAAATGAAACTGGTTAACAAATAAATAATATATAAAACAAGTGTGTTCATTTTAGTTATAATTGCTGCAAATGCCTATGTGTGTGTTATAGCCTGTATGTGTTACCAACATATTGATAATATCTTGATAATGCCTACAACTACAAATAACCTATGTGTGTTATAGCTTATGTATGTGTGTTATGTTGCAGCAAATGCCTATGTGTGTTATAAACATATTGCTAATATGTTGATAACGCCTATAACTACAAATTTGTTGCACACCAACAAGCGGCGACATTACGTATTATTGGTGATTTTACAACTAATTAATATACATTCTCAAGCAGTGGGATTTTGTAAATATACCCTTAATAAACAGACTCATCTGTATGAACAAGACACATTGATTGTTACACCTGTACATATCCATTTGCTCTATATACATGTTACGTAGTATATTTGTTTTGTGTCAGACTTTGGCATTTTCTTCTTTCTGAAGGTGAAATTAAAACATGAACGATGTAAGCCTAAGCTCATTTATCGTCTATAATTTTGATAAAATAAAACATCAGTAAAATATAAAATTTATTTATTGTTTATTGCAATTTTAAAAATATAAATATTCAGTTACAATATACATACAGAAAAAAACATACATGTAATAAGATTAATAAGTTTCAGGTTTAAGTAGTGGTACATTTAAAATGGTGGAAATAAATCAAATGGTATCCATAAAATAATATGATCACTTTGAAAATAGTTAATGTTACAAAAGTAAAAGAGGGAATCTGCCTTTATATATTCTTTTTAAAACAAAGAAAGGTATATTTTACAAAATCCAACAAGGAAATGGAACAATGGATGATGCGAGTGGTATGAGACAAGAATTTCTGTAAAAGGTCCAAATACACTTCTCATAATCATTCTTTCTAATGACGGAATCATTTAAAGTCTACCAGAGTTCAGGACTCGCAACTATATGTGATTCATTTTATACTTCTGTATGGTGCAATATTAAAGTTTTGGATTTTCTACAGCTTTAATACAGAAATGAAGAAGTCCAGTAACAGATGCCCCCAATATACCTTCTGTATAAAAACTAATTTATATTAATGAACTTATGCTTAAAATGAAAAAATAAATTTTTTTTTGTTAAGTTCCTTAATTACCAAGCCAAACTTGAGTGCAATCTGTCAACTAGTGTCACACTCAGTCAACCAATCAAGTCAATCAACTAGTGTCAACACTGTCGTAATAAGTCGACCTCAAAGTTGCTCTGTGA